>JASSKH010000019.1:11258515-11858515 GCA_031763025.1 Macrocystis pyrifera
GGGGAATCATATTGAGGTTCGTTTTGTCTCAGATGCCCAGAGTTACTCGGGCGATATGCTACTCGGTGCCACGCGCTCGGGATATATATTGTGCCTGTGCGTTGTAGCTAACGAGATGTTTTCAAGTCGAGATTCGAGCAACGTATAGAAACACTCGTTTCAGTGGCAGCATCGCGCAGAAGTGAAAATGGGGGTATCCCTCCTGTCGGTAGTTAAGCCCTAACCAACCTATCTCGGACAATGTGGGAAGCTGAATTCCGTGGGCTGAGTACCAACGAAAATATCGTATGGAAGAGAAGACGACATCGGATGCAACAGTACTGGGCTGTTTCAAAACATAAAATCGCTGCCTTGGGTTAGGGTCTCGTTCAGTGAGAAAATAATTAATGTTGGAAAGTTCAAAGCCCTTCCGGTAGCTGGGTGCTTGTTTGGCAGAAGCACCTGCTTCGAAGAGTCCCCTCTTCCATCCACCACTGCTCCATTGCGTCGCGCACGCTGGTACCGTTGATCTGGGTGATTGACGACGAACACACAGGGAAAGCGACGCATCAATTGGGGTATAATTGAGGGAGAATGAGGAAGGGTACTAGTGTATCCGGGACGCGTGCTGAGCTAGGGCTAGCACGCTCCACCCATTTCTGTTTTTACCTGCAAGGGCTCCTCGAACGAATAATTTTTCAGTGAGGCATGCTTTTGTTTTGCGTTTTCGATATTACTCCCAACAATACAGCTCCCGTGCCATTTATGGGCGCGTTTTTTTAATTCATTTGTGTCGAGATCAGCGTTTGTGCGTGATCTGTGGAGCTCCTGGAACGAGAAGCGTAACAAATCTCAACGGTGAAGCTCTATATACCATAGCGCACATCAGGAGTAGCATTGAGCGCCTGTGAGGCTCAAATTTATTCCTCTGGTGACAACAGAGACGTATATCGTGATGGTGACCTAAGCCGAACATTCGCGGCTCAAAGTGGGAAAAAAAGTTGATAAAATGTCAGGATACCGGAAGAATGCGGGTTATCGCACAGCGGTGGGATAGAGTTTTCAGCCCTGGTTTGTTTCCATTAGGGGAAAGGATCTCGATTCGAATACGGAACGAGGCTTGGTAGGACATATATGGTCAAGAGACATCTGAACAATTGTTCGACGTTAGTACCCTGACCGCCGTAGAGAAATCCAGGGGTAGACACTGGTTGCACCTCTATGCGAAATGCCCCTTTCTGACGCAAAGGTATTATGTAGCTCCAACGTTGAACGCAGAATCATAGAAGCAATATTAGAGCTTTCAAAACACAATCCTCACCGTACCACCGTTTTATGTCAAGACAAAGCTTTGAAGGCGGGAGTCATCGCGCTGTCGACAGGTGTCCTGAAAATGGGAGCGTAATGGAGAAGACAAAGCGGCCTAGTCTCCTTCAAACGCTGGTGTACGTGAACTCTAAATCTTTCGGCGCATCGAGACTCGTGATATATGCTCGAAACACATTTTGAAAATCAGTAGACGGAAACGGTGAAAAGTTCGAAGAACGCCACCAAACCTACTAGATCTCTACTGGAGTATGCCACAGAAAATGCCTGTAGAGTGGTTCCACAATGGTTGACATTTGCAGTGGACGACTCAAAGAGGAATGTTATTGGGTGGAAAACGGCTGGGAGTTGATTAATTGATACTGCGGACACATTTGTATCGCGAAACAATGGTTTCATGGTGTCGTCGCAATATGGTATCGATGTGAAGTACCGATACAAGCGTGGGTGAAGTGATATCGTGGGAGTGCATTTGGTTTCAATTTAATGGGCATATTTACTGTATAAATATTTCGCCTCCTGAATAAACCTCTTTAACGAGTTTCGTGGGCCGTGGTGATCCAAGCAGACGCGAGCAATTTGCTCTTGATGAACAAAACCAGTGGAAAGTAGTGAACAGGTGATAAAACAAGGGTTACCTCAACGAAACTATTAATGGTTTGAAAACATATTTATATGGTCAAGGCTTGGGTACGTGTTTGCGAGAAACTGAGTTCACGGTAGAACCTGAGTAGTGTACTATGGTCGTGATTCCTGTACATTTCACCCTGTCCTGTGTTTGTACTTCCAATTTCTGCGGCATGCGTCCCCTTTATCTGTGCGTATGTGTGGTGCAGTGGTAACATTGTTCAGTTCCTCTGGTATATGAACGTTATTTACCTGAATGGTTTTCCACGAGTCGACCGACTGCGAAACTTGCCAGCGCATTCCGACGTCGAAGACTCCGTAGTATGTTCGGCCTTTCGCGTGCCCACTGTCTCCGTATAAGCAAGTGTTTTTTCTGGATGAAGATATGTTGACAGTTGGCGACGAAGTAGAGCATACACCCCCGTTAACACGATGACAAGCAAGGGGCTGTTATGACTATGGAATACTTGACATGTAGGAAGAGTCAACCGTAAACAATACGAAGTAGGGGGACGGGGATTCAACAACGAAACATATACCGATTGTGTCAATCTTGCGGAGGATTCTTTCTTCTTCGTCGAGAGCGGTACGCGTCTGTACACCCTGGAAACATGGATCACCTTTGGGCATAGCTGAGCGACTTCGGACAACCGACAAGATTCAGGGCCAACTTTCGTTGAACTCGAAAGCAGCTGGTTTCGCAGTTCCTCGATAACTCGCACGGAGGGAAGGGGTGGAAACACCTCATTTCGGAGCTGCTCACTTGAAGAACAGCGTAAAATATATTACCCTGAGATCCTGTTGTGTTGTCCGAATTGCAATATTTGAGGACATCCGTCCAGTGAAATACTTGGGTTCAGAACGTGCGTGACCTACCGCGCTTTCATGTTCAAACCAGCGGATATCAAGCGGGCGACGCAGGTACGACGAGCTGAAGAGATACGTCCGACACACAAAACTCGAAGAAGTGTGCCACTGCTGCACCTTTCGTAGTGAGTGCTTGACAAAGGAATACGCCCATCCGCATCCTCAACCTTTCAGGACCGCACCACAGTTTCGGGGCTATCACATGAGAGTCAGACATGTGCTCATCTACGGTTCGGCGGTCAAACGCTAACCGAAAGGGCGGTACGGTTTCTGTTACCTTTTAGGTGCCCTACATTTTGTACAAGTACGACCGTATCAACGTCGCCCTTTTACATGGTATCCTAAGTAGGCAGGGGTGCCATAGGTCGCCCTGCGTTGCACCTGAACATGTATGACTTCCCATGGTTTCATCGTTCTAAGAGTCACGCCATTCATACATATTTCGCCCAAACGTGCTACGTTTATCCCAGCATGCCTTCACACCTGAGGCGGTCTACGGTTAATGTTCCGCCACTATTGTTATGAGGCTCCTCAGTTAAGGAGGTCCACACCTTCCCGAAAACTGACTTCAGCGAAACTTGGAATATAATCCTGACAAGTAATCCATGGCTGAAGTATGCAACAACGTCATTGTTCCAAAAAAGATCGTATTCTGACGACTTTCGGTTAAGAAGCCCGTCATTCAGACACAATTTTAACGAAAATGTGTTGCCTCTATCGTAGAACGGTTCCCCTCCGGACGTCAACAGTCGGTATTTTGATTTGTGTGGCCGACCGTTTACTCTGTGGATGCTTTAGACGATCATCTATATGTCAAAAGGTTAGGGTCACCGTGGTTCAAGAGTGGCCGATCTCCAGCTCTGGGTATGTTTTGAGCGATCATCTCCCTGTCGAATGGTAACAGGGGCACCGTGGTTCAAGAATTTAACTTATATTCCTTGTGTGTACTGCTTGCCTCTGCTGACGGCTATATACGAGGTACGCATCCCCAGACATACATCGCTACGGCAGGCCGAGACGAAACTAATCAGAAAATTATCGGACGGAGATTACCATGTTAGCCTTTCAAAGACACACAGATAACATTCCTCACAGATTCGGATGCAATGGACGCTGCGAGTTCCGGCACGCATGGCGCCAAGTCGATCTCGCTCCAAACAACAAGCAGGTGGTCGATGCAGCTGGGGACAAACACGGACAGCGCCTGCACGAGGTGCGTGGGGAAAGGGCGTGTCACGACGACAGAACGCCGTGTGTCAGTCGGCCGCGGTTGGAGAGGTTCCCTAACGCATGTTGCGGTAATGATAGTTCTAATTATTGGGGGGGTTTGAGGGGCTCTGTGGTTTGGGTGAAAGCTTGAGAAGAAAAGTAAGCGTGAACAATCGAAGTATCCTACGTTTGAGCTTCATACGGTATAGTTTTCCACAACCGAAAAAATTGCATGTAAAACGATGTTGGGGCATTATCCTCAGTTCCGGATGAACATCTAACGTTAACGCTTCGGACGAAACGCACTGTTACGGGGGGCCACAGTAAATACAACCAGATATTGTTAGTATAAAATACGAAAGTATATAGTTTTTGTGTGTACAGTAGGTCCTATTTACTGTGGTCCCCGTAATAGTGTACTTATATCATACATCGTGTTGTTTCATCTAGCAGGAGCCACGGGAGACTGTGTCTACGAAGGAAAGCGGGTGGGTCACCCACGCACACGTCAATGGTCGTCTCGGGGTGAACAAGGTAGATGAGTAAAATATGAAATGAGATACAGCAGAGTGTAGGTGGAGTATATTTCGTGCGCGACAACACATACCCCTTCTACGACTGCAGTGTAAAGTCAGTATTGTTTTCTCTTGTCGTGAGCGCCGGTCCAAGAACAACCTGCCGCCGAGTAGCAACACACAGCCGTGGCGGTCTCTGAAAAACAGCTATCCAAAATGTCATGCAGTCGCACTACCAGGACTGCAAAAGCAGAGATTGCATGTCCTGATGTGCACTGGTAGTATACTCTACCAAATTGAATGAGGCGATGGTGATAACAGCACCTACCTCGGGGTAGAGTGAAGCGAGGTTTCGTAGCGACAACATCATCTGGCCGGTGTAGACCGCAGTACTCCACATACGTTCTAGGATGCTTTCCTGGGCATTCGAGATCACGCGAGGTAATACGACAGTTGAATGCACACGAAAGACGTGGCAGGACGGAGGGAGGGAGAGGGGTGGGCACGCAGAGTTTTTAATGCCAAGCGTGCGCAATTTCTGTATAAGGGGAGCGCATAAACGTCACGACACTTCTCACGTGAGGAAATGTGAATCGTAGTGTGAACAAAAAAACGATAAAAAAATGCAAGCAGGCAATCAATCGCCAAGCCTAAGTAAGTCACGAAACCTACGCAAAATCATCAGTCGTATTACAGCAATGGTGGATGAAGACGGATAAGCCTAAACATGTCGGCCGGATATTGCTACAATACCAGCCGGTAGTACGCCTCGCCGGGAACTGCACTAAGCTGTAGTCTTGCCCCATGTCACCATAGTGGAAACACTCTTTGTTTCGTACGCTCCCTGTTTGAGGGTTGATGTACCCCGGTCATACCTCCCCCTGGGTGAACAACATATTATGTTTAATCCGTTGACCAATCGCATGGTCAAGACATACGTGTCGAATAGAAGAATGTGTATCCAAAAGGGACTCAAGCGATATCGGGTGGCTGTGGAGGAGGAGCTTCCGTCAGCCTGAAATGCTTCAGCCAAACCGAGCCACTGATAGTGTTCCACGCTTCACACCAAACGAGCCAAACCTAGCTCCGGCTTCAGGTCGTACGACACATTAATAACGAACATTGCTCAAAATTCCATTTACATTGGGTTCCGATCATTATCGCTGGCGATACCAGAATTGTGGGTAGCGTTTGAGGCAGAGGTTAGCATAGGATGATCAAACCGATTAAAGAATGTTTCTGGAAGTTGACAAGAAGTTCTCCAGTCATTGGACACAACACACTGGGCACATATACCTCAAATACGCCGCGCTGGTTGATCTGGACCGCTGCAATAATGTCCTGACCGCTCGATAGAACGAAGGTCCCCCTCAGTTTGTTTGCCGCGATCGGGTAGTATCCACGTTGGACCATGCAGCCGAAATTCACACAGCACGGGCCTCCGTCGAACGTCTGGCGATTGGTATTGTTTTGGTCGTAGTTTTGAAGGCAAACACCAACAGCGCAGCAAAAGAGGACTAGTCAGGCAGATTAGGCAATCGGTATACAAGCGTTAACGGGACACCTACCCTCGTGGGCCCAGAGCTCTTCTTCCCATTCTCGATGTAACTCCTGCTGTGAGAAGCATGTTACGGTACATTTTCGCCTGCACGTGTTAAGGTTTTCTACCTCCATAACTGCAGTATCGTACATGACGCATAGGAGAACACACCCCTCCGGTCAAAATTCGACGATCATTTGTCGACAATGGTGAGAACGCACACGCCAAGCGACGTTTTTGGCATCGAAGAGACAATCCCTCGAAGCCTCCATTGGTACGTGTGCCGTGTTGTACAGTACATACCCCAACCCTGAAACTGAGACCTTAACCCATTGCTACTAGAAAAAATGTATACTTGTTCCATGTGTATTGTCCCAAACGCGAGGGTGCAGCCTCAAAAAGGGTTATTGGGGGTGAAAGCGCAACGCGATTGACGAAACATTTCCTAGATATATACGTCGCCCGGTAGTGTAAAACACTAACGTCAATCAACGACATTGGGCAGTTGATCAGGTTTAGTCAGGGTGTCCTTAATTTTGGCTACAAATGGTGCCCCAGTCGTATGTAGCGCGCCTCTGCAACTCAACGCGCTGAGGCCGGCGGCATAATACTAGTTGCACATGGATGTCGGCCGCAAGGGTTGAGAGCCAACGCCTACCAGCGGGGGCGTCTAGTAACCACAGCGATCGATTAGACGACTGTGTGGCAGATGTTAGCCGAGACATGATGCTCAACCACCACATGACCAAGGGCATGGTGGCCGTTCTCGACATCACATGAACTTGCGTTCGTTGGTACCCGTGCATTTGACTGTGGAACATTTCGCGGCCGTAGACGGCGGCTTGGTGTCAATCAGACCAGCTTCGCTAGCACGTACTCTAGGTGATGGCATAAAAACCGCTACCGATTATCCCAACAACTGTACGCCGAATCCGATGGTCTATATCGATAAAAAGGTTGGCCGGAATATTTTCGATGTTGGGTAGTTCCTCCGATGAGAGGCCTAGTCCGTCCGAAACAATCTTCAACCCAAAGGTGATACCCCTTACCGTAGCACGCCTCCGTGTTTGAGGATGACCTTTAGTGCCCAAGAGCAATTCGCTAATGGGGATCCTGAATTGAGGATTACCCACCACCATCAGATCCAACTATCTATGGTAGTGGAATTCGTTTAGCACACGATGCGAGTCGAAGAGAGACGAAAGTACTGAAGACATTTCCTGACGAAAATCAAGGAATGTACCGCACAGGGGAGCGGAGATAAGAGCACACGTGTTGACCCCGGATCTGAGTTTGTGCTAAGACTTAAAAAAAACACAAAGCGTGAAGATAATGAATTGCTTGGGAACAAAACAAAACTAATGTTTATACATTTAGATGTAGAGATATATACGTCGCCTATAAGATTGCGATTTATTCGAACCGTAAGACTGGGAAAGGAAACATTGTATACGTCGGAACCGTGTCGCCCCAGGAAGATCAGGTCCTTTAATGTTTGCATATTCGGACCACTTTGCACTGTGTCGCCAACACCAGCAGTATGCTGGTGCGGAAGGATAACGTTTCCGTCAGAAACGGGCTATCTGTTCGTAGGGGTAAGAAAACAACACTCGTCTGCGCATGCCCCAGGCTTTGTTGTCACGCCTCGCGGTCGCCATTTGGCGGGAGTGGGAAGATGTAGCGTAACATGTTAGGTTGACACGTAGCTCCGACTAAACATATGTATGTGACATGGACCCAAGAACACAGGAGTAGTCGCAAGGTTTGCCCGACTTTTTATACAGTGTCGGCCTAGAAACAATGTTGACCTAGATCCTGTGAACTATTAGTCTAAGGTACGGCGGGAGCTGCTGGGCGTGCTGACACACTGAGGTGTAATGATCGAATCTCGACGTCACCTATCGACTCGTTCCGTGCCCGCATCACTTATGGTAATCGGGAACCAATAGCCCGCCAAGTAGAAGTACCTGTTGCCCGCTTTAGATCAAATTGTACTAGCGTTCTGGAGGTAGCAGATGACGAGTGTAGTATCTAAAAAACAGTGCAGAAAATGATTGAACGCCATGCTGTGTACGCACCACGCGGATAACGGAGTTCGAAGACTGCGTCGTCGAACTTCAGCGCAAGCACTATGGTATTATCCGTGTTCAGTGGGTGGCTCCCCGAGACACTACGCGTACTGCTCTGGATGTCCACAATAATGTGATCAACGTTTTTCGAGACACGAGGATCCCACCTCGGCGCAGTGCGAAGAGTAGGCGATGGATGGGTCTTCTTGAACATACTTGAGAAGGGGCTCCAAGTAACCATGAACATCAAAGAAGAACGCGCTTTTCCAGAATCACGCTGATTTCCGTCACCTGTGCGGGGAAACCGCCCAGACAGAGCGGCATCAAGCGAGTACGGGATCAGCGAAACGGTATGGGATTACCGGGCAAAACCCTGCATGCCTACTTGACTATCCAAGCCATGGAGTCGATGATTTCGTCTAAACTCGAATTGCAAGCTGCGCGTGCACTCTGTCACCCCACCGTGTCACGGGTGGGATACAATCTCACAATCTTTGTTTGGCGGTTGTTCCCAAGTGCGAAATTCCACATAATGATTGTCCAAACACATGTTGGACAATTGTTCATATATGCACGAGGTTATATCCCGTCCTGCATGAATTTACTGAAGTTCTACCACACGCATTGGTGCCGGATACATCACGTCGTTGTCCCCAAACAAAACGAACCCGCAATACACATGGGTCACCACTCGATCTCGGTATATGAATATGTCAAAACGGCACCTCCAACCTGGTCAAAGTTTTCCGACAGCCAGCGGACAGCGTTGAACGCGCCTACGCCCCCAGCCGAAGAGCCTCCAAAAACAACGGTTGTGTCGTTCCTGGCGTCTTCCAGAACAGTCCTCATTGTTTCCCTGCCATGAACCCCGGTCAAACATAGGGCCCATACAATGAGCGCCGTTTAGAAAAAGGTGGTGATGTTACATTAGTGAAATGCAAAGTATCGGAATCATGCTTCGCACAAACAAGGTGTGTCTAAAAGGTCAACAAGCAGTATATATTCCACGGCTTATTCTGGCTGCAGCCATAGCATCGCCCAAATCGCGACATGTAGCTCCAAAGGTATAATTGCGACATGTCAAACAATATACTGACATCTTCGCCGTTCTCGAAAAGGGTTGTTCCTTAAAAACACGCACATGCTTCCCTCGAGACAAGTTTCTTGCCTCCGCGCAATCGGGGTCGAACATCGGTAGACACGTACGGTTGTGGTTGCTCCGATCAGGGAGGGCTACCGACATCGCATCGCCTTCAATCAACGCCACCAAAATGCAGAATCAAGGCAACCACGGATCCCCCGAGGTGGCATGCAATAGAATAATGCCCTCGACCGAGGCCAGCCTTGCACCTTCTTAGGTATCCCGGTTACAGCTCTGGCTATCAGCGACATAGACCGCCGAGAAACAGTTCACATATATCCGGACAGGCAAACATACTGAAACCACGAAGCTAGTAAGCAACAGGCAGTGGAGGGTTTCTTTTGGCCGTGGGGCAAAAGACGACCTCCGTCGTTTCCCCTACCAGCCTTATCTTATTACTATTAGCTATTACGCGAAAGGGGCAGCGCGGCGACACACTTGAAGCGGCCGTGTGAATTCAAAAATAACAACGGACAACCAAAATCATGAAATGTCCGAAGGTTTGGTATATGTTTCTGGTGTGTTGTCTTATGTTGCTAGACTTAATTTGGGATGACTGCGTCCTGCTGGCAGAGTGTATAATTTGCCTCGCTAGATAGTCGCTGATATTACCGGTACCGGCTGGGGTTTGATACCCATATACTGCCCCCATGTATCTGAGAGTAGGGCTTGACGGGATTTCTGACGTGAAGGTATGGGCCCGCCTGGTGTGTGCGTTCGGTGCGGCGGGGCGAAATTTTTGCGTAGGCTATTGTTCCCTACGTCATAAGGGCAGGCCGCGTTGTTACAAGTTCACGTCCGAACATCACCAGCGGTAGCATCAGTATAGAGGCGTCCGACAGCAGCAGCGGCGGTATGCAGGTCCCGGACAGCGGTGGCAGCTGCAGCGCCCAGTGTGGAGGCCCCAGGCAGCAGCAGCCTCAGCAGCAAGCAGTATAACTTTGGTGGAAACCCGAATGAGCACGAGCGTGGATGTCAACGATACCAGCTGCAGTACCAACCTCAACAACAGCAGCAGCAACAGCAGCAGCAACATCGTCAGCACCAGCGGACGCCGGGGGACACTGGTTGGATTGTCAACATCTGAAGTAAGTGGTACTAACTGGCGTTCCCTCCGTCTGCGGGAGCGGCTGGGCAGGGTGTACACGTACGAGCCGTGTGGGGTCCTCGAACATATGTTCACGATTTTCAGAGCACCGGATGCTTTGGGGGGGGCGGTGAGGTACGTTTGACGCTCACAGTTACACGGTCAGCAGCGACGCACTGCCGAGCCCGCCCGTATATATCTATGAAAACATTGTCACGACCTCTTCTCATGACCCTTCGGTCTCTCAGCGGCGTGCCGCAATCTGGAGCCTTGTTACAGCAACAAGGCGGCCTAATTAGGCACGGCGAAGCTGGTGGACGGGGGAAGTATGAGTAGAAGTCAACCCCAACGTCGCGGGGGCGGTAAGGGCAGAGGCGAACGACAATGAGGCGAGGGAGGTATGGGCGCAGGCGAACGACGATGGGGTGGGTGAGGTATGGGCGGAGGCGAATCACGACGGGACGGGGGCGGTGTGGGCGGTAGATTACAGGGTGGTGGATTGCAGGAGGTTGAAATGAAGAGGCGGCCAGATTACCAAGGAGGACCGCTTTCCTGGACTATTGACAACCAAGCGCCGGCGAGAAACGAACAGCAGGTGGAGTGGCACATCCCCGTCGTGGGGCATTTGAACTTGTTCGGGCGGTGTCATGCTCGTAATTGTTCGGGGGGGTGTCGTGGGGCCTACAAGGTCGGCGAGTACGAAAATGTTTGGAGGTAGCGCTGCTGCAATCCACTGCCCTCCCCCGCCGACAATCAGTAGTGAATGATTGATAATGGGAAGACGATGGAGGTGTCATTTCTCAGTCGCGCTGATGTGGTTATGCATTGTGCTGAGGATGAAGAAGTCACCGTGAAATTGCGTCGTGTGTGCCTGGGACACCTTTGGTCCTTTGCTCATTTGATGTGATCCGAGAGTAGCACGGTATTGCCCTTGACCATAAAGAGGCGCACATACTCGATGGGCGCAGGTTCAGCAAGGAAAACGCTCATCAACTACGTTGAGGCCAACTTGTTAACAATGCACGACTAACCCCCCACAATGCAACAGTATTGAGGCCTGATGAGAAAATATGGATCAATGTGAACGATTGGCACCGCTTCCTTGGCAACGCCCGCGATGATAATTTACATCAGATTGCATGCAAAATAGAAACCAAGGTGACGGGGCGTTTGGGGTTTGCGGTGGGTGAGTGGGGTGAAAGAGGATCCGAACAACCGATCGCTAGGTCCTCATCGGATCGTGTTGAGAGGCGGCCGTAGCGCTAGTACGCCGATCTCACTGGACCCAGGCAGGCGTCTTCAAGTGGTGTTCATTACTGGCTTCATGATCGTCAACGACGGGCTGATCGTTTGTTTCGCCTGTGGTCGTTACTCCTGGTTTCTGCATTTTCCTCGCAGTCCGAAATGCTTACAGGAAAATGGCATGCCTTCGCATGATCACTGCCTCTACATTCGGTAAAGACGAGTTCCAAAACCGAATGGAGGATAGCATGCGGCACACGTTCACGCCCATCCACGGTGCGAAGCGCAGCGGTTGTTTGGAAAACAGGTGACTCTTGTTACCTAAGAGGGTGATGGCCACATTCTTGGCGTCTCAGACGATCTCCGATGTGTTGGACTTCCATGGCGCTGAACTATCAGGGAACACGTGGCCGAAAGCAGTGATGTAGATGTGTGACGCGCTCAACCGCAGGGCGCAGATGGTTGAAAAGGCCGGCATGACGTCCTCGTTCAACACGTGGCCCACCCTGCATCGCCATACACGATGCCGGGATTCCACTAAAGGGTGAAGCGGATGGCCAACCCAGAGCCTAACGAGGAACACTGTTTCTGCCTGAACTCCGGCAGCGACCATCCTTCGGACTGCAGCAAGATCATGCTGTTCCATTAGGCATCGCGAGCTAGTCCATCGAAGCTACGTTGGGATACCGGAGCGCACCTTTCTTGGGGTAGTAGGCGACAGCTAAGGGAGGGGTTTCGACGGTCAGGCCACCGTGTCTGTCAAAGAGAGGATCTGCCTGCAGCCCAGTCCCGCAAACATAAGCCCACCGGGGCTTCGAGGTGTGATGCAAACCATCACCACCGATTACTGGCCCACGGCCGGAGCCCTCACCATGTGTCCATACCCGCTGGATCGCCCAGACTACGAGCGACCAGTACACCTTGGTGGAGTCCTCGTCCGCGCCCCTACCCGTTGCATCGTCTGTACCGCAGCAGCACGACCTGATGCCCGTCCCATGCGCGACCGATGAACCATCGGAGTCCACCACCGAGCTTCCCCCCTCTGCAGAGGAGAATACGCAGCAGGAGCAGAGACCTCGTGTATTGCCGGCGGTGATGCGGTTTGCGTTGCGGCAGAAGAAGAGCCAGGGCTAGCCCCACGACTTTATTCCGATGACAGCTGTAGCGGAGGATATCGGCACGGAATATGTTGACCCGTCCCCACCGCACAGTCGAGACCATGGACTACATTTGGGCCCTGGGAATGAATTCGCGACGTGCGACTCGTATCGACACGCATGCGAGGACGAACATTCAGATGCGTGGGCGAAATTCGTGTACGTCGATGTGCGGGGTAAATAGCGCCCGTGGACGTTCGGCGCTTTGGTGAACGAGCGAGGTGGTGGCACGTAGCAACGAAACGGCATCAACGTGACCCAGCTAACTGGGTATTGCTTGGAACGTTTTAATAATAAATCAGAGTAGTGCCGACGAAGGCCGGACTGGCGCGAGTAGCTTTGGGCGGCGTGCGGTCGTTGATCGCTTGGAGATTTTACGCCCGTCCATATCAGTTGTGAGTGCCTTGGTTTTCTCGCTGCGATCGCGTGCGAGTTAAGAGTGGATTCATGCCCTTTGGATGTCGAGCACGTGTTTGTCCAGTTTGAGCTTGTGATGGCGTCTACATGTCTCTGCCTAAGGGTTGCGAGGCAATGTCCGTTCAAGTTGTTTAGTATTATCGCAGCGTGGAGGGCTCGACACAAGCGCTGCGGCAACGACACCAGCCCTTGATACGCGGCATGAGGAGCCTTGGAATTGAAAGGCTATTGCGTGTGTTATGCGCTTAGGGGAGGCGGGCGCTGTTTAGAGCGTCGTGATAGTACATGTGGATTACACATTTTCGATGGGATTGGGAAACAGGGGGGATGACAACCTTTGTGAGGAACTGAACCAGTTCGTTCATATAACAACCCACGGGGTTGCGATCGGGCGCTGGTTGTCGCCTTTTTCAAACTTTTGATGCAGGAACGTGAACCATATTACAGTGGGTCTTCGCCTAACGGACTTCTGCTATGGCTGGCCTGAACCTTAATCGGTTTGACGGGAATTAACAGACGTTAATAAACCGTCTCGGTCGTTGGTACGGCATTTTACGTGGTCGACGAAACAGACTCGCCCGACACTCGCAACTCGATTCGAGCCGTACCCAGTCGCTCTGTGGCACCAGTGGTGTTGCGTTTGCAGGGAGCGCTGCACACTGTGATATTACTCACGTCAACAAACACATATGGTACGATTTCTCAGGCAGGTCCGAGTAGTGGCATCCAGTTGGAGATATACGTGGATGCAAACTGTACTCAAAGCTAGTGACCGGAGTAGTGATGTGCGCGGGTGCCTAGGTACCGGGTTTTTAGGGCACGGATATCCATTGTCCTTTCCCCATTCGTCTACGGCGTAAGTGGCGGTGGCCACGGGCTTTCGCCAGACGATTTAGATGCTGTATCCCTCAAAAACAAATTCTGCCATAAACGACAGCGAAGTTGTGTGTACGATTGTGATCCAGAACAACCAGGGGGCAATGCGTTTGGCAAACAACCCCGTGACGTATCTCAACAGAAAGTACATGGACATCTGGAATCACTCCGTGCGGGTGTGCGTTGCCATAGGGGAGTTCAAAATTGTCCACGTGCGGGCACCAGGGAAGCATACCAGTTTTTCTCACGAAACCGTTGAATACCGAGGCGTTTCGATGTGACCCGCAAGTTTGTGATGAACGCGTGGTGATTCTTCCGTAATTATTTTTTCTTGTGTATTTTGGGGTATTGGAAGTGGGGGGCGGATAAGTGATATAGTTCGGGAATCAGAAAAACGTTTGGGATGTACTCAGACCCTGAGTACGAATATTACGCTAGCTGGGTACGCGGATGGCCTTCAAAATTCGTAATTTACACGTTGGCTGTCGGGTTTGTATGAGCAACGTAGAACGCGTTCGGCAAAAGAGGTAGCACATTGCCGCTAAAATGTTTCTGAACGACGCTGCTCCTAAACCCAAAATCGTCGGACTGCCAATCTTGTTTCGAAGATGACATTAGTATATTTGAGGCATGGGATTATTCGTCGAGATGCTATTTGAGTTTCCGTGAAGTCAGTTTTCGGGTGTGGTACGGAGCTGTTCAAGTGGGGAGCCTAAGGAAATGAAGGGTGAACCTCCATCGCAAAACGCTTGGTAAGCGGAACAAGAGCGTCCACAGTGCCTTAACAAGGAGACACAAGAACAGAGTTTTTGCTTTTATGCATACATCCGAGGGTTGTGCTTTGTAAGGGGGCTGCTATAGATCGATTCAAGTTGTTTTACATCCGAGATGTAATTCTGATGTTAACGAGCATGCGACAGGGGGGTCGATCCCACCAGCCGTACTCTATCCGTGTGAGGTGGTGTTATTGATTACTTTTCAAGGTTATACCAGCATGCACACACGTGCTGGATTTTCCCCTTTTCCGTAGTTACGTGTTCTCACTGTATTCTGAGAGGTCTGCACTGAAATCTTTGTGTACACATTTATTATTGAGGTTTCCGCTTCACGTTGTCAATGACGTACGATATAAGTAGGCATTACCGTTTATCATCGGCAATGCCTTGTGATAGGATCACGAATTCCCGTATCATGGCAAATTGTTTCAGATGGATGTTGGGATTACCTCTGTCGCAACTATGTAGGTTAAAAACTTGGGACTTGCCGTTTAGCCTGGAAATATGTGAGAACGATCGTTTGATACCTGTCATATATCGAGTCGAACGTGGGAGATTTAACTGGTTTTGATTAATCTGTCGTAAAGACAAATCTATTATATCCGGCGGTTTGGTAAATATATACCAGGTACCAGTCGGTCTCGAAATAACACCGTGGTATGCGCTTTTTGCGGCGTACCTCCTGCTGTGTTGACGTTTATTGCAACTCATTACGTTGCATCGGATTGGTTTGAATCTCGCTGTTACTCCCAAGTCCGTATTTATACGCGATGTCGAGATCATACTCTCCTCAGCGCCGCCGCGAGGCGCAGACAACAGAAATCTCTCGCGGGCATCGCCGGCTGAAGGCAATCTCAAGTTGTGTGTGAGATGCCCGGCCCTGAACGTGTTGCCCCGAAGGAAACTCGAAACAACCTCAGCCAAAAACAAAGGTACCGAAACGTCGTGCATCAGGTCGAAGGCAGTAGGAACGGAAAACTCGCCCAGGGTGACTTGAATAAAGCTGCTGCAAACTTCGGTTTCAATCGATATTTATCTGTTTTCATATCAGGCTTATATTTTGGGGTAGACTGTATCATGAGGCCTGACCGTTTCATATTGTCACGGGGTTTGTTTTTTTTTTGTCCAGGAGTTGTATAATGTGACAGCGTCCATTGGGAATGTGGCTCCTGCTCGCCTTGCGAGGCAGTATCTGATATTCACCCTAGGATCCAGGGTTTGATACGAAGATACTCCACGTATGTATGTGAGGGCAGAGCGTGACAAAAATGTATCGCTTTCCCCTGTGTGCGTTTCGTTACGGTTTCTGACCTGAAGGCGTTGGCTCTCCTGGTGTGTATTCGAGACTGCGGCGTTGCTCAGGGTGTGCAGTATTCCTCTCTACGTCAGAATGATAGGCCACGCGGTAGTTGCAAGGTAACGCTCCACAGCTGTGTGCGAGTTCTTAACACTAAACCGTTTTTTCTACCCGCAGAAACCCACTACAACCAATGTCTGTGCCGATTCTTCGATGTGCCCACATGAGTCCCCCTCTCCCAAGACACAATGTCGACAGTACAGAGTGTCAATGATCCTAACCACTGGTCGCTGGCGTATATATGTACGTTGTGTCGGCCGCACCTAGTGCGAAGGCATGGTATTGCGTAGGCTATTATTAATGCATTGCGGTGTATTATCTCTGTGTCATCGTCGGTGACTACAAAGCTCGTATCTTTCTAGGGTGAAGAATCAGCACGGACGCTGGGCTTGCTGGATGTCGACGAGTAGAAGAACGGTTTAATGTGAAGAACACACACACACCCCGGAATGGTCTGCCACAAATATGCAGATCCCGCGCGCTGGCCCCAGTTTATTGTACACATCGGGCCTGGTAAAGTCGGCCTCGTAGAGGTTTCGCAATCAAGGATGGCGTAAATAAACGCACGTCCTACATTTTGGTACAGAGTGCACAGCAGACAGGCTTCTTTCAATATGGAATCATGTATGCACCCGGCCTGCTGCCTCGCCAGTATGAAGGAGTCTGCTGCCTTGCAGCTGCTTGTTGAATACCGCACGGCATACGGCCGGCTCCACTACAGCACAGTAATGCTGTTTCTGCTGTGGAGAGTCCTTGGGCGGACGTTGCTGTCGAGCCCCTGAGTGCATACACGGAACCCAACACCATACCGCACCCTTCGTAACACGACATTCGACACTGTGTGTCTGTCTACAGCCGCGACTGCGATAGTTACAGCGGTGAACGTGTGGACCACTGGGTTGTATTTCTGCGTGTGTATCGTTGTTGGTGTCTCTGAGCTCAGGGCGCGTTTGCTTGTACTTGCGATGAAAATAGTACGCCTCTTTCACACATACCTGGTATTTAATGTTTGAGAATTCGATTAAAGGTGCAGACATACAAGTTCGGAGAGAAACAAACGTTTCGCAAGTATAAAGACGGCATAGCCATAGGCTATATGTTAAGGCACCCGTCTCAAGATTTCGTCAAAATGAGTAAAACCGCATTCGCGGGTGAAATTCAGTCGACAGACGTTCGCTCGTACTAACATGAGCATGCGATTGTCTTCTCTTTCATGAGCGGTACAGTAGTAGGGCAGCGGAGTTGAACCTGGTCTTATGTCTCTCTGTTTTGTAATCGAAGACCAACGGCTTATACATCGAAACAGATTTTGCAGTATACACGAGACAACAACGACGATCACTAAAATACCACCGTGTCTGCTGTCTGTTTGTATTTTCTCACGAGTTCTCTCCTCTCGGGTTAGGCCCAGATGCCAAAAGCATGAAGGAGACGGCATACATGGTAGCAAGGTACCAAACCGACTTTCGGAGGGACGCTAGTACCTCCAGGAATACGTCAAGTACCCGCGCGTAAGCGAGCCGAGAACATATGCATACGAATTTGAATTCGAGCAAAGGATTTGCACTATAATGCGGTGTAGTCGCATAGTTTGTGCAATTACATATTATCCTGCGCTATATAGACGCTTTTTATTTCGATTGGGCCCAATAAATATCTGCCCATCATGGCGTCCCAGGTGACTCAGTAGGTGGTCCGCGTGCTTCTCAAGATCAATTGTATGGGTTCGAGAGACACGGAGTGCATACTCGTAGGGACTTTATACTGCATCAAAACCTTTTAGTGGAGAGCGCGAGAGCTTGACTTAGCAACATTCAACTCATTGAAATTGCATGAGCGGTGGGAAAGTTGACCCCAGATATAAAGTGAAAGAAAGTACCGGGGGGGAGAAAGGGAGGACACCTGTGGCCACGGCTTGTCCAGAAGATCGGGGAGGACCTCCTACGAGTAAACGTAATGATCAAGGTAGAAAATTGAAATTTAGATTTGCCTCCGGAAGCACTACGGCCACAAAACCTGGTACGGTGAAGAGATACTTCGAAGTATACTGTTGCATCCGCTTGAACAGCAATATTGGTGACGGCCATTTCGACGTCGGTGGTAGTGTAGATATTGTGTTCTATTATCTGTAGTATTAGAGGGACCAGAAACCCCGGGGGCCAACATCGGTGTGGGTGCCAGCGTAGCCTTGTCTAAAAATATGTTGGTTTAGGAGCCACTCGTACCGCAAAAACTGCTGCGGCTGCCTGAACGGTATTTCTGATTGTTGTCTGTCGCTTCGTTTTCAGGTAAGTTTTATTCAATTTTGTATTTCCCTTGTGGTATTTAAGTTGTTGTGTGTGCTTTTGACGTTGAACAATAGGTTTTACTTTTCGACATCCAGCACAAACAGTCGTGCCGATTCTTCAGTCCTCAAGAGTTGTATGTTATGTGGTCACTCGACTACGGCACAGATATACTACATTGTTTTGCGGTAAACATAGTGGACAACGCAATGCCATGTAATATTACTGGAAGCGACAGGCACGACATATCTATTCCAGAAATAGGACATAGCAAAAGCAACAAAAAAAAAAACAGAAAG
Source organism: Macrocystis pyrifera (assembly GCA_031763025.1). Taxonomy (NCBI): domain Eukaryota; class Phaeophyceae; order Laminariales; family Laminariaceae; genus Macrocystis; species Macrocystis pyrifera. Next base: position 11,277,285 of record JASSKH010000019.1, read on the forward strand.
TAAAGAGAAGAATCAAAGAGAAAAGAGAACAGGAAAGACAAAGAAAAGGCATGCCGTGCCTCCCGCAGGAGATGTGGCAGACACTTTAAAAAAGAAAACTACCGAAACAACACCACTACTATATACTGCATACTATATACAGAATAGGACTGAGGAGCTTCTGAAATAACAAGCAAGGCAAAGAACAACGCGCCCTCCAGGTAGCCGCAGCAGTTTGTAGTACGAGTAGCATAGCCAAGTTCTCCCTACCAAGCGGTCTGGCACCTTCCTACCCTGTCTACGGTCCTGCGTTCATAAACTATGCCCAACCTGCGAAGAGGATGCGTCCGATAGTACGAAACAACCTACTAAGCAGACTCGTCATCCACCCACGCCTCCCCACTACTTGCGTAAGGACAACAAGAAGCAAACAGTATCAACTATGAAAATGAAAATAACGGAGGATCTCAAGCATCCAAAATACAAACAAGACAAAGGAATGAAGACAACGTTCGAACCAGCTGCAGCAGTCGGCGATGCCAGTAGCAAAAATATGCCCTATACTTACAGTAGACCTGGTGCCATGCTACCCTGTCTGCCATCTCGTTCCATATTTCGTCCACCGCGCTTGCCCTTTTACTCGTCATACTGTTGTCACCCCTCTCCGCATTCCGTTGTTTGGGTTTCCTTCTCTATTCCTCTTGATCCCCCCAAATGACACGCTTCTGTTGAGCACATTCTCTTCATGCAGTAACTATGGGTCGTAGCTTTTCCACCATAGAGCCTTTGTTGCTGGAGGATGGAAGCATCCGCACAGATACACGTGGGTGTGCCGGATGTAGACGAGTAGGAACAACAGTTCAAAGCGAAGAACGCACAAAAAGCAAAGAGCGATTACCTAGTCCGGTAATGCTCGGGGCGATGGCTGGTGGGGAGAACCCTAGACCTGGCGGACAGTTCAAGACTTGGCATAGATGCATAGTCGAAGACCTTCAGAGGGAGGTCCGAGCCACCCAAGGGTCAACGGAACTTGTGTTTGGAGATGAGACTGCACAGTGTTCCACTGTAGAAAAAAATGCGGGGAAGTGGTTCCGGGGGATCCTCGAAGCAATCGAACGTGGTGGCACGAGGATGACACGAAGCTGAGTAGGCAGCGACGCGCATCTGCCGTGGGCGGTGTCCAAGGGAATGGGGGGAGAGGGGGCGCGACAGGAGAGGTGAGAAAGAAAACCCGATCGAGGAGATGCGGGGAGGGAGGGGTACAGGTGGAGCAGAAGAGAAACCGCTGGGGACAAAACTAGGACGGAGATGGCGGACAGGCAGCAACGCACCAGGATAGCTAGGATGTAGAACATGCTCACCTACGCTACTCATGCCGCCAACTGGTGCATCTAGTTCGAACGAGGCCTTCCTTTATCTTATATTTCTCACAGTTGCGTTTGATCCTCTGTGATCTTCATTGTATTTCTATCTCTTCCTTTCTGTGTTCAATCTTTGAGTATAATGATAAAAGTCGTGTGGTGTGGGTGAATGATGAGCCTGCTTCGCTTGTTTTACGTATTGTCTGACGCCGATCGGCGGGGCATAGTTGATGACCGCAGGACGGAGAGGGCAAACAGTGCAGCAAGGTACAAGGCGGACAAGCAAGGGGAACCTGGCTTTGCTACTCGTACCACAAACTGCTGCCACCACCTGAAGGGTGATAGGTGCTTTGGTTCACACGTTATTTTGCCTTGGTTCTTAGTCGTATTCTATTTACAAGTATAGGTATTTCTAATATTTTATTTTGCTTCAGTGCGTTTTTTGGAAGTGTCTCCTACATACCCTGCGGGGGGGATCGACAGTATTTTGCCTCTACTTTTGATTTGTTATTTTTCGCTTTCGCTTTCGATTTATCTTGTTCGTTTATTTTTTCTTTGTTTTCTTTCGTTCCTCTATTCCTTATCACGTGTATGCAGTGCCTGTCGTATCCAGATGATGACATGGCAATGCATTGTCCACTGTGCGTGCTGTACACGTGATAGTTTAGTATCTCTGCGGCATAGTTTTATGACCACATACTATACAACTTGCATCTCTCTAGGATTAAATAATCGGCGCGAAACACTGGTTGCTCTGGATGTCGAACGTTAGAAAGCACGGTTTAATGTGAAGAACACACACAAACCCACACACCATCCACCAACGCAGGTTGATGGAGGGATCCGCACGGATTTTGGTTTTTATTATTATGCTGGATGAATGTCAACGGGTTTAGTCCTTGTTTGTTCCACAGGTTATTTTTGGCGTTTCTTAGCACCATGAGTAGGTTTACCACATCTGTTAACCTTTTTTCCCCCCTGTGAGGCTGTTTCCTGTACGGTTCGATTTCGAAATTCAGATCTGCACTTTTGGATTTCGAAAATCAATGACCCTCCTTATGCAGTCTAAATATGCTAAATCGGCAGATTTTTTTTCAATTTTATTATCTGGTGATCCAAGTCGTCGGATGTTGGGCCAAATCCGACGACTTGGGTGATCAGACTTGAAAACCGAAAAAAGGGCATGCTCTCGAAATTCCAGATGTTATCCATGATGGCCGACAGCAGCAACGCGATCGACGATTCGGATGGTGACTCAGCTGTTTAGCGACGTTTCTTCGCGCCCAACGCGCGGGTGGCGAGCGGCGCGTTCTTCCGTGGCCAGAATACAGTGGGCTGGCACGAGCGGTTTAGAGACCAAGAGAAGCCCACTCGGCACGCACCTCTCCGAAGATACGTACTTGTAGACTACACTGCTGTACAGCAGCAGCAGTCGGTCAAAATATGAAACGCAAAATACCAAGACAGGTTGACCCTAGCGAACTCACCACGTCTCTTCGTCGCCAGACCAGGCAGTCGGCCTTGACTCCGACGCTTGGGTCCTACGCGAATGGCAGCCCACTCGACGCGTCTCTTCGCGGTGACAAACCACAATTTCATGTTACAGCGGTTCGTCTCGGCGTCTGCTCAAATCTCTATGAGCACAATATATCTGAATTTCCTGGACTGATTGGAAGACTGTTTCCATTTGCCCAGTTAACATCTGAAAATGCGATCGGGTCAAAATCTGACGATCAGAAATCGAACCGCAAAGGAAACGGCCTGCGCGCCAAGAAACATTCATTTTGCGGGAATATCTTTCGTACGTAGTGGATTTTACACCGCCGACCACAACGTATTATTACGCGACCTTGACTTCACGCAACCTTTTCTACTTACGTTCACGCCACAAGTTTTGAATTTATCGCCGCGAGTCATCTGTGTTAAGGATCAGCATCCGTTTACCAGTTTACCTTATTTTGTATCATTATCATTGTAGCATTATAATGATCCCACACCATTTCCACAAACAGCAGCATGAAGGCTGTCTTCAGAAACCTGTGTGTTCTTCACATTGATGATGGGTAGATACAGTCGTCACTGATACGAGACTGATTTCGTTTTTTCGCCACTCCCCTATAGGCACCGACCGGAGGGGAAACTTGTACGTACGTCCTAGTACTATTAAGAGCGTATTGGTATTGAGATGATCATAATATTTAGAACAGAACGACAGAGACCCCTGACACAAGATTGTCTCCTGCCGTCGCTGCATCTGCTTGCAGTAAGTAGCCCACATCGAAATAAGACACGAAAATAGAACGGGCACTATTTAACACATACATGGTCAATTGTTGCCGTCGAGGTTCGCGGGCGACGTTCGTAGAACTCCCCATTTTGACGTGAATGCCAGAAGTTCGCGCTTTTTTGGCCGTAACACGCATACGTGCACCAAACAGCATCACGCGTGGAAGGATGGAAGATGCTCGGTGTTCATAAGCCAACCAATGCTATGGAGAGGAAACATGTACCGTACATTTCGTCAAAACCCTACCTTCGCCAAGGTACCTTTGTTGCCGTTTTTCGACCGTTCACCTCAAATCCTTCCTTCGGTGTTTTTTTTGGGCAAGAAAGGAAAGTCGCAACACTTACGCAAGCACTCTACAACTATGGGCTCGCCAACGAGAAACACCTAAGAAATTGGGCAGGCCTGAGATTCTTCTTGGGGCGCCCCAACCTTGAGCAAAGGCTACTGTAGAGGCGTTATACTATTCTAGAGGTTCACGCTGTATTTTCTGAGGCTCCTTACGTAAAGAGCTCCATACCCCACTCGAAAACTGGTTCAAGGAAAAAACGGATTGCATCCCGATGAATAATACAATAATATCATGGCGCACGTATCCGAAAACATCAGCACGATTATTCGAAACAAGATCGAAATTCGGACGTTTTTTAGGTTGGGGAATCCCGTCATGTAGAAAACTTTTTTTAGCCGAAATGTGCTACCATTATCGTCTAACGTGTCTCTATAGGATTTTGTGTGGAATTCACCACTGAACTGTTTCTTCTTACACGATTTTCTTACCCTAGTTCTTCAAAAAGTAAGCATTACGTTCTTGTTGGGCACTTTGGTATTGGCGGGCCAATACTGCAGCATGCTGTAGAATATATGCCGAAAGCGTGCTGGGCAAACTGCATTGCATATACCATAGATCAGAAGAACGGTTTGATTGGATAACATTGTCAACTTCCACCAACGAACAGAAGTTGACGGCAGTTGACGAAGTTGACGACAGTTATCCATATCCAGCTGTGCGAGTCCCTAGCGACATCTATCCCATCACAGGGCCGTAGGCCATTGATCGATCACTTGTCGTTTGTACAGAGTATCAACTTAAAAAAACTGTGAAAAAGTACGTTGGGTGTGAGTTCAACCGATCGGTCGATACACAACTTTGCAAGGTAAGTGAACCGTTCGCCCTACTTTTTCAGGATCCAAGGTAGGTGTTTACTTGGTTAATATTCGATCCGTACCAGATCGGTACAATAAGCGCAAGCACCCTGACTTTGAGAGTCAGCAGCAGATAGGAGGACTAGCGTGCGGCAGGCAGTCATTTAGGGTCAACACCTGGGGTAACGTACGCATGGCGCGACTAACTCGTACAACCAGATATGTATAATCTTCGTCACTCCCGCCACGATTTGCCTGCATTCCGTCAACACGAAGGGCCGCTGCGTCTTGTCGACTGTTGTACATACACAGCTACGTACCTACGTACGTACTACTGCGACTGCTGCTGCGGCAGGTATCTTGCCCGCGTCGTGATGAACATACCGAACTCGAACTGTATTTTTTAAAACACGTTGAAGGGGTTCTGAAATCGATCAAATTTATTTTTTCTGCACAACTGCAACAACGACGACAACATAACCAAACAAACAATCGTGAAGGGCTGACACACAAGGGATTGAGGCGCCCGGCGTCGTGAAACGAACATACGTGACTAACGAGCAGGAGAGGTTTCCGTCGTTTATCTGCTGTGTACCAAAGCGCATGGAGACCGGACATACCCAGCACGGTGCGTTGAATGTGGTAAAGTCACCTACTATTTCAAAGATCTATCCGCATCACAAGAACAACAAAGACCAACATGCAGTTTGTAGCCGCCATCAGTATCAACTAACTGATGGGAACATAATGTCTTGTTGGTTACCGAAAACCACCCACACGTAGCCGGTGAATAGCCTGTGACAATGGTGGTTTAGGAGCAACCTCGAGGGCTTCAATAACTCAATCAGATCTCAGAATTACATTTATTCCTGGTGTTCGAATTTCACCCAATGAGTTTGAGAAATTCTGTCAGTAGAAGTCAAATTCTTGAAGCGGCCAGCGCGGGTAGTCGCAACTCGACGCGAGTTGACGAGGGAAAAGCACGATGACGGATGGTCGTGATATCAACCAAGCTACAAACCATGAGTGGCGGGGCCTGCCAGGTAAGCTCCGAGCTAAGCGACGACCAATGTGGAGAGCAGTAAAGATATGTGCGAATCGAATAAATGCGATAAAAATCTATGTCACCGACCGGATGATCGGCTCAGCTTCTATCCAACGAATATGTGGGAAACCTCCTTGCTCGCGACTAGACACCAAAATTACCGATTTGCCCGAATGACCCCGTGGTACCAGAAACGCGTAAACAAAACGGTCGGGACACAAGCACATCAGAATACGGTCAGAGCAACTCACTCAAGGAGAGTACGGCCTCGAAACTGGAAGCGGCCTCCCGAAGATTCCGTGTCCAGCAAGTACATATCCATGGTGCAGTAGGGCACGTACACCCGGTTGTACGTGTTGTACAGTGCGTTTTCCCGTTTATTTCCGGAGAGGAAGCTGTATCCCGCCGTGTGTTCCGGGAAGCCCTCGGAGGTGAAGAGCTGTGGTTTTTTTCTTTTAACAATTCTTCGCAAATAGTTAGGTTGTGCGCGCACCCTTGTCCGCCCTGAAGATGTACCATGAAATCGTTAGACGATTTGTTGGCCGCCATGAAAAAGTGTCCTGGGGAACCATCAGCACATATGGCTGAGAACAAACAGGTAGGGCCGCAGGATAACAGCGTTGTAGGGCAGACCCAAGCATAGCGCGATATTTGCAGGTCTTGCATCACATGGGATGTTTCTGGCAAAATAGCAAAGTTTTCAACTTTCCCGGATGGCTGAGGAGCTGTGATGCAAAATCGAGGGGGGACATTGTCGCACCGACGTCAAGCCAACCGTAAACCGTACAAAGCAGATGTCAGTCACCCTATTAGTAGTCATCTACTTGAGCTGGTGAACGTGTGCGATACCACTCCCGACAACGACGGCACTACCTCCCTTAGAAACATGTATAACTGCTCTGTCAACAATTATGCATCCAAACACATATATATAACATTTTGTGCCAATGAGAGGATGTGATACGGAAGGGAGGGGGATGTTCTCCTATCATACCTGAAGGTAGGACATGCCGCACCAAGGTGGACTCCGTCCCATGAGCCACGCACGTTCCTAGAAGCATGAGTACCACAAGGCATCTCGGAAGACTTGTGCGCGGCATGAATGGCATCGCTCGCCACACCGACCTTCCAAAAAACTTGATAGCGCCTGTGAATGTTCGTGGCGACAGCAAACAAGCGGTCATCCACCACAGCACTTTGCGGCTTCCTCGAAGGTACTTTGTTATGGCATAGACTAAGACTTCATACATGGCATACAGGCTCTTGGTGTGTGTTCTTCTCATCCAATCGTTCTTCCAGATGCCTAGAAACTGTTTGGAAATGCTGCGACGAATCGAACTCGTCCTTGTCAGTAGTTTTTTTTAAGTAGCAGTAGAGTTCTCCATGTTGTAGGTAAACAAGCTTCTCGAAATTTCTCCGTTAGCGCGGGAAAACAAAACAGGCCACTGTTGGATGTCCTTTTATCCACCCGGGCCTTTTCCCACCTAGATTTGATCCCATCTGGCAACCTGCTCTCACTCACAAGGTGCTACAATATAAATAGCCCTCCGAGCCGGCAGAGACCTTGAGCGCCCAGCGCGAATCGTGGACAAAACTCGTCGGGTGCCAAACAAGCAAAAAAACCCGTCTAAACCCGGAACTGACCCCAGCATCAAAGTCATGGTTGTGCTGGGGACCACAGACCGCGGAACTATATAACCCTCCGCCCCCTCACCCCTAGGCGATTTTTTTCGCTGTTTATAGCACCATTACCTGAACGTACGAGCATATACAGAGTATATTAATAGGAACATCCCTGAAAATGTTACGTATGTACAAAGTGCTGAACCCAGCTCAAACGTTGCTTCGTATTTATAGGTATAAGTGCTCGGAAGTTGCTTCATATTTACAATTGTTCGAGTTTAAAATGCAAGATGTTTTTAAGGAGAAAAGTAGAGTCAAGCAAATCCTGGATTTTTCGATGCTCATGTAGGCCTAAGCCATGAAGGCACGGGGCAGGCGCTTTCAGGAATGCGGAGAAAGGCAGGCTACAGGCGAAAAACGATTGAGGTAAGACAAAAGATAAGCATATGCCTGACGCTCCGTAATTTTCTTTATACGTGACTACGTACCTATTTATCTAATAGCTTCCGAAAAGGCCTGAGACGAGCTTGACGCCTTTTTGAGCCCCAAGACAAACCCTATACTAATTTCCGTTGGTTTCGTGTGCACCGGCAAAATGTCCGCAAAAATGCCTGAAACTTGTTCAGCGCCCCGAACGCAAACCCCATACTAATTTCAAGCTATTTGGTTTCAAGTGATAATATTCTTGACCAAAAGCCTGAAAACTGTTCAGCCGCACAGAAAAAATAGATACTGCAATCAAGCAGTTTGTTTTCAAGAGGGAAAATGCCTGAAAAAATTCATGCAAGCGTAAGTACGCGGTGGTGAGCCGAATTCGAAAATGTATTCGGTCGGTAATCCGGCTTTTCCGAAGTAGTCGGTCTGTTTCAGTCAGTAAACCAAAAAAAAAAAAACGAAAAAAAAAACGAAACCGAAACCAAACATTTCCCGGGCGATTTCTCGGCCGGTTTCTCGTAAAACCAGCCGAAGGATCAGTATTTCCAAGGGTTCGGTGGCATAATATGACGTGATCGTATGGCGCCAAGTGGGCTTTCCGTACTTGCGTCTGCTGCGCCACACACGGTACATGCCGGCATACGCCATACTGGTAAGTCAGACGCGCTTATAATCTGCAAAAAGCAAAAACCACAGATACAGCAGTTGCCACAATAAAACATGTACTAATACGGAGGACCATCGTAATTAGGACTTACAGTACACACAAAAACCTATATATTTAGATTTTTTTTGCTGATGACATTCGTTCCTATTTACTATGGTCCCCCGTAATAGGATAGTGCGAGGGTACTAGCCTGGTTGTCATTGTGCAGATGACGTGATGTGTCTTTACGTGCTTCCACTATGTCTTTTATGACGACACAACTGCATCAGTTCTGCGGACGACGCCAAGTGTAGTAGGACCCGATTGTCGTGGTAAGGGAAATGAATGCAGGTACTTAGGGAACTGGCTAGGAAGGCAGCTTCCCTTGTATGCGAGACTTGCTCTTGCGTTGTCGTGTTATTCCTCAGGACCAGATGAAGCAGCAGTTGAGAGAGTGATACGAAATAGGCTTGATTCGAGGTATCAGTCACAGGGGCTATATTGAAGGCATCTAGCCTGGGGGCTTGATTGAGGGCATCAAGCCGACTCTGCTGTCCTTCTATTAACCCGCTTGACGAGTAAAGACACTTGACCGACGAAGTTTGCTCGGGCGCATACCTATTCTTCTCGTATCCGCTATCCTAACAGTTGTGCTACAAAATAACTTCAGAGCCCCGGTGATAATCTTTGGTAGTACGAGCTGTACCATAACCACTTTTATAGCCTGATACTATATCATACCACATGCAGCTAGCGCCAAGAAAAAAAATCTGCGATGCTCGAGTGGGGCTTGTGAGCACGAAGAAGCGCTGTGTGGCTGCAACGGGATGCGGGGGCCATACACCAATGTTTTCTAAATCTCTTGAATTTGGGAGTTCCAGACAAACAACGTTGATTTTCAAACCTTAATTACCCGCAAGCGGGCCTGACGCGTTCCTGGCAAACGATGAGCAAGATAGGAACAAAAACAGTAGTTCAGGCTAGAGTTGCAACCGATCTGCCTGAGAACCAGGTACCCGGTGGTCGGTACCCGGAACCGCCGGACCCGGAATCGTCCCGATCCAAGTCAGGGAATCGCGGGATTTGTACCCCGGGTACGCGGGTACCGGGTATCCGTCATTTGTCCTGTGATGAGGTCTGCCTGAAAACTGGGAATAGAGATCGGCTCTCACGGCGAGCATCGACTTACATTGGTGACCAACGTATTTTCTATATATGGTGACCACACAACTCGTCAGCTATGCCTCGCACTACTTCGCAATCGAAAACATCTCGCTCTAGGGCGAGACAACAGCAGGCAGCAAAGTCAGCGCAGAGCTCGCGTCTGGCGACTGATCCAGTCCGGATCGCGACAGCAGCGCACCTTCAAAAGCGCGTGCTGAAGGGCACCACCCCGGCAATATACGTGCTGCGGATGGTGCGTCCCGCTGGTGGAACGCAAGTTTAGGCAACTCAACAATAAGTGGATCGGGTGAGGGAGATGAACTCTCTCACCACGAAACCCATGCAGACCCCACAAACCCCGAATGTGCTTTTATTCGTGCTCGGTCTGCTCCTACAACCACCCACACCGACAACCCGAGTAGCTCAGACAGCACCAGCAACCCCATTCATCCAAGCGCAGCAGCACAGCTAGCCACGATCGAAACCCCTTTAGCTTCCCGTAGCTTGTCGATTTCGATCACGAACACTGACGCAACCAACGATGCACCCATGACGATCTTGGCCACTGCAGCCACCAACGATACCACGACTATGGTCCCGACCCCGATGTCTGTAAAACACGTGACAATCTCCATCTCAAAGTCTGACATCCTTCATCTCTGGAAATTGTAGGGTCCCTGAAAAAGACGTTCTTGAACTCATGTCTAGCTTCCGGTCGCGCATCTTCGTGCACGCACCCGAGTGCGCTTCTGACGCAACTATTTACTACAATGCAGTCAATTACCCCCTACTGCTAGTTCGTAAAGAGGCTGCTAACAGCATGACCCGTTTACTGGCCAGGACGCTCGAGCAGAGATGCTAGCATTACTGAGCGTGGGGTAGTAACGGAAGCAAAAGGAGCTGGCGCCACCGTAGCAAACGTCGGTATTCCTCGTGAAAAGAGGAGGAAGAAAACTTGCTAAATAACGTGCAATACCTCACTGGCGAGTAAGTGTGCAGAACGAGTTCATGTAGGTACCCAGTCGAATATTTCTGCAGATGTAACGAATCAGAGACAATCTTCGACTATATCGGTAGTATAGCGCGCAACCGGATCAACAGTAGAAGTCAACAGCGAGGTCGAGAAGAGTAGTCAACAGGATTGGAATCGATTTCATCGGTTTTCGCAGTTCTCAATACATTATTTAAGCGATGCGCGTCACAGAGCAGAAACAGTCTGTACAGAAAACTTACTGGTAGTGAATAGGACCCATGGTACACGCAAATACCTATATATTTCCCTATTTGAATAGCAATATTTGGTCCTACTACTATGGTCCCCCGTCATAGTAGTTTGCTGATGCAGTCGCTGTTGTTGCCTACCAGGCTGCCAGGTACCAGGTATTTGATAATTATACTCCGATTAACTGTAGAGCAGGAAGCGACCCTGCCGAAAAACGTCACAGAATATATTGCAAACCCCATGGGTCAAGATATTGCAGCCAGAAGCGACCTGGCACGGCCGTTTGCGCGCGGCGGACAACGACCTCAAAAACGCCTTTAGCCAACCACGGTGAGCAAGCCATTGTTCTGCAAGGCGATCCCACTTGTGTTGCGATCGATGTGCTGTAGAAAATTTGCGAAATATTTCGTTGCTCGTATCGACTCTGGCACGAGTGTCTACAAGCGACTGTCCCCCCGGTGAGGTTGAGCCGCGTAACTCAAGGCGCAGGGCTCCGTTGAACCTGAACGTTGGCCCAGGGTGCTTGTAGGTGTGTCCGCTATCGATTTGAGCGGTATATCAACGTCGGGAGCGGTTTGAGACCAGATTTTGCGAGGATTGGAGTTTAATTGTGGCTGCGGTCAGACAGACAGACAGACAAGATTGCAATTACCGCAGCTGAGACTCAGCTACACATACTGAAAATACTTTATGAGTACAGCAGCAGAAGTAGTATGACCCTGAGAGCGAAACATCGGAGTATATATTGCACAGTTGTTAAATACTGACTGGACTGCAGAGTAGAACACCCCGTCGTCCAGCGTCTGTCTGTTGCCCCGGTACTACTGCTGATGATGGAAGAGTTACGGGGATGAGCTGAGACGAAAGCAGTTGGCATGGCACTGCTGGATGCGTTCACCAATTACGTACGTTCTGCAGTATATAGTGGTCGAGGAATACATGGGTTTGATGTTGAACCCGGTACTGTAGTTGAAAAGTAACTGTTTATTTGCGTTAACATTTGAGAAGTTGAACTACACTGGTGAAGAGGAGTTTGCAAGCTGTGAATTAGTTAAAAGAGCAAAACACCCAATGCAAACCTAATCGCTCGAATGCACGCCCCCTCCCTTGTTTGCGCCGGGTCCATGGTGCGGAGGTGACGTTGGATTTCACCAACGAGGATAAGCTGGATGACCCGAGCCGGTGACGCCATGAGATCGGACGGAGAGGCAGCCGCGGCGAAGGCAACAGCAGTAGTATTCGGGGCATTGCGGTGGTTTTCATGAAATTTGGTTACCTGTGAATCTAGGTGGAAAACTTCAATGTTTGTGTTTTTGAGTTGTGTTTTGGTAGATTTGGATTGCGCCGAGAGTGTTTATATATTGTTGAGCAGCTTCAGTGTCGAATAAATTTGCGGCGAAAAGAGATGTATGCTGTCTCGCCTTACCGTCGCGATCTGTGTATCTATGTCGGGAGTAGGGGGAAATGGGAAACTCTTGTCCGGGGGAACGGGGTTCCTTGCGGTCTATAGCATTATATTTTTGTACCATATTTTTTTATTTTGATAAACATGACTACTCTGCTATTTTTCATGATTTACATCAATTTCAATAAAAATAGAGGGGGAGGTTTTTGATGTGGCTGGAGAGAGACTACGAACCAAGCACCTGGGTGCCATCAGTATTTCATGTTTTTCTGACTTGTATGGCCTCTGCCAGATGATATCAGCAAGAGGGCTTCCAGCGAGGGACTCCACCAGTCTCGCTGGCCTCGCACTCAGTAAGTCTTGTTCTTAGAGCTTGTATTATCACGGAGTGATCCTCATCGGACCACGAGCCAGGTGGCTAGGGGACATCACACAGGATCCCCGGCCACTGCTCCACTCACACATGCGATTACACTGAAACCTCCACGGCTTGGTATCTTTTGGCTACAGCACCCCCAAAGCGAGTTCACTCGACACGAACGAGCTTGACAAAACCAAAAAACCAAGACGAAATCGCATGCGGCAAATCACAAATCAATGCTGAACTCTGAAGCAATTTTAATCTTGAGCGCACGGGTCATCCGTAATTTGCGCAATTCCTTCACGACGAATTCAGGCGCAGCAGAATAAATCGACCGCAAAGACTCCCACGTGCGCTCCTCTGCTTCGAAACCATCCCAATCGACCAAGACAATCACCTCGTTGGCATCATCTTCGGCCACATGCACCAAAGCATTCATGCGGCATTCACCCTGCGCAAAGGAATGTTGGAGAACATCCTTCAGATCAGCGGTGACGTTCAACGTCGCATCCGCATAAAATCGTAAACGAGCCACGTGAGCTTGATGCACCTTCCCAGAAACGATGTTCTGAACTGAGTACACATGATCATGATCAGCTGCTACCACACGCCACGGACCAGTCCATGTGGACAACAATTTCGGTGTGGCACCCTGCCGACGAACACGAGCATACAACACGAAATCACCAACCGCAAATTTTGGCAACACCACCTGGCCCTGAGCCTGTTTACGTTTGTTGTCGCGAGACACGGCAACAGCTGCGCGAATATCGGCGCAAAATCTCTCCTGCTCTGCAACGACTTCACGGACGTTCGCACGCAACAAGTCAGCATTCATCACGTCAACATTCCACCTGCCATCAGACTCAGAAACGAGCGCCGAGAAATCGGTACGCGGAGCACGCCCAAACATCACGCTGTACGGAGTGCTTCGGTAACGTTCACGAAACGAAGTGTTCAAGGCCCACTGAGCGGCCGGCAAAACATCAACCCACTCCGAAACCTGACGACGCTGTTCTGACAGAATGGAACGCAGAGCACGTACCACCTCTTTTACCATGCGTTCACACGTACCGTTCGACCACGGCGTGTAAGCGACAGCAAAACGATGTTCGATGTGCAACGCGTCGCTCAACAAAGCGAGCACCCTGTTCTTGAAATGCGTGGCGGTATCACTCACCCACACACGCGGCACCCCCCCAAGTCTTACACCAGGCTAGCAAATGCTTCGCTGTGACCTCGGCTGTACAAGCCTCGGCCGGTTCCAACGCCACGTAGTTGGACAAATCATCCATGATGACCAAAACATATCGGAAACCATCCTCATCAGGCAGGCCATCGCTACCTTCGGGCCCGCTGTGGCCAACATACAAAAAATCAAAGTGCACCACTTCTCCCGGAGCGGTACCATGCACCGTGTCTCCGTAGGGACGAGGAATGAGTGCACCTGCACGCGTGTCTACACAGTGCAAACACTGGCGAACGAATTCGCGAACCTGAGAATCCATGTGAGGCCAAACACAATATTCCTTCAGGCGAAACAAAGTCGGCGCCACACCACGGTGACCAGCCGAGCGCATGTGCGCGCACACCATCAAACGAGTTTGAAGAGCAAGATCATCCGGCGGAATCCACAAGACGTCACGCACCCCAACACGCACACGAAACAAACCATCATCGGCCAAGGTAGCTTGACCGAAGGTTGTCGAAAATTCATGAACACCAACGCCGATACGAGCGACAGACCTTTGTTGCGAGGCACGAATCACATCCAATGCGGGAAGCGAATCGTCAGCATTACATGGGCTGTGCACGGCAACCGAACGAACAGGCACCGTAGGAACTTTGACCCAACGAGACAACAGATCCCCCCAACAGTTTCGATCGCCAGGGATGTGTTCGATTGCATAGCGGTATTGTCCTAAAACACCCTTCCAATTCTCTAGGCGTTGTGCCATGGTCTTTGTGACCGTCGTGACACACTTCTCCGGATTGAAAATGTACTGCAAGTTTCGATGATCAGTAAAGATATGAACACCACCCCAAAGCAGGTATTCGAGCCTCCGGAACGTATTAACGATCGCAAAACCTTCTTTGTCGACAGTCGCCCAGCGCAACTGCGAACCTGTGAACGAACCACTCAGAAATCCGAGAGGCTCGTGAGACATGCTTTCCAACGCCAATCCACTGCGAAATTCGTGTTCAGGCACTTGGGTGAGAAAACTACCCCAATGGAAATCAGAAGCGTCAGGAAACATCAAAACAACGCACCCGGGACGAGGATGATGAAGCGGCACTGCTTGCGCCACCAAACCCCGTGCGGCATTCCACGCCCGCACCCGATCCTCCGTCCACGCGGTATCCTTGATTACACGATTGCGCGCCACTCGCTTAGTCCGACGTGTAGCCCCAACAAGGAGCTCCTCCAAAAAATCACGTAACGGTGCTACCGTTTCCGCTAAACGTGGTAACGATGTACGCAACCAGTTGACAGCCTGCAAGAATTGCATTAGTTCTCCAGCGTTTTCGGGACGACGCATTTCACTTAAACCTTGCACTCGAGCGGGGTCATGGGACACGACACCATTGGAATACACCTTACCACACCAGACCAGTTCACGAGAGAAGAAGGTACACTTGTGGGCGGCGACAAACAGTCCAACATTCTCCAGGCGTTCAAGAATGTCATCAAGCAGCTGCAGAAGAGCTTCTTCGGTGTCTGCGAAAAAGAAAACGTCATCGACCCAAACTTTGCAATCCAAACCACGCAACACTTCAGTCATGACACCTTGGAAATAAGAAGTCGCATTCAAAACACCTTGGGGAACACGGGTAGGCGTGAACAAACCGTCGCTTGTCGCCATGGTGAAGACGTCTTGCGCCTCCGGAGCCAAAGGCATCTGCCAGTACCCTTGAAGTAGGTCCAGCTTGCCGAAGAAACGCGCCCCCAGCAGATCTCCCATGTCTTCATGGTTGGGCATGACGCCCGGGGACTTCTCCACCTGTGCGTTCACCGCCGAGTAGTCGCTCACCAAACGGAAAGAGTCCTTCTTGGGCACCGCCATCGCCGGACTCGCCCACACCGCCTGGATGTTGTGGTAGACAAAGCCAAAAAACACCAAAGCAGCAATGCACTTCGAGAGCCAGTCCCTTTTCGTCGGTTCGTACCGACGTGGCGTTGCCTTGACAGGCTTCGCCTGTTGCTTCAGCTGCACTCGCATCGGCTCCACTTGCGCTGGCGGATCACCACACAGCGCACGGCGAAAAGCACCCACGCGACGAGCCAAAATTTCGCGCAAACGGGTTGCTCCGCCGACGCTTAATCCACTCTGCTCTGCCTGCTGCACGCTGTCCTCCAACGCCCGTTCTCGGGCCGTCCGCTCCTCCTCCGGATCCATGAACATGTCTGGCCCCCGGTCGACCAAATGTTCCACCGCCTTGTCCTCCGGAGCATCCACCGTAGCCTCGGTCTGAAAAGCACGCACGGAAACCGTCACTCTGCGCGCCGCAAGGTAACTCGGAGTCTCCACACCGGTCGATACCGGCACTGCGCGAGGGCGAAGCTTCTCCAGAGCTTCACGGTAGACGTCGATGCCAAGAGCTTTCATGGTAGCCATGCCAAACAGAACGACGTTATCTGTACCAGGCATGACCGCGAAAGTGATGGGCTCCAATTTCACCGCTCCCCACGGCGTCCGTACACTCACGGCAATCGGCACCGTTTTGTGCGTGACCATCACTGAAACACCCGTAGCGGTTTTCGCCTGCTGCGGGCCATTTTCGAACGGAATTTGCAGATCGGCGCCGCCGAAATGCGAAGACAGCTGCTGAAGTAAGCCGACACCGATGGACGTGAGCGCCGACCCCGAATCAAGGATCACACGCGCCATCAGCGAACCAACCGACCCTGGCAAAGAGAGATCAGCGCGTAAACACTCAGCGCTGCGATCGACAGGCACTTCACCTGCCGTTGAACTCTGGTCGGTACCAAGAGTCACCTGACGCCATGGCTGCCCTCCTACAGCCGGCGCCGAAGAAATAGAATCGGCGGTCCACCCCGACCAAGACGTCGAATATACAGACGGTTCCGGCGCTACCGCCCCTGCAGCAGCACCAGACACTGACTCCGCCCGCTCGGTGGATGGCGAAGTTCTCGCTCCAGCAGCACCCACCGATGTTCCAGCTCCTCCAACGTATACAGCTCGGCCGGCAACAGACGAACCAGATCCCGACCCAGCGGCTCCTGCCGCTGGCGCACCAGAAGTTGAAGAAGCAACAGCAGAAGTTCCACCGCCCGCTGTCAATTGATTGCCACCACGGCCACCGCGCCCGCGTCCATGGTTGAATCTGCCCCGGCCGCCATTGCGGCCCCCGCGATACCCTGACGACCCGCGCCCACCACTGCTGGGAGCTGTGCCGCCACCGCGAGCTTTTGGGCAATCAGAAACATAATGGTTGGGATCACCACACTCGAAACAGACGCGAACA
Organism: Macrocystis pyrifera; assembly: GCA_031763025.1. Classification (NCBI taxonomy): domain Eukaryota; class Phaeophyceae; order Laminariales; family Laminariaceae; genus Macrocystis; species Macrocystis pyrifera. The sequence goes on from JASSKH010000019.1 coordinate 11,294,444, forward strand.
AACGACTTTTTCGCGGACTGCTGCTGTTTCGGTTTCTGCTGCTGTTGGCGTCGCGGTTCAGCTGCCCCTGCAGCATCTTTCCGACCATACGCCTCGGTGAATTTCCACTGTTCTGCAGCAGAAAAAATTTGGTCCATGACCAATGCCGGGTCCTTCTTCCACCCTGCAGCGTACGTTAGCTGACCTTTTACGTACTTTTTGAACTCGGACGGCCATAAGCCATCCACCAACGCCATGCTCACAAATTCCGCCGGTCCGGGCAACCACGAACGGTCCTGCGCGCGGTACATGGCATGCACCGCGTGATTCTCCGCAAAATACTTTTCCATAGCGGAGTTTACCATCATCGCGCGGTCTTTGACGGATGTTTCACCGCCCTGCTTTTCATCGCGCCTCATTGAGAGAACGCGACGCAAGTCCGCTGCCGCCCGCGAGGTGTCAAATCTGTTGCTGGTGGTTGTGTAACCAGCGTGCTGCCTAACAGCGTCCAACAACTCCGAGGCGGTCATCGTAGTCTGATGCTTGTAAAATCCCTCAAAACACCGATGAATGTAATTGGGGATAAGCTGGCCCATGCTCACTTTGGAGTGCTGAACCACCCCCCTGAGCGTTGGCGAGCTGCAGCCGTTCCTCATAATCGAGGTACGCTGCGTAAAAAACACGAGAGGCCTGCTCGGTCCACACCTCTCCGTATTTCGGTGGAGTCAGAGACTCCCCTACCACCAGCGGCGTGCTTGCCGTGTGCGCCATAATCCACAGCAGTCCACCTGGACTCTACTGTAATAACGGAGAAACTGCCGCCTGACCTGTGCGTCCTCCAGCTCCCGGAGCGTCCTCCCCTGCTGTGCGCTTCAAGCCGTTTCGATCCGTCCAACGGGCCAACTGCCTTCCCAGCTGTGACCCAATACTCCGCAGCCGAAAACTCCTCCAACAGAAGTTCCGCGAATATCTAGATATTATGGCCTCTGCCAGATGATATCAGCAAGAGGGCTTCCAGCGAGGGACTCCACCAGTCTCGCTGGCCTCGCACTCAGTAAGTCTTGTTCTTAGAGCTTGTATTATCACGGAGTGATCCTCATCGGACCACGAGCCAGGTGGCTAGGGGACATCACACAGGATCCCCGGCCACTGCTCCACTCACACATGCGATTACACTGAAACCTCCACGGCTTGGTATCTTTTGGCTACACTTGGAAGGTTTGTGTAGTACTTTGGAAAATGAGAGTGTGATATTTTTGGTTCTAGAAAAAAAATGCTTTCGTTCTTGAGAGTCAGCGCTGACTTGGTCGAGCAGGTTGTGTTCCCAAGAGTGGGATCTCTCTCTCGGGGATTCAAATCTCGCTGAATTCGTAATATGTTAAGTTCGAGCAAGCGCGCTGGAGACAGTACGAATGATTATGATATGGTGCCTCTAGACACCAGTAGCGTTTGGCGAGGGGGGTACCCCGGAGATCTTTGTTACTGGGTCAACGAGGTTCCTCGAATATCTCGAGACCGATTCCGAGAAAAATGCCGTGTTACCTGACTTGAATCCGAGAAGAATGTCGTTTTACCTGGCATTGGATTTCGAGAGGTTTACGTTTCTGCAACGGATAGGCTGTGGACTGGAGCATTTGAGTACTGGTTTGCGGATTTGAGTGTTCATTCAACAAGTTGATTTCTGAGTTACAGATTGGATTTTTGAGATTTTGTGTTTGATATAAGTTGATTATAATATTGAGATATATCAGCCCTGCGATGTCGTACATTTTCATGTACAGAGCACGGGGGGAGATTGATATGGTCATGCACAGGAGCAGGGGGGATATTACTATATCGTGTAAAAATCAGTATTGGGGATGTTGATCGCACTCAAGAACATGACATGTAACATCCATCGTGGATTGAGGAGTTCTATGCTGGAAATAAATTCTGGTAGTAGGGTATTGGGATGTCGGGGTATTGTGTGCCCACTAATGCCACTCATTGAGCTTAGCTCCACATATGAGGCGAGTCTAATCGACAGTTCGCATGTTGCATAGGAGTAAGTCCGTGTTATTTTCTGGAGTTAACCAACCGTTCCCTTGCAGCTGCGTCTATACCTTTCGAGATCAATATATTAAGGATGATACTTGTCAGTAGCCATCATAGTCGTTACTCGATAACACTTGCGTCATCTGGTATACATTTACGCATTTCTAAGTACCGCGGACAGTTTTCCAGTCCGTGAGTAGTATTACTGTAGCAGTATACAGCAGCAGCAGTCTTACAATAATATCTACTGCTGTGCACTCGTGCATATTGCATAATAATAGGTCTCAATAACAAGCAGCGCATCGTGGATCTACTGTATTACGTACGTACAGAATCTACAGCCAGCAGCACACATGTACAGCAGTACCTGGTGCGTGCGCACTGGTAAATAATGGACAGGGTATCTTCAGTATCCCGTCGGGACCAGTAGCATAGTTTTAGTTGTGGTTGAAGTAACAATATAGGCTACAAGAGGGTCATGAGTACGTACCCCAAGTTTTATTGTTTTTAGCAGTAGAATTGCGGGTCTCCGTGTTGTTTTATATTGACCTGAATGCAAGGGTATTTCCCTATTTTTGTTTTTGAACGAATTTGTAGGGGTCGTCCTTTGTTTCGAGCAGTGAGCGCACACGCGCATCGCTCCCCTTTGAGCTCACTCTACTTTTGCTCACCATCATCAGCTTCCAGCTGAGCAAATGAATCAACACTGTGGCTTGGGGTCACCACATCTTCTTCTCTTCTATTGAAGCTTCTCGTACAAGTCACCTAACAGTGGCTATACGTTTGCCTCGAACATTTATTTTGACTGTGTATTGACCGGCCATCGGCAATCGAGTCTAGGCGTACACACCAGCTACGAGCTGGTATACACGCCAATCGCCATACCTAATAGGTTAATTAGCCTCGGAACGCGTAAACGCGGCAAGCTACTAGCAACGGTGGCCCAAGACCGCCACCCTGAACTGCTACTGGCTCGCTATACAGCAGGAGGAGGACTGGACTTTTTCTAGATCAAGAAACCTGCTGCTACGTACGAAAAAGGGAGCTTCTTCCACGACGAGAGGAACCAAACATCGAAGATCTACATACTTCGTTGAAACGTGAGTGACACGTGGTACGGACACCGCGTGCTTCTAAGAGGGTCCTGCGTAGGGCATTCTACTACTGCTGTAGTTCACTACTGCTGTTGTAGTCAAACTGCTGTAACTACGATAGAGACACCTACAGAGCACCACCGCGTAAGGAGCTGTGAAAATCTCACCTGCTCCCCTTTGTCTTTTCATAGACGAGGACCAATAATCTCGAGCAAAACTCGAGTGTAACCGCTGTACGCTGCTCAACAGCAACTCCACATACACACAACCCAGCACGCCTGAAAGTTAGGAGCTCTGCTGAGCGTAGTCCATTTCGTGGATCGTAAGCCTCAGTCACTCTGAGCAACAGCGGTATAGAAGTTAACTCCCGATAAATAAGCACCCTGCTATCTGTCAAAGGAGCGCTGAACTTCGAATTTCCAAGAGGGCGTCGGCCCCAGTGAGATTTTTTTTGGTCGTCACTACAACAGTGGCACAGAAGCAAACTCCCGACAAGCGTGATAGCTGTCTGTCAAAGGAGTCCCTGACTTCACAATTTTCTGACAGGACCTTCCAATGCGAGGGAGCCTAGAAAATACAAAAACCTCGATCAACGCGTCGAGTAAGATTCTGCTGTACGCTGTCAAGGACAACTTCGCCACAACCCACAGCACCGCTGGGGTTAAGGAGCTCTGTCTAGTGTAGTCCATTTCGTGGATCATAAGCCTCAGTCACTCTGAGCAACAGCGGCATAGAAGTTAACTCCCGATAAGCATTCTGCTATCTGTTAAAGGAGCGCTGAACTTCTATAAATTTCCAAGAGGGTCGTCGACCCCAGAGAGATTACATGACAGTCGTTACTACAGCGACATAAACGTTAACTCCCGACAAGTATTCTGATATTAGTCAAAGGAGCGCTGAACTTCTATAAATTTCCAAGAGGGTCGTCGGCCCCACAGAGATTATTTTTTTTGCAGTCGTCACTAGCACTTCACGTAGGTCTGTGACCCCACACGACTGTTTGTTGGAACGAGAACTATTTTTCAATAGTTTCTGCGAGGAGGATACGACAAGTTATTCACACAGCAGTACTGGTAGCTACGTACTACTAAGACTGTACCTGAGTGCACTACCCGTACTACTGCTGTAGAATCATATAAGTACAACACCAACTTCAAACGTAAAGTGAGCGGTATCAGTTACACTGCGCGCATCCAGAGGGTCCCGCATAGATAGGCGTCTGCTATCAACTGCTACCGTACTACTGCAGTCAGGACTGTTTCATCTATGCGAGATACCCAGCGAGCATCACTGCGTTGTTGAAGGTGTGTGTACATTTCACCTCGTGCCATATTTCTCATACGAAGCTAGTGTGGGACTCTAAAATCTCGACCCAAAGTCGAGTATTGTACTGCTGTATCATACGCACGTACGACAAATTAAAAGCCTCGGGATTCCCGAGCATTGTGCGGCAGCCACTCCAAGAGATACTGCTGTACATACGGTACTGCTGGCGTAGTATCCTACAAGACCGCCTGGCCAAGTACTAATCATCATGGGGGACTCAGCTTTCAACAACAACAGCGGCAACCTCGCCAATGCTATCAAAGGACCGACGAAGTCCGACGGCGACAAACCAGGGGATTTTCGCGATTGGCGCAAGAGGCTGGCGGCAGTGCTCAGCGTCGCGCGCCTAGAGGTTGCAAGCCTGATCAGAGGGAAACCCCGACCAACCGAAGAAAACGACCGGCACGGGAGCTCAGGCGTCTTTTGACAGGGTAATTGCTGACTACTCGACTTGTACGTGCCGGGATGGTCAGCGGGCTCTTCAAGAACTAGTCAACAAGTACAACAAGGAATCTTCCAAGATCAAGGCAGGATCCAACGATGAAGCTAAGCAGAAGTGGTGTTCTGTACACAAGACTACATCTCACGACGACTCGGAACGTTACCCGCCGCAAAGTCACGGCGCTGTACTGAGCGCGATATCACCTCCGGTCAACGACGACGACGAGAAGCCGTCCGCAAGCAACCTTCTGGAAGAGGACACGTCATCGACAACAACAGCCGGAGCATCATCGACGGGAGCTGGAATATCCTCACTAGGGGCCGGAGCACCATCACCAAGGACTAAAGGTTCCTCATCAGGGACCGGAACGCCATCATCAGAGACTAGAACACTACCGCAACAAGCTGGAGTGTCGTCATCATCATCAGGAGCTACATCTTCATTTTCACCCTGGGACGCATCTGCTGCTTCGCCCGGGGGGCTGAATCTTCCACTCTGGCTGGAGTCACACTGAATGCACCGCATCATGAGACCGCCAGTACGGTACACAATCCAAGCGTCGAGGAGACCTTCGACAGCATGCACGCCAAGAGGGCATCGGGGGAAGACCCCCCGGACACGTGTGTGGATTTCGCCTACACCAATAGAGACCCTTTTCGGATCTCGGAGGAGGAAAACTGGGTGATCAAAATCCCCACCGAAACACTACGATGCCATTCATTCCCGGAGCAGCCTCACCCGGGATCATCGGATCATCGACATCTGGGGTCATCGGAGCATCAATATCTATCTGGGATAATCGTGACATCATCATCTGGGATCATCGGAGCATCAGCGTCTGGGATCACCGGAGCATGCACGTCTGGGATCACTGGATCAACATCATCTGGGATCACCAGATAGATCATCAGCTGGATCATCGTCTGGCATCACCGCATCATCAGCTGGATCATCATCGTCTGGCATCACCGGAGTATCAGCGGAGACATCACCGCCTGTTTCACCAGGGGTGGTGTCAGCTTCTTGAGGGCTGTGTCTGACTCGTGCCTCCACACGAGCCGAGCCCAAACCAGAGAACACAGACAGAGACAAACCGTCAGCTGAAGGAGGTCCACACGCTCACGATAGCGGAAGGACAACCACGGGCAAACCCCGGGACAGGATCTGCGGCATCGACACAGGACGATCAAGAACCACTGGCGACAACGGCCTTCGTGTACAACCGCAAGCCAACTTCAGGAATCCTCTTCTTGCTGGACGGAGAGCCCATCAACATCGGGACCAAGAAGCAGACACTGACTGCTTAATTAACAAGTGGAGGCGGAGCTGAGACGACAATTAGTTTTGAGGGAAAGTAAAAGACTACCTCTCCAACTTCAACATAAGTTGAGCCTCAAGTCCTAAGCAAGGAATGACGGACCAAGCACATCGGACGGCTACCGACGTCTACACCAACAAGGTCAAGCCACTGGAAGCGTGAACTGTATTGTCTCCCTTACCGAAGCTGTAGGTTGTCGCATGTTCAATTTGTACGGGGCAGATAAGAATTTCATTTCCTTGGGTCAACGAACTGATCACTGGATCTTTTGCATTCATTGGTAGCGCATCCCGTCCATCTTCCCTACAGTGCAGTACAATGACCGGTGTTGTGCAATATTAAAGATAAAGTGCAGTCAGTACCAAGTAAGGGTGCATTGTAACCAAGTCGAATCATTAGGTTCGAATGTGTAGTTGAAAAGAGTACGTCATCTCCGGAGCTTCAGGATGTACGGCAGGAGAACTTTCCACCTAGATGAGTCCAAACAGGAGATTAGCACACACGAGGGGGATGTCTCTGATAACAGTATGTCTTGTTACAGCGTTAAGCTGGCAGAATCCAAAACATGTTCCTTTGTTTGTTTTGTGGGCGGCAGGAACGTTAATAGTTTGTTCACTCCTATTCTTGCTGCGGAATGATGAACAAATTTACTGTTTTAGACTACTTCACATATTTAGTATTCCTTTGTCGTTTAACTGACTGAAATGTAGTTCACGGTTTGATGATTCTTGGACTGGTAGCTAAGCTTGCATAACATGTGCAGAAAAGTAGCAGAGCTGGATATTTTACATCAGCTAGTTTTGTGTAACCCCCCGGGTATTCTAGCAGAATGAGTTAGCTCTCAGTAGTTTAAGTTGAATACTTTCACCGCAACAATTATGGCCTTGGTGCGTGCACTTTTGAAGTATGGCATGTAACGCAGAAGCAACGAGTACATTGTTCCACAGTTGAATTTCAAAATCCAGTTATGTTCGGTGTTACGCATCGAGGGGTCGTATTAGGGATGACACCTATTACAGCAGAAACCAGTATAATCTAGTCGCTGCTGCATAACACAAGGCTACCAGGTACTCCTGTACCAACCATAATTTAGGTATACACCCATCTCATACAAGCAGGTGTTACAACAGTATAGAAGAACAGAACGATTCTACGTTCGGTTATTTTGTTGTCCTGTACGTGTTGAATCCACTCCTTGGATCTCATGCGGTAGGTACATCATGGTACATAGTGTTTGTTCCCAATAGCAACATCACCACTTGATGTTGCATGTGTTTCGTTTGGAGAAATTTTAGCATGTAACGCAGAGTAAGAAAGTGTATGCTTAACGGGAGGAGGTATTAAGGATGATACTTGTCAGTAGCCATCATAGTCGTTACTCGATAACACTTGCGTCATCTGGTATACATTTACGCATTTCTAAGTACCGCGGACAGTTTTCCAGTCCGTGAGTAGTATTACTGTAGCAGTATACAGCAGCAGCAGTCTTACAATAATATCTACTGCTGTGCACTCGTGCATATTGCATAATAATAGGTCTCAATAACAAGCAGCGCATCGTGGATCTACTGTATTACGTACGTACAGAATCTACAGCCAGCAGCACACATGTACAGCAGTACCTGGTGCGTGCGCACTGGTAAATAATGGACAGGGTATCTTCAGTATCCCGTCGGGACCAGTAGCATAGTTTTAGTTGTGGTTGAAGTAACAATATAGGCTACAAGAGGGTCATGAGTACGTACCCCAAGTTTTATTGTTTTTAGCAGTAGAATTGCGGGTCTCCGTGTTGTTTTATATTGACCTGAATGCAAGGGTATTTCCCTATTTTTGTTTTTGAACGAATTTGTAGGGGTCGTCCTTTGTTTCGAGCAGTGAGCGCACACGCGCATCGCTCCCCTTTGAGCTCACTCTACTTTTGCTCACCATCATCAGCTTCCAGCTGAGCAAATGAATCAACACTGTGGCTTGGGGTCACCACATCTTCTTCTCTTCTATTGAAGCTTCTCGTACAAGTCACCTAACAGTGGCTATACGTTTGCCTCGAACATTTATTTTGACTGTGTATTGACCGGCCATCGGCAATCGAGTCTAGGCGTACACACCAGCTACGAGCTGGTATACACGCCAATCGCCATACCTAATACAATAAACAGTTCCCTTGATCGAATTCGGTTTAGAGTCTATCATTTCATGTTTCAACTTTGGCTTGTCTTCGTGTAGGTGAACAAAAGAGGAGTTACTATTTTTCTCGTTCCGCTGTCGTCCCCGTAGGCATCCCTTCTCCCCCCCGTCCCGAGGACTGCGCTTTTCCCCCCATATAACACACCCCGATATTGTGACGTCGCGTTAAGCAGGTCAAGAGCCGAGGGACTAGACAAGGTAACTTCTGTTCGTAAGAGGGTCAGCGGACTGTTGCACGCAACAGCCGAGTTGGTGGCAAGTGCTACGTAGCCAGCGTGGAAGTTCAGCCGTGGGACTCTGATCTCTACACTTACCATGCCGCCGTGGTAAATACCGTCTACCCGGGGAACAAAAAATGAGAAGTACGTAGGTCTGCACATTGAACAGCAGCGCTGCGAAAGCTTTCCTACTGCTTTTATATTGCATGCCGGGTGTTCGGCTATGTTCTACTCCTGTTGCCGTTGTTTGGATATTGTTTCTGAACTTTCAGCTGGTCTCAGTAATAGATCGCTAACTTCGGCAATTTGAATACACGCGTCATGCTGACTCGTTTGTAGTTGTTGTGATTGCGTTCGATTTCCGACAACGTGCGGCATGAACTTCAACGTTGAACACGGAGAAACAAGATATTCCCCGAAATAAAAACAAAATGTAATCCAAAACAAAATGGAAACATGTGCACGTAGACTAACCTTCTGTGCTATTTCTGCTTAACCTCTATCTAACTAATTTGTTGTCCATGCTCCTTCCTTCACGTTACAATTTTGTTTGCGATCGTTGAACAGGACATGGACTTCATGCTGATGGGGTTCATGCCGAATGCTTCTAGATTATTTCTTCTTATCATGGACGGAACGCTCCGAGTTGCTGCCACGGCTGGGGATAAACGGCGGCGTGCACGGCAGTCGGGGCTGAGATTAGGACAGGGGTGAGAGCGGGGGCAAGATCGGGTACCGGGGCGGGAGCAGGGGTGGTGCTGAAGATAGCGTTTCCAGTCAGTCGATACCCTTGCAGAGGGTGATGTGGGGACAAGCGCGGCAGAGACTGGGCCGGGTGTGGTGGCGGGAGCTGAGGTTTTCCAATCCAGTATACCCAATCCCACAGAGTAGATTATCCTGGAGTTAGAATAGAGGAAACCTCTGGATAGTGTAAAGGGTTTAAACCCATCTAAGCTTTGCAGGCAATGTCGGTTGGGTATTGAATGGTCGAATTCTGTGCAACACATACGAAATTAAATGTATTCCGGTACTACTACGTATATGCCTAATGAGCTTGTTGTGTTGTGTGTTTGACAGCTTCTTTGTGGGTATGTATGTGATGTAAAAGAAGTGACGCGGCATGTTGTTCCTGTTTTGATTCGTCCATGCGAGTATTTTTTGCGGGTATTGTTACTGGTTGGATGGCTTGACATGTGCTTCGTGTCGATTTGGCGTGTTTTTATGTATTCGTTGTTCGCGGTGTTTGCAGTTCACTCTTATGCCATGCTACTTCTTTGTTATCATTAATGTACGGTATTGTTCATGTATTTCTTACCCTGCCACAGTTATATATCTACTGGTGTGCAGAATGTGATAATGGGTGTGTACACGCGTTATCTCTTGCAGGGAGTACAATGCCGTGTGAGAATAGAGGCACTTTTTGTTCCATTGAAGTATGATCTGCATTTGTCGGACGGCGAACAAACCTCCTGGTAACACAGAAAGTTCGCTGTGACGAGTTAAGGCGGAGGGAGAGCAGCGACCGACGCCGTTTTTTGCCTTTGACTTGAACGCCATTTTATGGCGGGGTGCGTGAGGCTTTCACCATTTAGTTGTTTACTGCTGTTGTGTGTGTCCGTCAGTGAGCTCGTTTGTCCGTGTGGCGAACTATAGATTGTGTCTGCGTATCCCATATTTTTATCAGTGCGAGACCTGCAGAGAACCAGTTCTAACGAACGTCGTTTGCACAGAAGCAGGCATGGACACGGTAACCCGTGGGCATGGTTTTATTTCGAACTCTCGTGGGTTGGCCACCGTGTTCAGTTTATATCACACTTGAATTGACTATGTTATGTGAATACAATGCATAGCAGCGCAGCAACGTGTCTGCGAGGAAGGGGTGTACCCGATAGGAGAGATGTACTCGATCTCATGCATGGCCGTAGTCGTATGACCATACACCCTCGCATCCCTACAATGCCGGGACGGAGCATGTCGGGTTTTCACCGACTAGGCAGACATTGCTTGCACCAAGCGCGAAGCGCCGCGAGGTGTCCGGCGAGTCGCATGAGGGGTGAGCTGCAACCTACTAAGAACCCCTTGAGAGGCGGACTTGCATATGGATGACAACTTCAATGAGTTAGTTTAATTACCGGTGTGGCCACTTCCAGAGACAGCAATGGGAGTACTATGTAACTGCAACACTACGTGATACGATCAATTCCCTTGTGCACAGTAAAGGTTATTTACTTCGCACAAAAGATCTAACTATTAATAGACGACCAGCTGTGGGCGACCGCCAAAAAAAAAGAAGAAAAAAAAAAACGGTACGCGTACCCTGGATGTCTAGCTCACGTAGTGACCGATATTTTATACAGTGTCGTTGCCAACGGACCCTAACCCAACCCATGCATAATACATGGGGGGGGGCGAGGGGGGGGTATTAAAATCATTGATTGGACTCCTCCTGTGTGTTATAGTAGCATGATAGTACTACGACTTTCTGCTAATCATGCTCTACGCATACGCATACTGCTGTACATACGAAAGGTGCTCCTGTGTAATACTCGCGGAGGACAGTACTAACTGTTAGAAATGCTGCCACTAACACTGTTAATGCCACCATGCGCATGTCTACCACCGTATTTTTCACTGCGACTACTGCACCAATGGGCGATACCACAGTATTGGTGTACCACCACTGCTACCGCTATCGTTTCTAGTACTGCTGTACATACGACTGCCGAACAAAAGAGGGTGATAATGCACCCTGTTTGACAATATTTCCCCTCGTTCAAGACGCGGACAAACTGACATCAGAAGATTGCAGTGTTGCACTAATGCTACTGCTGGACCAGCTACGTTGTAACGAGCCCTGAAGTCTGTAGAGCAAAGGCCATGCTACGGTGCTTCGAGAGTTGGTCGTGTTTTGCTTCGTGCAGACGTCTGTTACTGCACAGCAACACAACATAATACACGCAGACACAAGTCTGAACACAGGTCTGCTCACAACTGGGCCACTTTGGCCCAGCGGGGCGCTCGAGGTCAGGCCTAGCGAGCACCCACGAAGTGTGGCAGTTGAGAGTTTTTTTTTGGGCCTATATCGTACAACGATATCCAGTGTGATAGGCATCTCGTAAGTGTACTATTAACAACATATATAAGTAACAATCGCTGTAAAAATTGCAAGTACAATATTAAACGAAATTGGCAAAAAGTCAAAATGGGCATGTGCCCATCGGTGCCCACCAAGTGCCCCGCTTTCCCTTTTTTTCCTTGAAAACTCGAATTTTTCATTTTCAATCACCCAAGTTCCTCCGCCCCCCGGCAGCTCCGCCGTGCTTGCCGTGCTACCCCTCACAAGAAGACACGGCTGGCAGGGGTCGTCCCTTAGGCACTCCACAGACTACGGCCAACCGTAGGAAGCGCAAAGTATCCATGGCGCTCTCTTCTGCGCGTCAACAGAGGCGCACCAGCACCGTGGCCATACTCGTAATGTAACTGACGCGTTGAGCGTTGTGGGGTGACGGGTTGGTGACGGATTTCACACCCTGACGCATGGGCACCTACCTGCCTACGAGTCACGCCGGTGGCAGTGGGACCACCGCACGGACGGTTTTCGCAAGCGCTGCTGCCCTAGTGACGGTTCTGTGGTGGGTGGACGATATTTTCCCACCCAACTGAAGCACGTGCTCGATAGGATAACCCTCGCTAAACTTTATGAAATTCCGAAATTTCAGGAGAAAACGAAATACAACACGTATCGGTAAGATGTACCCATATCGGTCCCTAAAACTGTCCCCAAAAAACAGTTGAAAAAATGAAAAACGGTTCGGGTGCCCAACACTGCGTAGAACCGACCTAAATTCCATGACACACGAACTAACTGCACAGAGACCACTTTCATTATTCATATTGTAGTAGTAGCCTGCTGCGTACCTGGTGTTCCAATTTAATCCACAGGAATAACTGATTTTACAGGCACTGCTGTGTAGCAGCACTATTAATATTATTATTGCTATTACAGGGGTCCATAGTTAACGGGACCAAATTTTGTTAGTAAAAATAGGGCTTTTATGTACACCATAGGTCCTGTTAACTATGGACCCCCGTACTAGAACTAACCCGACGTTATCCAGATGTTAAGATTTATTTCGTCAATGCACGAAGTACTTGTTAAGTATTACTCAAAAACAGTATTGGCCCATCATTAAGCAACGCACAACCTGATAAGAGCATGAGGCCTATTTTTTTGCGGCATGCCAAGAAATTGCATCGAGAAAGTTGCTCCGCGGCAAATACGCCACTTAGTGTGTGTGTGGCTCTCCGCTTTGTAGCCCGGTTCGCGCCTTGGTTTCCGTTGGTTGGGTGCAGCCGTCCCAGCCAACTCCGACACCCCCATCCTTCCTGTCGCGCTTGCGTACCCACGCGGTGGCCAGCCTCTCCTCTCCCCAGGTTACCCACGCAGCGCTCTCTGCTGTGGTGATGTACCCGTCCTGCCTCGGGGATGAACTCCTCGGCATCCGGGTTAAAAAATAAAACTCATCCCCACCACCCCGCGCGGTCCTTAGAGTGAACAGTTCACTCGCCAGACCGCGCGAGGTTCCCTCTCTACCCAGCCCGAGGCTCGATGCCCGTGTGGCTGCTGCTAGACCGCTGTAAGTCCTTGCGGGCTTCCTCGGCCCACCCCAAGGACGGGGCAGGCCGGGTATAGACGTGTACAACAATAGTGTAATACCTGGTATCTGTATATCGTTGGTTTTCTGTGTTTGCGTTTTGTTTCTTGTGGTCTCGCTATACTTTTACACCCTCCTGGTATCTGAAAAGAGAGATATAGACCAGTGCCTCGTGGAGAGCGACTAGTTTTGCCAACCGAGCTTTCACGGGGTCTGTGCCAGTCCCACCTGTACCTGCGTTACGATCGATAAAAAAGATGGGTCTGTGCCTCGGGGGAGTGGCAGTGTCGTATTTACTGTTGTGGGAGACAGGAACGTGCTTCCACGAGGTCTGCGCCAATACTACTAACATCTATATCTCGCATGCCGTTTTTTATTGGAGATGGGGCTGTGCCTTGTGGGGACATGGTTAGGGTCTTGACCCGAGCCTCTACAGGGTATGTGCCTGTCCTGCCTGTATCTGATAATTATTGTATATAGGAGAGATATATACCTGGTATATGCCTCGTGGGAGTGTTGTTGCCTTCACTCGTCGTGGGAGACAGGAACGTGCTTCCACGAGATGTGCGCCTGTTCTACCTACTACACAAAGTCTGTTTGAATGCCCTCTACAATTTACTTCGTTTATGTTTTGTGGGTGCGTAGATGACCCTGTCCCGTTTACTTGTGGATGCAATTCGATCCACTTTCTCATATTTTCGATGTGATATATACGCTTATAATAGCATCTTACTTTCCTGCTACTGTTTGCATTAACTTACCCTCTTCTGTCGGAGGTGATATTTTCATATTTTTATATACTTCGTCACGCAACATGTTTCTGCTGGTTGCACTGATTTTCCCTTTTTTATCAGCGCTGACATTCATCGGTATAGGCTTCGTCACCGCGACATTATTCCGCAATGACGGGGTGGGTATTATTAGCTTTCCTCGTTAATCTTGTGGGCGCGTGTTTGGCATCGCCCATGACGTATGGGTATGTCTTAGCCCGGGAGGACCGTTCTTGCTGTCTCTACCCGGCAGAGAGATAGCAAAACATCGCTATGCAGTACTGAGGTGTTCGGCTGATATGCCCCGCCTTCTGCGTGCTGTGCGGGCAGCAACATATGAACACATTCTAACACTGCGTCTTTTAACGTGCATACCAGCTGCTGAGGTGCCGACGCCCCGTGTTCCGTTGTACGTGTCCTTCGCCTTTCCAGTGCTATCGTTTTAACAAAGCTTGTTTTTGACGTTCGCTTGCCTTTTAGGTGGCACGCGAGCAGAGGCGATTTCGCCAGTTCTTGGGTAGACCCAGAGTTGCAGGACTTCGGAAGAATAGCTTAGAAGGGGGTCGACTAAACGTGCGTGGGCGCAGATGAAGCTTGGGATATGCCGATCACTGGAATCATGGACTTAAATTGACCTGAGCGCATGTGATGAATTTGTGAATCCCTAGCACGACGCGCTTGCTCTGAACGCACGCAACACCCGTCCTGGACGCATGGAATTTTATTCGTACGTTTGTCAGTCAACGGCCTGACCCACCACTTTGATTTGCCTCATCTCCGGGAGCGTATACAGGTCAGGCAGTCCAGTAGAATCAAATGCATGCTTTGTTATCATGCCGCACGCGATAATAGGACAATACGCACATGTACAAAACCCGTGATGCGCATAGTGTCGCTTCCCGTAACATGTCTCCCCTGCCGGGAATCGAACCCGGTTTTGATGAGTGAAAGTCATATATCCTCAACATTGGAATGCAAGAGAGTGTCGCATGCTGCGCGTGCATGGCCACTCCTTCCCTGGATCGTATGCTTGTTTACAGGCGTCCACTGACTGTGCTTGTGCACATGCTCCATTGCATTATCGAAAAAATGTATGCATTTCTGGAATGGACGTTCACCAAAACCATGGTACCTTTCTGAGAGATTTTTACCACTTGTAGAAGTTTATTTTCCAAGTCAAACCCGTGAAGCATACCCCCGCTTGAAATACAAGTCAGTGTCGCTTGCTGGGCTTTCATGACCGCTTCATCCTTCGGGCACATATTTTTTTCCAGCTTCAACTGCGCTCGTACACGTGCGCTATCGCATTGTCGAAAATGCTGTATCTCAAATAAGCACTTTCACAACACTTGTCCTCGGACAGATTGATACGTCTTTTACAACGAATATCACTTCGCAAGTGATACCATCGATTCAGCTGCAAAGAGGACTCGCTTGCTGCGCTTGTATGTCCGCTTCTTCATCCAATTTCATGCTCGTTTACCGGCTTCCACTGAGCTTGTCAAGGCGGTTGTACACATGCTCCATGGGACGCGTTCTGCGAAAGAGGTATTACGGGGGTCCATAGTTAACATGACCAAATATTGTTAGTAAAATACTTAAATATATAGGTTTTTATGTATGCCATAGGTCCTGTTAACTATAGACCCCCGTAATAGCACATTTCCGCCCAAGAGTTTTCTGAATGACGGCGTTCCTTAACTCGAAATCGTCGGAACGCCAATCTTGATTCCAAAAATGACGTTTTTGTACGCTTGGGCCATGAGGTTCCTCTTGAGGATGCAACTAATTTTTTGCTGAAGTCAGGTTTCGGGTGAGGCATGGAGCTCCTCGAGTGAGGAGCGTTTGACAATTTCGGTGAACCTCTATCATAGAACGCCTGACGGTCTTATCGAAAAAGCGTATGAATCTCAGATGTGCACGTTGACCAACAACATTGTTCCTTTCGGAGGTTGATACCACTTGCACAATTTCATTTCTCGAGTCAATCCCGTCATGCGAACCGGCGCTTCGTCTACACGCATACGCACACACGCATACCAACGCTTCGTTCACAAAACAGCGCGTATCATTCTGCTGCCACGTACCTATCCTACTGCCGCGTATAGATAACATAATAGTGTTGTTCTCATACTTGAAATTGGGCTAGTGCTGGGTTCTCTCCACCAGTCATAGTCCCCAACATTACTCGGCGGGCCACCCGCTCATTGTTTATCCGCTGCACGCCCCCCGCAGAGAAGAGGCGTCGTTCGCGGATGGTCGTCTCGACCTTCTCGTATTGTGCCTTTTTGAGGGCTTTCGCGTACGACAAAAAGGTCAGTGCGTTATTGGCGTTGGAGCCCAATGATCCGTAGAAGGAGTTAGTGGTGTGCCGTTCGGAGGTCAACCAAGCGATCGTGACCAAGCGTCCACGTCACGCACCCGTACTGCATGTTCTCCATCACCTCTGTCCTTAGCATTCTCACTTTTACAGTGAATGGGGAATCCTCCATATCGTACAGGGCCCTTTTGAGCCGATTTTAGCGTGCCCGTGCGAGTCGGATCCGTCGTGTTATCTCAGGCATAATGCCAGCGCTCGCGACGACAAGACCGCCCAGGTACAACAACTGCATCGCCTGTCTCTACCTCTGTTGCCCCGCTGCTTCGATGACGACCGGTGAGGTCTGGGGTACCTGATTGTGTGCCCGCAGCAGCATGGTCTCCGGTTTTATTTCGGATACGGTGCGACCTGCTGCTTCGAAAACGGTCACAATGGTCAACGAATAATGATCTTGCACTACTTTCTGAAAAACTATATATATATAAATATTTTTTTTTTAACCATCACTTTTACTTTCCAGACTACTCGTAGGTTTTACCCTCGACGATCTTCTGGACAAGCCGTGGTCACAGGTGTCGTCCCTTCTCCCCCCCGGTACGTGCCTTTATTTTTTATCGCGCATAGGGTTCAGCATTCCCACTGCTCGTCGATTTTCATCGAATGTAGCCAAACTCACGCTTTCGCGCTTTCCGCTTATCAATTTTATGCAAGAAAAAGTCCCTATGAGCATGCGCTCGGTGAGACTCGAACTCACGAAATTGATATTGATAGGCTCGCGGACCACCTACCAAGCCACCGGGGACGCCATAGAAACTAAAGTTTAAATAAAAGTAAAAGGTAATATATATTTTACTTTTTAATTTTATCATTATTTTTTGTAGACGCACGTATGTCCTCTATTTCTTTCCCCATTTTACCACAGATTATACACACAATATGACCAGGTAAGGATATACAGTGGGGGGGGCGTGAGCGTGGTTGAGACTCATATACTTACATACGCATATATCCTGAACTTAGAGCGGAACACAGTAGTCGCAGCGCTGCTGATCCTTGACAACATCGCTCGGGATGCTGGGCCGGGTCGGTATGAGAACTATTAATAGATGTTATAGTCTGCTTGCAGACGAACTAATGTTAAATTTTGAGTCCATAGTCTGCTTGCAGACGAACTAATGTTAAATTTTGAGTCCATCCGCATGCACGCATACTCGTCGCTCGACTGTCCCTCGATCGTACGCTGTGTTTGTATGGAAGCCTCATCGCACATCACATGAATGTCCGCTCACCAACGAATGCATGCATGCCTTTCGACGACCGAAGATACTCCCGAACTCAAACAAACGCGGAACGTGATGAAAGAAATCTCGGAGACTCCACTCCTCCCGAACCCATGTTTTGTCATTGAACCAACCGGAGCAACGTGGTTCTCAGTTAACATCTCAACCCGTTCGCGAGAAATTATTTCTTGAGCAGCCACACAGACTGAACGAGTATAGACGACGGCCAAAGCACCCACCACCTACAACCGTAGTGGTGTTGCTCCCTGACTACAACTCTCTGGATGCTGATTCGGGTCGCCAATGGAACTCGACGCTATTGTCTGCCCGTAGACGAACTCAGAACACGATTGGTTTCGAACTGCATGCACGCACATAGACGAACTCGGAATATGAATGGTTTTGAAACTCTTGAACGCACACTCGTCGCGTGTATACGTCTATCGCACGCCGTGCTTGTATTCATCCTTCATGGCATATCACATGATGACCGCTCGTTCACCCACGAATGCATGCATCCCTTTCAACAACCGAACCTATTATCCGATTCACACACGAGCGTAGTGTATCGAAAGCAACCTCGGAGACCCCTGCTTGGCCTAACGATTACGCGTACAGCAGTACGGACGAGACCAAATCGAATCTACAGTGGAATTGGCTTAGAGTGTTTCCATCTTATGGAAGACCCTCTAAGTTTCCGGGCTGCAAGTTTAGGAAGTTGAACGAGGGAAACTTCTGGAATCGAGGAAAAAATACATGTTGTTAATGTAGTGCAATACTATAACGCCCATAGAGGGCGCGACTCAGCAATACACGTACGGCATGTACAAGATAGGAAAACAAAACAGGACGCGCCCCAAGGAGCAGAGGGAGGACGAGCCTTTTTCGCCAACGACCAACCTCCAGCACGTACTGTCATGAAGCAATAAATCTACTCAAACCGTCGACTTACGCGGGAAACGTACCTCGTTGATTTGCACGAGTATGTTCCTGCTGCTTGCAAGCATCACTAACAGCATATATCTGTGTTTTCTCACTTCCAAGGGATATTGTGGTGTTTTCTCTTCCAAGACCCGGCCCACTCAAGCGGGCTACGTAGAGTATCACTGGAAGCACAAAACACAACACAAACCGTACAACAGTTGTAACGTAATGAGACACAAGAGTAGTGCCAGTGATGACATTCCATCCCGATCGTGCAACGTGCAAAATATTCTTGTGTAGAACCCATATTCAGCAGACGTTCAGCCAAAGAAGAAGAAAGAGAGGACGACGGAAAAAACAATTCCCTCCCTTAGAACGAAGATATACTGACGTTTGGGCCGGTAAGTCGTTCGTACCGTCGTACAACAGTCTCAAGGAGCTACCCTAGCTCGGTTTTAGGATCTCAAACATACTCACAACGCCAATTCCTCTTGCGGTATCGTTTTTCAGCTAGTGGAGGGTGCAATGAGCAAGTAGGCATGATAA
Organism: Macrocystis pyrifera; assembly: GCA_031763025.1. Classification (NCBI taxonomy): domain Eukaryota; class Phaeophyceae; order Laminariales; family Laminariaceae; genus Macrocystis; species Macrocystis pyrifera. Next base: position 11,313,534 of record JASSKH010000019.1, read on the forward strand.
TCAACGACCTGCAGAACCCTAGATGTTGGTAAAACCCCTTGTTGCCTTTAGCACATTGTGTTACGGTTCAGGACCGTTTCAGGAGTTACGACGGCATGCATTTTTGTATCGGTAGGGGCCGCGTCATTTACGGCCCCCCCCCAATTTGTGGATGGTTTCCCTTTCGGACCAATCCATCTTGCCACTTGTGGTCTTTGCTCTCGACCTGTGGTATAAAGCAATCAGTTTACCATCTACATACCCGGGAGACCTTCTCCCTAGCGTCAGAAGCACGCTATACCCCTCTGGGACACGTGCGAGCCCACGTCTCGACTCGGTTGGATCGTGGCCAGACTTGAGGTTGGTCTTATTATTTGTATATTTTAGGCATGTGTTGTAATCCTGTTCTATCCTGTATCTGAAGCGGACTGTCGACGGCTGATTTCTTAAAATAGGCTCATGCCCGTGCTGCTTGCCTCATCCTGACCCAAGACCTCATGACCTATACGCTCCCGATCCATATCATGGTGTCCAATCCGAGACACGCGCTTGCACGTACTAGGAATCGTTCTACGCCACTCTGTCTGTGCTCGTCTTTTGTTGTTCCCACGAGACCCTCGGTCTTGCCCCTGCGTGCTGTAGTTTTTGTTGTTTTGTTTTGTTTTGTTTGTTTTCTTGTTGTTTGCTTCTTTGCCCGCGCGCGCCTGGTGTCTCACGCCACCTCTATTCTCCTGCTCTCGCGCGCAAGTGCCCTTGGCGCGAGCTGTAAGTTGACGATGCGATGGCATACTCCTTCCTCATGTAGCCACCCATGTCTGGGTTGCCTCCGCCGGGCAACCGTACTGTTCCCATACTGATGGCCATGCTGGTGTCCTGCAGGGGCACCGGACGGCTGAGTTTTTTTTTTTTCTCCGGATAAATTTCGATTTTGGGTGGAAGGCACACCCAGGAGCACACGGGGCTCCTGGAGTGTGTCAATCTCTCTGCTCTCACGCCATCGCCCTCCAGTTCCGCTTGCTTTTTTTTCTTGTGCTTGGGGGGGGGGGAGGGGAGTAGGGGTGGGGAGGGAGGGGGGGAGAGGGGGGGGGGGGGGGGGTGGTTGTAGGAGGGGGGAAGGAGGGGGAGGTGGGGGGGGGGGGGGGGAGGGGGGGGAGGTGTGGTGTGGTGGGGAGGGGAGGGAGGGGTGGGTGGGGGGGATAAGGGAAGGGGGGGGAGGGGGAGGGGGAGAGTGTGGGGGGAGGGGGGGTGTGTGGTAGGGGGTGGGGGGGAGTTAGGGTGGGGGGGGAAGGAGGAGTGGGTGAGGGTAAGGGGAGGAGAGGGGGGAGAGTTGAGGGGGTGGAGAGGGAGGGGGGGTAGGAGGGGAGGGAGGGAGGTGGCCTTGTGGCTCAGGTGGGAGTCCAAAAAGTTGCAGCGGGGGGGGGGGGGGGGGGGGGGGGGGGGGGGGGGGGGGGGGGGGGGGGGGGGGGAGGGGGGGGGGGGGGGGGGGGGGAAGGGGGGGGGGGGGGGGGGGGGGGGGGGGGGGGGGGGGTGGGGGGGGGGGGGGGGGGGGGAGGGGGGGGGGGGGGGGGGGGGGGGGGGGGGGGGGGGGAGGGTTTTAACTTTTTAGCTGTTTGAGAGTGGTACACACTCCGGGTGTGCTCACTTTAGTGACTCCCAGGCCGTTTTCGGTTGCCCCGTGCGCGTTGTGTCTGCTGCTGTCGCCGTGTACCCCACGCCGTTGTCATCGCTGTACGGGACTCTGGCTGCGGTGTTGTACGCACCGCGGTCAGCGATAATCCAGAGGCGAAACCCTCCGTGGTGCTGTTCTGATGTACCATGCGGCTTGACTGAGCTGTTTGCCTGATCGTTTTGTTCGCTTGTCAAAGTGTTGTCATACACCATGTGCCCACGCGCGTTTTCCTGGTCGAGTATACCTGGGGTGCCTTTATTTTTAATTTCGCTTATTGACGTACACTGCTGTGCACCGTGTTTCCACTACTGTATCCGGCATGGTGTACCTACTGAAGTACTCGACGAAATCTTCGATCACATAGCTGTGATAGGGCTGCTGTTGGTGTTTTCTTTTTTTTTAGGGCCTGTTTTCGTGTGCTTTGCAATGTGGAATGCACCTGGTTTCCACCACTGCTGCCGTATCCGTCCTTGATTTCCGATCCCTCATGTGTTATTTTCGTGTTGTTTTTTTGTTTTTGTTTTGTTGTTGGTTGTTGTTTTTGGTGCTTTATGTGACAGTATTACGTGTAAAATATACCACCTGTGAGTTCAACTGATTTTGTTAGTTTAATTGTATATCTGTGTACATTCGAATAGGGGTACATGAACAGCAGTTAGTGGCATCACTACTTTGAAGAAGTATAACGTATAGCTGGTACGGGTGGACAAAAATAACACCTACCAGGGTAGGTCCTGTACACGTCACCGTTTTTGTTTGTTTGTTTGTTTTTTTTTTTTTTTTTTTTTTTGTGGCTCAATCAATGCTGAACTAACTGTGCCGACGTGTCGATGCCTGTCCTAGACAACGTGCTGGTACCTACTACAGTACTATCATCGGCCGCTGGTCACTTCCTGTCCCGCCGCCTCAAATACTTTACTGTGGTCTCTTCCGGGGGCAGCTCGTTCTGCTGCCACTACAGCTGTGCTGCGACAGGCGGCGTAGGCACTCAGTTCTGAATTGAGCGGGAGGGGTCTGTGCCTGGTGGGGCCGTAGTTGTTGTCTCCCATGCGTGAGGGAGACGACAACCAGGTCCCTCTAGGTCTGTGCCTTTCCAGGTGGCGGTACCGATAATTAGATATCTGCATTGAGTGGGAGGGGTCTGTACCTGGTGGGGCCGTTGTTGTTGTCTCCCATGCGTGAGGGAGACGACAACCAGGTCCCTCTAGGTCTGTGCCTTTCCAGGTGGCGGTACCGATAATTAGATACCTGAATTGAGTGGGAGGGGTCTGCACCTGGTGGGGCCGTTGTTGTTGTCTCCCATGCGTGAGGGAGACGACAACCAGGTCCCTCTAGGTCTGTGCCTTTCCAGGTGGCGGCACCGATAATTAGATATCTGAATTGAGTGGGAGGGGTCTGTACCTGGTGGGGCCGTTGTTGTTGTCTCCCATGCGGGAGGGAGACGACAACCAGGTCCCTCTAGGTCTGTGCCTTTCCAGGTGGCGGCACCGATAATTAGATATCTGAATTGAGTGGGAGGGGTCTGTACCTGGTGGGGCCGTTGTTGTTGTCTCCCATGCGGGAGGGAGACGACAACCAGGTCCCTCTAGGTCTGTGCCTTTCCAGGTGGCGGCACCGATATTTAGAATATACATTTACCCCGATACGCTCAGTTTCCATCATTGTTACCACGCTTGTTCTCGCGCTGTGAGATGTCGTGACGGTTGTGCCCCGCTCGCGTAATACTAATTTAATATCTCCCTGTATGTTTTCCTTCCCTTTTATTTTGTTCTATGTTCTTCTTTTCTTGCTTCTCTTCCGATTTTTTTTTTTTTTCTCTCTCTCTTTCCTCTGCTATATATATATATATATATTTATATATACTTATTTTTTTTTTTTTTTTTTTCCTTTGTCTGCTCTCCGTGTGTCCGGTTGGTTGTTGTTTGATCTTTTCTCTTCTTCTCCTAATTTTTGTTTCCTTTTTGTCCTTTTTTTGTTTTTATTTATTCATTTATTTTTCCGTCCAGGGATGTCTGCGCCCCACGGGCAGATCGGCCAGGGCGCAGACGGCCCAGGAGACCCGTTTCAGCGCGGGTACCGCTCCCGCGAGGGTCGCCGCAGCACCCGTTCTAGTTCAACGGACAGCTCCCGCAGCAGCAGCAGCAGCAGCAGCAGCAGCAGCAGCAGCAGCAGCAGCAGCAGCAGCAGCAGCAGCGACTCAGAAACTGACCGCCGCCGTGCGAAGAGTCGCCGCCGCCGCCACCGCCGCCGCCGTCTTGCCCGTTCGCTCCCGACTACGAGATCAGAGGCGCGGCTCCGGAAACGCGCTCGCCGGAGCTCCCGACATGCACGCCAACGCCGCACCGACCACGAGCAGGACGTACCAAAGGGAGGGGGAGACAGCAACCGGAACGGACACCGCCGCAGGCAAGGAGAGGCAGCCGCTGCGCTCAGGCCACGCATGCTTCCCACCGCTGTCACACAACAGCAGTCCTCCGAGCCCGGTATGCAGTTTGGTGTGGAGTCAAATCAGGCAGCGAAATTGGTCGAGAGAGTACGTAAGCGCATCGCAGGTACCCTCCCGTGTCCGGTATTTGGTGGCCCCACTGCCGGGACATTGTCGATTGCGAACTCTGCTGTCATACTGCAGCAGAAGGTACTGAGCACCCTACGCAACGTTGATTCCGGAGCCATGCGGCTTGAGCCTGACCAGTACATCGATGGTAGATGGGTCACAGTGGCCGACACACTGACACCCCGCCGTGTAGAGCTGCTGACTGATCTGACTCATGACTTCTTGTCGGTTAGCCACCAACTTGCTTCCGCCGAGTTTGTCTCCGTATATCTCATCACGGGGGAAGTCGTCGAGAAGCAGCACAGTGAAGTCACCGCCACCGACTGGTTACGCCTTTTCGTTCGAGAACAGGCTTTGACAGGGGGTGCCGCCGAGTTCGCACAGGCGGCCTTGTCAGCTGTATCTCTCAAGTCAGCCGAAGCGTGGACCGCCGCCGCAGCTCGTGTTCTGCTGGCTTTCCGTGCCTCGCTAGCTAGTCCAGAGCGGCCGCATGCGACGGAGCAGTTGTTCTTCTGGCGTTTTATCACGCCGCTAGAGATGCAGACTCTGTACGATAGAGTCGTCGAAGTGCTCCTGCCGAACCCGTTAGACCGAATGGGCATTAGCGGGCTAATGCACGAGCGAGTCCACACGATCACTACTACCCTGCGCCCCATGCGTACAGAATGGCACAACCCCATGGGGGAACCCATGCAGCGTCGAGGAGAGGTAGCTGAAGGACTATTCCGGGAACTAATCGCGGTACTTTCTGCTCGCAACGCGTCGTACTTGGCCCCGCAAACCCCACGGAAGGTAGCCAAACATGCAGGGCCAGACAGGCTTTTCACCATGACAGAAGTAAGGCACATGTTCTCCTCACCCGCCGGCGCCCTCGCTGCCCTTAACGTGGCCTCCTCAGCCACTGCGGGAGTTGGTAACGCAGGAGGGAGTGCCGCCGCGGCCGGGCCGACTTACCGGCCAGCAAACCCTTTCGCCGCCCTAGCCCCTGCCCCTAGTCCGGTTTCGCAGCCTTCCACAGGTCCCGTCACGGTAGCTGCCTTCCAGAACCAGACAGCCACAGCACCGGGTCAACACGGGGTTCCCTTCGAGAAACAACAACTCGTGGACGTGCTGGCAGGTTTCATCGAAGATGGCCTGTTCCCCATCGACCCCAAGCGAGTGCCGGCCTGCATCGATGGTGAGCTTGAGCTTCCTTTGATCAATGAGCTATGCACCCCTTTTGCGGCCAAACAACGACGTTTCTCCCCCGAAGAACGGCGCATGATTAGAGCAGAGATCCAGAAGTTGCTTGACCGAGGAATCATTCGTCCCTCAGTGTCACCGTGGGCAGCGCAGTGCCTGTGTGTGCGGAAGAAAGACGGAACCCTCCGCTTGTGCATTGATTGGCGGGTACTTAACAAGCTCCTGGTTTCCGATAGTGGAGGTCTTGGCGATATGCAGACAATTTTCGACGGGTTGAAAGGCAAACGGTACTTCACTCAGCTGGACCTTGCTTCCGGTTTTCACCAAATCGAGATTGCAGAAAAAGATCGCTACAAAACCGCGTTCAGAGATGCAGATGGACTGCTGTATGAGTTCACTAGGGCTGGCTTTGGTTTGACAGTTCTGCCTTCAGCGTTCACACGGAGGGTGAAGTCCGCTTTGGGGTGTTTAGAAGGAGTGTTCAGCTGGCTCGACGACATTCTCATCGCGAGCGCCACCTGGGACGATCACTTAGCCAAACTCGTTCTAGTCCTCAACCGTCTGTTAGCGGCGGGTCTGTCAGTTAATTTTGCCAAGTGTATTTTCGGCTCCTCCTCGCAAGAATTCCTTGGCATGATTATCGATAGTACCGGCCTACACCCCGCCCCGACCAAGTTGGAAGCCATTGCACGCATGCCGCGCCCCCAGACAGTCGAGGAACTCCGAACGTTCCTTGGTCTGACGGGCTACTTGCGGCACTTTGTACCCAACTATAGTCTGACCGCCGCCCCCCTCACTAACATCCTACGCAATAAAGACTTCGCGTCTAAACGCGCACGCAAGAGTACCATCGCGTGGGATTTAGAGGAGGAGCAAGCGTTTCAGTCTTTGCGCTCCACTCTAGCCTCGCCTACGGTTCTCGCATTCCCCGATCTCGACAACACGTTCGAACTACACACCGATGCTAGCACAATAGGTGCGGGAGCAGTTCTTATGCAGACCATCGACGGTACGCCTCGCGTGATTGCCTTCGCTAGTCACAGATTCTCGCGTACAGATGCCCGTAGAGGCCCCACCGAACGAGAATGCATGGGAGTGCTGTGGGCTGTGGATCATTTTCGACCCTATTTAGCGGGTAGGCAGTTTACGGTAGTGACCGATTGCTCCGCTATAACCTGGCTGTTTCGAAGTCGCGAGTTGTGCCCCAAACTACACAGATGGGCACTAAGACTGACGGAATATGATATGGTGCTGGTATGGCGAGCGGGAGTACAGCACGTCCTACCGGACGCCCTGTCGCGGCTGCCGCACTCACAGACTCCTCAAGCCGATGTTGATGACTCCTTTCCCGACGATCTTACGTCGAAAGAACCATCCGAGTTCGTAGGACCACGGGGACCGAGCCTTGATGGAGTTAGGTTAGCGGACGTAGAGGCAGTAGGTGTAGATGGAACAGACGGGGGGGATTGCCCTTCCTATCCACCGTCAGAACCGTCCACTCATGCTACTAATGACGCTCGCCTCCTTGCCCTACAAGCCCTGCCCTTTGCCACGTGTGCCGCACTAGAGACAGACCCCGGTACGCTGCGCCGCAGTAGCAGGACGCGTACGCCTTCCGTACGGCTACGTCCCCTCAACGACATCCAGCTGCCGCCCATCGAGCAGTTGGTGGATCAGGAGCACGATCACTCCAACACGGCTACACCAATCGAGTCGACTCCGTCTTCACCACCGCCCACGACGGCCCCCAAGTGTCGGGTTCACGCTGGCCGTGACGACCTTGGAGAGGTGCTTTCAGCAGGGGGGGAGGTACCGCGTTCGTCAGAAACCCGCCACATCACGGAAGCATCGGCCATCCACCGGGCGGCTCAAGTACTCACTAATCCCGAATCCTTGGCGAAGAGGCAACGAGCCGATTCCCATCTGGGCCAGGTTCGTGAGAGTTTGTGTGGTAGTAATGGCGCAGGCGCGGGTGGAGTTGACACTACCGGGTACGGTTTAGATGACGACGATGTAATCCGGTACGCCGACGAAAGGGGTAGGAAACTGCCAGCCATCCCTGAAGCCATGGTAGCGGACGTACTCGCTTTGGTACACACGCTGCACGGACACGCAGGAGTAGGAGCTACTTTAGCTCTGGTACGCGATCACTTTCACTGGCCCTCGGTCACCCGCGACACGAGACAATACGTGTTATCGTGCGGGTGTCGAAGACGCAAGAGACCGAACAGCAGACGTCTCGCGATGTTGCCCGGACGCCCGCTAGAGCCTTGGGATGAACTGCAGATCGACATCTTAAAGTTGGACACGCCTTCTCTTTCCGGCAATAAATATGTCCTACTGGTAGTGGACCGAGCCTCCAAGTTTCCATTCGGTTTTCCTCTAGCAACCAAGCAGGCAGTAGGCGTGGCACGGATCCTTACCGAGCTATGTTTAACCTTCGGCGTACCTCGGGTGATTCGGTGTGACGGTGGCAAAGAGTTTGGAGCGGAAGTAGTGACACACTTGTGCCGTTGGCTACATGCAGAAATAGTGTTCGGACCGGCCGACCATCCACGGGGTCAAGGGGCCGTCGAGAGGTTAGGAGGTTGGCTTCAAGAGCTGTTGGCAGAGCTATGTAGATCATGGCCCGAGAGATGGGACGAGTACGTGTCCCCAGCAATCTGGATCAAACGCACTTTGCCAGACGTTTCCCTGCCCTCTCACATGACCCCTTTCGAGCTGCTTTTCGGTCGCAAACCCCGCACGTCGTTAGACTCCCTGGTGCCCCTATCAGAAGAGACAGGACAAAGCGGTGGTCTTGACAACTTCGTGGAGCGCCGCAAGCAGAACCTCCGAGAAGTCCGCATTGCGCTCGAGAAACGTCACAATCAGAGGGTAACCGCACGGGCCCACGCCAACGCTACTATCGCGAGACCCTCCGCCGGAGTCCTGGTCGAGAAGGGAAGCCTCGTGTTGGTGCGCGAGTCCGAGAGCAGCAGACATCGCGACAACCGAGGGAGGAAGCTCCAGCACGACCACTACACAGGCCCTTGGAGAGTCACAGAAGTAGTGCGGGCAGGCATAAGCGTACAAGTAACGATGCGAGGTAGAAAACAGCGCACCCGAACTGTGTCCGTGGCAGATGTCAAGCCATTCCACGTCCGACCCCTAACTCTGAGACACTCCCTAGCCGACGAGTTCGCACAGTATGCTTGGGGCCCCGATTTCAAGATGCCGTCGCATGGTATAGACTCTGCGACGTTCGACTCCATCGTAAGCTGCCGTGGGAGTATTTCCCCCTCGGGCACGGCTAGGTGGGAATACAAAGGAAAGTCGAGGGAGGGAGTAGAGTCGGGCTGGTTGACTGAAAGTGAGATGCTAAAAAGCTTCACCCCTCTGCAGTTGGATGGCTTTATTGCACTCTGGCATTTGTACAACCAACAGTCTACTAGCGACACAGCCCCTGTCTCAGTCAAACCTCGTGCGCCCCTCTCTCGACGTGAAGCCTTGACCCGATTCCCAATAGGTTTCACTATCTGGAAGGATTTTGGTGGCGGCCTCCGACTACAGGGCCAGGTGTACGATTACAGAGACCGATACTGGCGAGTACGCTACAGCGACCAGAACTGGGAAGAGCTGACTCGCCGCGAGATGGAGCAGTTGAAGAGCTGAAGCGGTTCCGAGCATCAAGCCAGTATACCGCTCTCTCCCCTTACCGTGCGTCGTTCCCTCTCGGCCTCGCTGTGCCACTCTCTCGTTTCGACGCCGTGCGTTTCCCTCTCCCCAGCGTTCTACCCGTCCGCCGCTCGCTCGCTCCGAAGCCGTGTACATGTTCCGCTCTCTCGCTCCGACGCCTTGATCGTAACACCCAGAGAGCAGAACTTGGAAGGAGCCGCCTAGCCACCATAGGGAGCCGATGCAAATTTGGAGCGATACTGAGCGTTTGCCGAGGAGACGAAGAACTTCTGCTTTTACCCTTCGTGGTTTCGTGTTTTTGTATGAAAGGGTTGGGATCGTCTAGCGAGGGATCCGGGGGTTTATACGCGAGGGGTGTGGGATGTATGTTATGACGACGAGAGTGTTTTTTTTGTGATGGGTTTGCTTGGAGGCGTATCTCTGCTTCTGTGCCAATGATAGGCGTTTGTGTGAGTAATTTAGTGGTTCGGTAACAGCCAGTCGTTCTGGCGTGAATCAGTTAGGTACTTTTGTGTGGGGGTTTACTCTTCTGTGGCTCGTAGTAGGCAGATCGGTGTCTATGATTCGACCTCCACGAGTATTTGCATTCGATTTGGGGGGACCCAAATCGCACGGGTTTTTTGACTGTTGACCTGTTCGGAGCACGCATACCTGGCGATTTGAGCCTAGCTAGGCGTGAGTGTACTGCGCCTATTTATAGTGGAAAAGTGTAGTAGTAGGGAGACTATTAACCACGGAATATTAGTCAGGCGGCCAAACTCGCAGTGAAAACGCAGGGGTGAGGGTTTTTATCGGGGATTTCCCTCTGATGGCCCTTGCGTTTTCGGTTTGTTTTCGCCTATCCCCGAGGCTATTATTTTTGTGTAGAGCCTTGCGGTTCCTCGCCCTTGGTTATGGTCATAGATTGCTATAGCATATTGCTCCTTTATTCGCATTATGCTAGGGGGGATGTTACGGTTCAGGACCGTTTCAGGAGTTACGACGGCATGCATTTTTGTATCGGTAGGGGCCGCGTCATTTACGGCCCCCCCCCAATTTGTGGATGGTTTCCCTTTCGGACCAATCCATCTTGCCACTTGTGGTCTTTGCTCTCGACCTGTGGTATAAAGCAATCAGTTTACCATCTACATACCCGGGAGACCTTCTCCCTAGCGTCAGAAGCACGCTATACCCCTCTGGGACACGTGCGAGCCCACGTCTCGACTCGGTTGGATCGTGGCCAGACTTGAGGTTGGTCTTATTATTTGTATATTTTAGGCATGTGTTGTAATCCTGTTCTATCCTGTATCTGAAGCGGACTGTCGACGGCTGATTTCTTAAAATAGGCTCATGCCCGTGCTGCTTGCCTCATCCTGACCCAAGACCTCATGACCTATACGCTCCCGATCCATATCACATTGTACTACATCGTTGACGTATCAACTACCCTTGAAGCAAGGCACCCCCTGTTTTAGCAAGTGATACCCAGACGTTGGAGGCACACGGAGGTGCGTGAAACATCGTTGGGACGAGTGTTGGTTCTGCCATTGTCCTATTTTGGGCCGTCTCAGGGGCTACTCACAGTTCACGCAGTGACGTTAAACCCTCGAAGACACCACTTGTTGGTAGTATTTCAGGTTGTGGTGGTCCAATTCCCTGAATCACATTATCACCACGACATCAAACGACGGCATCAACAGCAATATCAGAATCCTAACGGAAGGGTAAGAAGGGTCGTTATAGGACCCAGATATACAGCACAATTGGTTCAGCGTGTAGATAGTGGCTTCCAGCGAACCTATTTTCAAGTATAGCTGACTTGTATTCTCCGAAAAAGAAAGTATATCTTACGAGGACAATGAAAACCAATCGATCACCTGCAATTATTACTGAACTTTTGGCATATCTCAACGATATTAAAAATACACCACGCTAAACTATCCGATAGATTTTCTGGATCTTTTCGCAAGCTCTTAATTAAGTTCAAATGACCTTGGACCTTATTTCGTTGGTGATGGGTTACCGCAGATTCTGATCTGAGGTCATCGGATAGAACACCGCAGATGATTGCTAGGCATGTCAACACAATCTGTGGCTGGCATACCGCACTGCTCGTACACACAAAGCGCAGATTCTTTCTGCGAACTACCTGTTATAAGCCACAATGTAGCGGACAGTATCAGCAACATTCAATCACTATTAGAGATTTAAACATTTTGCAACGTCATATCATGCTCCCTTTTTCGAGTTATATTGATTGATCTCTAAAGATATAGGCGCAGCTGGCACGGGAACGCGTGGTTGACTTCAGACATGAAACCGAACTCTTATATTTCATCCTCGCTGTCGAGTTGACTCGCTTCGCATGCAGTATAGGGTTACACCAGACGAGTGCCATTGGTGGGCACACATTACCCCGATATCCCTTTTCAGCGTGGAACTCCCCAATTTACCATGGATCTTATATGTCGTGTTTCTGGGTACAATCAACTACCCCCCTACTCAAAATACACGATCATGCTAAACTCCCCCCTGCTCTTGTGCATGATCAATATTCCTCTCAGCTCCGTACACGAAAATGCACGACATCGCAGGGCTGATATAGCTCAATATTAATATCAACTCGAATCACACTCAGAAGGTCAAAAATCCAATCTGAAACTCAAAAATCAAATTGTTGAATCAACACTCAAATCTTCAAATCAGTATTCAAAGCTAAATCCCCAGCCTCTCTGTTGCAAACACCTAAAACTCTCGAAATCCAATGCGAAGTAAAACGGCATTCTTCCCGGATTCGGTCAGGTAGAACGGCATTTTCTGCGGAATTGGTCCAAAGGTATTCGGTGGAATCTCGTCGACTTCGTACATACAGTGATCTCCGGGACCCTCCCCTCGCCAAACGCTACTACTACTGTGCTGTCTACAGGCACACAATCATAATCATTCGTATTGTCTCCAGCGCGCACGCTCGAAAAGATCAACTTACGAATTCGGCGAGACTTCAACCCCCGACCCACCCTAGGGAATTATATAGCTCTATGAACCATCCATTGACGAGATGATGGAAGCAGTGAAGGGTATGTCAAACTGGAAAGCCGTTGGACCAGATGGTCTCCCGGTCGAAGTACTGAAACTTGACCACCCCACTTTCGTGCAGTATTTTCACAGTATCCTTGTTAACGTTTGGGTAACGGGAGAAGTCCCCCAGCAATAGAAAGATGCGATCATAAAAACCCTTCATAAAAAAGAAGGATAGAACTGATTGCAACAACTACAGAGGTATTTCGCTTGTTGCTCACGCAGGCAAGGTGTTGCTGAAAATCGTTGCGTCCCGTCTAAGCAGCTACTGCGAGACCGAGCATATACTCCCTGAAGAACAGTGTGGCTTCCGCCCCGCACGGTCAACAGTCGATATGCTGTTTGTCGTGCGCCGGTTGCAGCAGCTCGGGCGGCAGAAGAAAATCCCCCTGTACATGTGCTTTATCGACTTGCAGAAAGCGTACGACTCTGTCGACCGAGAACTGTTGTGGGAGGTACTCACACGCCTTGGTGTACCAACCAAGATGCTCACAATCATTCGCAATTTTCACGAAGGCATGCGGGCTCGCGTGCGTGCGGATGACGGTGAACACTCGGACTGGTTCAATGTAACCCAGGGACTGCGGCAAGGCTGCGTACTATCGCCGTTACTGTTCAACGTGTTCTTCGCCGCTGCGATACACATCGTGCTGGTACGCTTCAGCAAAGACGAATGCATCGTAAGGGATTTGGTTCATCTCGAAGAGGACAGGGTTGTCGGAAAAGAGGAACCGTTGGCATGCGTGCAAAGGGCTGTGTGGGGCATGTTGTATGCAGACGATGCAGGAATAGTCTCGAAGTCGGCGGAAGGCCTTGCGAGAATGATGACAGTCATCGTGACTGTCTTCGAAGCAGTAGGTCTCACGGTATCCGAGAATAAGACAGAGACGATGCTCCTACGAACACCGGATCAGACGTTTACCACCTCACCGCTCGCGATCGAAGCTGCAGGCCAAAAGTATAAACAGACGACCCAGTTTTTGTACCTAGGAGGCATTATCCACGAGAACGCTGACCTCTCCTTCGAAATCGAGCGACGAATCCGTCTGATGCGGGCATGCCTCAAACGGTATGGTCCGGAACTGTACGATAGGACGAACGCACCGCTTAGTCTGAAAGTCCGGATGCTGAAGGCCGAGGTGATTGAGACCTTGCTGTACGGTTGAGTGACGTGGACCCTCAATGCGGACCACTTCGCCAAGCTTCGATCAGCCCACCACGAAGTCCTTCTGCGAGTCATTGGTTTCCAGCGCCGACTACGCGCCGACCACACCACCCTCTCGTATGCGAAGGCGCTCAGGATAACACGATGCGAAAGTATCGAAACGACCATCCGTAAACGGCGACTCTTCTTTGCGGGGGCTGTGGTGCGGCAACACGAGGGGCGATTGCCCAGTCGGTTGATGTTCGGGACGATCGCTGGTGGGGGGAGCCCGAAACCAGGCGGGCAGCCTAAGACTTGGCCTAGGGCAATTGCTGAGGACCTTAGAGTGTTCAAAGCCTCAGAGGGATCAACGGAAGACTCCCCCTTAGTCTTTGGAGTTGGGACCGCACTGTGGCCCACTGCAGCAAAACAGACGGGAAAGTGGTACCGGGGAATCCTCAAAGCAGCTGAACAGTTCATGGGCAGGTGGCACGAGGCTGAGGCAAAGCTGAGTAGACAGCGCCGTGCATCCGCTGCAGGTAGTGTTAGAGGGAATGGGGGGAGGGGTAACAGCAGGAGGGGCAGAGGGAACACCGTACAAGTGTATAGGGGCAGGGGGGGGAACAGGAGGAGTAGAAGGGAAACCGCGGTAGAAGAGAGTAGCAGAGAGACCGCAGATAGGGTAGCAAGGTACCAGGCCGACTAATAGGTTGGACGTTTCTTTGCTACTCGTACCGCCAACTGCTGCGGCCGTTCGGTATGCATTTTGATTTTTTTCCCTTCTTATCCTTATGAAAGAAGTACTACATAGTGGGTGGGTGACGAGCGTATTTTGGCCCACTCACTATTGCTCTTTTTACTTAGTTAAGTGTTCACCGGGATGCATAGTCCCCTTTTTCCTTCTCGTATCTTTCCCCTTGCACGTCCCTTTTGGCTCATGCTCGGGGTAAGTATGTATGTGTCTGAGCTTTGGCTTCCCATTTTATTTATTTATTTGGGATTCTTCTCCTTTTCTTTTTCTTTTTCTTGTTCTTTTTCGGTTTGGTTTTTTCGTTGCTTCTCTTTCTTTATGGTGTATTTTGGTTGATGGCGTATGTATGTATGTTGTGTCGGCCGCACCTAGTGCGAAGGCATGGTATTACGTAGGCTATTAATGCATTACGGTGTGTTATCTCTGTGTCGTAGTCTGTGACCACAGAGCTCGTATCTTTCTAGGGTGAAGAATCAGCACGGACACTGGGCTTGCTGGATGTCGACGAGTAGAAGAACGGTTTAATGTGAAGAACACACACACACACACTGCTAGACCACTCAGTCAGTACTGATTCTGAACAGAAGCCCATACTTTCAAGAGCCAAAAAAAATCAAACTCTCAGTTTCCGAAATACTATCCAAACCTTCCAAATCAGAAAACATTTCATATGAACCGCACGCGCCCCCAGGCGCTTCATAGCCTCTCTTTAGTCTCGTCAAAAACCGCTCTCTCTATTTTATAGGAAATCAGAGCAAATCCTGGAAAAATATCACAATACGTAGTAGCCATTCTAAAAAAAAAAATAAAGCCCAGAAATTAAATGCCATAGATCGCAAGGAACCCCGTTCCTCCGGAGAAGCGTCTCCCCTTATCCCCTACTCCCGCCATAGATGCACAGATCGCGACGACGGTAATGCGACATAGCATACGTTCCTTCACTTGACTTATTTTTAACATGAAACTACTCGAAAACTCCAATAACTCTTGCCGAATCCAAATCGACCAGGGAAACAATTCCAAAATACGAACAATGAAAATTTTCATCCAGATTCACAGGCAACCACATTTCAATAAGAATCACGCCGATGCCCCGAACACTACTGCTGTTGCCTCCGCCGCAGCTGCCTCTCCTTCCGGATTCATGGCGTCACCGCAGCTCGGGTCATCCAGCTATTTCTCTTCGGTGAAATCAAACGTCGCCTCCGCAGCATTGTCCCGGCATGCAGAAAAAATGGGACGTACATTAGCGCGATTAGGTCTGCATTGGGTGTTTCGCTCTTTTCACGCATTCACTGCTTGCATCCAGCTATTCCTCCCCGGTTAAATCCAACGTCGCCTCCGCAGCATTGACCCGGCATGCAGAAAGGATGGAACGTACATTTGAGCGATTAGGTCTGCATTGGGTGTTTCGCTCTTTTCACGCATTCACTGCTTGCAACCTACTCTTTACCACTGCTGTAGATCAACTTCTGAAATGCTACTGCAAATAAACAACGAGAATATCTGGTCCCACATCAAACCCATGTATTCCTCGACCACTTATACTGCAGTACGTACTTGATGAACAAATACAGCAGTGCCAAGTGTACCGGTCTCGTCTCAGTTCACAGTACCATACTACTTCTGCTGCTGATGTATTTGTATAGTATACAAGGTTCCCTTCCGGGAGTGGCGCAAGAGCGAAATAATACTCGTATGAAATCTGCACACCTGATTACAAATAGTATAAAATACCTGCATCCACCCATCATTTTAACGTGAAGAACACACACATATTTCTGAGGACAGACTATTATTAAACTGTTTGCGGAATTAGAAGGGGATCATTATTACTACAACGAATATAATAGAACAGGGTATCGGTATAAGTGAGTAGATTCCTCGCAAATGCGTAGTATCTCGAAATACTACCAGACTGCTTTAAGTACTCGAGTTGTCTCCAGCGAAAGTAGCTTGCTCCAACTCCCACTCGTGTGGGACTATCCGGGAGGGAGTATTTTGTGCCGAACGCTGGGCCTGGGAATTGTCGACACGGTGCACAGACGGTTGAAAGTATACATCATACTCGAAGTATGCTGTGGGCATATGTATACGTATATTTGTCAAATTTTCGTACTTTTGCCAACTTTTCTCTTCGCACGAGCACTTTTAGGCAAAACAGTAAGTACACGGACACGGGAAGCCCTGCCGGACACATTGGTGTAGGTCTCGGCGCGATCCGTGCACTCTGAAGCGCGTGGCAGGCGCCCAAAGTTTTTTCCGGCGGGAGTGGATAAGACGATTTCCCTGGTTTCAGTACGAGAGGCCTTATTTTGTACGTACGTATCGGTACATGCTGTCTGTTTTCTCCCCCAGGCTCTCATGACCTGTGCGCACACAGCTCAGGCATATACCAGGTACACAACAGACAACATGCACAGATCCCATCGTTCCAACGCTGCCGCCCACACGCCGTGCATGTTCGACACACACACATATGCGCAGTGCTGCTGTGGTTAGTTGTGTTTGTCGGAGCCTGCCGTCCGCATTCCATCGTCTGCCATATATATTTTTTATCGGTATGTACCCAGGATGAATTATAATATCCCTGTACATTTTTTTTAGGTTGTTGCGCGGACAGCACGGACCACCGCCTAGAGAACAATGCTCACAGCAGTGCACAGAGCGTGCTTACCGCCAGCTTCCCACAGCACCACAACCCTGCTGCCCAGCAGCAGCAGTGGGCACACCTTGCGCATACGGATGATCATACTGCGGCTATCAAAGTTGGTTTATGGGAGATTTCGATCGATCACTTGAGACCACGCCACGACCACACCACCTACCTGGTCCAGCATCATCATCACCTACCTCTCTCCCTGCTTCTTTTGCTTATTGCTGTGTGTGATCCAACATTGCCACTGCTCCGGCTGTGCTCAGCACAGTGCGCCAACAGCAGCAGCAGGCAGGGTACTATGCGCATGTGGAAGATCCGCGATGTACCCTCAGTAGTACCAGTGTTCGTTGTTGTTGTCATCGGCGCGTTGGCCCCCTATGCACGTACCTTCCGCAATGTGTGACCGCCATTTTTGCTCGGCACCGATTATCCCCAGATCGATATATTCGTCGACTCGAGTACAACAAAAACAAATCGCTCGTACTACTGTAAAACACTGCTGTACAACAATTAATACAGCAGCGTTCGTACAAAACATGCTTTACAGCAGTAGTAGTTCTGATTGCTCTGTGTCCTACACACTGCTGACCGATAGATCGTAGAGCCAGCTGAAAGGGGATAAGCACACGTACGTTCCTCACGTGGCATTTTACATCAGTACTGCTCTATACGCAGTCGTACCTGTACAACCTGCTCTACAGCAGGACTAACTGGTTGTAGGAGATCGTGCAATGTGTTTCAGATTGCGGGCAGATTGCGGAAAAAACACGACGTGCGAGTTGTACGAGCATTCGTACTGCGCTCGATAAAATTCTCGTTTCCGAGACCATCCATGCTTTTTTGTTTCAGTACTTTTTTTCTTTTCTTTTTTTCATCACTTTTACTTTCCAGCCCACTCGTAGGAAGTTTTTACCCTCGACGATCTTCTGGACAAGCCGTGGTCACAGGTATCGTCCCTTCTTCCCCTCGGTACGTGCCTTCATTTTTATCGCGCATAGGGTTCAGCATTCCCACTGCTCATCGATTTTCATCGAATGTAGCTAGCTCACGCTCTCGCGCTTTCCGCTTATCAATTATTATGCAAGAAAAAGTCCCTACGAGCATGCACT
Organism: Macrocystis pyrifera; assembly: GCA_031763025.1. Taxonomy (NCBI): domain Eukaryota; class Phaeophyceae; order Laminariales; family Laminariaceae; genus Macrocystis; species Macrocystis pyrifera. The sequence goes on from JASSKH010000019.1 coordinate 11,331,316, forward strand.
CGGTGAGATTTGAACCCACGAAACTGATCTTGATAGGCACGCGGGCCACCAAGCCACCGGTGACGCCAGCAGAGTACTACAGCAGTACATTCGTTATTATTCATTATTTTTATTATGCTTGCCTTCCGACAATATAGCGCAGATGCCGTTCCTATATAAACCGAACTCCTTCCTTAAATCAGTAGTATCCCTCATACATACTCTTCTCTGCCAGCCGTTTCCCAATTTCCATTCCCCACATCATTTCAGTTTAGCTACCGGCATTCATCCACCTTGCTTTTCTGAACGTTTAGTATTATATAATACAAGTTGTGAGTTGTGTTTTCCACTTGTGACTTTTTTCGTACCAGTACGTTCATCCACCTTGCTTTTCTGAACGATTAACTTTTTTGCACGTACGAATTACTCGCCGCAAGTCAGCTGGATCAATATATCCACTTCCCGCTACCCTATTTTGTGTTATTGATTCCGCACTAAATTCCGTGAACATTATTATATTAGTCTGTCCTCAAAATACATATGTTGTGTGTGTTCTTCACGTTAAAATGATGGGTGGATGCAGGTACTACTTCTACACAAACAAGTGTGCAGGGTTGGATACGAACACTATTTCGCTCCTGCGCCACTCCCCTAATAATACGGCACCTCCCGTAGGGGAACCTAGTATTATTATTATGTTTGCCTTCTGACAAAATAGCGTGGATGCCGTTCCTATATAAATCAAATGTCCATATTGAGGGTATTTTGGTTCCTCTGCGAGTAATGAGTCTCGCAGAAGCAGTACGAACACAACCTACAGACGACATACTGCTAGACTGTGGTATACTGGTAGTACCCGCGGTACAGAACTCCGAGATACTTAAAGCACAACAGCAGGGGGTATCAACGACAGCAGTCAGCAGTAGCGAACCCCGCATTCGTGCGAGCCCGAAAGTAGACGCAATAGTATATCTGAAGTAGTACATAACCTCAAAATAAATACTGCGAGTACTCGCAGTATCTTGAGTACAAAACCCCCAGTGTAAAAAGTACCTATAATAGCGGTGTATTTTTTAACATACTTTGCTTTACTCCCAAGTATTGGGACTATTAGTAGCTGTGAAATGTTGAGGTATGAACGCACGCCACACGTAATGAGCGCGCCCAAACTCGTCACCACACAACAAGTAAAACTTGTATTCTATCAAATTATTCGTTCAAAAAAGCAAGGTGGATGAATGTACTTGTGGCACAAAAAAAGTCTAAAGTGGGAAAAAAGCACACACACTCACAACTTGTAGTACAATATTGTATCATACTATTAATAAACGTTCAGAAAAGCAAGGTGGATGAATGTACTGTTGTAGTAATGGCGCAAAAAAAGTCGAAAGTGAGTTTAAAAAAATTAAAAAAAAAAAGCGTGGATGGCGCGAGTCGAACCTCGGAAACGAAAATTTTATCGAGCGCAGTGTAAAATCTACGTAGAGCAGTGCTCGGACGACTGGCACGGGGTGTTTTTTACGCAATTTAAAACACGTTGCACGATCTCCTACAGCAGTAGGAGTAGCTTGTACAGGTACGACTGCGTATACAGCAGTACCACTGTAAAATGCCACGTGAGGAACGTACGTGTACTGATGATCCGCTTTTAGCTGGCTCTAGGATCTATCGGTCAGCATTGTAGGATGCACAGCAGTCAGAACTACTGCTGTAAATATGATTTGTACGAACGCTGCTGTACGCACGACTGATTTGTCAGTACAGTTTAGTAGTAGTACGAACGATTTGTTTTTGTTGTACTCGAGTCGACAAATATATCGGTCCGGGGATAATCGGTACCGAGCAAAAAATGCCGGTCACACATTGCGGAAGGTACGTGCACAGGCCAATGCCGATGACAACAACGAACACTATTAATAGTACTAAGCCTACAGCGCGGATCTTTCACATGCATAGTACCCTGCCTGCTGCTGCTGTTGGCGCACTGTGCTGAGCACAGCTGGAGCAGTGGCAATGTTGGATCGCACCCAGCAAAAAACAGAAGAAGAAGCAGGGAGAGAGGTGATGCTGGTGTGGTTGTGGCCTGGTCAAGTGATGGATCGAAATCTCCGACAAACCAATTTTGACAACCATATTACGCGGAAGGTGTGCCCACTGTTGCTGCTGCTGGGCAGCAGGGTTGTGCCGCTGTAGGAAGCTGGAGGTAAGCACGCTCTGTGCACTGCTGTGGCTGTTCTCTAGGCGTCCGTGTTCCGTGCAACAGCACACAACAAAAATGTACAGGGATATACATACGTCATCCTGTGCCTGGGCACATAAAGGATCAAAACATATATGACAGACGGTGGAATGCGGACGGCGGGCTCCGACAAACACAACCAACCACAGCGACATTGGCCAAATGGGTGTGTTGAACACGCACGTCGTGTGGGCGGCAGCGTTGGAACCATGGGATCTGTGCATGTTGTATGTTGTGTACCTTGTACTTGTCTGAGCTGTGTGCTCGTCACCGCTCATGAATGCTATGGGAGAAAACAGACAGCATGTGTGTACGTACAAAAAAAGGGCATGTCGTACTGAAACCAGGGAAATCGTCTTGTCCACTCCAGCCGGAAAAAAAAAAACTTTGAGCGCCCGCCACGAGCTTCAGAATGCACGGATCGCGCCGACACCTCGACTAATGTGTCCGGCCGGGTTTCCTGTGTCTGAGCATTTGGTGTTATGTCGAGACGTGCTTGGTACGAAGAGAAAAGTTGGCAAAAATACGTGAAATTGACAAATATACGTGTACGTATTACTCCGTCCGCGGTTACCTTGCCTTTGGCACGTAACAAGTGGCGCGGGTCGTGCTATCCAGCTTCACATCAACCCAACAACTCAAAAACGAGATATTCGCATACAAAGATGTAAATATATATGTGAAATGCCGCAAACAGACGTGTTGTTGTAGTTGGGCACACGGGTTCATCACATACACCTCTTCCTGCTGTACTTGCTCGGTTCTGCCAGCATCAGATCAACGCAACGCCAAGCTCAGCAATTAGGGTGGGAATATCAATCCTCTTACTGTATATGATACGTGTTGACGTCAAAAAGGTGCACATGGGCGAACGGTCTGCGTGCAGTCAATGATCTCACATCATTCGCACGTCTCCTAACTAAATTCTAGAGTACCTTTCTTTACCCTGTTCATTTTCTACTCGTACTCGTGTCGATGCCCAATCAGAGCCCTCGACCAGTCAACCATAAAACAGACAATCGTCATAGTCTTGCAATGCGTCTACAGGAAAACTTCAGTGAGGGAAGATTTACGTACACGTATACATCTGTGCATCTCATTTCATTTCCTACATTCCCAAATAAATCTGAATCTCCAATGTTCGCAGATTCTCTACCATTCTTAAATCGATACACACCCAATCTAAAAACGGAAATCACCACAGCAATCAATCAACAAAGTCAAACGTGCCTGGTGCGGACACAAGTCCTTGCTGGTGGCGCCTCGATTCCTTCTCTTTCATCCTCTCTCCTGGGGCAGACTCCTCCCCCTGTGCCCATCTTCACTTTCTCCCTCGACTCCTTTCTCGGGCGCAACGTCTCCCCCATCAACCACCTGCGGGCGTGGTGCTTCAGCAGTCCAGGCAAACGATTACGCCAGAACTATTTTCGAGTCGCTCCCGCGGTCTCCACCTTCCCTCGCGGCCCCCCTGCCGGCCAAACTCCCTCGTTCATATAAAAATATGGGTAATGCTATTTGCGACACCGGTGTCGTAATTTCTTATTTGCGACACGGTGTGGTAAATAATCGGCTTATTGGCGACACCGCGTCATGTTCGCGGCACATACCTCAGATTGGCTCCGCACCGCCAGAGATGTGTTGGCATCGTGCAGGGCCATCGTTGAAGCTATCGCATGGCCGAAACAGGCCAGGACTCGAGGAGATATCTGGCCTCTTGGAGCACCCGCAAAACGTTCAGATCGGTGTCGCAAATAAGCCTGATTTGCGACACGCGTGTCGCAAATACCGCATTTGCGACACCGCGACGTGGTTGCCGCACACGCTCCGGACCGGCAAAGCACTACCACTAGAGTCTCAGCATGGTGTAGGGCTACCATTGAAGCCATCCTGTAGCCAAAACGGGCCAGTACTCGAGGAGATATGGGGTATCCTGGTACATCCCGCAGATTCTTCTGGCTCCTGTCGCAAACAAAAATAAGCCTTATTCGACACGCGTGTCGCAAATACCGTATTTCCAACACCGCGCCGTGGTTGCCGCACACCCTCCGGATCGGCAACGCACTACCAGTAGAGTCTCAGCAAGGTGCAAGGCTACCATTGAAACCATAGTGTAGCCAAAACGGGACAGTACTCGAGGAGATATGGGGTATCCTGGTACAACCCGCGGAATCTTCTGACTGATGTCGCAAGTAAGCTTGTCGCAAATATCGTATTTGCGACGCCGCGTTGTAGTTGCCGCACACACTCCGGGTCGGCAACGCACTACCATTAGAGTCTCTGCATGGTGTAGGACTACCATTGAAGCTATCGTTTAGCCAAACCGGGCCAGTACTCGAGGAGATATGGGTTCTCCTAGTACACGGTCAGAATATTCAACGTGGCTCTTCTACTACGTTCTAATCGAAGCGTCAAAATTTCCAAAATTTCCAACTTCTTGATCTGGATTTCCTGAAAAATGCGATGGGCATTCTTATCGAGGGCGGAGTTGTTTTGTCGTGATTTTTCATATTTTTTTGAAAACGACCCCCACTACCACACAACACCAGCCGGCACTCTCGTCGTCACAGGGCAAGCATGAGCCAATCAACCCCAAGGCCGCAGAGGAAAGCACCTAGGCCATGTAGGTTTATGCAACCTAGCGATAACAGCGATGACAGGGCCACCGCGGGCCCAAGCCGGGCGGTGATGCCTGGTTTTTCAGGTAGAACCAGCGGGGCGAGTTTGGCGCCAAGCAGTAGAAGTGAACACGACAGCAGTAACAACAGCTACGCAAGAACGAGCAACTCGGTAGCATGCCCACCTCTGGGGAAGGAGGAGGAAAAAGTGGGCCAGGATATGCTGTCGGGCGGCGGTGCTGGGAGCGCGGGGAGCTTGGCCGACAGCAGCAGCAGCAGCAGCAGCAGCAGCAGCAGCAGTACAGCGGCAGCAGCAGCAGCAGCAGCAGCAACAGCAGCAACAGCAGTTGGGAGGATCGACGGGCCGGGAGTAGAGATATACTACGTGGGTTTTTCGATCGCAATCAAGCAACAGCAACAGAAAGGATACTGGTACACACCTTTACCAGCTTCAAAATCGTTCACTGCAGCAGCAGTACGCGTCCCATGTCCCGGTTTTCCACGGATAATTGCTCTTGTATTGGCAAGCTAGATTTCTGTTGTAAAGCTGCTGCACATGCAGTTGCTAGAGCAGGTTCATTATTGTTGCTGCTAGCCACGTACGGGTTCTAACGCTGCTGTCGTACGAGTACAGCTGGGTTCGAGCGACAGCGCGAAGGTTACACACAACTCACACACACACCTGGTATACAGAAACGGGGTTTCATACCACGTATACGTGTATCAGGTTTCACGACTTCTAGCTTTGCCGCACAACGTTTCACAGTGTCAGGTGGCGTGCAAGGTGCTAGTGCGTCCAGATTGTATACAGCACCAGTTGCGGTGCAAGATACCAGAGGCACCCAAACTACTACACACGGAGACTATGCTCGATGAAAGTCGACCCAAGACAGCGATAACGACGATAACTGAGAGGCGAGCAAGAAGTGGCGCCAGCGCGCTACAAGGAAAGCACAACACACACACGAAACAGTATCACGCTCACGTCCATAGTGCTCGTCTTTGTCAAGGACTGGGCGGAGCAAGTCGGCGAGCTTCGCGAAACTCTCTTCAGGCATCCGAAAAGTCCTCCGGAAAGCTTTCCGGCGACGGAGGTCTTCCCTCAGCTCTGCCCACGAGAGCCGGTACGGCTCATGGATCGGCGATCGTCTCTTGGGAACATGTGGTGTAGCTCCTGCTGTCATGAACATGCCCAGCACGACGAGAGCAGCAGCGATCGCCTTCAGCATGTTTCTGCGCCTCGCTTCTGGAAAATTGTAGGGGTTGAATCGTTGTCTCTTACGACTCAATGACGAGTTCTCCGGAGACCCGGACCGCTTCCTTCCACCTTCCATAATATGTGACCTCCCTGGCCAACGTCTCAAGCTACCCGCTTGTCCCAGCGTCGAGCGACAGCGCGGGTTGGAACACTGCCTCGAATATCGTGAAAATCGTGAAAGGTGTGATTGGTTTTCCAAAATTTGGAACGGGAACACTTCGCGATTTTTCAGGGGCTGAAAAAATTCCAAAATTACGACAGTACGCCTCTGTATCTTTATACAGATTTCCAATATTTGGAAAAATTGGAAAAAAAAAACATCGATTAGAACGGCCCTTACTGCTGCTGTGCTACACACAACGTAGTACACACACAAACACGATAGTAGGCTAGGAGTGCGAAAACTATACATAACCCATCAGACTGCCTCGCCGACCAGGGCATCCAAAATATTCGTGAATTGACTGCGTAGTTAGACGAGGAGACTACGCATGATTTGAGTGGGGCAGGTCAGTGCGCACAATCTGCTGGAGTTGCGGGATGTTGGTGAGTCTTCCATAATGGTTGGGCTTCTCTCCGCAAACATTCTGCCTGAACTTATGGAAAAACATCCAACCCGCGCACCAGTGTGTACAACATACAACAGCACGGTGGGAACTCTACACAATACTGCAGGGCATCGAAGGACACCTTCCAAGCAGTCTACAAACTCCACGACCTCCGATACGCGTTACGCATACCGATTCGTTCGGCACCATAAACAAGGCGGCTAACCCCTCTGCCGCTTACATTGAGCTCGTGCAATCTGCTGTGGGTTTCTATTGTATGTTTCACAACCGTTAGAGACAAACATCGGGAATCCGTTTACAAACAACGTGCTACGCATGTGCTCTAAGTTAGACTATTATTATTATTAGTATGTATCAATACTACAGCAGTGAGAATACTGTGGACTGCGGTTGGTACAACAAGTAGTACAATGTGTCGGAACGAACGCGTACAACGAACATGGCGCATAGCTAGTCAAGCTGCAGTATGGCCGCCCTCTGTGCATCTATGGGGTGTGTTCGTTACCTTAACTAATGCGACAAAAACTGTGCACAGCGTTTCGAAAGTTTGTTCAGTTCTGTGCGGCAGAACGATAGGAGTTGGTAATCGCGTGGGGGATAGGCGCTTTTACACGGCTGTTCAAGGGCAATAAAACAACCACATTGGTAGGTGGTGATGGTTGCACGGAACGAACGCCGATTTTACTGCGACACTATGATACTGCTGTAGATGACATACACCCACCTATGTCGATAGCATCCACAGACAAGTACAAAAACCATACACAGAGCGCAGCATGCACAAACTTCTGTGTCCTTCATTTGTGCCCATGTAAATAGACGTGTAAACAGAGCACCCGGCGATTTGAACGATATCAGCGCTCTCAATTATAGTACGTACGACTTATTAGAACACGGCGCGGCAATATAACCAAGTTAATTTCGAATCCACTGATTCACGATGACGTGGCTAACGATCGATGTACTCGTGGAAACATGCTGTACAGTAGTATAGTCCGAGCTCTAAACGGGGCGCGCGCGACGCAGTGCGATGTCGTCAAGTGCGGCTTTACGACACCAGTCTGACTACTCTGACAGTGCACCAGGATGACCAGGATACAACACATAGCATTATCTACTACTGTAATGGGCTCGTTCTGGATACACGCAAAATAAGGCTTATTTACGACATCAGCCTAGGTGTACTAGGATACCTATATCGCGGTGTCGCAAATACGGCTTATTTGCGACACCGATCTGAACGTTTTGCGGGTGCTCCAAGAGGCCAGATATCTCCTCGAATCTTTGCCCGTTTCGGCCATGCGATAGCTTCAATGATGGCCCTGCACCATGTCAACACATCCCTGGCGGTGCGGAGCCAATCTGAGGTATGTGCCGCGAACGTGACGCGGTGTCGCAAATAAGCCGTTTATTTGCGACACCGTGTCGCAAACGCGAAATTTCGACACCGGTGTCGCAAATAGCATTACGCATAAATAACAAGCTGTACATGTTAGGTGAACAAATGTTTGTAGTACAGTTGTACTACTGACCGTGGGAGATCACTTTTAGGAAAACGTGTCAATTTATGAAACCATTAACAGCATGGTCATGACGCGTACGCCCGGAGGCCGTGGCGGAGCACGACAGAACGAAGAACATACAACAACATCAAACTGAACTCCGTGAAGGAAAAATATGCCGAAACCTTAGAGGACGACTTTAGTGAGCGAGATTGATGTTCCCTGGTTGTCCAATGTCCAGCAGGTGGATCAACGAAACCACAATATCTGAGGGTGAACACACAGAGGGAAGAGACAGGGAATACAGAAAACTGAAACGCGAAAACACGAACCTATCGCAACATAGCACTCGTGAAAACTCTTGTAACCGCCAAAGAGCAACCTTATTCGTATTTAGGATCCCTCACAAGGTCAGCAGTGCCCCGTAAATACCGCAGACGTCGGGCGCAAGGGTGGTGAGCTCGTTGCCTTCAAGGAGCGCAACGGTCGTCGTGATGAAAGGTGACAATGTCAGGGAACGGGGTGCTTAGCCGTACCTTAGAATGTAAGGACTGTCGTACTTGCGGTATAATTTTGACACCATATTGTACAACCTCAAGTCCCCTTCCCCAGTTGTAAAGGGTGTGCCGCCTCAATACAGTTAGATTGATGCAGAATACACTATGTTAGAACAGTATGCCTCGACCGTGACCATCAGCAGTGTGCAGTGCCCCCCCGGGCCCTGGGGGGAGGGCTAGATGTCGATACGATGTGCCTTTCTGCCATGCTTGAATGCGCGTGAGATAGCCTCGTTCTACGGTGGGCGGTAGGACGTACATCTCAACAAGCTCCCCGCTCGAGGCAGTTCATACAATTACCCGTGTGAGTTACGAGTACGTCATTTAGGCAGCAGAATTTTCTCTAGAGAACTTCCACGTGGTCACAAAATCGTGGTGACATCCCGTCGCAAGAATGCCAAGAGGAACCTAGCTGTACCTCCTAGGTAAATGTTTTAGACCTACCCATTTGTAAAAGAAACCGTGGGAGATCATCCCGTAATACATTAATAATTAACAAGCCAAGTGCACTACTGTTTCTTTAATGGCCACAACACATACGCCTAAATAACTGCGAGGAACACTATGCGACGAATAAACCACATCAAAATGATCATGAATGCCATACAGAAGGGCGAGTATGCGGAGACTCTAGGGAGCGAGGTTGGTGTCTGCTGGACCTGTAAATGTCGACCTGGTCGACCAACGTAACTCAAAAAGCCAGCGGCACAATTCTTAAAAAAACGAAACGAACATCAAAAAGCATTCAAAACTGCAAAATTCGCAACCAAGGATAAGGCACCACCGGTGACACTTCTGTTGACCTCTTTGGGACCTCGACATACAGACGAAAATAATTTCCAGGTACATATTAGGCCTTGTCAACTGCTTACTAGCAGAGTGAACACCTAGCAGTAATGGTTGGGTCACGTGCTCCAGTGCGTGGTGACTCCTTGCCCTGTACCTTGGACACCAATGAACAGTATATCAACCCCCAATGACGCAGAGACCGTCACCGTCACCGCCACCTTTTACTGCAACGTTTTCACTCTGATGTCCCAAGTGAAGTAATCGCCGAAACGCAAACATGCCGGAATTGAGCGTCGCTTGCAAGGTTCGAAGTGCCCTAGAGCCATCGAAGCGATCGAGTGTCAGGGAGGCGAATTCGTTGCCTTCAACGTTAATGAGCAACCGCAACGATCATGGTAAAAGAGGAAGTCGACAGCAGAGTACGGGGTGCCTTGCCGTACGTTTGAACTGATAGGTTCTAGCGCTTGCTGTACAAATCGGATGTAACCGTGTCACCCTGTATCGCGCTACCCATATATTTTCCAACATTTCCCTTCAAAGCACTTCCATAGATGTACTTATCACCTCATGCCCTAGGTTTGTACAGGATCCCGCCGATGCGCTATTCAGCGACCTAGACTACCTACGCAGGCCCTAGGAGGATGGCTGGATGTCGACGGGATGTGAGCTCTGACAATCATGAATACGTTGGCGACGTTTGTGGTTTACGGTCGCGTTTGGTGCATTTACGTCATGATGCCCCGCTCACGAGGACGTTCGTACTTTTTGTTTTTACGACATTGATACGCGATTTAATAATGTATCTTAACAAATATTTTCGACACACTGATACATCATGCTAGATGCTAAAATCGTACGGTGGGAATGATGTACGAACGAAGATTTCTGCAGCTCCTAAAAAGAGGAGCTCACTCCCTGACAAGGGTTTTATAGCTGCCGTAAATGTATATGCCCCTTTCGTAGCACGGTTGGTCATGCGATGCTCCAAATGTTCGTTTGGATCGTTCCAGCAGCGACGGTTACAAGTTGTAGAGGGTTGCGTATATCTTCGCCGGCGTTATTATGATTTATGCCGTGTGTTTACGAGCAGAGTTTGGGCTCTTCGTTCTGTGCTCCGAGCTACGAACAAGGCTCCGCTCTCACTCCCTTCCTGTGTCCTCTAATACAACGACTATAAAGAAACACATCAGGCTACGTGGTGGTCAGGGCATCCAGGCTTGGACTCTACCAACACACTAGTGACTTGAACCTTTGAGGTCTGGTACCAGAAGCCCATGATGCCTTCGAAGACATCGGCTCAAGAAGAGCACGATTCTCCGAGTGGAGTTGAAACGCTGCGACGCGAGATGAAGCTGGCGATGGAGAACAGCGAGGCGTCGATGCTGAACGTCATGATGGAAACGATGGCCGAGTTCACGAGAAACAACGGCCGATCGGAGTCCGGCAGCGCTGAGAGTAGCGCTGCTGTAGGGGAAAGCCCAAAAGGGGCAGTACCCACTGCTGTAAGAGAGGTTGCAGCAGAACAAGAGAAAAATTTGCGTGAGGGCGCCTCGCCAGATTTTGGAGCAACTGGACGCGGAGGAACTGCGTTGCCTATCGAGTTTGGCCCACCGAGGGGTTAGCCAGACCAGCATGGAAGGACAGGAAGATGGGGTGCATACCCTGGCGGTGAGTTGGGTGGTGGATTGCCGTCATCGCTCCATTTGGCCTTCAAACACACTCCTGTGCCATCGTTTAGTCGGTTGAAATCTGAGTTCAACCCAAGAGACGCTCGGTATTACGCCAAAGGAGTTGGTTATTTGTCTGATTTCGTGGCGGATCCACCGCAGCACATTCCCGTAGGGGAATTAGACACCAAAAACTCGATGATTGTCGCTAGCGGGTTTAGCCGCGAAAGTGTGCACAGACATACACCGGCGTGGAATTTCCTTCCGACGGCCCTCAAGAGCAAGAGCGATAAAATAATTTTGCACTGGTGTACCTTGCCGAGGCAAACGTGGGACGCGCTCCTTGCGTGGTACGGCCCTCAGACGACGGGGACCAAATCAGATCCCTCCCGACGCCGTAACAGTTTTAATGTGGCGCCGGGGAGCAACCCGTTCGAGGAGATGGCCAGGATCGAGGATTTTGCCGCGGCAATGCGCACAGCAGGAATGTCAGTAGACGACCACATGCTGTACACCATCTTCGTTGACACTCTGCCTGCCGAATACGAGGTGAAGGCTCGGAACCTGGCATCACGTGACAGCATCGGCCAAGATGACATCATCAAGGCTGTTCGAGAACGGCATCACCGACTTTCCGGAAAGAGGAAGAAGGGGTCCGACGCTAGCCACGCAGGCCATGCTATGTACGCCGGAGGGGGCGGTTGTGGCGGTGGTCACGGGAAAGGTGGACGAAATGGCAGGGATAAAGGTGGACAACGGGGTCACGGACGAGGCGGTAGAGGCACCAACGACGACGGTGATGGCTCGGACGCGACTGCCGGTGGCAATGGCAGCAACGCCAAAGCCGCCAGCAGAAGTACTCCAGTGGGCAAGCGTCATAGGTTTGGCAAGAAAGGCTATTGGAGGAGCGAGTGGACGGCGAAGTTATGCAGCCGATGCCAGGGACGCGGGCACTCTGACGATGCCTGTCACACGTCCACGGATAGAGGCAATCGATGCATCGGACGGGGGCAGGCTGCTGATTTCTTCCCCTCAACGGAAGAAGAAGCTGTCATGGTGGTGACAAGCAAGGATGGGACAAGGGACGACAACCTAAAAAAGGTACGGTCCAGACCTCAGCTTTCAAGGCCGAAGAGCCAGCACGTGCAGCGATGGTTCGGGAGAAGGGGTGTCTGCTCGGCAGGTAGGAGACGAGGCCTGGATATGGGATAGTGGTGCGTCTACACACATGACGCCCTCCGCAGACTGCATGATCAACTATAAAGAATGCAACTTGACTCTCTCAATCGCTGACGGATCCACTCGAGCGATCGAAGGTTACAGTGACGTGAGCGTTGTCTTTTGGTCCGGAAACGGTCCCGTGCAAGTGCTGCTTACGAACGTTACGCACGAGCCGGATCTCCGCTACCACTTATTTTCCATGCCCACTCTCGTCAAAAACGGCCATACTTTCGAAGGGCGCCCCACGGAGGTTGTAGTCAGGCTCAAGTTAGGGCGTTCGATCGTGTTTCCGTTGCGTGGGACCTTCTACAGCCTGTACGGCTACCGGGTCGACCGCGGTTTTGAGGAAAATGCCTGGGCTGTACGCGCCCCGTGGCAACTGCCCATCAAGTTAGGGATAAACATCAACGATTTCCACTGCGCTGCTGGACACTCCCACGAGGTACTATTTCGCAAGACCGCGGAGCAGCAAGGGATTGTCCTCGACGGAAATATGCTGGAGTGCAAAGGGTGCTCCATGGCAAAGGGTCTTCTCAAAGGTATCAAGCAGTCCACACCACACACGAGCAGATAGGAAGCGCGGGAGGGTTTTTGTGGATTGGAGCGGACCAAAGGTGGTAGAGTCTCTCGGGCCGAAGCGGTATACTCTCATCGTGCGCGACGATTTTTCACGATATACGTGGGTAATAGACGCGCCGCAAGTAGGACGCCTCGGAAATGTTCGAGCAGTTCCTTGCAGATTATCTTGCAGACGGTGTCCCTTCTAAGGTGGTTATCTCCCGATCTGATGGGGGTGGTGAATTTCGCGGGGGAAAGTGTGATGACCTGTGTAGATCACAAGGGATCAAGCAGGAAATCATGACGGCCGACCGTCCGCAATTCAATGGAGTAGAAAGCGCGCCCGCTAGATTTGATAGAGACGGCCGCAATGGCGGGCCGAATCCAGGCTCAAGAGCTCTATCGTGGCGCGAAACTTCCGGCCACGACGTCGTTGGGGGCGGAAGCGTCCCACTGGGCGTGTGATGCCTTGAACCCCACAGCAATAACGGCTAACGCGCAGATCAAGTCGCCCCATGAGATGGGGCATGGTAACCCCCCCCCGGTAGTACTACTGCCCTTCTTCTAACCTAGGTACTTCAAGCTGAAGAGGGAAAACAAGTCACAGGCGGAAGCACAAGAGTGCTTATTCGTTGGCCCTGCGCGAAACTACCCCCGAGACTCAGTACGAGTGCTGACAAAGAAACGTACTATGCTAATCACGCGCGATGTCGCCTGGCAACGCGTGTCGCCTGCACCACCTGTACCTGCGCAGGCGAATGACCCCCTGTCTACGGAAAAGTGGGGGTCAGAGGCAGATGACGCAAGTGCGTCGGATCGAGGGGGTAGGGGGGTGGTGCATGAGCTGGACGACGGTCTGGCTCACTTGAACGACTTCGACGTGACGTGGGGTTTTGACCTGGACGCGTTTATGCAGGATCGAGCACAGCAGGCACCAGCCGCCGGCGAGGCCGGCGGCGAAAACACCCGAGACGATGGGTCCGTCTCAAGGGGGCGCCGTGAACGCTTCCTCGGTCCCGGCAGGGAGGGCCGAAACAGACGAGATGATGGATTCGTTTAAAGGGGGCGCCGTGGACGCCTCCTCGGTCCGGCAGGGAGGGCCGGAAGCGACCCGGGCGCAGCATCAGCCTCCGACACCGGCCAAGGGGACGGTGAGGATCCCCCCGCGGTCCTGTCGGGGAGGCCAGCACACGAGCTCAGCAGCTGGGGCTGGCTCCCCCCGATTGTACGGGGCCGGACACGGGGTCAGAGCCAACGTCTGAAGGGTGAACCTGCTGTGCACCAGGTAAGGAAGGTTAAAGGAGCCGCAAACGCGCTGCTTGCGGCAGCGTACGAGTTGTGGACGAAGCCTGGGAGTATACTGAATCGTACGTCCTGGACGACGGAGGACGCAGTGGCTTTGATGGCCGGACGACCTGCTGTGGAGAAAAAAGGGGGGTTGAGCGTGTGCATGCCGAGTCGGAAGACGTAGAACCGCCCCCACAGCACGTATCAGATGTAGAGCGTTCTCAATACCTAGCGGCGTGGCACGAGGCCATGAAAATTGAGTTGGATGGTCACATATCGAGCGGTACGTACGAAGCCGCGACACCGCGAAAAGGGCGGAAACCTGTAGGGGCAAAGTGGGTGTTTATCTACAAGATGGATAAGGATAAGTTAATAGTAAAAACAAAGGCCAGACTTGTGGCTAAGGGTTTTAGCCAATTGCGGGATGTAGATTATTATCAAATGTTTGCACCAACTCCCTCGTCAGCGTCAGATTCAATTCCAACTGCTGTTGCAAATGAACACGGTTTGAAGCTTTTTCATCTAGACGTCGCACAAGCTTTTGTTCGCGCGAAACTCAACGCCACGATATACATGAAACTACCCAGTGGGTGTGGTGACATGTCAGGAAAGATCGTCCGTCAAAACCGATCACTGTATGGTCTAAAGCAGAGCGGACGGCAGAGGACCAGATTATTGCTAGAGACCGTGGTAGAGTACGGAATGGAGTAGTGTAGGTCTGACCCGTGTGTGTTTCGCATGGTTGTGGGCGGCAAGGTAGAACTGATCATGGCCGTTCATGTAGATGATATCGTGATCGCAGGATCGGATGAGACATGCAGAGATTTCCATGCCGCGCTAGCTATAAAATTTCCCATGATTAACCTCGGCGGACTGACTTGGTACACGCATTGTGCTTTCAAACGCGACTGGGCACCGAAGACATTGTAGATTGCGCAGAAGGCGTTCATTGAGGGCATGCTGAATCGTTTTGGAATTAACTCATCCTCTGATATCCCCGCGACCCCCGGTGTGGAACTTGGTCCATGAGAGGAGGGCGAACTTGGAAGACACTGGCAGTACAGGGAGGTTGTGGGCAGCTTTATGTGTCTGTCGACCATGACGAGGCCGGACATCTGGAACGCTGTGCGTGCTTCTCCTACAACCCAACGCAGAGACACTGGAAGGCAGTTTTGAAGATTTTGGTCTACCTCCACAGGACCAGGATTATGGGATTGACGTTTGTGCGGGGCTCGGGGTATGACTGCGTATAGTGATGCTGATTATGCGGATAAGTCGAACGATAGGCGCTCGGTATCGGGGAGGGTAATTACCCTAGGGGGTGCGGCCGTCAGTTGAGCAAGTAGCACGCAGAGGTGTGTTACGTTGTCGACAGCTGAAGCAGAGTATGTCCCCCTGGGCGAAGGGGTGAAGGGAGCTTTGTTTACGGGCGCGGTCATGTGCTTTATGTGTCCAGAGCTAAGCGGATCATGTGTCCGGGTTTTCGAGGATAACCAGGGGATCATAGCGTTGGAAGAAAACCATCTTAGCTCTGCTCGGAGTAAGCATATCGACGTGGGTTTTATTTTGTCAGAGAACTACTTCGTGCTAAGAAGATCGACATTCAGTACGTAGCTTCGGAAGAGCAGCACGCGGATATTTTGATGAAATACCTTGCTGCGACCCCTTTTAAGTTTCGCCGTAGGTTCTTGTTGAATCTGCCTTTAGAGGGGTATGAGCATTATTCGATGAGTACCATGGTTCAGTGATGAAGGGATTAATTTGTCGAGTCGCCAACCCTGCGCTATTTTGAGGGGCATGACGGAGTAGGGCACCGCCTGGCGTTTTATTTTCTGGCCATGGTCATCGTTTGGAATGCGACCGTTGTTTCAATGGCAATGGTTTGGACTAAATGTGTTATACAGGGGGTTTTGACCCGGTGGCCAGGTTTCCTCCTGCGGGACTGTCGGTGGCTGGTTTGAGGTCCTGGCAAGTCTTGAATGTCTTTTCGGTCTCGTCACTGCTGTGAAGAGCCAGGGAAGGTGCTCGTTCGGATCGTTCCAGCAGCGACGGTTACAAGTTGTAGAGGGTTGCGTATATCTTCGCAGGCGTTATTATGAACTATGCCGTGTGTTCACGAGCAGAGTTTGAGCTCTCCGTTCTTTGGTCCGACCTACGAGCTAGGCTCCGCTCTCTCTCCCCTCCTCTGTCCTCTAATATACCGACCACAACGACCACGTGGTGGTCAGGGCATCCAGGCTTAGACTCTACGAACACGAAACGACGCACGATTTATTACCACCATTGGGAATTTGCGCGCATTGTTGTGTAGTCAACACTTCATGTGACGTAGCCTTAGCTATAGTAGAATCTGAAGCACGCGTTCGAGATAGCCGTACTCACAGCGTTTCGATCGTGTCTCGTCTTATGCTGTCGAAACACCTCGCGGGGGCAGGGATGTCCTCGTCCGTGACGTCACAGTTACGAACAAGCCGTCAACGCATGTAGGAAGCACACGGTGCGTATATTTGGATAACATACTTGTGGGGTCCCAAAAACCAAACAACATCTATAAACCTGGTATGTCATTTAGTCCTGGGTGGAAAGCGCGGAAACGCGAGTTGTCATTTTTTAACGACAGCCAACGAGGTAGTGGGAAAAATTGTGAGAACAAATTCCCCGGGAACGAGAGAATACCTGTCGCAGTGGGTTGTCCAGAGCTGTAAAGTAGATGTGATGTTTATAAATAATTAAATATATATAGGTTGTCACACCTATTGTAGTTCACCGACGGTACGCTGCGCGGAATCGGAAGACATCCGTATAGTATGTCGTCAGGGCTGGATCAAAGAAAGCACAATACACCGAATTATATAAAGCCACTACTGTACATGTCACCTCGGTTATCCTCAGAAGGAATACAACAGGACAGCGGTGGATAGCTGGTGTGAACCATAAGCTGCTCCTAGTTTTTTATCGCAGTGCGGATACGTTTCTATTTTGTGGTGTCGTATACGCAGACCGCGGGCGTGCAGGAACTATAAAGAGGTGGGCGGCATGAGCGAACCGTGGACTGAATCTACTTCCACGTACACCACGATCCAGTATCGACCCATCTGCGCTGCACACAAACACTAAGTGACGGGCCTACCCTGAAGGGAAGTTAAATAAAGTGATGACTTTGATATTTTCACAGAAGCTAAGATTGTGATTCCCGCCGGGAACAGCACTTCCGTTTGGTGCAGGATATACTGACGGGGGACTATCCGTGAGTTTACTCCCGTAGTAATGCAGCAGGGGAGAAGTATCGAAGTGCGTCTTTTCGTGGTATCGGGCAAGGTGCACGAAAATTCACTTAACCTGAAAACTCACGTATACTCGCTCGTCACGTTTCATTATGTAGGTAGAAGGTTGAATTCAAAACGAGACTGAAACCTCACTCGAAACGCGTCCGCCACGCCCTTTACGAACCCAACTGGCCCAGAGTTCCCAGCGAGCCCTGTTGATATTTCAGGGACACTCGAGACGCCAACTGCTCAGGCTCTCTGTCAGCGATACAAATTATATCCCGAAGTTTGTATTGTAACAGTACTTTCAAAAAGTAGGTCTGGTAGGAGATAATATAAAATTCACAACCTTGCTAGAACACTGTATCGGCCGGAGAGCTCGTGAAAATACAGGATTAAGACCCTAATAGGAGCGAATTGTAGTCGACCTCAACTACTTTTTGTATCGCTGTTTTCCATCACTATGCCCCCCTATGAGATAGGACTTACCCTACTGTAATCGACCTTCGCTCGTCGTATTAAGTGGGTACTATTCCCGACCGGTTAACTAAAACCCACATGGTCATAAATCATACGTTGAAACTATGTGTTCTAGGGGTTTCCCAGTGTCTACATTGAAGATGCAGAGGTAGTCTTTACTCGGCCCATTTGAGATCCCTGCACAACGTGTATGATCGATGTTGAAGTGTGTTCATATCGATCGTGAAGGAACACGTGTAAACTCTACGAGTGGTTCCAGCGTGTTCCGTCTCTAAGGTATGAGTAAGGTATCGCACTACACCCGGTTACCCAAACACAACTACGTTTAACGAAGCAATGCGCATACTGCTTTCCACCCGTATCTACAGTACTTTGCCGATCTACTGTAGTGTTTACAAGTCTTTAGTTCCTGAGGAGCACATGCCGTCTGACAGACATGAGTTGAGACCTGCAACGAAAACTGGCAGGAACAGAGATGTCAACTCACAAGGAATAGCGAGATATGTTCATGGCAAACATGATCCTGCTCTAGAGCAGCACGAAGATCTAACGCAGCAGCTACGTGTGCATGACTCAAGCCGGCATAACACCAATTACTCACAATTTCCGCAAAGGTATAAACCGTAGTGTGTTCGCTAGGCATGATGTTGATATCCCCACTGCACCTGTGCGAACGTGTTCCCAGCGAAATTGGCTGCGCGCAAAAACGATGCCAATCTTGACCTAATCCAACACGAACCTTAACTCGGCCAAATCGTCAAGCCGTCTTCGATACTTGGTCTCACACAGAACCGTAATGAGCAGTTTGCATTGGCTCAACGTACGCTAAACTTCACCATAGACGATGGCCATGGTTACACGTAGTGGCCCTAGTAGACGGGCATACCACATGATGCAGAGGTTGATGACCTCCTCAGATCCATGTAAGGCAAACGAGCAGTTGAGTAGTTGGCAGTAAAAAACATAATAATGGCCCCTGGGGCTGATCTCCCTCTCCGTGGTGTCATAACGAGTGCGTGTCATCAGTAGGTAGACTACGGGACACCACAAAAGAAACTGGAGTATGGCCGAGAGATAGGTGACGCATTTGTTCTCCCTTGCCGAGCCTGCGCTGCGCTGATTCTACTTGCACATACACCGGTAGAGGTTAGGTCAAGAAAGGTGGATCGTATCACTGCTGTTGAAAAATCGCAAGGGTGAGTGGACAAACCGCGGGCACTATAGACTCCACCCCGCTCCGGAAAAAGCATTTCCCGGTGTGGAGTGAAGGCCCGGCCAGGTACATACCGTTAAATGCGGAAAAAACTCATCCATCTTTTCCTACTACCTTGTTTTGGAATGTGATGCATTTTCCTACGGTGGATGGTGGCGATTTCTATGTGGATATGAAACAACAGCACTTTCCTGTCTTGTCATTATACCAGAAATCGTGTTTTTCGCAAGGGGAACCTGATTTCATGCAACGTACAATAGTAGGCAACCACACTATACAAAATTTTACACATGCAGCTACACATACACGTAAAAAACGACCACATCGTATTACGCGCACACACAAACACACGAGAAAACCTTAGTGCGAGCAATAATCTCAAACTAGTGCATGTTATAATGAAGGTGTGTCATGAAATTTTGTGGATGATCAAACATGCCCGCAGTGTTGTCCTGCAAGCAGGGTCTGAACAATTGGTTGTCTAGTCCCTAAACCATGGCGTAATGCATTAAGCTCATCAAAACGTTGGACATATGCTCCCAGTACCTAGGAGTAGGCTAAAGTATGTCCGACAAAACAATTGTCGACTGATTCATGTACACGCAGGATTTGGGCTTCAAGTATGTGGTTATACTCAGATACACGACATATAAGACCCATGGTAGATTGGGAAGCTCCACGCTGGGAAGGGGTCCCGGTTGTAGGGTATTGGAATATCGGGGTAATGTGTGCCCACCAATGCCACTCGTCAGGTGGAACCCTATGCTTCATGTGAGGCGAATCAACTCTACAGCGAGGATGTAATGCAGTTCCGTTTCATGTCTGGAGTCAGTCACGCGTTCCCGTGCCGGCTGCGCCTATACCTTTAGGGATCAATCAACACACAAGTGGGATACCGGTGATCTTCTATTGGCAAGCGTAGACCAGGCCAACCCAAAGAGACGGGAACCTGCTTCCAGCATGTCTTTTCATTTTAGATGATGTGCTTCGCGAGGGAGCCAGCGCGTGTGTGTATTTTGAAGATGAGATCGAGGTCCTGGAGGAGAGGACGTGTGTGTGAAAAGAGTCAGGAGATGCCGCACCAGAAACAGCGGCGATCCCAGCAGGGCCAAGTTTGAGCCGGACCTGGTAGAATCGCTTGGCGCTGGTGGTGACGGCCCTGGAGAGTGTAGTTGTTGCAGGGGCACTAGCAGCTCCAGCAGCACCGTCAGCAACGTCAGCAGTCAGAGGATGACTGAACTTTGGTTGCTACGATGGACCGCATGCAGTAAGCACCGTTACCGCCGCCGTCGTCTCGACCGCCGCGTAACCGCCGCTGCTGCAACACCCCGGGATAGCCCGGCATCTGCCTGAATCTGGGGGTTCGCTGCACGCTGCCGACGTGAATGTAGAACGTATATTATTCTATGAAAGAGAGAGTTTGGCCGGCTGGAGCCGGGCAGGAAGGTGGAGACCGCGGGAGCGACGCTGAAAGTATTCTGGCAGAATCCTCCTGGACTGCTGAAGCACCACGCCCGCAGGTATTTGATGGGGGAGGAGTCTGTATCATCTGTTCGGGATGCGGTGCCCCAAGAAAGAGGAGGAAAGAGAAGGGATCGAGGCGTCACCAGCAAGGATATATGTGAAGGGATCGAGGCGCCACCAGCAAGGTATATGTCCCCACAGGCAACGTTTTACTTTGTATAATGATTGCTTTAGGTGATTTCCGTTTTTAGAGTGATTGTGTATCTGTTTATGAATGGTAGAGATCTGCGACAGCAAGGATATATGTCCCCACCAGGCACGTTTTACTTTGTTGATTGATTGCTGTGGTGATTTCCGTTTTTAGAGTGATTGTGTATCGGTTTATGAATGGTAGAGAATCTGCGAACATTGGAGATTCAGATTTATTTGTGAATACTGGAATTGAAATGAGATACACAGACGTATACGTATACGTATAGCTTCCCTCACTGAAGTTTTCCTGTAGACACACCGCAGGACTACGACGTCTGTCTGTTTTATGGTTGACTGGTCGATGCCTCTGGTTGAGCGTCGACACGAGTACGAGTAGTAAATGAACAGGGTAAGAAAGGTGCTCTAGAGTTTGGTTGGGAGACGTGCGAATGATGTGAGCTCAATGACTGCACGAAGAGCCTTTGCCCATGTGCACATTTTTGACGTCATTACGTATCACATACAGTAAGAGGATTGATATATTCCCACCGTATTGCTGAGTTTGGCATTGTGTTGGTCTGATGCTGGCAGAACCGAGCAAGTGCAGCAAGAAGAGGTGTATCTGATGAATCCTTGTGCCCAACTGCAGCAACACTTATGTTTGCGGCATTTCACATATTTACATCTCTGTATGCAGCTATCTAGTTATTGAATTGTTTGGTTGATATTTAGCTGTGTAGCACGACCCGCACCACTTGTTACGTGCCAAATGCAAGATATTTGCAGACAGAGTAATATACTATACGAGTACAGTAGCAGCAGAAGTAGTATGGTACTGTGAGCTGAGACGAAAAGGTTTACTTGGCCTTGCTGTAGATGTTCATCAAGTACGTACTGCAGTATATAGTGGTCGAGGAATACATGGGTTTGATGTGGGACCAGATATGCTCGTTGACAAGTAGCTGTTTATTTGCAGTAGCAGTCGAGAAGTTGAACTATACCAAAGAGGAGTTTGCAAGCAGTGCATGCGTGAAAAGAGCGAAACACCCAATGCAGACCTAATCGCTCGAATGTACGTCCCATCCCTTCTGTATGCCGGGTCAATGCTGCGAAGGCGACGTTTGATTTCACGGAGGAGGAATAGCTGGATGACCCGAGCTGCGGTGACGCCATGAGACCGAACGGAGAGGCAGCCGCGGCGGAGGCAACAGCATTAGTGTTCGGGGCATCGGGCTGATTGTTATTGAAATGTGGTTGCCTGTGAACCTGATGAATATTTTTATTGCTTGTATTTTGGAAATTTTTTTCTGGTCGATTTGGATTCCGCGAGAGTTATTGGAGTTTTCGAGTAGTTTCAACGTCAACTAAAACTCAATTGAAGGGATGTATGCTATCTTGCATTACCGTCGCGATCTGTGTATCTATGGCGGGAGTAGGGGACAAGGGGAGACTCTTGTCCGGAGGAACGGGGTTCCTTGCGATCTGGCACTCATTGTCTTCGCTTAATTTTATTTTCGATTAGTATGGCTACTACTTATTGTGATATTTTTCCAGGATTTGCATAAATTTCCTATAAAATATTGCCAGCGGTTTTTGACGACACTAAAGAGAGACTATGAAGCGCCTGGGGGCGTGTGTGGTCCATATGAAATGTTTCCTGACTTTGAAGGTTTTCCTGACTTTGAAGGTTTTGGTAGTATTTCGGAAATTCAGAGTTTGATTTCTTTGGTTCTTGAAAATTTGTGCTTTTGTTCATAGTCAGTACTGACTGAGTGGTCTAGCAGGTAGTGCTATATAATTCCCTAGGGTGGGTCGGGGGTTGAAGTCTCGACGAATTCGTAAGTTGATCTTTTCGAGCGTGCGCGCTGGAGTCACTACGAATGATTATGATAGTGTGCCCGTAGACACCAGTAGCGTTTGGCGAGGGCAGGGCCCCGGAGATCACTGTACGAAGTCGACGAGATTCCACTGAATATCTTCGGACCAATTCCGCGGAAAATGACGTTTTACCTGACTGAATCCGAGAAGAATGCCGTTTTACCTGGCGTTGGATTTCGAGAGTTTTCTGGGGATTTGAGCATTTGAATGCTGATTGGAGGGTTTGAGTGTTGATTCAAGAATTTCATTTTTGAGTCACAGATTGGATTTTGGACTTTCTGAGTTTGAATTGAGTTGATATAAATATTGAGATGTATCAGCCCTGCGATGTCGTACATTTTCATGTACAGAGCCGAGGGGAATATTGAACATGCACAAGAGCAGGGGGGATATTAGTATGGTCGAGTATGTTGAGTAGGGGGGGTGTTGATTGTACTCAGATACACGACATATAAGATCCATGGTAGATAGGTGAGTTCCACGCTGGGAAGGGATCCCGGCAGTAGGGTACTGGAATATTTGGGTAATGTGGGCCCACCAATGCCACTCGTCAGGTGGAACCCTATACTGCATATGGGGCGAGTCAACTCTACAGCGAGGATGTAATATAAGAGGAGTTACGTTTCATGTCTGGAGTCAGCCACGCGTTCACGTGCCAGCTGCGCCTATACCTTTAGGGATCAATCAACAAAGTACGGTGGGATACGCGAATACGCCCTGGGCGGCTGCGAGTATTTTGAGGTTCGACGTTGTGGCCTACGGCTATGCCTGAGATATTTCAGGGATCTGTGCTGCTTGCTGGTTTCGGTTTATCTTCTCACTTGGAGTGCTGCTTGTGCTTGAAGTACCGCAGTACTCCCAATACACACAGTATCGTGAATTAACTCTCGACCTTCTTTTTACCGGCTGGATACTTTCATCTCAATTCTATTAGCAAGAAGTATTCGCGGATCGTTCCAAATGGGAAATGGAAAAACAATATATACGGGGAGGGAAAACGGACAATTTAGAGTGCTGGCGGTATTTTAGGAGTGTGTAGTGCCAGGTCCTGCGCTGAGTGCTCCCAGCATTGACGTGTTCGATACTGTCGACAGTCTGAGTGCTCTACGTACTTCGGACATCGGTGCTAGGTGTATAGCGGTGGGTGGGACCGTGAAATCACCGGCGAGTAGGTGGCTCGTTGTATGAGTCGTGGGTTTGGTCAACGAATCGTATCTCGTTGCCTGCGGTCCGTTCAAAGAGACGCTTCGTGAATCCAACCACGACCAACTCCACGAAAGTTCCTACGAAAACATCTATTCCTAACACCGACCTCTGATTTAAGCTTAGGTACTGGGATCATTTGGTCGAGCCAAAAAATAATCATAAAGTCTTGAGGCATACAGGGTTGCCTTTTCAACACCACCAATGACATCTCTGGCACAATATCCCCATGACATGACTCCGTGCGGAGCACGGCATATCTCCAATTCTAGTCCTCAGATAATTTCCCGACACACGTATTCGGTGTTCGTGATGGTCCCGAGGACATGTTGGGTCCTTTCGACTTGGAAGGAAAGGCAGTCATTGCCATGTTTGAATCACGAAACAAAACTGCTCAAAAGCCAAAGCGTTGATTTTCATGGTGCTCATGTTTGTTACTTCCACTATGATGCGACCACGTAGGACGCCAAAAATGGTCGAATAAGATGCCAAGGTTGGTTATCCTAGGAGTCCTCGGCGTTATCACCGGAGATTTTCGTTGAGATAGTATCTGTAGTCCGAGACAACCCCATTACTCAAATCCATCTATGGGTGGTAGCGGTATGGGGAGTTAGTGATTAGTGTGAGGCCAATTTCGTACTATTGCAAGGTTGTTTGGGATCTACGCCCCCAATATCTGCCGGGAGGGAGATGGTGTGAGCAGCATATCTAGATAATTTTTTGTTTTCGGCGGTGAGGGATTAGACGATTTGCAACCGAACAGCAATTTTGCAATCGGAAAAACGTATTGCAATCAGATGAAGTAACGCGTTCGTTGTTTCGAAAAAAAGGAGCACTTTCACGTATTTTACATCAAGGGGTCCCTTGAAGATAGGGTAGGCGGTGGTCGGCATTGAGTACTCGAAGGACGAAGGTAGTCTCAATATACGAAGTGAACTCGGCTTCTGAAATACTCATTTAGCCACTTGGTTACCTTTCGAAAATACTAGCTGCATGTCTCCGTGCAGAAAACGGTTACCGATAGCCCCACGAGTTTGCCATGGGGCAGATTACCTTTGGGTGGGGGGGGCCAAGGAGAGGATAAAATGTCCCGGGAGTAATTCGGGAGTAAATACTAATCGCAGTTAATCCAGGTTCAATGCCCTGGATACTCTGACTACTTCAAGTAATTCTGAGGGTTGCGCTATATGTACAATTTGTACTCGAGTTTCTCTGCGGCTCATACTCCTTGTACTACCTCTATTTTTTATGTGTGTGTTCAGTACTGCGCATAATCTGCGTGCTTGCAGTATTAACGCGACCACTGCTCCAAATTCTCCAGTACTTACCGCACGAAATGTACTCCATATTCGCGGTACTGCGAGTACTAGGAGTACAGACCCACGAACTAGTCCGAGTCCAGTAGTATCGGCAGTAGCGAAGCTGGAAAACACCCTCGCGGCATTTACGGTATATTAACCCGTATTAAGGCGAGCACGATAAGTGCCTGATGCATCTCCTGCCGACGATACCATACTTCACTCCCGGGTTCTGGGAGGAACTTCGGCAGCAATTCATGCTCGTCTTCAACGACGCCCATGGGACAGCTGAAACAAAGATTAAACGAAAACATCTACGTATGAGCTTCCCGGAACACAACCGGTACTATGGTGGTCCCCAAGATGCTATCGTATGTGATAACCTCAGTCGACGCCTCCTAGAGCGAGCAATTTGAACTATCTAAAATATTGTCCCCGGGAGCAACAAACAAGTGGGTGGGGAAAGCTCTCGGTGAAAAAAGACTGCGGGAGTGTATCGCAATAAACGGGTATATTCTACATGGTTTGTTGACTACGGGTACGGGCATAGAAGACTCACGTACCTTATACAAGGTCCGCGTATGGATATAAAAGTCTTACGTAACTCACAGAAGGGCCGGGCAGGCATTGAATATTTTACTTGTATCGCGGGACATTGCGGCATAGGCGTACATAACTCACAGAAATTCCGACAACGGGTATATTGTTATTTGCAACTGACAGATAGTTCCGGGCACGGGTATGGAAGTGCTACATAACTCAAAGAGGTTCCGGATGTTGTCGCACGGGCGTACAGCAATCACAGAAGCTTCAGGCGGGTATGAACATGTCATAAATTTGCCCGGCGTGTTGTGACACGGGCGTACAGAACCTACTAACGTTCTGGGCAGGTGTAATGATGCTGTACCCATACCTTGAGTATTGTAGCTCCTGTGCTCAATCTTCAATGACGTTCCGGGTACGGGTATCAATGTCGTACAAAAGCAAACACCTTGGTTGACCTAGTTGAGTCGTAATGTGCAATACATGACCTTGGCAGGGAACCCTTTGGCTCTTTGGTAGGTGGGGTACCAGTGCATGGAGGGGTTATAAAATGGGACAACAAAGAACTAACAACAGCAACCGAGGGGCCCTGCTCGTTTCCTACAAGTCACAGTGGGGCCGAACGAAATACTCTAGGTATACTTCTATGCTCCCGCCAGGCAGGGAAACGTCGTATTTTCATTGTGTCCCCCAATATAGTACGCAGTATTTCGCAAATAATATTGTCCCCGAAAATACCAAAGAGGTTGGGGTTACTTCGTTAAAAAAAAAAAACATTAGCAAGGAGATAACGCTTCATTTCTACCACATGCTGGGCCAAGGGAAAGAAACATCGTATTGCCATGCTGTCCCCCAATATAGGGCGACATATTTGAATAGTAGCATTGTCCCCGGGAATACGGAAAAGGCATGGCGACATCGAAAAAGTAATAACTCATCCTAAGGTGATCACGCCACGATTTCGCCACATTGGGGGACATTTTGGTATCTGGAGGACACCTGAAAAAACGAGTCATTGACAGGGGATATTACGACGTTCATCGACAGCAGTTTGCCGTTCGTTGAAGAAGATCGACAAATAGAACTGAATATGCGCGGAGTTGGAGGCATTTTGAACTTACCAAACTTTTTTAACTCCGAAATTTGTCATTTCTGGTTTGAAAATATGTAATTGTGACTCCTGATACGACTTTGCTGCGTTACATGATTTAGTGTAGAGTAGTTTCACGCGTTTCTTGATCAACACAGCAACCCCGGCTTTGTTCACAGATAAGATTATTTTTGTCTGGGTGCCGGCATATACCAAGCATATTTTTGGGGGCTTGAGTTTAGATCTGTAGAATATTCACTTTTTTTCATTCGTGGCTAATTGGCACACAATTGCACAAGTCGATATCTGAGAAAAGAGGACACTCGGATTGACGACTTTGGAGGTACAGGTCAGCACGGAGAGGGGAAACAGTATCCCGAACCTCTGCATAACGATTCGAATTTATCTTGGTAGTTTGAGGGCTGCCCGTGACGTGGCGGCGCCGAGCAGGCTGTTCTTGACGACATATGTCGAGTTCGTTGCCACAGTATCATTTGGACGACTGCTTTGCCGTCACGTTCCGCCGCAAAAACTGCCTGTACCTTCCAACGGAACACAACCTGAACACCGTTGTAAGTTTTGATCTCACATATTTGAGCTTTTTAGGTTCGTGTAAGAATATATTACCCCAGCGACTAGGGTCAGCTGCAATAGTCCCCTGTGTTCTCATGAAATTTCCCCATGACAATAAATTGGTTTTTTAAAAGCGCACCTGCTCGATATCTCAGATAAGTTCTACGGTGCTACTTATGGTAAATGTAGAGCTCACCATTTCCGATTATCATCGCGCCGGCAGACACTCTTTCGTCGAAAGCAGGTATTCCTGGTGACTCGGTATTGTCCCCATTCTCTTTTCATCAGCCGACCTCCTAGGCGGTGCCAGACTCCTGTTTGTCGACACCCACGTGTAGAGCTCCTTTCTAAATTTTGTCTACGTTCATTTTATATCAACCCTCTCCAGCTTCTGCTTTCTAAATGTAACCAACTGCACCTACCTGTCGTCAACTCTATTATGACCGTTTTGTTTGTCCCTCCCTGCTTTTGAAGCATGGCAACGATTCAGGACCTTTAAACAAACAACCCCGGACATAGTCCGTTTCATTTTTCATCGGAGACCTTTCGTTTGTTATTTCCAAAATTGGATCGATTTTCACGAAATTTAGCCCTCTACTTCTGATGCCTCATGTCACCACTATTTGATGCTGCCCAGGGATATTACTCACGGGGTATGTAACAGTAATGGGATACCCACGGGGGAATAAGGGACCGGGGGAGGGGAGATTTCTCCGGCGTGACAAGCTGCGCGTGAAACCTCCGGATAATTTTCATTTAATGTATTTCCAAATATAGACACACCCACCGCTTGAATTCTGCAGCTTCAGGTATTGTCTTCCGCAGATACGGAATGTATACCATGGATGAGGATCTTGGAGATCCCATGAATGCACGATATAGCTGATGTTTGTTTGTAATCTCTGCAAATATTTCGGAGGCTTACAATTCATTTTCGAAACATGTTGTCGAAATATCTTGTGAAATTTGACTTTCCTAGTTCTATTTTGTCACTGCAACGCAAACACTCTGCCCTCTTATGAACTTCCATATCGCCGGCTCTTCACGTTCCTTCGTTCTCGTCGCTTACTGTGCAAGATATGCTGCCAAGCGTGCAGGCCCACGCTTCGTTCGAAATGCTCTTTCCAACGTCATACGGGTCAGTGTAACTACTGTGACTTAAGGCATCTACCACCTTTTCAATTGCATTTACAGCCACTACTCCAGAATGCTGGATCGAAAACAAGGCAGTCCCGGTGATCTCGTGGTACACGATGGTCGTCGGAGAAGTCGTCTAACCTCACCTTCGAATCATGCTCTATGTGTCGTTCTTCTCTCGCGCGTGGCTGCGGGATGATCTCGTTGCTCTAAAGTTGAAGTCCTATGAATTGGAAATCGACGTATATCCTGTGCATAAAACTACGCATATTAACGATAGTGCCCAGCGGCTGTGCGAGGGGAGCCAATGTTGCCGTTTTGCTCTTCTGGCGAAAACAGGGAACCGTAGCGGAGAAATAGAAAGTGTGCGCTTTATGTGGGCGCAAGATCTCAGTCGGAACACGTGTACCTACATGGGTAGTGAAGCGGTAATGGGAAACCTCGTTCAACGATGTGAAGGAGGCACCTTCAACAATTGTTTTCGCTCGAAATACGCCGGCGCATAGTTTGTATTTTATGACATCGTGCCGTAAGGTGTTGTGACGTCTTACAATTTAAATACTCTGTACATTACAAGTGCACACTATCACGTATTAAGTCGTCATACGTATACCATCTTCCTGTAGTTCCCGGCAGGCAGTTTCGACACACTTGTCGTTTTTCATTTCTTATCCGCAGATACATTTAATAAACGAGTTAGACACTCCACTGATGTTTGAGCAGGAGTGTGTCGCATGAAGTAGCAACTTCAAACGTATGTAGTAATAGGTATCGAAACCTTTCACGCTAACGAATAACATGAATCATATGTATGACGCAATTGTTCATTCGGAACTCTCTGAGTAGGGTAGAGCAGTACAAGCACCACATGTGTATCGAGAAACAATGCCAGGTTATAGCCCTGTTGCGTGGTCTTGTTGTTTATCATTCGAGGTGTTTTATTGCGATCGGGTAGACTTTGTCTATCCCGGTGGCATGATTTAGACGATTGTTTGTACATTTATTACGAGCAGTAGTTCCTTGTGCGGAGTGGGCGGGATATTCTCGGGGAGGAAACAAAAATATGTGGGCAAGATATTATTTCTCTTGACACACACACGCAGGCCGCAAAGGGTAGGGGGGAGGGGGGCTACTCGATACTAAAAAGAAGGTGCGTTGACTATTAATAGAGGAGTGACGCTGAAAGGCGAGGTACCAGGTGCAGGATATAAATATGTCAAAATCGGTAAAACAATGTTGATACTGCGCAGTCAGACTCGTACGTATTCTAAATATGATAGGTACATATGTGGTTTCTGTGTGGTACGGCGTGAATACCGAAAATTAATTTTACGCATGAGTATAATATATACAATACGTGGAAATAAACGATTGTTGACTTAATTCATTAGGCCGGCGTCCCCGTTGGCTTGGTAGGTGGTCCGCGTGTCTATCAAGTTCGTTTTCGTGGGTTGAAGTCTGACCGAGTGCACGCTCGTAGGGACTTTCTCTTGCATAAACAAATTGATTAGCGGAAAGCGCTAGAGCGTAAGTTAGCTACGTTCGATGAAAATCGACGAGCGGTGGGAATGCCGAACCCTATGCGCGACAAAAAATAAAGGCACGTACCGGCTGGGAGAAGGGACGACACCTGTGACCACGGCTTGTCCACAAGAGCGCTGAGGGTAAAACCTCCAACGAGTTAGGCTGGAAAGCTAAAATGATGATAAAAAATAACCTAAAAACAAAAAACAAAGTTACGTAAAAGCGTGGAAATATTAATGATTTTCTCACAACGTGTACAGGAGGGCAACAACTCTTCGGCAAGAACGGAAGAAATGACACCCCAACCCCACGCGCGATTCAAAGAGCCCCCAAAAACGCAAACCACACCACACACAACACGCTCCATAACGTGTGCTTCCGCGACAATGCGGACGGCAGATCAACGTATAGTGCATGGTCGCTTCCCTTCTCGCCTTTCAACCGCCCACGATCATATCACGCCGACAGGAGACCGCGTCGTTATAAGTTCAATGACAAATTTGAATATACTGTATGCATGCTTGGGAAGGAAATTGTTAGCCTTTTATCAGTAATCGTCGCCCAACAAGCTAACATATTTTGTTGAGGAGTTAATCTCAATTTCGTTTGACCCGGCCCGTGTGGGGGTAAATGTTCGCGTCACATTAGAAATAAATGATCGCTGCTTTTGCTTTTGAGCCAAACAAACTTGACACTTAGAATCCTACAAGTCCCAGTGCACCGGAGTGCCTCGCGAAATATGATTGTTCCAACATCGTGTCTAAAATCTTGGAGATTCGTCGGTGCCGTCGCTCATGTGCTTTGAGCAACTGGTCATTCACGGCGTACCTATAACAGGCAAAGATCTGGCCATGCTCCCCATACACACGTGAAAATACGGCTGCAAGGACCTCTTCAAGTCGTTCAATTCCTACAGCCTACCAGTAGGCAGGCGGCGTTTCGCACTTGACATGTCGTTCTGTCGTCGTGCTCGGTTCATCGCAAACAAATACTTCGGCCGTATTATCCTCATGGATTTTTTCTTTTATAGAGACTACTATTAATACAAATTATAAGAATACTGATCGTGCGCAGAGGTGGGGTTTTGTGTGTGCAGAAAAATTGTCGACTAACGTCGAGGCACATGACTTGTTGCTGTGTTCCGGACGATCTCAAACTGGCGAATATACTTAGCTACTGTACAGTACCAGCTATCTGCAAGACTACCACCCTAACGTTGTTCTTGGTCGATCAATTCGATAACATTGGCCTTGTCAGCGGGCCATTACTATAAGAATAATGCCCATGTTTCTCGTGTCCAAAACGAAAACCCAACCGCTGTCAGATCGACGATTATGTCGAAACTCATCAATGCAAGCTGTGAGTGATACAACTGGTACTTCGATCGTGAGCGCTACGGGTTATCTATGGCTTTACGGGATAAAAACGCGTAATGTATGTGATTAATACAAAAAACTAAACGAAAATGATGCAGAATGAAGTGAATGGGTGTGTGTATTTCGGAAATATCAAGATAGTTTTTGCGGGGTTACACGACGCTTGTCACGTCGTATCGCGCAACGAGGCCGCAAATCACCTTGATTTCTAAGATTTAACACGGGGGTATGCAGTGATGTCTGACATATGATGTCTAAAACGGCATGACTTGCCCGATTGTGCGAAAATTGAAGTTTAAGGTATAACATGAGCGGTCGTCTCCCATTGATTTCCAGCATATATATCTATGCACGAAGTCTGTTGTGAATTACACGCTACATGTTTCGTCGATCGGAATCCACATCTTTCAAATTCAAGGGGGTATATGCCGCGGATCTAACACGAAACGTCCGGGCGGGCTATAGGCCTCGCCACACCGTCAGTAAACAAGCATTACCCTCCGCGCCGATCACACGAGATCCGACCTAGACTAAACATATTACCCTAACTCTAGCTACCGGTATACCCGGAAGACAATGACTCGGCACGGTCGGCCTCCATTGAGATTTGGAACATCAGGAGATAAGAACTTAAATAGTGCGACACCTGCCTCGGGACAAAGCAACAAGTTTAGACTGGCGAGGGGAATACAACATCAAAAGCAATCGCGATCTGCATTCTCGCACGCAGTTGTCGTGCTACGTACACACCAAATTGGAGTTTTTCGGCCTTGGACGAGCCAGTGAACGGCAGGAATGCAGCAGGAGCATATTACAGCATGTATCAACCTAACATTCATCTATGGTATGAACGAATCCTCCCACTCAGGGATATGATATACGTGAGTGACTCCAAAAAGTGGCCACGACTTTCCAAACGACGTCAGAAAGATAAACTGGAGCGAAGCTTGTATGTCAGATTCTTGTGAACGCTACTGGAATAGACGTACTTTTAATGAACTACTCCATTGCATAATACGTTCAGGAAAGTCAACTTACTACCTGGAATCTATTGATTTCGTCGACATTGCCCGTGTTTGCTGCTCCCCAAGGGCAGGAGCCACTCTGGTCGCCTATACTCAAGTGATAGGGTATACCCACGAACTGCATCACATGCGGGTTACTCACCAAAATACATTGTAAAACAGCGTCTGCCGATGTAGTGGATACGGTACAGTTGGCCTTACCAGACGAAACCCACCAGCCAAAACCAACCAGAACCACTTCTGGCGAGGAATGCATGGAACCAACCCCAGTAGAAATGTACCATGAACGCTGCCTCTGAAGGATACAATGGAATCGCCATTCGGGGTCATGCCCTTGAATGCGCAAGTCGGATATTGAATGTTACCATTCGGCAACGCTTCCAGCGGGGCCCCGTTTTATTATACAGGGGATACCTTGTCGTACCGGCGTGAACCGAATACCCAGTCCCCTGGGCACGTTTTTCCACAACCAATGTATATGATATCACACGTCAAACACGGACCAATGCAAGTGGAAGTATATACACTGGAATGGCACAATATCTTCCTGTTTTCAAAACGCGTTACCACACGCGTTTACGACCGACGTCGTAGCGAGTCTCCCAAGTGTTCCTATACTCTGGTTAACAACATGTCCTCATACGGTCATCACTGCAACCATCAACAATCATTCCATTCTGCCGCTACTACTTCTCCTCACCGAATGTGTGACTCAAATCCACAGCAAATCATATCAATGTGGAAGATGCGCCTCCTACATAGGACCACCCTCGATACTGACGGACAAATGGTCTATCTGATCACCGACCGGGTGTACATAAGCTCCACGTTCCATGTTGGTATAACATGGTGCTGTCACAAAAAACCACCCTCTCTTCAGCGCGCCGTGACCCGTAGATATCATTGGGTATACATAGGGTTATATATGTCAATGAATGCATCCTGGGTCCAATCCTACAGGGAGCTTAATGCGACGCATACGCGTGATATTATCCCCTAGCGAACTTATCGCTCCAAAATCCGAATGACATACTGTCAACGGGCGTAGGGAACACCGCAAGAATAATGATGGGTATGGTGCAGCATGGGCCTTGTCCGCCGTCACAGGAACCTCATTCCGACAAGGAAACTGGAGGACAACTTACATGACCAGAAATTGCACCTGAGTATCAAGGCGAGGGGCAACATATCATGGGACACAAACAGCGACGACCAGTCGATGAACAAGCATTACTTGGGCACTTATGTCGTGGCGAATATTAACAAACGGGCGTTGGGGATGGTTGCGATCCTTCCAGCGTTTTCTTATACATGTGCTGTTCATGGGAAATGTAGTCACGGGAGGAAGCTAAACCCGACCAAGCATCGTACGTACACCGGTTCAAAACACCAATGTGGCTATATACGTTTGAACCATCATTGCTTGTAACGCTTTAACCACGCGGAAGAATTAAACACACCAAACACAGGAAATAGTCACTTTGTGCTACATCAGACATTCTGGACCCAGACCGTGGTTTTGGAACTGGAAAAAACAACAAATTATCTGTGGTCGCTCTGTCGTCAAATATGAGAAACGCTATTGCCAGGTATATACAGGTGACGTTCGTCTTGGCAACTACTGAAATAACATAACAACGCATGAACGGATAGTCAGGCGTATTCGTTCGTTACACTTGCCCTACGCTGTGAACACGGGGGCCATGTGTTCACGCACGACTACGAGGTAGTCAGTACGAAAGTGTCGATTTGCCGTCGAGGATTATGGTGCACTCAGTGTGTTGGAAAGTGACAGCTTCTATCATCGTGTTTGACTTTGGCGCCTAAATGTTCAATCGGGGCGACCGAGAATGCCTACATTGACTTGAATGTTGTTTCGGCTGCCATGTTTCGACTCTCGCCCTCCAGACAATTTAGGGCGTAGTCACCCCACTATCTGTGCGATGTGTTGCTATATATCCCCACCCACTCTCCAATGCCCTCCTTCCAGAAGTATGTATGATACGTGTTCCCCGATGCACACATCAATAACCCTGTAACCGCGCAGAATGGCTAAGACGCTCTGCTGTATACTGCTGTACTGTTTGTTTACTCGCAGGAGCAAGAAAAGTCCGCGATGGGGGGGGTTGGGCAGTCATGCCCATGCGGTCGAGTCCACATCGTCAACCATGTTGCGGACACACACGTATATGTCTCACTGAGGGGCCGAAGACCCTGTACCGGCCAGGGTTGTAGACCGGCGCCCTATTCCACCGCCCGTACCTTGATACAGGTAGAACAGCTCGCGCTTTGGACTTGTATTTGCTATGATTGGGTCTATCTCTATGTCCGCTAGTTTCGGTGTCGAGAACCCAGGGTTTCCAAACCATAGTAGTAAACACATGTATTTCTCCCCCCTAACACACCTCGGTGATGCTGAGAAACTCAGTGTCGGGCCTGGAGTCGTCGAGGCAAAGCGTGATGGCTGCTGTTTCGTCAGAGTTGAGCACGAACCTCTCGAATTCATTCGTCGAGCCGCTAGACTCTATTTGACTCAAGAAACTTCCAGTGTCGAACACGTTAAGGAGGCGGGTCCTGTCCGTTCCGCGGTGGAAAGCAATGTTCATACTGACAATGTCTTGGGGTTCGTCGAAGGTGTACTCGATGCAGCATACTCCGTTTCCTTGGACAAGCCTACCCCTGCACGACCAGCGCGAGTTAGCCTCGAGACTGTTGTCTCGAGTGTTTTCGGGCGTGCATCCGTCCGGGCTGCAACCAGATCCAGACGTTCTCTCGTCGAACGCAGAGGCGTCAACGGTCACGGTTGTGCGTTCGCCGGCGTCGACGAGGTTTGCTGTAAAATCGGGCGTGAAGGGGGGGTGGCAAGGGTGGGCATATCATGCGACGGACAACCACGCACGGGGGCAGACAGAGACGTATCGTTCAGTTGTGGTGGCCTACTACACCTACGTTCCGCTAAGTGTTTGTGTACGTACGGTATACGTTCAGCTTCGGCTCTTGATTCGTATTCTCGGTCTCCCGATTGAATGGTGGTGGAATGGTTGGAGAATACTCCGTTGCTAAGCGCTGGAAAAAGGCACAGTAGCAGGCGTTATTGCGTAGTCTACCAATTAAGGTAAGCTACTGCAAGTATCGTAAGTCTCCCAAACATCTTTATACTCACGAATTTAGTTGGAGCGATGGGCGACCATGGGCTGGTCTGTCCTTGTGGTGTGGGTTTTGCAGTCTGTTTTGTGGTTCGGACTCATATCAACCCGAAAACGTTAAAAGAAAACGCACAAAGACCACAGCTGTTGGTTTTTGTACCGTTAAGTAATCGGTTTGTTAGCTATAACCAGAATCAAACAGCACGTTAAAACAAAACATTCTCTTAGACTGGTTGGAGTAACAATTATCCGCACGTGGGGCAGTGCACAGTTGCGATGTGTCGATACTTTCGCGATACCGTTCACAATAGGTAGTGTGACAGGTTGGCAACTCAAGGACAAAAATATACCTGTTACGGGGGTCCATTGTCCATAGGACCTTCGGTATCCATTAAAACCTATATATGTGCCTATTCTTACTAATAATATTTGGTCCTATTCACTACGTTCCCCCGTAATAGAGGTGCGCGTTTCTCAAGAAAGTTCGGTTACAAGCATGTTTCGTCAAGAATGTGACACTGGAAAACACCGATTTCGTCCAAGGCACGAACTATTGTGCAAAGGCGCAACGGTATGTGGTGTCTTTTTGCGCGCAGACATTTACACCTCACCTCAACAACAACGTTCGAGAAACGCTACAGGCGTACCCCGACAAAAACGTTCTTCCATCCAACCTTAGAATGTAACGTGTAACATTTTTAAAACGCCAACGGAACCACGGCCATTACTGTAGTTTCTCGGTGTAGGAGTACAGGTTTGTCTAAACCACATGTACACAACAACGTTTCACTATCTATATCGTAGCATGCGTCCCAATCTGGCTTATTGTGATATACGCTGATACGTGCTTCGGTACGTGTGTACGGTGTCTGGTCGTGGCGTTCATGGGGATGACGCGAAAGTCAAGCAAAACGCAGTATTGGTTGGGCCCATCTTATGCCTTTCAGCGAAAGCTCGACAGGCATAATCAGCACGGAGTTAATTTATGTCGAACTCGGTCGCCAGTGCCACAGCGAGCACAAATTGCCATCGAACGGCGTGGTGTTCTAGTAATCCCACCCAGATCAAACTATCTTCTGCCTAAGTCACACAAAGGCAGCCATAAAGGGGACTACCGCTCACCTGACGACGGGCACGCAAATGCCCTGATGACCTCGCTCGAAGAACCGACTGCAAAGCGTGACATGGCGCACAGGAGATGTGGTTTACCAAACGTATAAAGAGACAGGTTCAAAACGTGTGACCGCGTTAGTATCCAGGAGCAGTCTTGCCGCTATTGATGGCAGCATGCGAATCATTATGTTTTGTAGCACATTCGGCTGACCCCCCACGGGTGGATCCTGGCAATCAGAATTCAGACGCTACCTCAACGCCGAGTCATCTCGTGACACGGTGTAGGCTGGACGCAGATCATCTTACATTAGAAGACGTGAAATATCTCATCCAATATACATACGACTCTACAGACTAGTTCCGACCCCTCCGCCCCAATTTCGTAAGGGTCATACTTTGGGAAACGCCCAACATGTCAATGGATCATCGTGTAGTGTGTTTAGCTTACGATAGTTGTAGTTTTTTATTGAAACGAAATAGGGAGGGAAGTAAAGTCCGAAAAACTAACCTATAAGGCAACCCTCTTGTGCGTTGCAACCTGCGCCACCTGGAGGGGCATTGGCACCCGCCTAAGCGGTGTTCTACACGGGTAACACAACACCTACAGCATATGTACATAGCCGCGCAAGTCTAAAACAAATACTTCTTTTCATACACTTACCCTTCAGCATTTGTGATGTATCCTCTTCTACGTAGCTCGACTTCAGCGGCAGACACGTTATGTGAAAATGTATCATATACCCGGTATGGGTTTACGATTGTAACGCGCGTAAACACAGCCGATGCTGCATCTTGCGTTTGCGAGGAGAGAAAACGAATGCTTGTATATGCACAAGGTAGATGACGTTCATGTGTCCCACCGCCGTTATGAGACTGATTCCATTTGGGAAAAGCATGTACAGCAGTAATCCTTCTATACTGCCGGTATGTGACCGCCAACAGGACCAGGAGATCCCACACTTAGGTATTCTATTGGTACCGATAGCAGATGGCACTTGTATAAAACACTTCTGTTGGTGAGGTGCTTCTAGCGCACCGCAGCTGTAGCCTTTCTCTCCGGGCTGGCACTCGCAAGATACGCCGTCTTCGTCGCAAACCGGGAAGTCCGGGCACTCTGCACGAGCATGGGCGCAATCCAATCGAGGGGGTAGTAATGCACAAACGTCAAGGAAGCATTCTTCCTGAGGAGAAAATTCTGTGTACCTTGGCAGTTGGTACCAGGCACCGTGGAATCGCAAATCCGGGTTTAATTTCTACGCTAATCCCGGAGAATGTATGACATTGATCTATCGGCAGTCTAAAAACCTCAGAAACTGGTGTTAGGTCAAAACAACGTGGGAAAATGCAGACATCACTAAATCAAATACAGCTGATGGCCTCATGGCCTATGCAACGACTTCATCTGGCGCTCCCTTAAACGTTTGTTGCAGTATACCCTGTGTGTATGGAAAAAAAGAGAAATAAGTAAAAACATATT
Source organism: Macrocystis pyrifera (assembly GCA_031763025.1). Classification (NCBI taxonomy): domain Eukaryota; class Phaeophyceae; order Laminariales; family Laminariaceae; genus Macrocystis; species Macrocystis pyrifera. The sequence continues at coordinate 11,369,555 of JASSKH010000019.1, forward strand.
ACACTCAACACTGCCGCCCGACCTTGCGTACAGCTACTTGTATATAAATTCACAACTCAAACCACTCAAAACAACGGAATGCCTTCGGGTAACTGCAGCAACACGTTGGTGATCACCACGACTTACCGCATCGAGGGGGCGTATCAAAATCGTCCGGGGTCGGACGAGCATCTGTGGAGTCGGGTCTGCAGTCACCCAGCATGACGATACACCGGAACCAAAGGCGTCGGCAGCATTGATGTCATGATTCAGCTTCATATGATTGGTCTACCCTCGTAAACCAGGACTTCAAAACATTTCTAATGAAAGTATGTGAGTGAACATGTTCGACAACTTTCGTCTTCACGGTAGACCAAACCATACATCGCATTGGGAAAGTCTAGTGCGACCGTCAGACATCCATCGGCAGTACAAATTACTGAAAAGCAGATTTTTAATAGTCCGGGGGTGTGTGTTTTCAACGCTAAGGTGTCGGGCACAGCAATACATATGTTTTTGTTTGATGAGCGGAGGATCAACGCCCAACAGCCAAACTAAAAGGGCCAGGTGTGGTACTAAAGTTTCGAAATATCTTGGTATCACTCGGCACAATGGCCTCTACGTAGACTGGTATCGAAATGACGTTTTCTCGAGTCGCAGGCACGAACGTTACGTCTTATGTAGTCTCACGTTGCAGGTACGCATTGTAGGCCCCTGTTCCCAGTCAGCCACCTGCGGAAGGCGGCACAAACAACGCTTTCGAGTGGAATTGATGTCTTGTCAAGGTCTAAGCAGTTCAAAAAATACCACAGTGCGAAAGGTGCTATCCCCACCGTATAGAAAACATGCAGGCAGCAGACAAGACGTGTAAGGGGTCAAATGAATATTATTTCGAGTGCACCGTCTAAACTTCGGCCGTTTTGGACCTAAACTAACCTCACGTTTTCACATGCATAATGGGATCCGTCGTGTGTACTTAGAGGGCCGAGGAGAAATATCAACAGCAGGTGCTCTATCAGAATGCCGAAATTGCGTCTGGACGAGTATGTTGGCAAACATCCACGTCCAATATTCTTCTATAGATATATGAGCGTCTCTTGCGCGAAGTTAAAATACAAGTCAATCGGTCGTTTAACTCTACTACCCTGGTGAGTGCCAGCATATTTTTTTTTCTGTCGATCGGGATTGTTTTTTTCCAAGTGAATCATGTCCCTGCTTGAATTCTATGAAGACGCTTATACGCGCTTGTAGTGAGAAATCCTAGCGCTCTGACAGCGTGTATGGTTCGGCAAAGTACTTCAAACGAGTAATGTACACGATACGTGCACGCAATTGCAACCACGGGATCGTATTAAGGGAATTCGATGCAGCAAGAACTTCATGCACTGTTGGTGTCGCCACAACATTAAACTCACAAAATCTCCAGAGCAAGGAGTCCATCGAACAAACCCGCCGGCAGGGTGGTAAATTGGTTGACGCCGAGGAACCTGATAGTAGAAACATAAAGCACAACATAGTACGAAAAGGGTCATCCGTCGCCCCTACTATACCTTCTAGTACTATCGATTGGTGACGCTTAGGGATAGACGTTGTGAAGCGGATAAGGAATACCTACTATCGGAGAAACAAATTGAACTTGGAATTAGTTACTTCGCACATTCACACACTGGGCTACCAATCCCTCGGTGATTGCGTTCACTGTTCGAGTCACACACGGCGCCCCAAACTTGGGTGAGACGTTGAGCATGCCAATGACGCGAATACAAAGCGAGTTGAGCTCTCGATGACGTACATCATCGTACATGCGAACAGCGACTAACCAAAACTCTCCAAACACTAGTTTTGGGCATCGCTTGGGGTGGACGATGGACAGACCGCGAACCAACCGGAAAAGCCGATGTCGGCAAAATGGGTAGGAGGTGGGGCCTCGGGGTGACACGATGGGTGGCGAACCAAACGCACCGCAAAGAGGGGGTGTATTTGATCCGTTTGCGCATCTCCACTTGGCAAACATTCAGGTCGACAAAGATCGTCGATGGGCACATGATACCCACGTTTGATCACCAAATCAACTAAGGCCTCCTTTTTAAAATATTTGGTTCTGGATAATGTAGCAGTTCTCATAAAATGACGTTGGATGGCAGAAGTGAAGGTCGTATCACCTATTCTACAGCGCCAACCATCTGTCACCACCTAATATCGGAGACTTATGACGGAATGTATAATATTCCACATGATTAGCGTACTTACATACAATGCTGACGTTGTCTGCAGCAGATATCGCCTGTGTGAAAAACACACCTATAGCTACCGAACGTGTGGCGTACAAGAGTGTGTGACACACAATTCATACGTATTCCGGCGCCAAGGACCCAAGTCCACGGGGCAAAAGGCGAGACGCGCGGAAGGCGCTACCACCGCTACCGTCAAAACACGAGAGCTAAGCAGCATATATCGAATAGTACACTGCTCTGCATGAATATCGGAAATATATCATATCGATGCTGGGTGGATCGCGAAATTCATGGAACATCCATTGCATACGACAAGCTCTTGAATATGCACCTACGAGTCGCTCCATCGATACGTGATACCTTTTAGTATGAAGGATAGGTATCATTTCACTTTGCTAACGCCTTATCGTACATCTGTATTTTGAAAGAATTTGCTCAACATACAGCGCGAAGGCTAATCAGTCACTCGCGTGTACTCGGCGCCAGAGGAATACTCGTCGTCCGTGTAGATGTTGAGCGTGAGGCGCAATCTCACCGCTCAATGTGATGAGTAAACAGTATATACCGGATGTGTACGAACGTATAGAGTGTTGAAAGTAAAATCGTCTCATCACAGACACTTCCAAACAACCCCCTCCCCCCAATTAGCACTTTCTATACGCTCTTTGCGCCCATTGGTGTCGTTTACGACACTGTTCGGCTTGAATCATACACATCTCCACTTATGTCGTTAAGGCGTTCTGCCCTGACGGCGTGACCGGTGCGTCGGACAAACCAATTTATGTCAGCCAACATTGGACTGTTTGAATCGATCACAATCAACAATATGAAATTACGTTGCAATACGAGTATGTAATGCAAGCGATAAAGTGAGGCCACTATAAAATGCATTACTCCGATACCCCTCCGGATCGTTCCTCCGAACGTTCACGGTCCCGAAACCGATGAACAGAGGGCGACGTTCACCACACACGTACCAGGTAGTACGTATAGGGAGTTATTGCTGCAAGCTTTGTCGGCAGTCTTCATATTGTCATGAATGTTCACGAGGGGTGCGGATGTCATCGTAACGTATGTCGTTGTGACGTAGGATGTTTTACGCGTGACCCTCAAGGAAACCATTGCCTGACAACAATGCTCAACATCATGACATGTGTTTGTGCCTTTCGCAACGCGTTTCGCGGTCGGGTTTGGAAAACCGTTTACAGGCCGTTATAGGAGATTTTCTTGGCGTGATCCCACACACAGTAAGTTTCGGACTTGATTTAGTAAGAAGACGTTTTTCGACAAACGTATATCTGTCAAATCGTATGGATAGCGTCATGAGTATCGTTTTCGTGGGGAAAGGATCATAAGTAATCAGCAGGGTGTTGGTATCAGACGAGTTGCAGTGCATCGGTGCGGTACAAACAATCTGCTACATCACTCACAGGCGAGTCAAGGAGGACATGTCGTCGAAGATGCCAGTGGGAAGGGTGGCGATGGCGTTGGTCGAGATTACCCTGAATAAAATCGGGTTCATGAAGGAGGGACATAGGCACGCATCAAAAGTGACATGCAAAGATTGGAGTTGCATTTGACCCGATATGAATGCCAAGTGTACCCAATGTACGAGCCAACATATCAGATGGATAAATATACTTAATATTACAACCTTAAATGCTCTGTATTCCTAGGCTTAGCACGAGTTCAAGCATAGAGTTGCGTGTAGGACACGGTTTCACCATAAATTAGCCATCGCGAGTGCCGAAGTTTATTTGGAATAAAGGTTTACCTTGAATATATTTTGAACCCTCGCACGAATTGTGTGACGAAACCGGCTGGGCACTTTGAACGTTCGAGTTATAACTATCCGCGTACGCGCCGACGCCACCACATTTTTTTTTCACTAACAGCTATATACTAAACATCAAGGTGGTGGCAATGGCTTAGTAGGTATACGTAATCGTGTTCGTTTTCCCCAAGGAGGAAAATGTTCAACAAACCTCACGGCATTGAAAAAATATCAATATAGTTAAAGTGATCACCCATGGTTACTGCGAGAATACGTTTTCACGCTCCACAAAATCGAGTACTCACAGATGATCCATAGCAGTCAGACCCTTGAACAGGTCTGCTGGTAGGGCCGTGAGTTGCATTTCCGGAATTCTCCTGATTGGCCAACGTGGTAAGGACAATAAATATGTCAGATTTAACGCCGCAATAATCTGTGATGCGGATTTGAACTGAAAACATAGATGACAACAACCGCATTAATCCAAGAAAATTCCCACACCTATATAGGCAGATCGTTCGTTAACGAATCGCATGCTACCCTCCACTCATGTGGGTAGAAAATAGTCCTTTTGAAGCCTGGTCCTCGACGTGACCAGCCGTTACGTTGCCATATATAAACCGTCGAAGGAATTAACGGCGCGATTGACTCCGTTTGTCTGGTTGGGGCAACCACAGACGACAACTCGTCGATAATTACCTATGTGGTTGTTGACATACTAAGTACGTCAATGACCAAACGTTGTTCAATATTTCCGAAGTCTATTAAAGGATACCGACAGTCCATTCTGCGGAGAGACAGAGTCGCGGCAACGATTAGTTTCTACTTCTTTCAATTACTCAACGTATACCATCCTTGTCGTCTTACAGTGTTTCCAGGGCCAGTGTGTTCACGAAGAGTCCGTCCGGCAGAGTCGTGACGGGATTTTCGTCGAGGTGCCTGTTTAGCATTCAAAGATCGCAATCAGCCTTTGGCGATGTACATTGCCTAACGACAATATTCGGTATATGCGTGGTCGTGCGGTATGGCGAACGCAACATCCGATACTGCGTCACCCAAGTTCCACTTCCGTTCTCCGACATTGGGTGGCGACTCTATCGACGGGAGAGTAATCTTATGATACTTTCTCAACCAGGTATACGCTGTCAAACGGCACAATAGCAACAGGTCCAAGGGGCGTCGCTCATAGTAGAAACCTAAACACCCCCGAGAGACGAACTGTTCCAGGTCGCGGAGCCTGAGAACACGAGGAGGGTATTTGCTTATCAGTCAGTCACCAACCTAATCCAATGGCGGCGTACATTGTTAAGCCAAATCATTATAGAACCTCACTACCTCGATACTAAGCAAGTAAACTATCACGACCTAACGATGCCCCCCCCCCCGCCACCGTATAATACGTCGATGCTTCATGCGCCCGTTTTCACGGCTGAGATCAGGCCACCAAAGCGTTCAACTTCGACTCTCACTCCCAGTGTAATATTTGGTTGGCACATCCTCAGACAGCATTGCGTGGCAATACATACCGCGAAAACGAAGCGCACATACGCCAGAAAAAGGTACATGATCGGTTTTAGGGCAGAGGTGTCGTTCTCCGTTCAGCCGCGTGATCCACGCCCCCCCGAGCCCCTCGGTCGAGTGACTTGTTCGTTTCTCGCAGATGAGTTATCATTTGTACACAGTTTCAATAACCCACCATGGGAGTGTTGGTTACTATGCGCGAAGAAAGAACGCGTTAATTCAAGGTTTTCGCGTTCATTACAAAGCCATTCATCCAAGTGACCTAACGTGATCAGAGCAGATGGAAAAATCCCTCTTATTGTATAAGCAGTCACACCAAGTGTTCTGAGCCCTTGACAGAGATATAACCAAATACCTCCCCTACACAACATGTATATTTTTCCTCTTATTCAACGCGAGTCGTAGTCATACGACTGCCGACAGTCTCCGTGGCTATCGCGCGGTCAACGATCCTTTCATTTAGACGTGCTATATACGTCCATTGCTGTATGACAAATATGTTGTTCACACTCTGACGATGCAACATGTGCACGACAACCGTTGTTAGAGGCAAGGGAACTTTGCAGTTGCGCATGGTGTGCAGCCGATTATGTGAGCTAGATACGTCAAGTACAACCCCCTTCGAGCTCAGCAGACGAAACAAAATTGAATCCCTCTTATTTCTTTGGCGCGTCCCAAACTTTATGTGCACCTAAAAGCGGGTTGTTGCCACTTACAACGTATTAAGTGCCGGGGTTTCATGGAAGATAGCTGCGGGCAGGGCGGTTAACGCATTTCCGTCCAAAAACCTGTGATAGAGGCAAATGAGGACGATCAACTGAAGCGGCAGTCATGTGACTTCATAGGTTGCTGCCAAACGATACTCTTATACCACCATGATCTTAGTCGTTTATTTCGGCACAGACGGAAAATGATGAAATATTTGGGGTGTGAAGGTACGCATATCAAAGGGTGTATCTGGAACGTGATCAAACGTCCACATTTGTTTCAGTTAGTGAAAAAATGTAGGCTTTTGTTACCAATAGCTACGGTGTTCTGAATGACGTGAAATATTTTCAGCAAGACTAAGTGCACGAAATGCCACGGGCACGCCTATATAAGCTCTACTTGCATCACGTTCGGCATGTTAACACTGAAACCCTTGTCGTATCTCCCCAATGCGGTGTTTTCCCTGCGTTTTATATCGCGAAAATATTTTAGCATTGTCTTCCACCATCGAGAAGCGTGGCATCGTGTTCACCTACGCCAGGCACTATGGGCAGATGCACGAAGGCGATAAATACCGGTAAAGTCACTCACAGGTTTTGCAAATCCTGCAGTCCGTCGAAGAGGTCGGAGGGCAGGGTGGTGAGCTGGTTGTCGTTTAGGAACCTTGCGTTGCCCCCCAAACGGTTGAAAAGAAAAACACTCGGATTTGAATTTGGCGTGACCTTCACACGCTAGGTTCGTGTTGGTTATCCGCTGTGGGACACAATACACTCGTGTTTGTTACCCGCTTTGATACATCATACGTAAATCTCGTCGGAAAAAAACGGCGGATTTCGGCGTCAGCTCTCAATCAGGGTGCGGCCTCGCAGTGCAACGGAACGATATCTAGCACACACCGGTAGTGTCAGTATACCTTTTTACTATTATTTTGCGTAATTCGAAAATGGTTCGTAAGACGCCACGCTAGTGGTCGGTTAGACTGAGTCCCAGGGAATTTGGTGTCTGGCCGTACTTCAACACACCCGTTCACGATTGCTGTGCATGACCGCTCAAATACCTTTGGTTTTTGGTACACCACACATGCGGTACGCTGCGTTAAGAATGAAAAATCACTCGTCGCTCCTGAAAATCAGAGATAGAGTGCGTATATTCCGAAACATCTGCAGGTGACATATTGTGTTAGACAGCATGCGCGTTGTCGAACGCGCTCTACATATATGGTTCATGTTTCAGGCGATAAGGCTGTCTGACTGACGGAGCTCAATATCTGCGACACCATTCGGTGTTTATCCCGCTTGTTTCGCACAAACGTTTTGCACTGGGTGGGGCTTACATGGGTATCCGAAGTCAGGTTCAGGTGGGGTAGGGAGCTCTTAAAGTTACGAACGTCAAATAATGGCAGGTAGCCTCCCACGGTAGTATTTTTTTATCCTCCGGCCTTCGGTATGTCGCCGTTACGTACGCCAAGACACTGACACAGCGGCTTTAAAAACAACAAATCGTCAATAGCAGTATTCACAAAAGGCAGTTCATGTGGTGTTTTGATATCAAACGGTTAGTTGTTTGAGTAACAGCAGCCGGCGACATCAAAATGTGGCAACAAAACATTCGTTCATGTCGCACTAAAGGGCGTTACAGCACTCACAGTTCTTGCAAAGCCAACGAACTCCTGAATATGTCCGCTGGAAGCGTTTCGAGGTCATTGGCCATTAGCGACCTGGATCAGAGAAACGCGGTCGCCGCCACAAAGACATGGACTGTTATCGAACATCTATATCCCAACAGGCGAAAAAGAGTGCTGGGTGTGCATCGTCGAGCATACTTGGCTGCCAACGTTAGCTTGTCATGGCCGCCGTGTCCACCTGATCTCGTACCACCAACAATATATTCGACAATACGAGCGTTATCTTAAAAATGTTGGCAGATACTGGAACGAGAGCACGCGTTATCTTAACAATGTTGACACATACTGGCACGAGAGCACGCCATGTGTTCGTATTCGAGCACACGTTTGTCCCCCGCACAACGGCAATGTGAACAGCGTGCTCGCCCCACTATATACCATATCTAAACACAGGCTTATGATCAGAGAATGTGATGCAAATGCGTCAACCAATTAACCATGATGGCCGCAAGGAAGCAATAGTCTAGAAGTCCGAATACTGTTGATTTCCCCGCAAGGTGTGGGGATGACGTTGTAGTAGTGCCCGATTGCTGATCTCATCTGTAGTGTTTGTTGTCTCGATTCCTAAGTACATTAGCTCCACTCAACCTTTACTGACGGTCCGTTGTTTCGTTGCTAATTCTATACCGCTGCAGCTGATGATATCAACACACGCACTAACAAGTACGCCGTGCCGAGCATTGTTTCTCGGTACCTTTCACCTATACCCCTCAAATATATCCGCTCGCTAGTGTGAACAAAACAACTATCATTGGAAAATATGACTTCACATCAAATAACAATCACCCACAAGCTTTGTAGGCTGACCAATCCGTCGAACGTATCGGTCGGAAGCGAGACGAAAACGTTCCTTCCAAGGTCCCTGTTCACATTGCGTCATCAACGAAAAGAAAAAAGGTTTTCGTAGAGAAGGGCGCAACGCACGACGATCAAAAGAAATTCGTGGTGGGGATCGGGATCGAGATGGCCAAACGGTATCGTAACGTCCACGCAATCCGTTTCGGCATGGATGAACTGGAGGTGGGGGGCCGGGGGGGGGGGGTGAGATGGTCGACGTTTAGACCTCGAAAGGTTACACTAATAACTATATTTTCCTCTAGTTCTTACTTGTCAATGCACACAACTCCCGTCGACTGCACATACCACCAACGCACTTGGCAGAGCCTGTACATTGATCTGCAGGTACCAACATATTCGGAACGGGCCTTACAATGTACCCGTATACTGGTCTCTCGAACAGACCGGCCGATGGACATGAACGAGCAGATCATTTATTAGTCATGGCTGAATCAGTCAGACGTTTGGCATCGACAGCACTGGTTCGTCATAGTAATCCATTGTGTCAAATATCGTCAGACACAAAAGTATTACTTGCAGCGCACCCCCCCCTATTTCTGGTGAGGTTCTCAGTTTAATGAGCACCCAGTGGTGACACATGTCGCGTGCATTAAGTAGGGGATGTTCTTTTTCGGTGGTGTGCAGCCTTTGCTCTCGACGTGTTCATGCTTATTTCGTGCAGATCACACGTCAGTCTTCTTCCATTCGAGAAATGTTCTGGTTAAGCGAACTAAGCGTTTCATAGGCGGGTGCTCACTGTCATTTGCCGCACCGAACGCAAGAGAGTAAATATACTTTATGACCTAGTGCCAGCAATGGTCAGGTCGTAGCGGCGTATGGTAAAAACTAAATACAACGAACGGACAAGGCTTGGAAAATTATGGATGGCTCCATTCTCGCGAGTGACTCGGAAAAGCTGAAATAGCACATACCAAACGCTGCCCACTTATCTAGAATATTGTTGTGCAACTTTCGCTCTTATCTGCAGCTTCGCGAGGGTACTAGTCGCCGAAACTGATAAAACAAAAACACGCCGGTGTTCCAGGCTGAAGCGTTCGCTTTTTCACTCAATTATAGTAGTTTCCGTGCCCTAGGATCAAAGACGTACACCGCATATTGAAGGGAAGCGGCACCTGAGATTCAATAAATATACCGTTACTGAATATCAGTTTTCCTGCATACATTGCGGCATCCAAAGTACGTGAAACCCGCGTTGGTAGACATAGGGGGAAAGTAGCTTATTTCTGCTAGACGTCGGCACTGCGGATCCTTTCGCCTTAACACGCGTTTGCTAAGTAACCCAACCTTCATCACAATGCCAATTTTGTCTAGGGTATGGTCTTGGATTACCACTCACAACTCAAGGAGTGACTTGAGTGCCCCGAAGATGCCGTCGGGCAAAGTAGAAATGCCATTTTGTCGAAGGTCTCTGAAACAGTTGTCGTACGCAATGTGCGGGTGCGGCAGCATATTGTTGAATGTTAATATCATGGTATCGCAAAATTTATTACAAATGGGATGCAAAAATATGTTAGGCGTTGTTCTGTCTGCAGAAATGTTCCGATAAGCACAGCCGAGTGTTGTGCAAGGTTGTACTGGTGACGGTTTTGTCGCCCCGAACCCGTGAGTGAATAATATTCTAGAAACAATGGCCGCCACGTCGCGAAATTTGCTATCCTCTCACCAAGCGTTTTAATGATACAAGGGGCATTTACATCCAACTTGAAGGAGCTACGCACGCATGAATCAAGGAATGAAATGCGTCATGACCGGGCCCAGCGGGAAAAAACGAGTGTTCATACTTCCGGATACGTCGTTTTACGCGTATTTCGATCTCTCTACGTGTGTACCCTTTAACCGTGGACAGTGTCTTTCTAAACAAGATATGGGGAATTCGAATATGATAAGGACACAATTGACCTAGACGAACACAGGGCTCGTGTTGGACAAATTTCCGATACCAACAACCCTACCGTTGCACAATGCTACGATGTACCGTAAGAGCAAAAGCGTGCTGAGGGCCAATGACTTCATCAAACATCACAAACACGAATTTCGATGGCACCCACAAGTTCTGGAGCGATGCCAAACCATCGAAGATGCCGGCCGGAAGCACTTCAAGGACGTTGAAATGAAGCCCTCTGCGTAATCGCGGTGAAACATAGGTAGATAGTGACGTGTGTGACAGCTGTTCCGATGCACGAAATTCATTCCGTTAGATTCACCTCAAGGCAGCGGCAGATGAGTAGGCCCTGAACCCTCACGCCCGCGGCTTTTGACCATATCGTACTCACGCTACTGTGCTGTCGGCCTACGTTTCGCTGACACGCACACATTGGCCCGTCCGTGATGTACAGTGGTGCGCATCTACTTCCCTACTCGCAAATGGTCTACAGCATGAATTTCGTCTTTGAAACTAGGAGTAGTCCTACCATGTTTGTCGGGCTAGACGATAGACACGCCCGTGCTCCTAGAGCCTTATTAACCGAACAAAGTTTTGCTTATTGCGTACTCCTTCCCCGAGCAGGTTTGCTCCATAGTATATATATATTGTTGAAATAGTGGCGAGTTCAACGGATGGAATCTGCGTGTGGCCACGACACTGGAAAACACCTACACCGATGTCAGGGACACCTGGTATGACCTGCATCATTTCTCAGCACTTGGCTGTATTGTCTCTCACGTACGTTGCTCGAGCAAGCACGATAACCCGAAGCGTCCCTACGTTCGCGAGAATCCAGGGTGCGCTTAAATCGCGCAGGAGATACGTTTAATCACCAACCGTTCGTGCCTAGCCTCTCGACAGCGAACATGTACCAACGTTGCAACACCCGCTTTTCACATTGGTACGAGTTGAATCTTATCAAGAACGACAAACAATATTACTTCGCTACTCACAGTGTAGTTAGAACGACCATGCCCTCGAAGACGTCAGGCGGCAAGGTGTCCAGTCGATTGGTTGGAAGTCGCCTATTTGGTCATTGATGTGACGGCCGGCACGGGGAATATATTGGTAATACAAGTCAGTACGCTGTCATAGTCATCTGCCCCTGAACCAGGAATGGCCTAGCGCGTCGGTGCATACACGAGCCTTCTGAATAGATTCACTTGAGGGTGAGACCTGAGGCACCACACCAAATGCCCAAAGGTGTCTCGGTCCCAATGACGCAAGACGTACACCAAAACGGAACAGCCTGCGTGGAAGGAAACCACGTGCGCAGATGGACGTAGAACAGTATCAACGTGGACAACGATCCGACAGAGCATTCTTAATATACTAGACTGTCCGCGGTGGAAACAATCGTGGGACCTGCCTCAACAAATACAGACACCGAATCGTTTAGAATATGATGAGCAAAAACCACCTGAGCATGGGTTTCCCTGACCAGCGTGTAGTAGTGGTTTGGAAATGAACGCTACTTCGAAGGTAGACTCTAAGCCTTGCGGAAACTCACGCCTGGGTACGCTGCAGCGATCTTGCTCGACTGAGACGTTGTCCTCACGCCATGTGTTATCAACTACATTTGTTACTCGTGCGGCCGATGCAAACTTGACGTAAATCAATCCTGAGCCCAAACACCGAACAACCTGGAATATCACAATATTCGCTAAAGAACAGTGAGCTACAAGCGTTGCAATTCTATTGGCATGACGACACCATGGAGTCCTCCATCAAGACAGCGTACAAGTTCAACGCTAGCGAGAACCAGAATCCACAAGTTACGCTGATCCACAATTGTTGCCAAATTCATGGCATATCGACCGCGAGGTACCTGTGTAGACCAGCAAGTGATGGTAGTGGCCTCTTCATGGACAACACACGCTGGTTATTGCCTGTTGGGCTGGGTTGGAGTATTTATAGACGATCGCGTCAATACTGCCACATGGGGGATGGCAATAGTAGCCCACAAAACGTATCAGGCTGCTCGGTTGAGTTGTTCAATAGTTTACCGACCAGGCGACAATAGTCGTTTTTTCTTGCTAGCCTCAATATACATCCCCATGGGCTACATCTCTAAGAAGTACGTTTGAAAGTGTTACAGATGGGTTCGTAACGTAGAGAGTAGCTTCTCATGCTAGGTGCTTCATTTGAAAAACAAAATGAGATAAAATATACTAATTATGCAACCGTTTACCGCATCGCTGCTCGTTTCTTCGTTGTCACCAGATCGCTGTGGAGCGTTTCCTGGTTGGCGTTCCGAGCAGACAGTACGTCAGGTCCATCAAGTGAAGGGTGTCTGCCTGGCCGCAATACAGCCAAAAAAGTTATTTCTTTTACTTGTAGGTGACTAATCGTGCTATGCCGTCAAACAATGATCGCGGTGGCGTTTTACTCACAGTTCAATCAAAGATCCACCTAGGCCGTCAAACATCTCCGCACTCAGAGTGGTGAAACCGTTGGTGCTTAAATCCCTGCATCGTGGACGGTGGCAGGAGGGTGCAAATGGTAGAGGGGCGTAATGGAGTTGCGGGGCATGTGTCCGCCGCTTAACTATTGAACAGACAGAAGGAAACCTTTCAAAGTTTCGAATGTAGGCATCAAATGACGAGTCTCGCAGAAACCGAAAATACGCCGAACGAACAGCTATGCCCTGTCGAACGCTTTGAAATTGGAGGGCACGCCCAGCTGCTTGGGAGACGTTCGGATTGCCCTTACGAAGAACAAAGCATGGGTATTGCGTGTTGATTCGTTCCGGAGTACTAACGATTTAGTATTTTGTACATACTACTATGTTGTAGATGGGCCAGTTCTAAATATTACGTGCCACAACAATCCAAAACTTACAGTATTTCCAAATTCGGCGTGTCCAAAAAGGTCCCTGCTTCCAGGCTGGTTAAGTCGTTGCTCCTGAGCGACCTGGTTTCCAACGGTTGAACGTTTCGGAAAATAAAAAAACATGAAGTTCAAATTATTAGAGTTTTATACACCCGCCAAAAAACGTTCTCCCAATTACTTGGGGACAGTCATATTTCGAAGCAGCCAAGGTTGTGAAGGCACCCGTATAACAGATATCCCACTTCGAAGCGGATTGGTGAAACGTGCCTCACATTGAAGATGAGAAATACTGTGTGTTTCTGTGCAGGCGATGTGGTCGAAAAACCTTATCTCGACCGGGTTTCAATCTAGCGGCGAAACGTGTAAACTATTACGTGACATTGCTTATACACCACAGCAATGTCCTCGCTTTACCTATACATTCGCCCGTCAACGGCAACACACTAACCCATCAGTTACACGACCTGTGGATCTTCACCATGGAATATACGTACACATTTCCGTTTCAGCATCGGTAGTATAATTCCTACCGCAGGGAAAAAAGACACCTTCTCTGCCAAGGCGAATTGATGTCCGTAGCTACCGCCATGTGCGTACTTGTACCTGGTATGGTCTGTTCTCTGTCTGGACGTCACGGTAAGATATTGGTTTGGTTGGAAAACACACCATATATGCTAACTTCAGCCGGTGCCAACAAAATGAAGATCATGTCGACCGACCAAACACGCCTGCCAAAAGAAACGACGCACACCTCGGACGTGTAGAACACGCAACAGAAACATACACTTCTACCCAGTCAACTCTAAAAAATCAGGTTGTCGAGGCTAGTCAACTACCCCACAGCCTTACACTGGTACTCGACCGAAATCCTTTCGGACAAGTGGCACCGATAGGTTTGCTAGAAAAGCCAAAAAGCTTCCATATTTTCGACCGACAATAAGGTCAAACCGACTTTTTGAGCATTCCTGATTGGAGACGACGATCGAACGCAACGAACAGGAGTCATCGAGCAACGGGGGTTTATTTACACTGTCATTCTGTCGGCGCGGTTGTGATCTTGAAGAGTACGACACGCCAAAACAACATGGGTGGTAATATTGTAGAACATCGCGATCAACGTATCAGCTAGCAGGCTCATAGCATACACGCGTAATATCCTTCCGACCAACAGTCGCGTGTTACATGACGGCTTCGAGAACATATGCCTCAGGAACAAATTCCAGACGTACTAACAACGTCAACATAATGTTGAGTTTACGTTATATTAATGAGTATGTTTCACGAACAAGTCGGCATGATATTCCCGCCGCCATATAATACTTCAAGACCAAGCGTGAGAGCGCACAACACGATTTTCAACGTCTCACCATGCGAAATAATACTATTATTCGCGTCGGCCTCTGTTCGTGAAGGACAAAACGTAAATGTCGATCATATGTACATGACAGGAATATCGGCTCGATAAACGGTGGTGCTGCAATTTCTCTACAAGCGCCACCTCACGGCTCACTTACAGATCGCGTAGGGACGTCAATCCTTCGAGGGCACCAGCTGGCAGGGCTTCCATTCGGTTTAACGTCAAATCCCTAGAGCAATGCATCCCCACACAACCACCAGTGTTATTGCATGTGTTGTATCGAGGCGGAAACGGGGGGGGAGGAGGGGGCGGGGGAGGAGGGGGCGGGGGGGCGGGGGCGAAATAACTCATAAACAAATCGTCATGGGGGTCTGTATATTTAAGGATCCCCATTCTAAACACAAACCTTGTAGGCAAAGAACACTAACTGTGATCTCGGTGGACAATCGAGTGGCCTAGGTATGCAACAGAACGTTTATTAAAATACAAGGGCGAGTCCACAGATATTGAGTAGAAGCGCTGGCGACAACTTGCTGTCTGTATCGTACCTCAAGTGTGAGATACGGATCCAGGTGTACGGCATGATTGTTGCAGGAGGTTTGAAACGATGTGTGTCGGAAAACCGATAACTATAAGTGGTTGATCTGCTGGTTTGGCCTCACATGACACAAACCTATAACGACCATATATATATACATTGCTGAACATTTTATCGCTTGTTCGTCATTGTTACCTACGGTATGTTCCACTCTGACAGGAGAGCCGATCTATGAGTCCAAATTTCGTACAAGCGCCTAAATTAACACAGAATTCTGCTTATCACAACCATGACGATGCGTGAATAGTTTTGTCTACCTCCTAGACAAACGCAACCAAAATTATCTCTTACAGCGTATCCAAAGATGTAGCACCCTTGAAGCTTCCGGGTTCCAGGTCTAGGAAGTTGTTAGAGAGAGACCTGAGGCACCGATGCCGAACCCCATGGTTGTGGGATGGCGAGGAAGTTCTTCAGTATAGGGAGACACTCAGCGGTAAGCGTAGGTTGGTTCACGGCAGGCGATACCCAACAGGGCAATTCGAAACAACGGCCGGTCACACGATCCTACAGTGATATAAATGTATCCGACATGTACCTGGTGGGGCAAGGAAATCGCCCACACCGTTGATATGCGTGCGAAGATATTCCACTGCTAGAGTACACGTACACCAATATTCGGGGTACCAGTTAAACGTTGTGTCCTACTGTTTCGAAGTAATTGGAATATTTGTCTTCATATCAAGGATGCGGTCACGTGATCAAAGATAGCATGCTATTTCAAGAATGCCACATAAACCGATGCGTGTGCTAGTAAGTAATAGAACGGTATAAGTTACCATCCCGCCCACATCACGCGCAAGCAAAAAACCGTATTATTTCATGGGTCCATAGTAAATAGGACCCACGGTACGCACAAAAAGCTATATGTTTAAATATTTTGACTAACAGTATTTGGTCCTCTCTACCGTGGTCCCCCGTAATAATGACATTTAACCCGTACACCTCAACAATGAAAAGGGGAATAACTGAAGTAACTGGCCTTCTCCTAGGACAAATCAACATTTCCATATGACCCGTACGTCAAGTGTACTCCAGGAACTTTTGTAAGTCACTCTCCACCTCGATTAGGTCATATATTTTGTCTTACTAACTAGCTCATATATATGGTGTTCAGCCAAAAGGTCAGCATGACTCGAGTGTGACTAGAAAGTGGGCACGATAAGCAATCTACACGTAAAAACACCTAGACGATGCGTGAGCCCCACTCCGGTACGTTGGTTTTCTTGTATACCGTCTCGTACGTAAAGAAATACCTATGAAGCACGGCACCCAATGTTGTAAAGATTGAATCAAAACATCGGTCACATAAGAGCTAGGGGAGACATAATTGGGATGAGTGATGGCGCCGTCATTGAAAAGCAGGCAACATCTAAGGGGTTACTCACAGTTCGAGTAGAGACGATAAACCTTCGAAGACGCCACTTGGGAGGGATTCCATGCCGTTGACGCGCATGTCTCTGATACAGTTAATCCCCGCGGCATTAAAGACACAACAGCATCGGCGTCGAAAACAGGAGACAAGAGAGGCGCTTGTACCTCGCTCAAGATACAACAACTGGCAAAGCTTTTTGGAGTGTGGTTCTCAGAGAACCGAATACGAAGTATAGCTGGCCCGTGTTCTCATATTCGCCATTTACAGTTTGAAGAGAACAAAATAAACCCTTCACCTGATATGGACAAGTATTTGGTGGCGTTAAACAGTAAACCAATGAAACAGTTTTCAGACTGGATATTCGCTTCAGGCGTCACGTGCGAACGTCATTTTGTCGTAGGTTAGAGATCAGCCCAAATGTATGATTAAAATCCCGAATCACGAAACTGTAGCTGATTGCTATGGATGTGTGCTCAATCGATAGCACACCACACTGATCGCACAATGGCAGTAATTCTTGGAGACGTGGTCTACATGTTAAGGAGACCGAGCAAAAGCATGCGCAAGTAGATAGACATCCTAAATACCTACGAGGTTCATGGAGCTGCCGGTTTTGGCGCCTGCATTAAATACTTTAAGGTCGACAACGTTGTGCTGCCTCGCTTACAATACTTCCAAAGCTCGAGCGCCGATGAAGTTGCCGGGCTGCAGAACAAGGTTGTTCCTTCCGGAATTCCTGTGTCACCGAAAGATAGGCAGGCACGGCATTGTGTGTCATGGGCGAACTGTGGTTACAGACGGCCACTCAGACCTGCACAAGACGGAAGCAGAACCTATCTAAAGTACAAGACATAAGGGAGACCAGGTGATCACACCAGCATAAACGTTGTGGATATACACCGACCCGACGTGTACTCTCTTGGGGTAAGGAGTCCAGAAAAAACGTCGAGCTATATACCAAGATTTGTGTTTCAGAAATTCTCCAATATTTGTGTTTCAGGAATTCTCCCATACTTTGAAGTATGACGGCACGTGTGCAGACGCACGTCTGAAACACGAGTATACCGTCACGAATTGAGGCTGACGTCGCGTTGTAATAAATACAGACACAGCACAAAGCGTAATGTACCGTTAACAGGTAAGAAACACTTTTTACCATGGTCACACCCCAAGCCGTAGCATAACAAGCCATACCCATTTAAAAACCCAAAATACTAGATCAGGACATGCACACCACAATCACGCGGAAGCGTATGACGGAACAAATATAATACAACAGAACGGAAAGCATGCAGGGAGCAAATGCCAATGGGCTGGGGAAGTATACATATATATATTAGCTGGTTCTCATGTTTCCAGTCGATAGACTATCAAAACCACGATATAGGCGACTTTTAAACAAAATCGTACAAGCAATAGGAGACGCGTTGATCGTATCTGGCGTCACTCACACTCTCAGCAGCGCGTCGAAACCATGGAAGAAATCGAGCGGCAGGGTAGTGATTTGGTTGTTGAAAAGGATCCTGGAGAAGCGTATTGATTATACAAAGGGCGATAGTCGACGGCAGAGGACGGAGTACTTAGACATATGTTTCGGTAGAACGTTTCCCGCAGTAGTGGCAGAATTCTGAGCGCATGGCGTACGACGTATACTTCTCCTCGCTGTCGATACGGAACACGTTTTGTCGACACACTCCCCTGCCTCATATCGTGAGACTATTGATTTTTTTTTTTGTTGATTTGTTTTGCAAATGATGGGTTCTTGGTTGTTGATGAAAATATTGTGTAGTATTGCAACGCGTTGCGGATCAATGACTAACTTGTATCACGTGCGCCCTATTGACAACGGCGGAATGATGAGTTGATGTGCTTTGAATACACGTCGGATAGGTGCGTAGTGCGGGAAGATTGATACGCGCCAGCAAAGAGGCTCTTCAAATGAGGAGATCGTATACCTCTCCCAACACCCCCCTTCGACAGAGTGATGTACTATGTCCTATACATACCTCCTATGGCTTGTGCATCGAACAGAAAAGTAGAAAGAAGATATACCAAAAGCATAAAAATCGTCTGAGATAAAGATCCTGATATGAGACAAAGGTTCGGGAAAACAAAGTACAACACCTACCTGCCACGGGTCGATATATACCCCGCGGAGTGACACGCACGAACTGCTCTAACTCATTGTGAACTACACGCAAATTTTGCAGGAATTCTCTTGCATGCACTGTCCAACCTCGATGTCGGTCGTGACAACATATAAAGCGCGGGTTAATGTAATGGTCGTACTCACAAGGATTCGATCGTGCCTCGTCCAATGGTGTCCAAGCACGCCACGATATCAGGGACGTCTTCGTCAGTGAGTCGGCAGCCCGATAGAAAGCTTGAATGGACGTAAAATCAACAACAGGAGAGTACATCATTAGACGATGTCATGCGTAGGTCAAGGCAAGTTGCATACACATAGTAGGGGCCCATCTAAAGGCAGCACACCTAGTTCAACGCACGTTTAGCCCTCAAGAATTAGTCACTAATTTAAATATTTTCAGGGGGTGCGATGCCTAGTTTAACGTACTAATAGTGTTGTGTAAGACATATACGTATTTTCCTTTCCTTTCGATAAGCAGTGTTAGTTTGCGTACACGGAGACCCCAAGCTAACCAACAGAGTGTTCAAGCGGCACCAGCCCAACACGTACCGGTTATCTTCACTTTGACTAAAATTCCATCCATCATCAATTTTGCATACGTGGGCATGACGAGACCAAACCGGGAGCGTGGTTAGACAAGTGTATACTGCCAATATCGCTTTCCACTTGTTAGGGAATCTTCAGACGGAGACTATGCGCCTTAGTGGGATGTCTGCAACCGGGGAGTGTCAAACTACTCCAATTCGTGGTCAAGCGAGATACATGTCGAGACCCCCCCCAGGAATCTCCTCTTCACCCGCTGGTAAGATCCAATAAGTGGGTCGATGGAGATCAAGCAACGCCAAACGCCACCATGATACCCTTCAAGTACCCAAAAAACCCTTCAAATACCCAAACAAATAACCCTCCCAATGCATTCCCATCGAACTCCTCTAATCGAAACGCAGGAGATGTATCATATCCACACAATACAGCGGTGACTGCCGTTTCTAGGCATTACGATGGGTAACGTCTAAAGTGGTGTTCAAGTTTTCAATTGCCGAGAGTCTTCACAACCTTGCTCGAACACTACCCACTTGGGGGGTGCTTGTGAAACATGGCTTATTGGCCGTTTCTCTAGAACGAGGATCGTGTAGTGGCAATTAGTTATCTTCACTGATTAAGAACCTGCACGATGGCAAAGCACATATCTTATCCTATCGTGACGCGTGTTGGCCTATAACTCCTTGGTCGGGCTTGTTTCAACGAACACACTTCGTGTTTCCGACATGACGTCTACGCGTCGTACGTAATATTAGAGTGAAGTTCAAAGCCACGTTGCATACTTCGTATTCCGTATAATACACGAGATACAATTGCCGTCCGTGCACCAGGGGTGGCCTAGTGTTCGCGAAACGTGGTCAGCGCCACGTATTTGGGATATCAGGCACAGCTTGGAAACCCGATATTATAGAGAGGTGAAATGATCTCAACTGCTTAGGACAACCACAAACCTATGTGGGTATGGTCGTGCTGCAAATATGTTGTAACTGTCCGTCCAGAACACGTTGCACACTTCCCTTATCCCGACATCGCGGGTTGCTACTTGGTGTGCCCGGTGCCATAAACGACACTCTTCATCAACAGTGTTCCGTACTTCAGGGCGTGTATAGAGTAATGTCACCATCTCCTGATATTCAACCGTAATTCAGACAACACAATACTAAGTGCGTATCAAATAATTTCGATTTACATAGAGTACTTACAGCGTGTTAGCTCCCGAAGTGCAAACATTGTCTGTAAGACAAGCGTTAAGACCTGTGGCGACAACGTGCGAGGGAACACGTGTTAGCCGCCGATGAAATGAGACAGACTATCCCAGCTAATACATGTTTCCACTAGTGCGATAATGGTTCAGCTATAAAAAATATACATATGGCATGCGCACCCCAGACAACACTTGTAGCACCCCACCTATTGCGCCTCAGGTGGAAACCGTATTGGGTTCGCAGAAAACAATGTAGACGTCTCTTGTTCTCTTGTTTGGGAATGATCGAATTATATCTGCGCGCCAACACTGAAGTAACCTTGCTCAAACGGAATACAACAATCCCCGTGGCACATAGCTGCCCTGTCTTCTATGGTTTTTCTCACACTAACTACTGGAACGCGATTCCGACGTATTGTCGTACGACGGTACTGACCGTAGGCGGTATCCACGACCAAAAGTAGCGATCCCAGCAGATTGGCGAGCCGCATGATGCGGGATATGGCCGTCTGGACAGATTCTTGGGCTGATATCGAAGATGGAAAACAAGAATGCAGCGACACGTTGAGCATGCGACAGGTGAGGAGCCTAGTTTCTCGAGAAGGTTTCGCTCTAGGCGTTGTGCCAACGCGTGCGTACAGCGAGTGAGTACCGTACAGGACAACAGGCACGAAGCTGTAATGCAGGCTTGGGGTTTATGCCTGCTTCCATCTGTCCTTGTTGCACGGCATCTGTCTTACTGAAATCCAAGTACTACCCAAACCAGGCAGAAATGGAGGCAAGAAAGCTGGAAATTAGTACTGATACTTTGACTGCGACATCCAGTGGCAAAGTAAAGAAAGACAGCGACGGTCTCTTGGGAAACGCCGTTGCTGCAGACCAGGATAAACATTACATCGCCTGGATCCCGATTGTCGACAACGCCCAAACAGCCGATATGGCCTGCGTGATCTTGACCCAGCATGCACACGCCAGGACCAGGACCAACTCCTGACAATCAATTCGGTCTGACTCGATTCAATTATCTACAAACGCGAAATATCATACGATGTTTTGAACCACGATGTATATAACGCTGTTTGAAACAAACCGAATTTGACTCCCAACGAATATCGTTTTCGACTGAAAGGGAAATATTTCAGGAAGTACGAGGAAGTACGTTTTGAAGAAGCACAGGAGAAGTTGCCCCTACTGTAATTATACTGGGTAATTGTCCTGGTGTCGTCCGTACCACCTGACACCTACTCTGTATCGTCGAGGAGGAGCCTGACTCGGACACGAAGCGGCCATACAGATACATGTGAAACGGGTCGTATAGGATTGTTTGATTTGACTGGATTCATTTCTTGTGGCCTCGTGGAAGCTTGTTGCTGTTGCAAGTTGTAGGGCTGGTCGGTTGGCGTCAATAGTTCGACATAGTCAGTAAGATTCGAGATTGACTAGAATTTTCCGATGCTAGCCTGTGGCTGCTGCTTTATTAAAAAAACAGTGATTATCCCTCCCTCCGTCTCCCTTTGCTTCCGGCGGAGAGTGCGCACTTGAATAACGCAGGTTCAAATGCAAAATGCAGGCTATTGGTTTGTGAAAAGAGGCCATTCCGGTTCATTCTCGGTAGGGTTATATTGTCTATTTCGAACAATATTTTCGGAACGACTACCTCTAGCTCCACGTTGCTTGCGGTTCTGCGACAACGTGCCTCGTATTCTAGTACGTCGTACTCCCGTATATCATACATGTGCTACGTACAGGTACTAGTGGGGCTAACACTCAAGACAGACCAGGTCTTCGCGTAATAACTCAATACCCTACCAAAGAGTAAACTTAGACTTTTTCCCGATACACCAACGGACAAAATGGACTAAACAAAAAATGAATAATCACCGGATTCCAAGTATTATTTGACTTTTCGGTCTAAATTGTGTACCAGGTATCATCTGGCTCGTAGCACCTACAGGACGTAACAGGCCTATCCATGTTACATTAAGATATAACATGTATGCCCAACCCGGAATGCTCGTATCCACGCTCACGGCTCATCTAAAATGATAGTTAAACTAACGAGGAAATCACCAAGTTTCAAATCCCGTATAAAGCTTTTTCTTGGGAAATTAGCTTTTTCCAAGTTTCCTGGGAAGCAGCGCTTGCATGTACACTGGGAATTCCTGCATTCTGGTAAATTTCTGAGTGTTTCTTGCTTTCTAGCTAGCCCAGCGCGTACAGGTGACACGCAGCGGAGGCTGTGTCTATTTCAGTTAATCTTTCGATGATCATCCATTAACCGGCGTACGACGAAGTATACCCTGAATTGTACAGCCTTCTTGTCACTATGGTAAATGTTAAGGTCATAGTCAGTTGGGCTAAAGGTAAAAGGTTAAATACCCAATCTAAGCCTCATAACACTCTCCCCCCCAAGAACGGGCCAGATATACCGGTTGACGCGTGAGACCAACACGCGGTTCCAATTTCTGGGGATCCAGAAATATATTTTCAGATTCTTGACACGAGGAAGTTCACTTTTCTTTCAAAAGCGATTTCATGGTGGACGTGAGATTCGAACTCACGAACCAGGCCCAACCTTCTAAGACGTGTGTTAAAATTCGTCTTAACCCGTTTCTCAGAGAGAGGCACGTCGTACTCGTTATATCGCGTCTTGGCACGTCTTAGATTCGTCTTAGAGCCCACCAGGCGCCGGTCGAGGCGTCTTAGGGGGTCGAAACGACCACAACGAGCTGTGGAAATAGATGGAAACACAGCGATGACGGCAGTTGAATCGACTACTCCAACTTGCTTCTTTCGAACCTTCCTTTTTCGGGCCTCCATGCGTTTTTTTTTTCCCTGTCACCGGGGATATCGAACCCGGTTCCCCGGATTTTCGAGGATGGCATTATTATTTTGGAAAACAAAGCTTGATCTCTGATCTCTCTCTTCCCACCTAGCACACAATCAAAGTTCCCGCCAAACACTCAACACCACACACATCACACTCCACACACTGCACCATCGAAGCACCCAGCACATCTACCCAGCACACCGCACAGCACCGCTTCTAGTCCCCATTTTCTAGCAATGTCATCTGTACCGGAGACACTCGCACCAGCACCAGCGTCTTCTCTTGCGTCGCTGGCACCGGGCAGCTCTCTGGCGGAGGCTCTGGTGGTCGAGGCTGCCGCAGCCAGTTCGTCGACGACCACCTCAGCCGCTGTTTTTTATTCTTTGTTTCGCGTTCGATATTTTGTCGGTAGTTCAGTTCGTCGTAATATATATTTGGAAATATTTCAGATGCATAGTTTAGGGCGACTACTCGTACCGCTTTTCGTTTTCTCTGTTTCCTCTGCTATACCGTGGTACATTAGTTACTGTACCACGTAACATTATGCGTTCTTTGGGACGCCCAGTTAAAGACAACTGCTGCTCTCTTTCTGTTTTCCGTGGGCAATGTGGATTTCTTTGGTGCTTTAAAGTATTCTTTAAACTGCATAGGTTAGGACACCTGCAGCTCCCTCCTTCTGCCTTCTGTTTCCCTGGGCTGTTTCCAATGTTGTAAATATTATTACGTACAAATATATCTCAGTGTGCTGGTATCCGCGGCTGCTGACGGTATGATATTCAGTATGGTATTCGTACTCGTACTCGTAGAAAAAAACGACACAATAAAACCAGGTAGGAGTACCTTGGTGCATTTTATTCGCAATGCGATTTCGGAGCTTTCCCTCGAAATATAGGTAAGTGTTTACTAATGTACAAGTACACATGTTCAAATACACCAGGTACTACCTGACATCAACTATTAATATGTACTCTTATACGTTGATGTCTCGTCCAATGCCAACTAAAAGAGGAGCTACCGCGAGTACGTAATAATATTGTTCCAACTATCAATATACGTAATCTTCACTCTTATCAGGTAGCGTGATGCTTGTACTATTGCCGTGTATAAACTGCCGCTTTACATTTCTATGTGGTTGTTGTATTATTGATGAACCCGCATTCTGCTGAAATTATATTTTTCGACATAAAGTCCGTCTTAGTGCTGCCAAGACGAATCGTAGACGTGCCTAGAGGAACCTAAGACGTGCTAAGACGAATCTAAGACGTGCCAAGACGAATCTAAGACGTGCCACGACGAATCTAAGACGCGCTATAAGACGAATCAAAGACGCGCTAAGACGCAAAAAATAGATTAAGACATACCTGGTATGGTTTTTGCACGACTTAATCAGATTTCCCAGTCCGACGTACGGCTCGAAACGCTCGTCTTAGAAGATTCGGCATATCATGACCAACGACCCATGTCCTGTAGTCGACGCCATTTGTTTAGGTCTTAGTCAGTTGGGCTAAAGATAAAAGGTTGACCAATCGCCTACCCAATCTGAGCCTCATAACATAGAGTTGATGGCGAGGGTTCACGATTTTCAGGTAAAATAGAGTATTACGGGTGCATCACAGCTATGCAGGTTTTGTAGCTCTGACACCATACCTGACTTTCGTCGTTTGCCAACATCAACGGAGAATGCAGAAAGCGTTATAATAGGGGGTGTACTCTTTGCACGTCACAAGGTGACGAGGAACACGAGGGGATCCAATGCTAAGTTGTTCTTACCATGCCAGAAAGGTACTCGCCACACTTTTCGGAGAGGAGAGGGAAGCGTGCCTGATATATGACCCCGGATTCCAGATACGAAAGGCAACGAACTTGACGAACAAGCTTGTCGAGGTTGTGCACTCCTTTAATCGTAGTGTGAAACAGGGATGAAAAAAAACGACAACGCAAGGTCTCCGCCTCGAGGACATCATATTCTCATTGAAAATTTGCCACACGGTCGTTTTTTTTTTTATTTTCTGTTTTGTGGGTTGACTTTCACTGATGACGGCGACGATGATTTGTTACCATTATTTTTTTTCGGTGAAAATAAATAAAACTATGATCGCCACCAACCACATAGTTCTACACTTGAACTCCGAAATATTATCGTGTAAGGTATCACTGCAACTGATTGCCTTTGTTTTCATCTTCTTTGTCATGTCTAGAATGTAGTGGTTCGATATTTCAGGATTTGATAGTGTTGGAAATGGTCATTTCGAACGTTGAACGAAAATACAATTCTAAGATACAACGTATTAAGCTTGGGGGGGGGGGAAACCTCCAGTATATATTTTCACTTTGAGAATCGGTGGAAAAACCAGCGTGTTACCCATGGTTGCCTCGGTTATATCAAGATAGCAACACGCAGATCCGCGAAACAGTATCGTGTATGACATCTTCAAATGGCAACTTATATTTATATTTTTTTAAAGTACATGGCATACACGAGGTATCCACGAACGCGAAGTGCATTTCCGCTGTAGGTGTGACAAAATAATATTTTGGAGATGACCGACGTAGCTGTCGCTACCAGCTCGCAAAGCGGGATACTTGAAAATATCGTCAACAGGGACATTCGTGGATGCTGGGCAGCAGTGTGCGTTGTATCAACTCCATCGAAGTCTGCTTTGATGGTGTGGCCTTGGTTCTTATTGATAGACGATAACAATCCGGACCAGATGCCAACACTTTGCTGCTGCGTAGCACCTGTAGAGTGTTGCAAATCTGGAGTCGACTTCCATTGGCAACCGAAAAACAAAAAATGAACTGAAGAAAAACAGGAACCGTCACCATCAAAATGCCAAGAGAATAAACACAACAAGACGAAAACAGGTCGCATCGGGCAGTATCGGGTGACGAACGACTCGTTCACTCGCTATCGTTCGCGACGTCTCAAAGCCTAGCGAAAGGCTTGAATGCCAGCGTCGCCTCGGGCTGGGTCGACCGTAAAGGCTGTGACAACTATTACGGGGTATTTACTATGGTCCCCCGTAATAGGTGTGGCAGCAAAGACAATGTAGATGCAATTCACGGTGATTCGCAGATGTTCCCTTATCAAAGTGCGGAGCAAATCAGAAAAGCGTGTTCGCCCGCACAACTACACCGCCACACAATTATAGATCGTACATCGAAATCCCTTTGATACTCCAGGTAGACCGGAGAAACACACGTACGTGTAGATATAAACTGCAAAATCGATATTTCTATCCGAAAATCTCAAGCGCAGAATCTAAATAGATACAAACATTTTGATTCCACACTTAAAGTAGTGTGTGGGCTTGGCATCATATACTTCGAAGTACGCTTTAGCAACGAACAATATGTCGATCGAACGGTAGATGCTGTTTGATGTCGTTCGGGTTTTAAGCCCAACTGTCAGTTGCCGCAACTATGTGCATCCAAAGACCCAAAAACTATCTAAACCATCCGTAAGCAGGTTTTTTAAGTGTCCGACCTTCACCGCACCAACGGTGCGAGCCTTCGGTACTCTTAGTTGCAGCCTTCCTCCTGTTCATATTGGTGTTCGACTGCTTAGTGTTTCTCTCGCAAGAACTTGCCGTGCATGCTTTCGGGGATATACATAGTTTCCATTCTAGTGCTGCTGGTCGATTTGGTCGACTATTGCTAACATTGGCGCTCGACTTGGTCGCAGGGACATTATCCGAAGCCCATCGAGCTAGATACACCGCTGGTGAAGAATATACAACGGTCTCGCGAGCAAATATTGCGCTCTTTTCTCTCGTATCATATACTGGTACCTGGTACATAAAATTCCTTACTCATCGAAGTCGTTCAAGTGGCGGCGATTGATTCCAGCAACAACCACAAGAACATTCACGTTCCTGGCTTCGGGTTAATTACACAACAGGCGTTGAGGTTCATTCCGAACAGCTCTTGCTATATGTCCTTGAAAATAAGAACAACAATCATCGTCCGCTACCACAGCAGTACGTACCAAGCACCAGGAACACTACTATCGAAGAACCTATAATCCTAAACGTCCAAGAAGCGGTTGTTCCACACTTTGACGAGGAAATCACAATTGCAACAAAGTGTACAAGGAAAAAAACAAATAATACAATCAATTGTAAATATAGCCGAAATATTTTTTCCAGAATGCAGCACGGCACTGAAGAGTAAGCAGGGGGTGCCTGTACTGCCTCAAGCCCACATCAGAAATCTAATCGAGTTGCGTCCTGTGGAACACCTATCTCACAAATGTTGCTCTCGGAAACGAGACGAAAACTTTAAACACCATTTACTCGATACTCGAATCATGTTTCGCGGTTTACAGATTCCTTCTGCCATCACAACGCTTAGCTATTATGGGGGTCCATAGTAAACTGGACCAAATATTGTTAGAAAAAACAGCCAAATATATAGGTTATTATGTACACCATAGGTCCTATTAACTATGGACACCCGTAATATTATTTTTATTTTTGTGCCTGTTGCTTTACTTCTATGTATAATAGATGTTCGTGAGCTCCGCTGGCCGAAGCGAAAAGCAGGTCGGATACACTACTATTCACTGCTGTATAGGTGGCGAAAAATGCTGAAAATTTGGATTAAGTCGGACAGTAGCAGTCCAGAAGATCATATGCGCAAAGGTTTGGCACGTGGGGATTTGAATTTGATGGCAGACTAGCGCATAACCCAGTTGGAGCTCAGCATAATCCTTCGGTCCCTGCCACAAGGTCATCATGATATGGTTTAAGGTGGCTTGTCCCCAAACACGGGTGGGAGTTGGAAATGGTTTCTATTCTGGCCTATCCGGGCTTCTATTCTTCGTGAGCCCTCTGACGTTCGTGTTCGTGCCTATATTATATGTTGCCTATCTTGCGCAAGGCAACAGATTCCAAAGGCATGTCAAACACGGACTATCAGGCTTGCATTATTTTTGGATTGGAACAGGAGTAAGGGGGTTATCAAAGGGTCGGCAGCAGGGTAGGTGCGTTATACATTAAGCCCTTAATGCCGGAATATTGGAATTTACAGTGCTGTATTGATAGTAACACCTCGACCATTGTTGACGCACTTACTATACTACTACCTACGTAATACCGTAGTGTCACAATGCTACTGTACGTACCCCAGCTATCTGCTACTCTTAACTACTAATCCTCGTGGCAGAAGGACTATTGATAGTGCTGTGCTACAGCTACTGCTGTAGCATCCGCACTAGTAGTAGAAGAAATGCACTATTACGGGGGACCATAGCGTCCCCGGTGGCTTGGTAGGTGGTCCGCGAGCCTATCAAGATCAATTTCGTGAGTTCGAGTCTCACCGAGTGCATGCTCGTAGGGACTTTTTCTTGCATAAAATTCATTAGCGGAAAGCGCGAGAGCGTGAGTTAGCTGTACATTCGATGAAAGTCGACGAGCAGTGGGAATGCTGAACCCTATGCGCGATGAAAACTAAAGGCACGTACGGGGGGGAGAAGGGACGACACCTGTGACCACGGCTTGTCCAGAAGATCGTCGAGGGTAAAACCTCCTACGAGTGGGCTGGAAAGTAAAAGTGATGAATAAAAAACAAAAAAAAAAAAAAAAATAGTAAACAGGACAAAAGGTCATTAACACAAATATGGAAATATGTAGGTGTTTGTGTGCACCGTAGTACTATTTACTATGTTCCCCCGTAATATTTGTAGTGCACCCTACTCTTACTCCTGTTACTACTAGCTTGTTTCCAGAATAATTACCCCTCTATTGCCGCCACTAATTGTACAAACGTTCAGGTTTTACGAATCTGGCTGTGTTTCTGTCACTTACACTTGGCTGCTAGGACGTTGCGTGGATGTACTCGTACTTCTTGGGGAATGTCGAGCGGCCTCGGCAGGACGAGTTGTGAATGCTGACAAGAAACAGGGGCGTGCTATTCTCCGCAACAACCGTCCAACCCGAGGATAACGCCTGCGTGTATAAAATGTAAACAACAACATTTACGGAAAAGCAAATTTGTACCAGTAGACTGGGGCATTGCAATCAACCAGACATGTGACATAGCATGGCAATATCTTACTCGTATTTGGTCCATGATGTTTATGTAGTTGTCAAAAACACAGCAGTTATGATTTAGTTTACATCATGGCTTCACGTTGTATGTACATAATAACGTAAGTTTCTGGTTAAATTCCACACGTGGAAAAAGTGAATGAGGGCAGATTTTGCCATCAAGACTCATAGAATATATTTCTTCTTACAAAACTCTGAACTACTGCTGTCTTAGCCTAAACCACATCCCCACACGCCATTCAAAAGGCCACCGAAGAACCGCAGACCATATCGTCAACATAAATCGGTAGATTATATTCGACCAAAATAGGGAGGGAGAGAAATGTAGTACGTGAGCGATTGACTTTGACCCGTTTGACCCGCATATCGGGCAGAGTTGAATGTACCCCTTTCCAACATCGTGGGGGGAGGTTAAATATTTTTCTTCGGGAAGAAAGGTGATTGGTCAACCTTCTGACTACCGTACAGAGGCTTTCTGCTCATCAAAAATAGCATTCGGTTTAGGTTTAGCTACTGTAGGTCGGGTTCATGTTTTGTGTTTTTTTCAAAAGACAATTTTAATACCTGTTCACAACAAGCAAAACATAAACGCTTTCGAGCTGTCTGTTTTTTTTTTTTTTTTGGCGGGTGTGAGAAATCACAACCATGTTGTCTTTGCAATCTGTATTATTATATCGTACTAGGTATATGCGCATCAGGACACTTCACAGTGCGCAACACGAGTGAGAAGAGTCTTCGTACGTCCATACGACCCTGATATTGTGTGCTCAAGCACTGCTGCTGCTGCTGCTGCTGCTGCTGCTGCTGCTGACTGTTGTTGTTGCTGCCGCCGCCATTTCTGTTGCTTCTGCTGGCATTTTTTTTTGTTTCATATACACAATGAAGCCAAACGTCACAATGTCACCACGAATATATACGACCGAGTACGTAGAGATTCGTTCGTATTGGTCCAGCGCAATACAGGCAAGATATAGTGATCCGTATGCGCCCAACATGATGCATCGCAGATATTACTATTATTACGGGGGTCCATAGTTATAATAGGACCTATGGGGTGAAAAAAAAACTATATACTTACCTATTTTTACCAACAATACTTGATCATATCTACTATGACCATACTACTGCGGGTATTGCTGAGGTCGCGCCTCATTACCACCAATTACTACAGCAGAAGTAAACGTGATCAATATTTTCAATGTACCGCATACTTTTCGTAGAAGAAGTTTTAATCAGTATCGAGCTTGGCGATCATGCGAGCGACCAGGCATAATGAGGGAGGGCGGGAACTGAGCTGAAGCGGTCTAGCAACTATCCAGTAAGTCTTACGCTGCACAACATTGAGATCGACAATTCATGTGGCGGGTGGTGATATTTGTCGAGCGGGCGGGCGCTCACTATCAAAACGCACGCAGTTCACGGTGGCCGTTGTCGCGTATAAGGGGGATAGGGGAAACAATGCGTGACTTCCTGATCGTTCAAAAATAAACTATACTAACTATTACTACCAGTAGACAAATATGTAAAGTTCAGGTGTATCTGGCCCCCTTCACGCCAAAAAAAATAGGTACGATGCAAGGATGACCATAGCGGGGCTCCCGGCGTGTTACTTGTTTGTAACATAAGAAATGACCAAAGGAGACATATTTTTGTGGTGTTAAATGGAAATAGATTCCGATAGGTACATAACGTTATTGTGGGTGTAACTACACTGGTCATTCTATTGTATGCCAGGTGCCTGGTACCACAGGTATATTTTACTTGCGGACCACCACGTACCCCTGTACGATTTAATATTCTGTAATAGATGGAGACAATTTAATTGAACTTTACTTTGTGATTAAGGTGTTGTTGGTAAAACTGCCATTCGAACTGGTGATAGGAAAGCAGCCCATTGTGAACAAGTAGAGGAGAGGAGCAACGCAGACAGGTGGTATGTTGGTGAAAAGCTCCCGCACCACTGCACATGTAATACGACACAAACTGTATACATTTCGTCCGACGGAAGATCGGGTATACGGAATATCATTTTAGAATCGCGTGCGAGATGCGTACATGTGCTGGGTTATGACAAAAGGCAACACACACCATATAATAATACCATCTGTACATTTGTCCCCTAACCCAGTATGGACCCGCCAACACGAAACACCTATGAATATAATACTATGGGCACTCCTGAGATAGTAATTGGGGCGACATTTCCAGACGACCATGAGCATCGGCTATCATGTGTAGGATTTAGTGTAGAGTTCACCACTGAGCGTTTTTATATCCAATTTTTGTTAGCGTTCCCCAAACAGTGAGTATTACGTTCATATTTGGAACTCTCTGACTGGCGGGCCTATGCAACTGTAGACGCCGTGTATATCGCAGAACGTGATTCCTGGTTCTCGTCGTGATCAGCGAGCGCTCCGTCTGAAACGTTGTTCATTGGAATTTTTTAAAGGCATTTCAGGTTGGGCTTAGCTATTTTCGTGGTTTCAAACGTCACCGTGCACGGCTCAGGCTGAACGCTTCGCTGGGATATACATACGTGGTACTTCGTGAGGACATTGTCTGTGGACACTGCTAGGCCAGATCTTACGGAATATGATTTCGTCTGGTCCGTGTACGACAATTTTTCCAATCTGCCACACCGCTTATAGATACACTTTCATTGGCGTGGGTGTGGATATTTCGTATTTCGAGATCACAGTAAAAAAACTCCCTTCTCTAGGGAGAAACGTATGTATGTGTGCTTGGTTTCGTTCTTAATTGTTCAGAATGCCTAGAATCTTGCTCACCTCGGTCTGAGGCGTATGCATCTCGAAAAAGAATTCCGGAATTTCGCAGCTTAGGGGTATTTTTCCAAGAATAATGTCTTGCTCACCTCGGCCTGAGGCGTATACATCTCGAAAAACAAATCCGGAATTTGACAGCTTTGGAGTATTTTTCCAACAATAAAGTTATTCTCGTTTTGTTAAAGAAGACCAAAGGCATCCGAAGTAATGTATATAAAAGCCATACATATAAAGGTCATTATGCACTTTTTAATGGAGTAAACAATCTATCACTGATTTTCAAATAGAGGGCAGCCAACTGCCTTGGGGATAATCAGGGATAGATGTCCTAACACGCGCCTAAAAAAACAAAAGCCTAATTTCAACGTAATTCGTGTAAATATGCTGCATTTGTTGGAGAACAAAAAGTTCACGGGTACGAACGCATGTTGACGCCGCTGTCATTGATATTGATGTTTTACTGTTGAAGTAAAAAAAAAAAACGAAAACGTATGTCAAACTGTAGGAATGAAACAGGTGTCTTACACTTTATACCTGCCGTCCACGGTGGCTGGGGAGGTGGTCCACCTGCCTACGATAATCGTTTCGCGGGTTCGAGTCCTACCGGGTTCATATTCTGTAGACCAATGACAACGGGAACGCAAGCATGCTTTCAAAAATCGTTCGAGTATGTCCTCGTACGGCCGCTGTGAGAAAAAGGGAGAACATGTTGATATTTTCGGGGGGTGCAGGCGGCACATTTTTTTGTTATTGCAAACTGTCAAACCGCTCATAAAACATAACCCGTGCAACGATAGACGCCGGATTCCGACATACACCCAGCCCACGGCCACCCCCTTCGTGTCGAGCAATGGCAACGAGAATAGATGACGGCATTAAAGATACCAGATGGATCCATGATCTTCACGGACGAGAGCATACCGTCAGATCCTACGCTATTCTCCAAAATCTCGAACTATTTTTTGTTGTTGTCATTCGACGCGGATCAGATATTGGACATCAATTTTGGTCACACCAGTGTTCCATGTTTTATGATACGCCTGACCGGTGCCCGTTTCATATCACCTGCCAGTATGTGAACGCGATGACCTTAGGGTGGGTCCAAGGCCCTAACGACCGCCTCTCGATTTTAGTTTAGGACGCAGTTGTTGGTAATGTCAATCGAAATCTGGTGAGGATTCGGAATGTTGCAGCTTCGAACTAGGCATCTACCTGAGTTTTTTCGGGAGCCCATTCTGGCCTAACATCGGCCCCAGAATTGTGTTTTGTGTTTGTTTTTCGAAGGAACATTCCGTTTTGACAAGCGTGCTCATCGCAAGCTGTACCTGAAAGTTGATGGCGGGGATCTTCGGAATTCAAACTTTTGACGAAAACTTTGCGTGTGAGCTTCGTCGGCGGTGAGGCTCTCTCGGCCGGGACGACGAGCAGTCACTGCCGCTGGAACCTCGCCGCCTGCTGTCGATTATTGCTTCGGGCTCGTCGGAGCCCCGTAACCATCCGTCCGGCGTTCTATGACCCCGGTGCGAGCCCCACGGCCTCGGCTGCCCGCATTCAAGGCCATCCACAACCATTTTTGTATTTTCATGTCTTGACGTACGTTGCTGGTTTCGTTAGCTGGCCGTTCAGAGGTTTGGTAGTAGGGTTTGATGGGCGGCACTTTCGACTCATGTTTTAGCTTGTGAAATCGGGGTTTCCACGTGTTTCTCATATTATTGCATATACGGATCATCAGGGTGGGCTAGTGTGATGATACTGTATTGATTGAGGCTGAATGATGACAAGTTACCTGGGCCCAAGTATTGGGATTACTAGTTCTTGGGAGGTGTATCTCAGATGGGAAACCAGAGTTTTTTCCGATATAGGCACTACACCAAGTTTCTATCGCGTGGTGCACGGAAGGAGTAAAAGCGATCTGCTGGTATCTCTAATCCAATAACACGCATGAGTACCAACGAGTACCTGCTCAATAGGCTAACCTGTCTGAGGATACGAAATACCCCGACCTTGATTTTAACGTTAACATTGCTTTAGGTCTCAACACTTATTTTTTTATGAAAAACATTAAAATGGAAAGCTCGAGAGCGTGAGTTAGCAACATGAATTATTGATAACGAACAACCAGCAGGGATTCTGCACCCTATGAGTGACACAATTGAAGGTACGTGCCGGGGGGGGGGGGAAGAAACGACACATGCGTCAACGGCTTGTCCAGAAAGTCGCTGAGCGTCAACCCTGGTACATAAGTACATATATTGATAACACAACACCCAAAGTATATAGAAAACCTTGCCACAAGTAGGTGGTGTACTAAAGCTTCAAGGTAGTACGCGTTCGGTGCCACGTGCGACGGTTACGCGGCGGTCGACACGACGGCGGCGGTAACGGTGCTTACTGCATGCGCTTCATCGTCGCAACAAAAGTGCAGCAATCCTCTGACTGCCGACGTTGCTGACGGTGCTGCTGGAGCTGCTGCTGTCCCTGCCACTACTACTCTCCAGCGACTTCGCCACCAGTGCCAAGCGATTCTACCAGGTCCGGCTCATACTTGGCCCCGCTGGGATCGCTGCTGCTCTCCTGGTGCGGCATCTCCTGACTCTTTTCACACACACGTCCTCTCCTCCAAGACCTCGATCTCATCTTCAAAATAGACGCACGCTGGCTCCCTCACGAAGCACATCATCTAAAAAAAATAGACATGCTGGAAGCAGGTTCCCGCCTCTTTGGGTTGGCCTGGGCTACGCTTGCCAGTAGAAGATCACCGGTATTTCACTAGTGTGTTGATTGATCCCTAAAGGTATAGGCGCAGCTGGCACGGGAACGCGTGGCTGACTCCAGACATGAAACACGAAGTCCTCTTATATTACATCCTCGCTGTAGAGTTGACTCGCCTCACATGCAGTGTAGGGTTCCACCTGACGAGTGGCATTGGTGGGCACACATTACCCCGATATCCCAATACCCTACTGCCGGAATCCCTTTCCAGCGTGGAACTCCCCAATCTACCATGGATATTATATGCCGTGTATCTGAGTGCAATCAACAGTGTCACACTATTTGCTGTGTTCATAAAGCACGGATCGTTGGTATTCATAGGTGATGTTTTGGTGCGCGCTAACGATTGATTGTTTTCGTCTTGCAAACTGCGCCAATCAAATATGTCGCCCACATGAGATCCCGCGTGATCTAGCACAGCTACTCTTGCTACGGCCCAGGTCATTAACCGCGCTATTTCATATTTTTCTCCGAATTGTGTTCCGAACGCAACTTACTGTTCAACCTTGACATTATCTACCGTACATGTTTTTTAATTGTCTTCGCCAATGAGCATGGGAATTAGACTCTCAACCTCTCGTGCATTATCGCTTATACTCCTCAGAATGTCCGTTATATCTCTCAAGTCTGTTGTAGCTTAAAATCGAGGTCAATCGACCGCCAAAAAGGGTGCGGGCGCGTTTTCCATCTGCCTTGAAACAATATGTGATGCATTAGTAAAAACGACTTGTAATTTGTATTACATCGTTCCCTCGGCCCCTCTGTATTTTGATGGTTTGAGTCAGTGGTGTTTTTTCTCACCCAACCAAGAGTACTGGGCAAGTGACCGCTCGTTTTATTGGTTTTTAGCATTTTTTCTCAACCCCTTCCTTGTCTTCTTCTCTTCCGTCTGGTCGTCTTGTGGCGTCCGTTTGTTGATATATCAGCTGGTCATATCGCAGCACTGGTACCAGCGATCAGCGACCTCGTTCTCGGGACTCGGCCCGGGCCCCGAGCTCATTTTTCCTTCGTTCATGATTTTTTTTCTTCTCCCATTACCTTTTTCACTACTCCTTTTCACCCGTTCGTTCCAAAATTGGTGGTGGTTTATTGTTTTTCGCTTTTCTGTGTTCGGGTGTGCATGTAACAAATCGATACGGTTGTGTACAGCTCGCTTGCAAGTGTTATGTGATAGTATACAACAGCCCACAGCTCAGTAGTACCGCTTCTCTTGTGAGGGCCGGCAACATTAACGATACTCTAGTATTTTTACCGATCATATTGAATTCGAGTTAATTTCGATGGAATCCAAGAAACATAAGGGCTTTGGATACCTTCGTATTATGCTGAAAAACTCGAAAAATCCACACACCACTACGAATATCCGAGGCCAACCAACAGGACGAGCGCCGGCCCACGCTCTCTCCGCAACGCGGCGACCAGCGACCGAATGGTTCTAATGCACGGATGAAGAGGCTATCGTTGAGTGGCTGACGTGGCCCTGAAGCCCTGCCATAAACTGCTGCGCCCACCTATTAATAGGGTGTGATTTGTGTTTCTCTTAGACCAACTATTATGGGAAATTATTTCTGAGCTCTCAGAACTGCGGTTTTAGGCCGAATATACGCGTTTTACTTGGCGGGAAAGCCAGAAACACCGATAGACTCCTCAAAATGCTCCCCGTAGTTTTTTGCGAGCTTTCAGGAACACTTTCCCGTTTCTCCAGAGTCCTAATTTGAATTTTGGAGTTGCCAATCACTTTTCTCTGGAGGGTCAGAAATAAGGCTGTTGGTCAGAACTGGGGCCAGAAATAGTGGATCTTCGAGGATTTTTGATGAAAAATCACGATGTCCTCAGAACTGGAAATATGGACGAACAGTCCTACGACGACTCTGGAGAAACGGAAAAGTGCTCGAGAAAGCTCTCGGAAAACTAAGGGGGGCATCCTGAGGAGTCTACCGGTGTTTTTGACAGTCCCGTTGAGTACATCGCGGTTTTTCGGCAAAAAAAGCCAGTTCTGAGACCCCTTCAAAAATTTCCCATAATAGTTGGTCTTAGCCTGTTATTATGTTCCCTTTGTTCTGAGTCTGACGCTGTTGATAAATGATGAGGGATTTTCGTCAGCACGTTATTTTAAGGGCCTTGCCACATACCTTGGGGAGAGGCACGACATTAATAGGGTGTGATTTGTGTTTCTCTTAGCCTGTTATTATGTTCTCTTTGTTCTGAGTGTGACGCTGTTGATAAATGATAAGGGATTTTCGTCAGCACGTTATTTTAAGGGCCTTGCCACGTACCTTGGGGAGAGGCACGACAGGTCTTTTTTTCATTTTCTTTTTTTCTTTTTCTCTTTTTCTTTTTCTTTTTTCTTTTTCTCTTGGGATTTGTTTTCATTTTGTTTTCTTTCGTTCGTAGAATGTGTATGTCGCGCCTGCCATATTCAGTATTATGACATGGCATTTCATTGTTGGATGTGCTTACTGCGTACGTAACAATGTAGTATGTCTGTGTCGTAGTTGGTTTACCACATAACTTGTATGTCTCAGAGATTGAAGAATAGGCACGGACACTGGATGTGCTGGATGTCGACGGTAGAAAAAAGGTTGAACGTGAAGAACATACAAACACGCGGGCAGCAGCGACGGGGATACACCGATGGAGCTTCTGAGCGAATTCATCACTTGGTCGATGCTCGTATGGTTTACGAGGAAACTAGGGATGGACAACTGGGTTTGTGACGGCTTTGTTAGTTTTCGAGGCGCCGCGGATGGTCTACACTCTTCCAGGGACCGTCGAACCTGGCGCTGAGGCTGCTCCGGTGGCCCTGTCTCTCGGGAATGGTTGATCTGACCTATTAAGCAGTCGACGACACGGATAAAGTTTGCGTGGCTTGCTTGAGATTTAGGAACATGCCAGATTTAGTTGAACACACTCCTTAAATTGAATAATATACGAAGCGTAAAAGAAGTTCCTAAGGGGCCATATTAACGGAAAACGCTATTCTTCGTTATTTTGAAACAAACTTAAATTTGATTTAGAACCGAAAACGTGTTTGTATCCAAATCGGGAAACGGCGTATTCATTGTCGAACAAAATATAATTAGAAGCAAACTGGAATAACGCACCGCGTCACACAACGCCCAGCCGA
Organism: Macrocystis pyrifera; assembly: GCA_031763025.1. Lineage (NCBI taxonomy): Eukaryota > Phaeophyceae > Laminariales > Laminariaceae > Macrocystis > Macrocystis pyrifera. Next base: position 11,407,854 of record JASSKH010000019.1, read on the forward strand.
CAAACAGAGACGAGCATAATCGAGAGCGAAGGTTTGCGTTGTCGAGTGAGCCCCGCCGCCAGCATTTGTTTTTTTAGGTGGCGCAGGATGGGCGGGCAATTACTCCCAGCGTGTCCTGGATGGGCGGAAGGAGCCCTCACGTGCCACGCACGGAACAGCAACGGTGATACAGCTACCGAGGTCTCGGGCGTATCCTCTGTTGTTTTGCCCGTTTGCTCGGTTTTCGTGGTGGTTAGCCGATTGAGCATGCCCAAAAGTGCGCTTACGGCGGCCATGTTTTTTGCTGACACGCCACTGCCGGGGTACGATGTGCAATGGTCTGCGGCCGTGGGCGCGGCCATTGCTCCAGTCGCCCATCGTTGAGGTTCGGGTTTTATCGCCTCGACCGTGTTAATCGACGCGGACAATAAATACCTCAGACTCCGACGGGGGTGTTGACCCGCCATGAACATGCTACATCAAGGCCGACCAACTCCCAAATTCGAAATTGAAATAAAAAAAATTACACAAATATCGTCCCAAAAGACTTTTCACTCAAATTGATTTTTTCTTTTTTCCCCTTCGAATCCTGCCTGATGATTCACTCTATTCGGTGAACCAGATGCAATTGAACTTGAAACACAAATATCTATTTGAAAGAACCAAACGCCCTCGAAAAGCTGGGCCCTAAGAGTCCGTCGTCTCCCATTGATTTTAAGCATGTATATATATGCACGAAGTCTGTTGTGAAAGACAAGCAACATGTTTCGTCCATCGGATTCCACATCTTTCCTAATTCAAGGGAGTACATACCGTAGACCCAACACAAAATGTTCGGGCGAGCTTCAGGCCTCGCCACCGCTTCGGTTAACAAGAATTACCCTCCGCGCCCATCCTACGAGATCCGACCTAGAGTAAACATTTTACCCTACCTCTACGTACTAGTATATCCGGACGACAATGGCTCGGCACGGTCGGCCTCCATTGATATTTGAAACATCAGGGGATAAGAACTTCATTATTGCGACACCTACCTCTGGACAAAGCAACAAGTTTAGACTGGCGGCGAGTATACAACCTCACAAGCAATCGCGGTCTGTGTTCTCGCACGCAGTTTTCGTGCTACGTAAACGCCAAATCGGAGTTCTTTCGACCTTGGACGAGCCAGTGAACGACAGGAATGTAGCAGGAGCATAGTACAGCATGTATCAACCAAACATTCATCTATGGTCCGAACGAATCGTTCCACTCAAGGATATGACACACGTGAATGACTCGGAAAAGTGTACACGGCTTGCCTAACGGCGTCAGAAAGATGAAGTGGAGCAAAGATTGAATACCAGATACTTGTGAATGTTACTGGAATACCCGAGCGTTTATCGGACCACTCCATTGCATTACATGTGTAAGAAAACCAACGAACTACTTGGAAAATCATCATCTCGTCGATAATGCCCATAATTGCTGCTTCCCTTCGGCAAGGGGCAGTCCGGTCGCCTGTACTCAAGTGACAGGGTATACCCACGAAATGCATCACAAGCGGGTTACTCATAAAATATGGTAAATCGCCCACTTCCGGTGTAGTGAATACGACACAGTGTGCCACACCAGACGAATGCCGCCGGCACAAACCAACTAGAAACACTACTGGCGAGGGGTGCATGGTACAAACCTCCAGTCGAAATCTACCATGAATACTGCCTTTTGCAGATACCAATGACTCGCCATTCGGCGTCATGCCCACGAATGTGCAAGACGTATGTATATCTATTGTTATCGATCGGCAACGCTTCCAGCGGGGTCCCGTTTTATCAAGCAGTGGAGATCTTGTCGTACTTGGGTGGACCGAATACCCCGTCGCCTGGGCACGTTTTTCCACAACCAATATATATATATGATATCAAGCGTCAATCATCAACCAATGCAAGTACAAGCTATCGTAGCTGTTGAGGTGTTCAGACTGGAGTGGCAAAATATGTTCAATTTTCTAATATCGTTACCACACGCGTTTACGACCGACGTCGTAGCGCGTCTCCCAAGTGTTCCTATACTCTGGTTAACAACTTGGCCTCAACCGGTCATCACTGCAGCAATCAACAATCATCCCATTCTGCCGCCACGATTTCCCCTAACCGAATGTGTGACTCAAACCCACAGCAAACCGTATCAATGTTGAAGATGCGGCTCTGATATAGAACAACCATCGATACTGACGGACAAGTGGTCTAACTGATCACCGACCCCGTGTACCTAAGCTCCACGTTCCATGTTGGTAGAACAAGGTGCTGTCACAAAAAACCACCCGCTCTCCGGCGCGCCGAGACCCGTAGATATCATTGGGTACACAAAGGATTATATACGTCAATGGGTACATCCTGGGTCTAATCTTACGGGAAGCTTACTGCCCTGCGTGTGCGTGATATTACCCCCTTGCCAACTTATCCCTCCACAAATCCGAATGTTATACTGCCAACGGGCGTAGGGAACACAACAAGAACAATGATGGATATGGTGCAGCATGGGCCTTCTCCGCCGTCACAGGAACCTCGGCCCGGTAAGGAATCAGAAGACACGTTACATGACCAGAAACTGCACCTGAACGTCAAGGCGAAGGGAAAAAAATCATTGGATACAAACAGCGACAGCCAGTCGATGAACATGGAATTCTTGAGCACTTTACATCTTCGCGAATATTGACAAACGGACGTTGGGGATGGTGGCGATCCTTGCCGCGTTTTCTTTTATATGTGCTATTCATGGGAAACTTGGTAACGGGCGAAAGCTAAACCCGACCGCGCCTCAGGCGTACACCGTGTTAAAGCACCACTGCGGCTATACACGTTTGAAGCATCATCGCTTGTAACGTTTTAACCGCGCGAAAGTATTTAACACTCCAAACACGGGAAATAGTCACTTTGCGCTACATCGGACATTCTCGACTCTACCCGTGATTTTGAAATGACAAAACACAACGGAATTATCTCTTGGGGCTCGGTGACCAAATATGATATTTGCCATCGCCACGTAAATATTGGTGACGTTCGTCTTGGCAACTACTAAACTCGCATAACAACCGCTTGAGCGGATAGTCAGGCGTATTCGTTCGTTACATGCCCTATGCTGTGAACACGAGGGCCATGTGTTGAAGCAAGACTACGTGGTAGTAACTACGAAAGTGCCGATTCGCCGTCGAGGATTGTGGTGCACTCAGTGTGTGGGAAAGTGACAGCTGCTATCATCGTGTTTGACTTTGGCGCCTAAATGTTCAATCGGGGCGACCGGGAATGCCTACCTTGACTTAATTATTGTTTCGGGTTGTTATGCACTGGCCCACGCCCCCCAGACAATTTGGTGCGTAGTCACCTCGCTATCTGTGCAATTTTTTACAATATACCCCCACCCAAAATCCAATGCCCTCCTTCCACACGTATGTATGATACGTGTTCCCCGTTGGAACACATCAATGACCCTGTTACCGCGCAGAGTGGGCAGGACGCTCTGCTCAATTCTACTGTAGTGTTTGTTTGTTCGCAGTAGCAAGAAAAATCCACGATGGGGGGGGTTGGGCGGTCATGCCCATGCCTTCAAGTTCACACCGTAAACCCTGTTGCGGGCACACACGTATATGTCTTACTGAGGGGCCGAAGACCCTGTATCAACCAGGGTTGTAGACCGGCGCCCTATTCCACCGCCCGTACCTTGATACAGGTAAAACAGCTCGCGCTGGTGATTCTATTTGCAATGATTGGGTCTATCTACAGGTCCTCTAGTTTCGGTGTCGAGAATCTAGGGTTTCCAAACCTTATTAGTAAACACAGGTATATACCCCCCCTAACACACCTCGGTGATGCTGAGAAACTCCGTGTCGGGCCTGGAGTCGTCGAGGCAAAGCGTAATGGCTCCTGTTTCGTCAGAGTTGAGCATGAACCTCTCGAATTCGTTCGTCGAGCCGCTAGACTCTATTTGACTGAGGAAACTTCCAGTGTCGAACACGTTAAGGAGGCGTGTCCTGTCCGTTCCGCGGTGGAAAGCAATGTTCATACTGACAATATCTTGGGGTTCGTCGAAGGTGTACTCGATGCAGCATATTCCGTTTCCGTCGGCAAGCCTACCCCTGCACGACCAGCGCGAGTTGGCCTCGAGACTGTTGTCTCGAGTGTTTTCGGGCGTGCATCCGTCCGGGCTGCAACCAGATCCAGACGTTCTCTCGTCGAACCCAGAGGCGTCAACGGTCACGGTAGTGCGTTCGGCGGCGTCGACGAGGTCTGTTGTAAAATCGGGCGTGAAGGGGGGGTGGCAAGGGTGCTCATATCATGCGACGGACAACCACGCAAAGGGGCAGACAGAGACATATCGTTCAGTCGTGGTGGCCTGCTACACCTACGTTCCGCTACGTGTTTGGGTACGTACGGTATACGTTCAGCTTCGACTCTTGATTCGTATTCTCGGTCTCCCGATTTAGTGGTGGTGGAATGATTGAGGAATACTCCGTTGCTAAGCAATGGAAAAAGGCACAATCGCAGGCGTTATTGCGGAGTCTACACATCAAGTTAAATCTAGCACGAGTATAGGAAGTCTCCGAAACATTGTTTATGCTCGAATTTAGTTGAAGCGATGGGCGACTCTGGGCTGGTTTGTCCGTGAAATGTGGTCATTGTAGTCAGTGTCGCGCCGCGGATTCAAATCAACGCGAAAATGCACAGAGACCACAGCAGTTGCATTTTGGATCGTTATGTAATCGGATTGTTTGCCATTTCCAAAAGCAAACAGCACGCTGAAATTATATATTCTCGTAATATATTTGGAGTAACAATTATCCCTACGTGGGGTAGTTTACAGTTGCGGTGTGTCGGCACTTTCACGATACCGTTCACAATAGGTATTGTGCCAGGTGAGTCACTCAAGGACCAAGATATACCTAGAGGTTCGCGTCTTCCAAGAAAGGTCGGTTACAAGCATGTTTGTTTGGCTAATAATGTGAGACAGAAAAGTATTGATTTCGTCCAAGGCACGTACTATGGTGCAAAGGCGCAATGGATGTGTTTGGTGTTTTGGGTGCAGACCTTTACACCTCATACCAATACCGGCGTTCGAGAAACGCTACTGGCGTACCCAGAGTAAAATTTCCTTCCATCCGACCTTAGAATCTAACGTATAACATTATTGAACGCCAACGGAACCACTGCAATGCCTGTAGTTTCTTTGTGTAGGAGTACAGGTGTGTCTAAACCACATGTAGGCCACCGCATTTCACGATTTACATGATAGCATGCATTCCAATCTGGCTTCTTGTGGTATGCGCTGGGACCTGCATTGGTACATGTATACGGAGTCTGGTCGTTGCATTTATGGGGTAGACGCGAAAGTCAAGCACAACCCAATATTGGTTGGGACCATCTTATGTCTTTCAGCGAAATCTGGAGAGGTATAAGTAGTACGGAGTTAGTTTCCAGCGAACTCGGTCGGTAGTGCCACAGCGGGTAAAACATGCCAAACGGACGGCGTGGTGTTTGTGGAATCCAGGCCGGATCAACCTATTCTCTGCCTAAGTCTCACAAGCGCAGCCATCAGGGGGGCTGCCGCTCACCTGACAACGGGCACGCAAAGGCCCTGATGCCCTCGCTCGAAGACCCGACTGCATAAGGTGGCATGGCGCATAGGAGAGGCGGTTTACCAAACATATGAAGAAGCACGTCGAAAACATGGTACCGCGTTACTATCCAGGAGCAGTCATTCCGCTATTGATGACAGCATAGAAATAGTTGTGTTTTGTAGCACACGCGGCTGACCCCCCCCCCGGTGGATCCTGGCAATCAGAATGCAGACGCTACCTCAACGCCGGGTTAACTTATTACACGGTCCAGGCTGCACACAGATCTTCTTACTTTTGAAGACGACGCGGAACATCTAGTTCCAAGTAAATTTATATGACTATAGAGACTAGTTCCGACCCCCCCGCCCCAATTTCGTAGGGGTAATACATTGGAAAACCACCCACATGTCAATGGGTCATTATGTAGAGTGTTTAGCTGACGATAGCTTTAGCTTCATGTTGAAAATAAATAGGGAGGGAATTGAATTCTGACAACGCAACCCATATGAGAAATATCCTGTGCATTGCAACCTGCGCCGTCTAGAGGGGCACTGGTGCCCGCCTGAGGGGTGTTGTTAACGAGTAACGAAACGCCTACAGCACATGAATATAACGGCGCAATTCTCAAATTATGTGGTGTGTCCCCATATCATGACATTTTACGTTTTTTTACAACCACTTAACCTTCAGTATTTGTGACATATCCCGTTCTACGTAGCTCGAATTCGACGGCAGACATGTTATGTGCCAAGGGTATATATATATGCGTTTAGGATTGTAACGCCCGTGTAAACAGCTGATGCTGCATGGCGTGTTTGAGAGAAGAGCAAAAAACGAATGTTGGTACATGAACATGACAGATGACGTTTATTTGTCCCACCGCCATTAAGATCTTGATTCCATTTGGGAAAATGAGTGTACGGCAGTGGTCCTTCTATACTGCCGGTATGTCACCGCCAACAGGACTAGGAGATCCCACACTAACGCGATCTACTGGTACAGATGGCAGACGGCGTTTCAATAGACACGTATATGTGTGAGGTGCTTCTAGCGCACCGCAGCTGTAGCCTTCCTCTCCGGCTTGGCACTCGCAAGCTACGCCGTCTTCGTTGCAAACGGGAAAGTCCGGGCACTCTGCACGAGCATGGGAGCAATCCAATGGTGGGGGTGGTCGTGCGCAAACGTCAAGGCTGCGTCCATCCGCAGATGTGATTTTTTGTTGTGTTTTGTGTACCTTGGCAGTTGGTATCAGGCGCCATGGAAACGCAAATCCGGGCTTACGTTGCGCGCTAATCATGGAGAATGCCTGACATACATCATTCGGCAGGCTAACTAAAACCTCAGAAACTGGTGTTCGGTCGAACGAACGGGAAAAAAAAACGCAGACGGCACTAAAATAATTCAACTGCTGGCCTCATGTCGTATGCAACGATATCACTTGGTGATCCCTTAAACGTCAGTTGCAGTATACACTGTGTGTATTGTAAAAAGAGATAAAAAGTACAAACACCGTACTCAACACAGCGGCCCGACCTTGCGCAAAGCTACTTGTATACATTAATATTACATCACAACTCAAAACGCTCAAAACAAGGGAATGCATTCGTGTAGTTGCAGTGTAACGTTGGCGACGACCACGACTTACCGCACAGAGGGGGTGTATCAAAATCGTCCGGGGTCGGACTAGCGTCTGTGGAGTCGGGTCTGCAGTCTCCCAGCATGACGATACACCGGAACCAAAGGCGTCGGCAGCATTGATTACATGATTTAGCTTCATACACTTGGTCTACCGTCGGAAGCCAGGGCGTCAAAACAATTCTAATAGAGTATGTGAGTGAACATGTTCGACACCGTTTCATCTTTTCGCTAGATCAAACCATACATCGCATTGGGAAAGTCTAGTGCGACCGTCAGATATCCATCGGCAGTACAAATTACTGAAAAGCAGATTTTTAATAGTCTGGGGGGGTGTATTTTAAACACTAACGTGTCGGGCACATCAATAAAGATTTTTCCGTTTGTCGAGCGGAGGATCAACGCCCAACAGCCAAACTAAAAGGGCCAGGTGTGGTACTGAAGTTTGGAAAAATCTTGATATCACTCGGCGCAATGGTCTCCACATAGAGTATTATCAAAACGACGTTTTGTCGGGTCACAGGCACGGACTTTCAATCTCATGTAGTCTCACGTGGCGGGTACGCATTGTAGACCCGTGTTCCCGGTCATCCACCTGCGGAAGGCAGCACAAACAACGATTTCGAGTGGAATTGATGTATTGTCAAGATCTACACCGTTGGAAAAATACCACAAGACGAAAATCGCCATCCCCACCGTATAGAATGCATACATGCAGCAGGCAAGACGTGTGACGGGTCAAACATTTTCTTTTCATGTGCGCATTCCAAACACTGGGCGTTATGGACCTATACTAACCTCAATATGAACTATATGTTTTCACGCCCATAGTGGGACCCTTCACGTGTATTCAGAGGACCAAGGAGAAATATCAACGGCAGGTGTTCTGTCAGAATACCGGTGCGTTTAGATGAGTAGATTGGCAAACATCCACGTCCACTATTCTGCAGTAGATATCCAAGAATCTCTTGCGTGAAGATATCAATAAGCGAAAATCTGTCGTTTAACCGCACTACTATGATGAGGGCACAACTGGCTGTAGAACAGAAACGTGTGATGTACTCTCGCTCGCCAGCAGAAAACTCTCTCTCGATCGAGATTGTTTTTTTCTAAGTGAATCATGTCCCTGTTTGCATTCTATGAAGACTCTTGCACGCGATAGCAGTGACGAATACTATCGCTCTGACGGCGTCTATGGTTCGGCGCACTACTATGATGAGGGCACACCTGGCTGTAGAGCAGAAACGTTTGATGTACTCTCGCGTGCCAGCAAAAAGCTCTCTCTCGATCGGGATTGTTTTTTTCCAAGTGAATCATGTCCCTGTTTGCATCCTATGAAGACTCTCGCACGCGATAGTAGTGACGAATACTATCGCTCTGACGGCGTCTATGGTTCGGCAAAGTACTTTAAACGAAGAACATAAGCGATACGTGCGCGCAATTACAACCACGCGATCGTACTAGGGAATTCAATGCATCAACAAATGCACACATTTTTGGTGTTACCACAACATTGAACTCACAATAGCTCCAGAGCAAGGAGTCCATCGAACAACCCCGCTGGCAGGGTGGTAAGTTGGTTGACGCCGAGGAACCTGATGGTAGAAACATGAGGCACAAAATAGTACACAAAGGTTCTGCCATCGCCCCTACTATGCCTGCTAGTACCCTCGATTGGTGAGGCTCACCGATAGACGTTGTGGAGCGTATATGGAGGAACTACTACCGGACAAGCAAATTGAAATTAGAATTAGTTACTTCGCACACACACACACACTGGGCTTCCAATCTCTTAGTAATTGCGTTCACTGTTCGAGTCACAAAAACGGGCCCCTAGAAATGGGCGAGAGGTTGAGCATGCAAATGACGCGAACAGAGCTCGAGTTGAGCTCTCGTTTAGGTACATCATCGTTTATGCTAACAGCGACTAACCATAAATCTCCAAACACTAATTTTGAGCATCGTTTAAGGTGGACGATCGAGAGCTCGCTAACCAAACGGAAAAACCGATGTCTGCAAAATGGGTAGGGGGTGGGGCCTCGGGGTGACACGATGGGTGGCGAACCAACCGCGCCGCTGCGCATCTTCCACTTGGCAAACCTTCACGTCGAAATAGATCGTGGGTGGACACGTGATACCCACGGTTGATCACCAAATCAACTCAAGCCTTAGCTTTATCTTGGGTTACGGATACTGTAGCATTTCTCATGAAATGACGTTCGATGGCAAAAGTGAAGATCGTACCACCTGTTGTACAGCGCAAATCATCTGTCACCGCCTTAGATCGGTGACTTATGAAGGAATACATGATTTTGTCCATGATTAGCGTATTCACATGCAGTGCTGACGTTTTCTGCAGCCGATATCGTCTGTGCAGAAGAAACACCTATAGCTACTAAACGTGTGGCGTCCAAGAGTGTGTGGCATACATTGCTTACGCAATCTGGCGCTAGGGACATTAGTCAACGAGAGTCAAGGCGAGAAGTGCGGAGGGCGTGACCACCCCTACCGTCCAAACAAGGGATCTAAGTAACATTTATCAAATAGTACACTGCTCTGCATGACTATCGTAAAGATAACACATCCATGGTAGGTGGATCGCGCACTTCATCGAACATCCATTGCGTTCGACTAGCTCGTTGAATTTGCAGATACAAGTCGCTCCATCGATAAATGATACCTTTTAGTATGAAGGATAGGTATCATTTCACTTTCTAACGCCATATCGCACACATGTCTATTAAAATAACTTATCAATATTCAGCGCGAATGCTAACCAATCACTCCTGTGTAATCGGCTCCAGAGGAATACTCGTCGTTCGTGTAGATGTCGAGTGCGAGGCGCAATCTCACCACCCAATGTGCTGAGTAAACGGCATATACCGGGTGTGTACGAAGGTATCGAGTGTTTTTAGTACAAATCGGCTCATCCCCAACACATCCGAAAAACCCCCTCCCCCCAATTTTACACTATCTATAGGCTCTTTGCGCCCATTGGTGTCGATTACGACACTGTCCTGCTTGAAAAATACACATCTCCACTTATGTTTTTAACGCGTTCTGCCCTGACGGCGCGACCGGCGTGTCGGACAAACTAATTAGTGTCAACCAACATTGGAATGTTTGAAACGATCACAATCAACTCTAAATACTAATATGTGAAATGTCGTTGCAATGGACGTATGTAATGCAAGTGATAAAGTGAAGCCACCGTGAAATGCATTACTCCGATACCCCTCTGGAACGTTGCAGAGAAATATCCCGGTCACGTAACAGAGGGAAACAGGGCGACCTTCGCCACACACGTGCCAGGTAATACGTATTGGGGGTTAATGCTACAATTCTTGTCGGCAGTCTACATAATGACATGAAGGTTCACGAGGGGTACTGATATCATTGTAATGTAGGATGTCTTACGCATGACCGCCAAGGAAACCATGGCCTGTGAGCAATGCGCAACATCATGAGATGTGCGTGTGCCTTCCGCAACGCTTTTCGCCATCGCGTCTCGAAAATCGTTTGCAGGGGTGAAATGCGATTTTCGTTGTGCGATCCCATACACTAAGTTAGGGACGTGATCTCGTAAGAAGGTAGTTTTCGACGAGCGTGTATCTGTCATGAGTAGAGTTATGAGTTACGGTTTCGTGGGGAAGCGATCACAGGTATTCAGCAGTGTGTTGGTATCAGAGGAGTCGCAGTACATCGGTGCGGTACATATAATCTGCTACAACACTCACAGGCGGGTCAAGGAGGACATGTCGTCGAAGACGCCGGTGGGAAGGGTGGCGATGGCGTTGTTCGAGATTACTCTGATTATAACCGGGTTCACGACGAAGGAACAAAGACACGCATCCGAAAGGGACTTGCGAATATTGGAGTTGCACTTGACCCGATATGAATGACAAGTATAACCAATGTGCGAGCCAACATATCAGATTGAGAAATATTCTTAAGAATACCAGGTTAAATGCTCTCTGTTCCTAGGCTTAGCACCGTTTCGAGCAATAGTTGCGTGTAAGACACGGTTTCATCATACATTTTAGCCTTCGCGGGTGTTGAGCTGCATTAGGACGAAATGTGTACCCTGAATATACTTTGAACCCTCGCACGAATTGTGTGACGAAACCTGCTGAGCACTTTGAACTTTTGAGGCATAACTGTCCTTGTACGCGCCGACTCCACCACACCAGTTTTTACATAACAGCCGGCCTAACGATATATATACTAAACCTCGATGTGCTTTCGATGGCGTAGTAGGCCTACGTAATTGTGTTCGTTTTAACCCAAGGAGGAACATTTTCAGACAAACCTCACGGAACTGAAACAATATCAATATCGTGCAAGTGATCGTCCATGGCTACTGCGAGAATGCTTTTTCACGCCCCGCAAAACAGAGAACTCACAGATGATCCATTGCAGTCAGACTCTTGAACAGGTCCGCTGGTAAGGCCGTGAGTTGCATATCTGCAATTCTCCTGATTGGCCAATGTGGTAAGGACAGTAAATTGACAGATATAACGCCGCAATTATCTGTGATGTGGATTTGAACAGAGAATAGACGACTTCAATACGAACAAATTCTCACATCTTTGTAGGCAGAGCGTTCGCTATTGAATCGCATGCTACCTTGTACTCATGTCGGTTGGAAATAGTCCGTTTGCAGCGAGACCATCGACGTGACCAGCCGTCGCGTTGCCATATATAGACCTTCGAAGGAATTAACGGCACGATTGACTCTGGTTGCTTGGTTGGGGCAACCAGAGACAACAACTCGTCGAGAATTTAGCTGTGTGGTAGCCATATAAATTACGTCAATGACCAAATGTTGTTCAATATTTCCAAGGTCTACAAAGTGATACCCACAGTCCATTTTGTACAGAGACATTGTCGTGGCAACGATTAGTTTCTACTTCTTTCGATTAATTACGTATACCATCCGTGTCGTCAATATTTCCAAAGTCTACTGAGTGATACCCACAGTCCATTCTGTAGAGAGACATTGTCGCGGCAACGATTAGTTTCTACTTCTTTCGATTAATTACGTATACCATCCGTGTCGTCTTACAGTGTCTCCAGGGCCAGTGCGTTTCCGAAGAGCCCGCCCGGCAGAGTCGTGATGGGGTTTTCGTCGAGGTGCCTGTTTAGGATTCAAAGATCGTAACCCACCATTGGCGATGTACGTTGTTTAACAACAATATTCGGTATATGCGTGGTCGTATGGTATGGCGGGAACAACATCCGATAGTGGGTCACTCAGACTCCACTTCTGTTCTCCGACATTCGGCAATGACGCTAAACACAGTGGGGATATCTCATCATACGTTTTTAGCCAGGCATACGCTGTCAAACGACAAAATAGCAGCAGGTACAAGGAGCGTCGCGCATAGTGGAAAGTTAAACAACCCCGAGAAAACAATGTTTCGTGTCGGCGACCCTGAGAACAGGAGGAGTGTATTTAATTATCAATCAGCCACTAACTTCATCCAATGGCGGCGCACATTGTTTAACCACATCATTATACAACCTCACTACTGAAAATATTAAGGGCAGGAACTAACGATGCCCCCCCCCCGCCGCCGTAGACTGTGGCGATGCTTCATGCCCCCATTTTCACGGCTGAGACCACGCCACCAAAGCGTTCGACTCCGAATCTCACTCCCAATGTATTATTTGGGTGGCACATCCTAAGACAACATTGCGTGGCGATACATACCGTGAAAGCGAAGCGCATAAACGCCAGAGAAAGGTAAATGACCGGGTGTACGGCAGGGGTGTCGTTCTGCGTTCAGCCGCATGATCTACCCCGCTCGGAGCCCCTCGGTCGAGTGGCTTGTTTGTTTTTGCAGCCGAAGATTTATGTGTACACAGTTGCAATATAACACCATGGGGGTGTTGGTTGCTTTGCGCCAAGTATAAACAGTTAGGTGGAGGTTCTCGCGGTCCTTACAAAGCCATTCATCCAAGTGACCTAACGTGAGCAGAGCAAATGGAAGAGACCCTCCTATCGTATCATCAGTTGCACCAAGTGCTCAACAGCTCCTGAAAGAGGTAACACCGAATATCTCCCGCACCAAAAACGTTGAGTATTCCTCATATTCAACGGTTGTCGAAATCGCATGCGACTGCCGACAGTTTCCGTGCCTTTCGCGCGGTCAACGATCCTTTCACATAGACGTTCTCTATAGACTCAATGCCGTAAGATAAATCTATTGTTCACACTCCCACGATACAACACGTGCAGGGCAACCGATCTCAGAGGCAACGGAACGTTGTGGTTGCGCATGGTGTGCGGTCGATCATGTGAGCTAGATACGTCAAGTACAAACCCCTCCGAACTCAGCAGACGAAATAACATTGGATTCCTGTTTTTTCTTTCGTGCGTCACAAACTTTATGTGCAATTAAAAGCGGGTTGTTGCCACTTACAAGGTATTAAGCGCCGGGGTTTCAAGGAAGATAGCTGCGGGCAGGGCGGTTAACGCATTTCCGTCCAAAAACCTGTGATAGGGGCAAATGAAGACGATCAACTGAAGGGGCTGTCCTGTGATTTCACATGTTGCTTCAAAACGATACTCTCCTACCACCAGGTTATTAGTCATTTATTTCGGCACAGACGGAAAACGTTGAAATATTTGGGGTGTGAAAGTACGCATATCAAATGGTGTATCTGGGACGTGATCGAACGTCCACATTCGTTTCAGTCAGTGAAAAATGCAGGCCTTTGTGACCAATAGCTACGGTGTTCAGAATGACATGACATACGTGCAGTAATACTAAGTGCACGAAATGCCATGGGCACACCTATATAAGATCTACTTGCATCACAATCGGGATGTTAACACTGAAACCCTTGTCGCCTCTGCTCCCTGCGGTGTTTGCCCTGCGTTTTATTTCGCGAAAATGTTTAAGAAATTTCTTCCGCCATCGAGAAGAGTTGCATTGTTGTCACCTACGCCAGGCACTATAGGCAGATGCACGAAATCGATGAATACCGGTAATGTTACTCACAGATTTTGCAAATCCTGCAGTCCGTCGAAGAGGTCGGAGGGCAGGGTGGTGAGCTGGTTGTCGTTTAGGAACCTTGCGTTGCGCCCCAAACGGTTGAAAACAAAAGCACTCGGATTGGAATTTGGCGTGACCTTCACACGCTAGGTTCGTGTTGGTTATCCGCTGTGGAACACAATACGTTCGTGTTTGTTACCCGCTTTGGTACATCATAGGTAAATCTCGTCGGAAAAAACGGCGGATTTCGGCATCAGCTCTCAATCAGGGTGCGGCCTCGGAGTGCAACGGAACGAGATCTAGCACACCCCGGTAGTGTCATTATACCTTTATACTATTGTTTCGCGTAATTCGAGAATGGTTCGTAAGACCCCACGCTAGTTGTCGTTTAGGCTGAGTTATAGGGAGCTTGGTGTCTGGCCGAACTGAAGCTCAACACAATTGTGCACGATTGCTATGAATGACCGCTCAAATACCTTTGCATTCGGTACACCACACATGCGGTACGCTGCATTAAGAATGAACTAACTCACTCGTCGCTCCCGAAACACAGAGATAGAGTTCGTATTTTCCGAAACGTCTGCTTTTAACAAATTGCGTTTCACGACATGCACGTTGTCGATCGTGTTCTACATAAATGTGACATGTTTCAGCCAAAATGGTTGTCTGACTGACGGAGCTCATTATCTGAGAAACCATTCGGTCTGTATCGCGCTTTCTTCGCACAAACGTTTTTCAAAGCACGGCAATGTTCACCTGATAGAGCTTACATTGGTATCGGAAGTCAGGGTCAGGTGGGGCAGGGAGCTCTTGAAGTGAGGAACGTCAAAGAATGGCAGGTACCCTCTTATGGTAGTATTTTTTTTATCCTCCGCCATTCAGTATGTTGCCGCAACGTACGCCAAGACATTGACACAGCGGCTTGAAAAAAAAAAAACCTTCAATGACCATAATCCCAAAAGGTAGTTTATGTGGTGTATTGATATCAAACGGTGATGTGTTTCAGTCAAAGCAGCCAGCGACATCAGAACATGCCAACAAAGCATTGGTTCATGTCGCACAGTAGTGCGTCACGACACTCACAGTTCTTGCAAAGCCAACGTACTCCTGAATATGTCCGCTGGAAGCGTTTCGAGGTCATTGCCCATTAGCGACCTGGGTCAGGGAAACGCGGTCGCCGTCATCAATAAGATGGACTGTTATCGAGCCTCTATATACTAAGAGGCGAAGAAGAGCGCTGGGTGTGCATCGTCGAGCATACTTGGCTGCCAACGTTATCCTGTCATGGCCGTCGTTTGCACCTGATCTCGTACCGCCAACAAAATTGTCGACAATACGAGCGCTGTCTTTACAAGATTGACACATACTGGAATGAGAGCACGCTATGCGTTCGTATTCGAGGACACAATTGTCCCGCGCACAACGGCAATGTGAACAGCGTGTTCGCCCCACTGTACACCATATCTAAACATTGACGTATTATCTGAAACTGTGATGCAAGTGCGTCATCCAGTTAACCATAATGGCCGCAAGGAAGCAATAGTCTACAAGTCCGAATACTGCTGATTTCCCCGCGAGGTTTGGGGATGGCGTTGTAGTAGTGCCCGATTGCCGATCTCCTCCGTAGTGTTTATTGTCGGATTCCTAAGTACATTAGCTCCACTCAACCTGTATTGACGGTCCGTTGTTTGGTTGCTAATTAGATACCGCTGCAGCTGATGATGTCAACTCACGCACGAACAAGTACGCCATGCTGAGCAATGTTTCTCGATACGTTACATCTATACCTCTCAAATATATCCGTTCGCTAGTGTGAACACCAAACAATCGTTGCTAAATTTAGCTAGTTTTATCTAATACTAATCACCCACAAGCTTAGAAGGCTGACCAGTCCGTCGAACAGATCGGTCGGAAGAGAGACGAAATCGTTGTTGCCAAGGTCCCTGTTCACAATGCGATCATCAACGAAAAGTAAAACCGTTTCCGTAGAGAAGGGCGCCACGCATGACGTTCAAAAGGAAAATCTTAGTGGGGACGGGGTTCGAGATGACCAAACGGTATCGCAAAGTCCACGCAATCCGTTTCGGCATGGACGAACTGGGATTGGGGGGCCGCGGAGGTGGTTTGAAAATTTTGACCTCGAAAGGCCGACATTAGTATATGTATATATATTCTTCTAGTTCTTCCTTGTGAATGCACACTACTCCCGTCGACCGCACATACCACAAACGCAGATGGCAGAGCCTGAACCCTGACCAGCAAGTACAAACATCTTCGGAACGGGCCTTGCAAAAGTACCCGTATACTGGTCTCTCGATTAGACCGGCTGATAGACATGAACGAGCAGATCAATAATTCTTCATGGCTGAATCGGGCATACGTTCGTAGGCGACAGCACTGGTTCGTCATGGTATCCATTGTGTCATATGTTGTCAGACACAGAGTATTACTTGCAGCGCACCCCCACCTATGTCTGGCAAGGGTCTCAGTTTAATGAGTACCCAGTGGTGACAAATGTCGCGTGCATTAAGTCGGGGGTGTCCCTTTTCCCAAACGTGCAACCTTCGCTATCGACGTGTTCATGCTTCTTTCGTGGAAACCACAGATCAGTCTACTTCCAATCGAGAAATTATCTGGTTAAGCAAACTAGGCGTTTCATAGGCGGATACTCACTATCATTTGTCCCACCGAACGCAAGACACTACATTTACGTGATGACTTAGGCACAAGAATGGTCAGTTCGTTGCGATGCGTATGACGAAAAAAAAATACATCGAACGGACAAAGCTTGGAAATTAATGGATAACTCTATTCTCGCGAGTGACGCTGAATTGCTGAAGTAGCACATACCAAAAGCTGTCCAACCGTCTAGAACATTGTTGCGCGACTTTATATTTTGCTTGCAGCTTCGAGGGTACCAATCGTCGAAACTGAAAATAAAAAACAGGCCGGGTTTTACAGAATGGAGCTTTCGCTTTTTCAGACAATTGTGGTGGTGTCCGTGCCCTGGGCTAAAACAAGCATACCGCATATTCATAGCAAGAGGAACCCAAGATTCACTATGTATACCGTCACTGAATATCCGTTTTCCTGCATACATTGCGGCACCTAAAGTACGTGAAACCCGCGTTGGTAGACATAGGGGCAAAGTGGCTTCTTTCTGCTAGACGTCGGAACTGCAGATCCTTTTGTCTTAGTGCTCGTCTGCTAAGCAGCCGAACCTTCAGCACAGAACCAAGTTTGCCTAGGGCATTGTCTTGGATTACATTCGTCTTGGTACATGCTATATACGACTCACAATTCAAAGAGTGACTTGAGTGCCCCGAAGATGCCGTCGGGCAAAGTAGAAATGCCATTTTGTCGAAGGTCTCTGAAACAGTTATCGTACGCACAATGTTGTTGAATGTTAGTATGATAGTATTGGGAAACGGATACGAAATGGGATGTAAAAACGTGTCAGGCGTTGTTCTGTTTGCGGTAATGTTGGATTAACATAACCGAGTGTTGTGCAGGGTTATACTGGGGACGTTTTTGCCTCCCCAAACGCGTGAGTGAATCATCTTCGAGAAATGATGACCGCCGCGTCGCGAAATTTGCGATCTGCTCACCAAGCATTCAAATGATTCACGTGGCATTGACATCCAACTTACGCACGCATGAATTAAGCCTGTTCGGATGAAATGCGGCATGACCGGGCCCAGCGGGAAACAAGTGTCAATATTTCCGACTGAGTCGTTCTACGACATCATCGATCACTCTACTTTTTTAACCTTCAACCGTAGACAGTGTTGCTCTAAACAAGATGTGAGGAAGTCGAATATAACAAGGATCATATTGAGCTAGACGAACACAGGCCCCGTGTTGGACGAATCAATGAGACCAACAAGTGTACCGTTGACAAACGCTTCTATGTAATGTACGAGCACAAGCGTGCTGAGGGTCAACGACTTCATCAAAAATCACAAACACGAGTTGGCACTCACAAGTTCTGTAGCGATGCCAAACCGTCCAAGATGCCGGCGGGAAGAACTTCAAGATCGTTGAAACCAAGCCCTCTGCGTGATCGCGGTGGAAAAAAATACACAGTGACGTGTGTGGCAGGTGTTCCGATGCACGAAATACATTCCGTGAAATTCACCTCATGCTAGCGGCAGATAAGTACACCCTGAACCCGCACGCCCGGGATGTGAGACCATATCGTAATCATGCTAGCGGCAGATAAGTACACCCTGAACCCGCACGCCCGGGATGTGAGACCATATCGTACTCACGCTACTGTGCGTTCGGCCAAAGTTTGGTGGACACACACATTGGCTCATCTGCGGTGTAGAGTGGCGTGCAACTACTTCCCTACACGAAAATGGTCTAGAGAATGACGTTCGTCCTCTAACCTAGGAGTAGTCTTATCATATTTGTAGGGTCACACGATAGACTCGCCCGTGCTCGCAGAGCCGTATGGACCGAACACCGCTTTATTGTTGTGTACCGCTTCCCCGAGACGTTTTGCTCGATAGCATATATCAATGGAATATGCGTGTAGCCACCACACTGGGAAAAACCTACATCGATATCCGGGACACCTGGTAAACCTGCATCAATTCGCAGCACTTTGCTGTATTGTCGCTGATGTACGTTGCTCGAGAATGTACGAGAGCCTAAAGCGTCCCTACGTTCGCGAGAATCGAGGGTGCGCTGGAATCGCGCAGGAGATACAGATAATCACCAACGGTTCGTGCCTAGCCTCCCGACAGCGAAACCATACCAACGTTGCAACACCCGCGTTTCACATGTGTACGAGCTGTATATTATCACGAACGACAAACTATATTACTTCGCTTCTCACAGTGTATTTAGAACCACCATGCTCTCGAAGACGTCAGGCGGCAGGGTGTCCAGTCGATTGGACGGAAGTCGCCTGTTTGATGGTTGATGTAACGGACGGTACGGGGCACATATTACTATGAGAAGTTCGTACGCTGTTACATGTATCTGCCTCCGAACCAGGAATGGCCTAACGCGCCCGTGCAAAGATGAGCGTCCTGAATAGA
The DNA here is from genome assembly GCA_031763025.1 of Macrocystis pyrifera. Classification (NCBI taxonomy): domain Eukaryota; class Phaeophyceae; order Laminariales; family Laminariaceae; genus Macrocystis; species Macrocystis pyrifera. The sequence continues at coordinate 11,427,110 of JASSKH010000019.1, forward strand.
TTCACGTGGGGGCGAAGCCTGAGACACCACAACAAATATCCAAAGGAGTCTCGGTCCCACCGTCGCAGGACGTATTTCAAAACGTCACGGCCGGCGTGGAACGCAACACGTGCGCAGATGGACGTGGAACACACTAGTCGCAACGTGGAGAATGATCCGACAGAGTATTCTCGACATACCAGACTGTCCGCGGTGGAAACGACCGAGGGACCTGCCGCAACAAATGTAGACGCCAACTCGTTTGAAATATGATGGGAAAAATGCCACCTGAGCAAGGTTTGCCCCGACTTGCGTGTAGTACTGGGTTGCAAATAAACGCTACTGCGAAGGTATACTCTACGAATTACGGAAACTCACCTTGGTACCCTGCAGTGATCCTGCTCGACTGAGGCGTTGTCATCATGCCATGGGTATTCAACTACATTTGTTACTCATGCGATCGCTGCCAACTTGACGAAAACCAATACTGAGCCCACACAACGAACAACCTGGAATATCACCATCTTGGTCGAAGAAAATTTCGCAACAAGCGCTGCCCTTCTTTTCGCATGACGACACCGTTGACTATTTCAACAAGACAGCGTACAAGCTCAACACAAGCGAAAACCAGAATCCACAAGTTATGCTGATCCACAGTTATTGCGAGATTTATGGCATATGGACCGCGACATATCCGTCCTAACCAGCAGGTGATGGTAGTGGCCTCTTCATGGACACCAAACGCTGGTTATTGCCTGTTATGCTTTGTTGCTGTATTCGAAGACGATCGCGTCAATACTGTGACATGGGGGATGGTAAGAGTAGCCCTCAAAACGTATCAGGCTGCTCGGTTGAGTTGTCCCATAGTTTACCGACCAGGCGACTCCAGTCGTTCTTTCGTGCTAGCCTTAATGTAAATCCCCATGGGCTACATCTCTAACAAGTGCGTTTCGAACTATTACAGAGGGCATCGTAACGTAACGGATAGCTTCTCATGTCAGGTGTTTGACTAGCAAAAAACATTAAATATATGAACTACGCAACATTTTGCTGTAGCGCTGCTCGTTTCTTAGTGGTCACCAAATCGTTGTGGAGCGTTTCCTGGTGGGCGCTCCGACCAGACACTACGTCAAGTCCATCAAGTGACAGGTATCTGCTTAGCCGCAATACAGCCAAATAAGCTTCTTCTCTTACTTGTAGTGGACTCATCTTGCCACGCCGTCAGACGACGGTCACGCTGGCGTTTTACTCACAGTTCAATCAAAGATCCGCCTAGGCCGTCAAACATCTCTGCACTCAGAGTAGTGAAATCGTTGTTGCCTAAATCCCTGCATCGTGGACCGCGGCAGGGGTGTCAGAGGGGCGTAATTGAGTTCCGGGGCATGTGTGCGCCCCTAGATTATTGAACAGACAAAAGAAAATCTATGTACTCATACCCCAGATGCAGATACGAAGTTTGTAAAACTCGACACCACCTGTGGTTTCCTTACCGGCGGTGGCAGAAACGTGTCAGAATGGAGAACGTAGGCCTCCAAAGGACGGCAACCTTACAATGTCGCTTTTCGAGGTCAGGTGACACGTGCCCCACGGCGTTCTTCGACTACTATTCGTTCTATTTCAGTATTTAATTGATGTAGACACATGCCGGGGGCTACAAGTATCGCAGACACTGAAACTAAGCCGAAATAACCGTTTTTCCCTATCGAGGGCTGTGACATTTGAGGGCAAGCCTAGTTGTATGGGAGACGTTTCTATTGGCCTTACGAAGAACATATCAGGGATATTGCGTACTCATTCGTTGCGGAGTACCAACGATTTTGGATTTTGCAAATACTACTACTGTATGTCGTAGATGGGCCAGCTCTTAATGTTACGTGCCACAACAAACAAACACTTACAGAATTTCCAAACTCGGTGTGTCCAAAAATGTCCCGGCTTCCAGGCTGGTGAAGTCATTGAGCCTGAGCGACCTGGTTAGGTTTCCAGAAGTTGAAAGTTTCGGAAAATAAAAACGCGAAGTTCTGATTATGAGAGTTTTATACACCCACCAGCACACATTCTCCCAACTTCTTGAGGACAAGCACATTTGAAACAGCCAAGGTTGTGAAGGCACACGTACCATTTACAACAGAGACCCCATTTCCAAGCAGATTGGTCGAAACGTGCCTCGCATTGACGATAAAAAAAATGTGTGTTTCTGTGCAGGCGGTGTGGTCGAAAAACGTTATCCCGACTTGATTTATATCTAGCGACGAAACGTTTAAAAACGATTACATGACAATGCTTCTACGCTAGACAAGATGTCCTCGTCGTACCCATATATTCACCCGTCAACGGCAACACTCTAGCCCGTCAATTATTCGATCTGTGGATATTCACCATGGAATGTATGTACATATTTGCGTTTCAGCATCGTTAATATAATTCCTAGTGTTGGGCAAGTAGACGCCATCTCTGGCAAGGCGAATTGATGTCTATCGCTACAAGCATACGCGTGTATTTGTATGGGCTGTTCTCTGTATGGACACCACGGTACAATATTGGTTTGGTCCGGGAATATACCGTAAATGCTTACTTCAGCCGGTGCCAACAAAATCAAGATCATGTCGACCTACAAATGCGCCTGCTAAATGGAATGACGAATAGCTCAGACAACTAAAACACGCAACAGAAAAATACACTTCTACCCAGTCAACTCTAAAATATCCGGTTGTCGAGGCTTGCCATCTACCCCACAGCCTTACACTGGTACTCGACCGTAATCGTTTCGGATAAGTGGCACCGATAGGTTTGCTAGAAAAGGCAAAACGCTTCCATATTCTCGATCGATAAGGAGGCCAAACCAACGTTTTGAGCATTCCTGAATGGAGATGACGACTAAACGCAACGAACAGGATTCATCGAGCAACAGGGGTTTATTTTGTCATTCTTTCGACGCGGTAGTGATCTTGAAGAGTACGGCACACCAAAACAACATGGGTGGTAATATTGTAGAACATCGCGATCAACGTATCAGCTAGCAGGCTCATAGCATATATGCATAAAGCCCTTCCGACCAACAGTCGTGTGTTCCATGACAGCGTCGAGAACATATGCTTGAGGACAAAATTCCACACGTACTAACAACATCATCATGATATTGAGTTTACGTTAAATCAATGGGGTTGTTCGACGAACAAGTCGGCGTGATATTCCCGCCGCCATATAATACTTCGAGACCAAGCGTGAGAGCCCACTTAACGACTTTCAACGTATGACCTCGCGGAATAAGCCTGTTGTTCGCGCCGGCCTCTGTTCGTGAATGACAAAACATATATGTCGGTTATATTTACCTAACAGGATAATCTTCTCGCTAAACGGTGGTGCTGCCATCTCTTTACAGGCGCCACCTCACGGCTCACTTACAGATCGCGTAGGGACTCCAATCCTTCGAAGGCACCAGCTGGGAGGGCTCCCATTCGGTTGAACGTCAAATCCCTATAGCAATGCATCCCCACACGAGAAGCAGTGTTGTTGAATGTGATATAGAGAGGCGGTGGCGGGGGGGATGGGGGTCAAAACAACTAACGAACAAAGCATGTTACGGTAGGGGTGCACGTAATCGTTATGGGGGTCTGTATATTTGAGGATCCCCACTCGGCGCATAAATATTGTAGCCAAGGAAACACAATCTGCGATGTCGGTGGACAATCGAATTGCCTAGGTATGCAACGCAACGTGAATAAAAATGCAAGAGCGAGTCTACAGATGTTGGGCAGAAGTGTTGACGACAACGTGCTGTCTGTATTGTACCTTAAGTGTGATACATTGGTCCAGGTGTACGTCATGATTGTCGCAAGACGTGTGAAACGATGTGTATCGGAAAACCGATAAATACAAGTGGTTGATCTCTTGGTTTGGCCTAACATTACACAAACCTATGAAGACCATATATATATTGCCGATAATATTATCGCTTGTTCGTCATTGCTACCTACGATGTGTTCCATTCTGACAGGCTAACCGACTTAGGAGTCGAAGAACGTGCAAGCGTCGAAATTAACACGGAATTATTTTATCCGAACCATGACGACGCGTGAATAGTTTTGTCTACCTCCTAGAAGAATGCAAGCAAATGTTTCTCTTACAGTATATCCAAAGATGTAGCGCCCTTGAAGCTTCCCGGTTCCAGGTCTAGGACGTTGGAAGAGAGAGACCTGGGGCACCGATGCAGAACCCGATGGGTGTGGGATGGTCAGGAAAATCGTCAACATAGGGAGATACTCAGCAGGAAACGCAGGTTGGTTCACGGCAGGCAACAGCCAACAGTGCAATAACAAACAGCGACCGGTCAGACGAGCCTACAGTGCTATAAATATATCCGAGATGTACCTGGTCGAGCAAAGAATCCGCCCAAACCGTCGATAAGCGTGCGACGATATGCTGTTACTAGAGTACACGTACCTCAATATTCGGGGTGTCAGTTAAACCATTTGTGTTATTATGTTTCGAACTATCTAGAATACTCGTCCTCATATCAAGGATGCGGTCACGTGATCAAAGCCAGCATCCTATTTCAAGAGTGCAACATACACCGACGCGTGTGCTGGTAATTAACAGCAAGGTATAAGTCACCATCCCGCTCACACCCCGCGCAAACTCTAGAAGGCAAGAAACCGTGTTGTTACGGGGGTACATAGTAAATTGGACCTACAGTACACGCAAAAAACTACATATTTTTATATTTTTACTAACAATATTTGGTCCTATTTACTCTGGTCCCCCGTAATAATGACATTTAACGGGTACACCTCAACAATAAAAGCAGAACATCTGAAGTAACTGGCCTTCTCTTAGAACAGATCTTTTTTACCTTATAACGCGTACGTCACGTGTACTCCGGAGCTTTGGTAAGTCACCCTCCGCCTCGAGTAGATAATATATATTGTCTTCCAAACTACCTTATATATGGCGTTAAGACAAAAGGTCAGCATGACTCGAGTGTGACCAGCAAGTGGGCACGATCAAAAATCGACGAGGAAAACACCTAGACGATGCGTGAGCCCCACTTCAGTACGGTGGCTTTCTTGCATACCGTCTCGTACGTAAAGAAATACATATGAAGCACGGCAAGCCATGTTGTAAAGATCGTATGAAACTATCGGTCACATACGAGCTAGGGGAGACATAGTTGGGATGAGTGATGGCGCCGTCATTGAAAAGCGGGCGACATCTAAGGGGTCACTCACAGTTCGAGTAGAGACGTTAAACCTTCGAAGACACCACTTGGGAGGGACTCCATGCCGTTGTCGCGTAATTCTCTGATACAGTCAGCCCCCGCGTCATTGGAGAAACAGCAGAATAGGCGTCGAAAACAGGGGCCAAGAGAGGCGCTTGTAGCTCGCTCAAGATACACAACACCACTAGTAAAGGTTGTTGTAGCGCAGTTCTCAGAGAACAGAATATGAAGTATAGCTGGTCCGTGTTTTAATGTTCGCAATTTACAGTTTGGAGAGGACAACACAAATGCTTCGCCTGATATTACGAGCACTCAGTGGCGTTGCACAGTAAACAAATGAAATACAAAGCGTCACGTGCGAACGGGTTTTTTTTCGTAGGTTAGAGATAAGCCCAAAGGTATGATTAAAATACCGAATCACGAAACCGTAGCTGATTTCTAGTGATGGGTGTTCAATCGATAGCACACAGCACTGATCGCGCAATGGCAGCAATTCTCGGAGACGTAGCCTAAAAGTTACAGGCGACCGAGTAAACGTGTGCGCGAGTAGATAGACATCCTGAATGCCTACAATAGGGCGGGTTAACGGTGCTGCCGGATTTGGCACCTCCTGCATTGATCATTATAAACTCGACAACGTTGTACTGCCTCGCTTACAAAAATTCCAAAGCTGGAGCACCGATGAAGTTGCCGGGCCGCAGAACAAGGTTGTTCCGTTCGAAATTCCTGTGTCACCGAATGATAGGCAGGCACAACATCGTGTGTCATGGGGAAACTGTGGTTGCAGATGGCCACTCACACCTGCACAAGATGAAAGCAGGACCTATCTAAAGGAAACGACATAAGGGAGACCAGGTGATAGCACCAGCATAAAAGTTGTGGAAATACACAAACTAACGTGTACTCTCTTGGGGTAAGGAATCCAGAACAAAAGTCGAGCTATATACCAAGATTTGTGCTTCAGCAATTCACCCATACTCTAACGTATCTCTGACGGCACGTATGAAGACACACGTCTAAATACCAGCTTACCGTCAAGAAGTGAGGCTGACGTCCCGTTGTATAAATACAGACGCAGCACCATGTGTACCATACCGTTAACCGGTAAGAAACACTCTGTACTAAGATTTTATCACAAGCCGTGGCATAACATGCCATACCCACACTGAAAAACGATAATACGAGATCAGGACACCCACACCACAACCATGCGGAAGCGTATGACGGAATATTCATGGTACAAGAACAACAGTAAAGCATGCAGGCAGCAAATGCCATTGGGATGGGGAATCATGTATATATTAGCTGGTTCTCTTACTTTCAGCCGGTGAACCAAATCGTACAGGCAATAGGAGGCGCGTTGATCGTATTTGGTGTCACTCACACTCTCAGCAGCGCTCCAAAATCATGGAAGAAATCGAGCGGCAGGGTGGTGATTTGGTTGTTGAAAAGGATCCTGGAAAAGCGTATTGATCATAGAAAGGGCGGTAGTCGACAGCAGAGGACGGAGTGCTTTGACATATCTTTCCTTGGAACGTTTCCCACAGTAGTGGCTGGATTCTGAGTGCATGGCGTACAGCGTATGTTTCTCCTCGCCGTCGATACAGAACACGTTGGTCGACACAGTCCCTGTCTCATACGGTGAGAAGAATTAATATTTTGCAGCGCGTTGCGGATCAAACACCAACTAGTTTCACGTACACCTTGCTGACAACGGCGGAATGATGAGTTGATGTGTAATGAATACCCGTGGGATAGGCGCGCGTTGCGGGAAGCTTGGTACGCCCTTGAAAAGAGGCTCCTCAAGCAAGGAGATCATATACTTCCCCCAACACACCCCTTGGATTGAATGATTTGCCATGTCCTATACACACCTCCTATGGCTTGTGCATCGAACAAATCGAAAAGTAGAAAACACGATGCACCCAATGCACAAGTAGTGTCTGAGATAAGGAGCTCGCTGTGAGACAAAGGTTCGGGGGAAGCACCTACCTGCCACGGATCGATAGATACCCCCGCGAAGTGACGCATGAACTGCCCAAAGTCATTGTGAACTTTACGCATTATTTAGGACATCATTCACTTGCAAGCGCTGTCCAACCTCGTTGGCGGTCGTGACAATATATCAAGCTCTGGTTATTGTAACTCTCATACTTACAAGGATTCGATCGTGCCTCGTCCAATGGTGTCCAAGCACGCCACGATATCAGGGACATCTTGGTCAGTGAGTCGGCAGCTAGATAGAAAGCTTGAACGGACGTAGAATCAACAAAAACAGATTACATCATTAGACAGTTTCATGCGTAGGTCAACGCAAGTTGCATACACATTGTTGGGGCCCATTCGAAGGCGGCATACCTAGTTCAACGCACGTTTAGCCCTCAAGAATTAAACACTAATTTATAAATTCAGGGGGTGCGGTGCCTAGTTTCACGTAGTGTTGTGTAAGACATATACGTGTTTTCCTTTCCTTTCGATAAGCAGTGTTAGTTTGCGTATACGGAGACCCCGAGCTAACCAACATAATGTTCAAGCGACACCAGCGCAAACGCACTGGCTATCTGTACCGTGACTAAAATTTCACCCATCCTCAAATTTCCAGACGTAGACAGGACGAGACCAAACCGGGAGCGTGGTTAGACCGGGAGCGTGGTTAGACAAGTGTTTATTGCCAATAATGCTTTCCATTTGTTAGAAACCATTCAGACGGAGACTATGCGCCTTAGTATAGTAAGTGGGATGTCTACAACCGGGGTCTATCGGTCCATTGCAATTCATGGTCAAGCGAGATGCATGTCGAGACCCCCCAGGAATCTCCTCTTTACCCGCTCGTAAGATCCACAAAGGGGGTCGGTGGAGATGAAGCAACGCCAAACGCCACCAGGATACCCTTCAAGTACCCACAAAACCCTTTAAGTACCAAAAACAATAACTCTGACGAAGTATTCCCATCGAACTCCTCTAGTGGAAATGCAGGAGATGCATCATACCCACACAATACAGCGTCGACTGATGTTTCTAGGCATTAGGATGGGTAACGTCTGAAGAGGTGTTCAAGTATTGCATTGCCGAAACTCTCCACAACCTTGCTCGAACACTTACCCAATGGGAGGGTGCTTGTGAAATATGCCTTATATACCGTTTCTCTGAAACGAGGGTCGTCTAGTAGGAATTTGTTATCTTCGCTGATTAATATCCTGCACGCTGACAAAGCATACGCCTTGGCTTATCGTCACGCGTGGTTGGCCGAATATTTCTTTTGTCGGGCTTGTGTTATCAAACACACTTCGTGTTTCCGACATGGCGCCTACGCGTCGTACGTAATACTAGAGTGAGGCTCAAAGCCACGTTGCCTACTTTGTATTCCGTATAATACACGAGATTCAGTAGCCGTCCGTGCACTAGGAGCTGCCTGGTGTTCGCGAAACGTGGTCAGCGCTAGGTCTTTGGGATATCAGGCACAGCTTGGAAACCCTATATTGAAGAGAGGTGAAATGTTCTGAACTGCTTGGGACAACCATCAACCTTTGTGGGTATGATCGTGCTGCAAATAAGTCGTAACTGTCCGCCCAGGACACGTCGGGCGCCTCCCTTATCCCCAAATCGCGGGTTGCTACTTGATGTGCCCGGTGCCACAAACGCCACTCTTCTCCAACAGTGTTCCGTACTTCAGGGCATGTATAGAGTAATTTCACCATCTGCTGATATTCAACCGCAATTCAAACAACACAATGCTAAGTGCGTATAAACTACGTTCGATTTATACAAAGTACTTACAGCGTGTTAGCTCCCGGGGTGCAAACATTGTCTGTAAGACATGCGTTAAGACCTGTGGCGACAACGTGCAAGGGGAAAGGTGTCAGCCGCCGAGGAAATCTGACATACTATGCCAGCTAATACATGTTCCCAGCAGTGCGATAATGGTTCAGCTATGGAAAATATTCGGCATACGTGGACAAGACAATACGTGTAGCACCCGACCTATTGCACCTAAGGTGGAAACCGTGTTGGGTTCGCAGACAACGATGTAGACGTCTCTTGTTCTCCTGTTTGGAAATGGTAAAAATATATGTGAGCTGCACGCCACCACAAAAGCAGCCTTGCCCAAACAGAACACAACTTTCCCCGTGGCAAATCGTGGCCGCGTCTTCTATGGTCCTTCACACACAAACGATGAGATTGCGACTCAGAGGTATTATCGTATGTCGGTACTGACCGTAGGCGGTGTCCACCACAAAAAGTAGTGATCCCAGTAGATTGGCGAGTCGCATGATGCGGGGAATGGCCTTCTGGACAGATTCCTGGACTGATGGCGAGGACGGAGAACAAGAATGCAGCGACACGTTGAGCAGGCGTTTCTCGAGCAGATTTCGGTGTAGGCGTTGTGACAACGCGTGCGTACAGCGAGTCACCAGCGTACAGGACAAGAGGTACGAAGCGGTAATCAAGGCTTGGGCTTTATTCCTCAAATATTTCCTTTTAACGTGGCGTATGTCTTGTTCAAATCCAACTAATGCTCAAACCAGGCAGAAGCAGGCAAGAAAGCTGGAATTTTTTACTGATACTTTTACTGCGGCATCCGATTCCATTATCTCAATACCCAAAATTTCATACGATTATTTGAACCACGAGGAATAGAACGCTGCTTAAAGCAAGCTGAATCTGACTCCATATGAACATGGTTTCGACTGCAAGGGGATATTTTGCGAAGTATGAGAAAGCACGTTTTGAAAATGCACGGGAGAAATTTCCCCTACAATATAATAATTATCTGGGTGACTATTCTGGTGTAGTCCGTACCACCTGACACCTATGGCGGTATCGTCGAGAACGAAACTGACTCAGACGCGAAGCGACGATACCGATGCAGGTTAAAGGTGTGGTAGACGATAGTTTGATTTGACTGGATGTCATTCTTGTGGTCTCGTGGAAGCTGTTGCAGTTTCAAGTTAAAGGGTTGGTCGGTTGTCGTCAATAGTTCGACATAGTCAGTAAGATTCGAGATTGACTCAAGATAATTGATGCTAACTTGGGGCTGCTGCTTTAATGAAACGCGGAGATTATCCCTCCCCCCGCCCCCCTTGGCTTCCGGCGGAGAGTACGAGCTTGAATAATGCAAGTTCCAATGCAAAGTGCACATGTTTGGTTTGGGAACAGAGCCCACTCCGGTTCGTTCTTAGTGGGACTATGTTGTCTATTTCGAATAATATAATCGGAACGACTACCTCTAGCTCCACGTTGCTGACGGTTCTGCAACAAAGTACGTCGTATTCTAATACATCGTATGGGTACTCCTGTATATAATGCGTTTGCTGCGTACAGGTAGTAGTGGGGCTAACACTCAAGACATCCCAGGCTCGTCGCGTAATAACCCGATACCGTACCCAAGGATCAAATTCATTGTTTTGCCCGATACACCATCGGCCAAAAAGGAATAAACAAAAACAAGAATTATCACCAGATTCCAAGTATTGTTTTACCCTTCGGTGGAAAATGTGTTCCATGTATCGTCTGGCTCGTGGCACCTATATATAACGTTAGCGTTGGCCTATCCATGTTTCATTAAGATGTATCAGGTATGTCCCACCCGGAATGCTCCTATCCACGGTCACGGCTCATCTTAAATGATAGTCAACACGACGAGGAAATCGCCAGGTTTCAATGCCCTATATTACTTTTTCTTGGGGTAATTTGCTGTTTCCAAGTTTCCTGGGAAAAAGCGCTTTCATATACAGTGGGAGCCCTTGCGTTTTAGTATATTTCTTAGTGTCTTTAGGCTTTCAAGCTAATCCAGCGCGTAAATGTGACACACAAGGGATAATGTTTCAATTGCGGGTGATCTTTCGATGATTATCCATTATCCGGGATGACGAAGATGCATACCCTGAAATGTACAGCCTTCATGTACTTTGGTAGAGTTGATGGCTACGGTTCATGATTTTCAGGAAAAAAAAACGGGTATTACGGGTGCACCACAGCGATGAAGGTTTTTGTAACTCTGACATCATACCTGACTTTAGTTGTTTGCCGAAATCAACGCAGAATGCAGAAAGCGTTAAAAGACGGGGTGTAATCTTTTCCCGTCGCAAGGTGACGAGGGATCCGAGGCGATGCAAATCTGAGCTGATATTAACATACCAGGAAGGTACTCGCCATACTCATCGGAGAGGAGGGAAGCGTGCCTGATGTGTGACCCCAGATAGCACATAGGAAAGACAACGATCTTGATGAACAAGCTTGTCGAGGTCGTGCACTCCACTAATCGTAATGTATAACAGGGATGAAAAGAACAACAGGCAAGATCTCCGCTTGGAGGATATCATATTTTTGTGAACATCTGCCAATTTCTGGTTCTGAAAGAACCAACACAACCATACATATGATCATTTTTAAGTTTTATCGGTTTACGTTCACTGGTATCGGCTACGATAATTTGTTTCCATTCTTCTTTTTTTCGTCCAACGATGATCGCCACCAAACACACGGATGTTTCTACTGGAACAATGAAATACTGTCGTGTAAGGTATCGCTGCAGGTAATTGTCGTTGTTATCATTGTCTTTGCCATGTCCACAATGTGGTGGTTCGATGTTTCAGTATTTGATATTATGGGAAGTGGCCATTCCGAAAGTTTAACGACAAATACATTTCTAGGATGCCACATTTTAGGGGGCAGAACCGCCAGTACATCTTTATACTTTGGGTTTCGTTTCAAAACCCAGCGCGTAGCATATGGTTGCCTTGGTCATTTCAAGAAAACAACTGGCAGACCCGCGAAACAATACCATGTATGACATCCTCAAATCGTAACTCATGACATTTTTTTTGAAGGTACAACATATGTACGAGGTATCCACGAACGCCAAGTACATTTCCGCTATAGGTAGTACTTTGGAGATGATCTACGTAGCTGTCTCTGCCAGCTAGCAAAGCAAGGCACTTGTAACTGTCGTCAACAGAGACGTTCGCGTTCGCGGATACAGAGCAGCAGTGTCCGTTGCATCAACTCCATTGAAGCCTGCTCTGATGGTGTGGCCTTGGTTGTTATCGATTAAACGAAAAAAAACTGGACCAGATGACAACACATGGCTGCTGCGTAGCACCTGAAGAGTGTCGCAATCCGGACCAGGTGCCAACACATTGCTGCTGCGTAGCACCTGTAGAGTTTTGCCGAACTGGAGTCGATTCCCAGTGGGAACCGAGAAGCAAAAACTGAAATGAGGAAAAACAGAAGCCGTCGCAATGGAAATGCCAAGAGAACAAACACAACAAGACGACAACCGGTCGCATCGGGCAGTATTGGGTGACGAACGACGCGTTCACTCGCACGCGTTCGCGACGTCTCAATGCCTAGCAAGAAGCTTGAATGCCAGCGCCGCCTCGGGCTGTGTCGACCGCGCAGGCAGTGGCAACTAAGAGTGGCAGCATTTACAATATAGATACAATTCACGGCGATTCGCAGTTGTTCCCATATCAAAATGCGGACGGAGCAAATCAGAAACGCGCGTTCGCTCGAAGAAACTACACCGGCGCAAAATAATGGATCGTAAATCGAAATCCCTTTGGTATTCAAGGTAGGCCGGAGAACACACGGACATGCAGGTATAACCACACAACCGTAATCAGCAGTAAATGGGTTAGTTGCACTCCTGATAATTAGATACTTTCATCGGAAAATCTCTCGCGCGGAATTCAAATAGATACAAACATTTTAATGGTACACTATCTGTAGTATGCGGGCTTGGTATCATGTAATTCGAAGCACGCTTTAACAAAGAACTACGTCCCCGGTGGCTTGGTAGGTGGTCCACGTGCCTATCAAGACCAATTAAGTGGGTTCGAGTCTCACCGAGTGCATGCTCGCAGGGACTTTTTCTTGCGTAAAATAATTGATTAGCGGAAAGCGCGAGAGCGTGAGTTAGCTACATTCGATGGAAATCGACGAGCGGTGGGAATGCTGAACCCCATGCGCGACAAAAACTAAAGGCACGTACCGGGGGGGTAAGGGAAGGACACCTGTGACCACGGCTTGTCTTGAAGCTCGCTGAGGGTACAACCTTCTACGAGTTAGGCTGGAAGGTAAAAGTGATGAAAAAAAAAAAAAAAAATGAACATCAAATGGTGGATGCTGTATAACGTCATTCGTGTTTAAGATCAACTGCCAGTTGCCGCAGCAATGTTCATCCAAAGATCCGAACTGTATCGATTATAGACCATTCTTAAGCAGGCATTTCAGGTGTCCGACCTTCACCGCATCAACAGTGCCAGCCTTTCTTGCCCTTAGGTGCAGATTTCCCCATGCTATTATTGGTGTGCGAGTGTTTAGTCTTTCCCTCGCAAAAACTTTCCGTGCATGTCTCTTTGGGGATAGACGTAGTTTTCCTTCTCTCAATAATGTTGTCGTTGGTCGATTTCGTGGAATATTGCTATTACGTGGGATCATAGTTAATAGGACCTACGGTACACACGATATCCTATATATTTACTTATTTTAACAGACAGTATTTCGTCTTATTTACTATATTCCCCCGTAATATCATTCACGCTCAACTTGGTCGTAGGGGGGTTGTTTGAAGCCTATCGAGCTAGACACCGCTGGTGAAGAAATATTCAATAGTCTCGCGAGCAAATATTGCGCTCTGCTCTCGTATCACAAACGTGGTACACAAAAAATTCCTATTCACCAAAGTCGTCCCAGTGGCGACGATGGGTTCCAGCAACAACCACAAGAACATTCACGTTCTTGGCTTCGGGATAAATACACAACAGCCGTTGAGGTCAATTTCGAACAGCTCTTGCTCTATATGTAATTCCCCCCTCGAAAAGTAAAAACAACAATCATCGTCCGTTACCACAGCAGTACGTACCACGCACCAGGAACACAACTATCGAAGAACCTATAATCCTAAATATCATGGGAGCGTTTGTTCGAAACTTTCACAATTGCAACAAAGTATACAAGAAAAAAAAAAAAAACAAATAGTACCATCAATCACAAATAAAGTAATATTTATTGTATTTGCCAGAAAGCAGCACGGCACTAAAGAGTATGCAGGTGCCCGTACTGCCTCATGCCCTCACCAAGCACCCAATCGAGTCGCGTCCTCTGGAAGATCTATCTGACAACTATCGCTCTCGGAAACGAAAGGCAAACCCCGAAAACCGTTTGCTCGATATTCGAATGACATGTTGACCCAAAACGCGGGTCACCGTTTTGTTCTGCCATCACAACGCTTAGCATTTTTTTTTTTTGTGCCTGTTGCTTTACATGTAATAACACTAATCGATGTTCGCGACCTCCGCCGGCCGAAGTGAAAAGCAGGTCGAATACGCTTCTACACACTGCGGTATTGGTTGCGAAAAGTGTTGGAATCTGGATTCAGTCTGACCGTAGCAGTCCAGAAGATCATCTGCGCAAAGGTTTGGCGCGTAGAGATCATTAACATCAAGTGAACAGATCGGAAAACAAACGGGCAGCACAACAGCAGTATTGACTATACTGGCAGACTAACAAATAGCCCAGTTGAAGCTCACCATACTCCTTGTCCCTCCCACAAGATTATCACGCCATGTGTTCACGTAGCCTGTCCCCAAACACGGGTAAGGGTTGGAAACGGCTGTCTATGCTGGCCTATCCGGGCTCTATTCGTGGTGGGCTCCCTGACCTTCGTGTTCGTGCCTATATAATATGTTGCCTACTTTGTGCAAGGCAACAAATTCTGAAGGCATGCAAAACACGAATTATCAGGCTTTCATTGATTTTGCATTGCAACAGGGGTAAGGGAGCCATCAAAGGGTCGGCAGCTGGGCGGGTGCGTAATACGTTTAGCCCTTTACTCTGGAGTATTGGAAACTACAGTACTGCGTATTATAATATAGTGCACTGCACTGTACTATTAGTAACACCACGACTATTGTGGACGCAACTACAATACACTACATACGTACTACGTCAATGGTACAATGCTACTGCTGTTTATACCCCAGCTATCTGTTTTTACTCACACTACAACACCTTGTGGTAGAAGGACTACCGCAGTGTCACAGCTAGTGTTGTAGCTGCCGCACTAGTAGTAGAAGAAATGCAGTCTTACGGGGAACCATACGAAATAGTACCAAAAGTCGTTAGCAAAAATAGGGAAAAGTATTGGTGTTTGTCTGTACCGTAGGTCCTATTTTCTATGTTCCCCCGTAATAGTAGTACTGCGCACTACTCTTACTCCTGTTACGGCTGGCTTATTTCCATATTCGTTACCTCTCTATTGCCGCCACTGATTGTACCACGTTGAAGTTGTACGAATATGGCTGTGTTTCTGTCACTTACCCTTGGCTGGTAGGGCGTTGCGTCGATGTACTCGTACTTCTTGGGGATATCGAGCGGCCTCGGCAGGAGAGTTGTGAATTCTGACAAGAAAACAGGGGCGTGCCATTCTCCACAACAACCATTTATTCCGCGGATAACGCCTGCGTGTATAAAAGTTGAGGAAACGCGTTGGGTGCAACTTGTGCCAGTAGAATGGGGTATTGGAATCAACCAGAGCCATGTGACATAGAATCGCAATACCTTACTCATATGTGGTCCATGATGTTTAAATAGTTGTCAAAAACACAGCACTTCCGATTTACGTCACTACATGGCTACAAGTTGTATGTACATAATAACATGTACACAGTAACACGACGTACATAATTTTTTGATGGAAGTCAACAAGTGGGAAAAATGAAAAAATTAAAGAGTGGAGTTTTTGCCATCAAGATTCACACTGTAGAATATGTTTCTTCTTGCTAAGCTCTGAACTGCTGTCTTAGCCTAACCCACAACCCCACATCACGATAACTCGATAAAGTTACAGGAAGTGTTCGGCCAAAGGAGGGAAGGCGAGAAATGTAGTAAGTGACCGCTTGACTTCGACCCGTTTGACCCGCATATCCGGCGGAGTTGAATTTCCCGTTTTCCGACATGGTAGGGGTGTTGCATACATTTCTTCGGAAACAAAGGTGAATAGTTAACCTTTTCCCTAAGGTACAAAGGCTATCTACTCATCAAAATATAAATTCGGTGCATGCTTAGCTACTGCTGCTGAGGATCGGGTTCATTCTTCTGTTTTTTTTCAAAAGACAGATACGTAATTCATAACAAGTATGACACAAACGCCTTCGAGCTGTCTGTTACCGTGGTTTTTGTGGCTGTGGCAAATCAAAACCATGTTTTTTTTTATTCAGTATTATCATCACGATATTGGTATATGCGTATCGCGTCACTCCACAATGCAGAACACCAATTAGAAGATACCTCGTACGTCTATGTTATAAGCCTGACATCGTGTGCCCAACTGCTAGCAGCTGCTGCTGCTGATTCTGCGCCTCCTGCTGCCGATTGATGTTGATTGTTGCTGTCGCCGCCAATTCTGCGGCTGCTGACGATTTTTTTTATGTTTTTCACAAATAGTGAACTCAAACGTCACAACGTGGCCACGGATACATACGAACGCGTACGCAAGAGGTCGTTGGTGTTGGTTCAGCACAATATAGACAGGATAGAATAATCCATATGCGCGCAGCACGATGCATCGCAGATATTAATACTGCAAGTATTGATGTGATGTCGCGCTTTATTACCACCAGTTGCTATATCGACCATGGTACATGGGACCAAATATTGTTAGTATTAGTAGGGAAATATGTTGGTGTTCGTCTGTACCGTAGGTGCCATATACTACGGCCCTCCGTAGTAGTTGTAAACGTAATACCGGTATATAATTTGAATCTTGTGTACTACACACTTTTCGTAGGAGAAGTTTTCATCAGTATCGAGCGTGGCGATCATGCGAGCGACCATACATCCTGAGGGAGGGGGCGGAGCTGATGCGGCCTAGTAATTTTCCGTTTGTCTTACGCTGCACCACTTTGAGATCTCGGCAATTGTAGTGGCAGGTGGTGATGTTTGGAGAGCGGTCGGACGTTCACTATCAAAACGCACGCTGTTCACGGTGGGCGTTGACGCGTATTAGGGGGATAGGGACAACAACGTGTGACCTTCGGATGGTTCAAAAGCATGCTATTACGGAGGACCATAGGAATTTGGACCTACACTGCACACAAAAACCTATACAAATCCGTATTTTTACCAACAACATTTGGTCCTACTTACTATGGTCCCCCGTATTTAAACAGATCAAAGCTTTCTATTAGTAGACAAACGGGCAAAGTTCAGATGTTGTATCTGGCCAACTTCATCCCAGAAAATTAGATGCACGACGTGAGGCTGGCCATTGCGGGTCTCTTGGCGTGATACCTGTTTTTAACATGAAAAATGACCAAAGAGACTTATTTTGTGCTAAGTGAAATAGTAGGTTCCAATGGGTACATAACGTTACTGTGCCTATAACCATACAAGGCATTGCATTATGTACAAGGTGCCTGGCACCGGGTATATTTTACCTGCGGTCCACCACGTACCCCCGGCACGATTTAATATCCTGTAGTCGATAGAGAAAAAATCTTTGAACTTAATTTCGTACTCATCAAGGTGTTGTTGGTAGAACTGCCGCAGAACTGTTGATAGAAAAGTCCATTGTGAACAAGTAGAGGAAGGAAGGAACGCAAAGCAGATCGGATATATCCTGGTGAAAGGCTCTCACACCACCGCACACGTAGTACTTGACACAAAAATGTATTTATTTCCGTCCGACAGAAGATCGGGAATAATTAATATCAGTTTTCCGTGGGGGGTACTCATACTGTGCTGTGTTAGGGTAAAAGGAGTTTTAGCACGATACCATCTTTACAGTTTTCCACTTATCGATTTAGACGTACAGAATGGACCCGCCAACGCAAAACACCTAATTATATGGGCACGCTTGAGATTTTTACTGGGGAGCTATTTTCAGACAACCTCGAGCATCGGCTATTATGTAGGGACATAGTGTAGAGTTGACCACTGAGCCGCTATTATTCACACAATTTTCTTCGCGTTCTCCAAAAGTGAGTATTAGGTTCTCACTTACTTTCTTGCTGGCGGGTCTATGCTGCACACGCGATGTATACCGCGGAACGTGAATTCTGGTTGTCGTCGTGATCAGCAAACGCTCCGTCTGAAACGCTGCTCATTGCAAAGGTGTAAAGGCTACTCAGGTTGGGCATAACTATTTTTTGCTTTCAAAAGTCCGGATACATGGCTCAACCTTAGTGCTTCGCTGGCATATACGTTGCACTCTGTGAGGACCATGTCTGTGGACACTGCTAGGCCAGATCTTACGGAATATTGTTCCGTGTTGGCAGTGTACGACAATATTTCCAATCTGCCACCACCCTCATAGATACGCTTTCCTCGGCATGGGTGTGGTTGTAGCGAATTTCGATATCACAGCAGTTAAAAGTCTCGTCTCTACGGGAATATGTGCGTATTTCTGTTCCTTGCCTTATTTGTATAGAATGCCTAGCCTTGCCTTATTTGTATAGAATGCCTAGAATCTTGCTCACCTCGGCCTGAGGCGTATACATCTCGAAAAACAAATCCGGAATTTCACAGCTTTGGGTATTTTGCCAAGAAAGGTGTTATTCTCGTTTTCTAAAAGAAGAGAAAAATTTAAGGCTTCCGAAGAAATAAAGAAGAACCACATACATGGTCGTCTGGCACTTTTTATGAGGTAAACAACGTATCACTGATTTTCAATTGGAGTGCAGTTAGCTGCCTTGCAGAAATATCGGGGAGGGTTCTCCTAACACATGCGTAAAAGCGGCATTAACGGGTAATTTCAACGTAATTCGTCCAAATATGGTGTATTTGTTGGACAACAAAAACTGTACGGGTACCAACGCCTCTCGGCGCCGCCGTCATCGGTAGTTTTGTGTTACTGTTCAATTCGTTACGTTTTCGAAAGATAGGTCAAAAATTAGATTGGAACAGGTGTCCTACAATTTAACCCTGGCGTCCACGGTGGCTGGGTGGTGTGCTCCGCGTGCCAACGATAATAATTTTCGTGAATTCGAGTCCTACCGTGCGCATATTCTGAAATACCAATGATAATGGGAACGCAAATATACTTCCAAAAAATGTTCGATTATGTCCTCGTACCGCCGCTGTGAGACAAAGGGAAAACATGTTTGATATTTTTGGAGGGTTTTCCAACGGCTGCAGGCGGAACATTTTATTTTTTGTTGCAACTTGTCAAAACGCTGATAAAAGAAAGCTCGTGCGACGATAGACGCTTGATTCTGACATACACCCAGCTCACGGCCACCCCCTTCGTGTCGAGCAAGGGAAACGAATGTAGATGACGGCCTCAAAGATACTAGATGGATCCATGATCTTCAGGGGCTAGAGCTTGCCGGCAGGTCCTACGCTCTGCTCCTAAACCTCGAATAAAAATTGTTGTTGTGTTATAGCGGATGGCGCCAGGGAGGGAGGTTCATAGCGCTGTGACTGTCGTGATCAGCGCTATGGGGAGGATAATACGGCGCGAGACCACTGTCCTGATAAGGGTCTCGCGTCGGGTCAATTCGATAGGCAGAGGGCAAGCTTTGGTTAGCATCCTCTGGGCGGATCTTATAGGGGCAGGGAGGATCCCCGGTGTGGGAACGCCTTCGGTCTCACGTACAGAGCCAGTAACGAGGTTCTGGGACCACCCGGTGTTTACAAAACACCACCAAGAGTGAAGAAAGAAAGTCAAAGCCAAGTGATCTGTGATACCTGTCCTATCGACCCCCAGTCCCATGGGCCCTGCCTTGCCCGTCGTGCCCGTCATCGTGTCTGTGGTGCTACATAGAGTGTTCACGCTGATTGCTTGCATTTACCGCATTGCATCGATCCACGTTCTGCGTGACCCGATTATTGCTGCTCGAAGGCACTTCCTCGAACTCCCAAACAACAGGTGAGCCGGCCTCAGAGATCTAACGAGCGCATGTCCTTTTTACGGTCCGAGAGCTGTACCCTGCTGTAAGCTGGTGAACCCAGGGATATCGAAGTGCATTGCAGGAGATCGGAGTGTTCGCAAAGCGTGTGGAAGAGATCGGAGCGATTGCAAACTTGTGAAATAATGTCATCGTGTTCTTTGTATAATCCCACGTTTGATCTTGCATAATGCTTCATTGCATACCAGTTACGTGGTGCATTTATATTCATGCATCCACATGTTTTCGTTGTTGCCTGCCTTGTATGATGGTGATACGTGCCATATGCTGTTGTGTATTCACGCTGATAATGGTGCTCTGCTTGTTTGTTTCGTGAGGCTTTGAAGATACTTATCTGGTCAATGCATGCAGGCATATTCGTTGCTCGTGCTCCGTTTGCCTATTGCTCGTGCTCGTCTTTTTGCTCGTTGTTCTTGATCGTACACGCATGCATGTTCGTTAATAAATGACTGCATGCTATTAACCGCATATTGTCTTCAAAACCGAATGCAATCGACAGCTATCGATCCAAGCCAAAGGTGCCGTACGTACTAATGCACACATGCTCTCATGTACCGTTTGCCTGGTAAGGTGATACCGGAAATTAACAAGGTTGAGCCATACGCCGTGTGGGCGTACGTAACCCTAAAGAACCATGAACCTCTGGACAACACCGTGCATTGTCGGCTGGCAAACACAGAACTTTCAAGAAAACCATATATGTTTTGGTGACTCGTACTCTTGCCGCGATGCTTGTAGACTACATCAGTAGTAATAGACCAATCGTCGTATTGTGCACGCCAGATGGAAAGTCCGAGGCACGTTTGACCCTCTTCGATGTCTCCGGTCGTACCATTTTCTGTGATGTATACCAACCGAGCGTTGCGCTCGAGTATCAGGTACAACACCTGAAGGGCTGAAAAGCCAAGTACAAGAGGAAATGACAAGAAAAACTGGAGCAGAAGAAGATCGGCTACGCAAGCACTCGGGGGGCACGGGTCAGACGGGGTGAGATAGTTCAGCTGGACGATGAAGAGCTTGCACACGAACGAGGAAGGTGTGGCTTGCTGTGTCCGGAGGGTTCGGGCTAGATATATCGATGCAGCCCAACCTGAATAGCACCAGGCCAACAGGTATGGAGCGGGTGAAACACAACCGTGGTGATCCTTCTCTTTTTCTGATGTCGTATCCACAGTCGAAAATGCTATATTATTCTTGCTGTACGTTATTCCTCGAGCGCAAAAAAAAATGAGGGGGGGTAGGCTATGTCGCCCTGATTGACTTGGACTTTAAGTCACGCACCAAAGCTAGGAAACTCGCGCAGCGCATGCCGTATTATGCGGGACCACCGATGTAAGACCAGAGACATGGACCCAATGAGATACCGGCAGCAAGCATTACATAGCGCATACCAGTGACGAGCTGCCCGGTGTGTTTGGAAAGGCATGGAATCCGAGTGGTAAATTGATAGATGTGCTGTATTCATTTAGACTACCATGGAAAGTATTGCTGTGGGCTGTCAATATATGTACGACTCAATTAGTCAGCCCAACCTGATCAACCGTCAGTCTTTTCGTTGTCACATATCACATGTACTGGTGTTGAAGAATATCTCGCTGCTGGTATCGAAACAGCAGTAGTAGGGAGTACTTTTGAATATCATTGCCGGATGAGCGCCTCCCATAGATGGTCCTAAGTGTGAAGCTGGACGTAGTTACTGATGAGCCTACCATGCCACGAAAACTTTTGTCTACCGCCGCCCGGAGCAAAGGCGCCTCAACTCGAAATTACACAGAAGAGCCGTGTCTCCGTCTCTACAATGCTATCAGTAGTCTAAACACTACGCACGATACCCAGAAAGATCAAAAGAATAGTGCTGACGACCTGCACTGCCGTGCACTATTGGTATTAATATCAGTCTTAGTGCATGTAATTTGGAAGCAAATACAGGAACCATACTGCTGCTGTACGCTGTACCTGCAGTTTTGCACTTTGCTTTCGAAGTTGTATTATATTAATGCGCAACCCCCCGCTCGGAAAGGGGGGTTGGAGAAGGGGTGACCCCCCCGGGGCTGCCCCAACGACAACCCCGCGCTCACATCCGTATACTCGAGTCAACTCCCAACCCAACTGGCGACACAGAACCCTCGACGCCAGCCTGCCAAACCGCTATCAGAAAAGCCGTTTCTGACAAATAACTTGAGAAACCACACCAAGTACAACATAACCTCACACGTGAGAAAATCGACACGCACTTGTACCAGGCATATACAATAACACAAGTACATTTAAACTCACAATGCACTTCAGTGTTAATACACGGATATCCCCCTTCTCCGATACGTTCAGATTGCGCGCAAAATCCGAGCCGATGCAACACCACGTCAACGCCACGTAACTTTTATCAACCATAATAGTACGATATATAGAAACCCCACCTGCATCGAACCATACCAAACGTCAAATAAGGCGGCTAGCCCACGCCGCCACTCGCGCAATCTACGACACCCGGTCGCACCATCAGCGAAATTACCGGGTACGTATAACATACGGCAACAAACGCAAACGTTACTGCGACTATTGAACTCCCCCCCACTGACTCCCTCAAAAACACGGGTGGGTGGGTGGGAACTCAAACTAGTCTCACACCTTGGACTTGTAGCTCTGCCTCTGCTTCACTGCGCTGATACGTGTAGGTTGCGGCTACGTACCAGACAAGGTGTGTTTATCAAGGGCTACGATTCATGCTACCATGAATAACCGCAGTCATCTGATTGGCTTGAACTTCTTACGTACGTACAAAACTCACATTCTCTCATTCTTCCGAGAATATTCTGCTTTGCACTTTGCTTTCGAAGTTGTATTACATTAATGCGCAACCCCCCGCCCGGAAAGGGGGGTTGGAGAAGGGGTGACCCCCCCGGGGCTACCCCAACGACAACCCCGCGCTCACATCCGTATACTCGAGTCAACTCCCAACCCAACTGGCGACACCGAACTCTCGACGCCAGCCTCCATCACACAGGAGAGTTGACCCTATTTACTGATGTGTTCTTACTACCCCCCCCTTCCCCTCCCACTTGCAATCTCATAGGGAACGCACGTGATAACACACTTCACCATTATTTACTTCTGCCTATTCACCTCTAAGAGTGAATTAACATGCCCCCACTCAGTGCCCTGGCCCGGCTGGATCCCACCGCTAAGTCCTTCCTGGGCCATAACGTCTGCTACCCAACTGGCATCCTTTCCATGACTGCGAACATACGCCTTGTACGCATCGGACGCCCATCGGCCCTCACGCCGCAACACCTCTGGTGTCGCCACCCCCGCCGACAAGTGTGTTGCGCCCCCAATCCTCAGAGAGTGCAGAGCGTACTCCTCCGCACGCACGCCGGCCAACGCAACCACTTTCCGCAAAGCTGTCGTCGCTTGCTGCTGTGTCGACATGGACCATCTGCCATTACCAACGCCGAAAGCGGCAAGGGGGGCCGACGAGGGAAGAAACAGATAACAGGACATCAATTCGATCATGAGATCGGCAGCACCGCCACCTTCGCCCACGCGCAACGCCGGACCGCAACGTACGCGCGTTAGAACCGCCCCTTTTCGCAGTTGGTCCCCTTTCGACCCACGAAACCGAACCTCAACGCGGTCTGCGGTGGACCCCTGCGCGACTGTGAGCTGTAATTTTTCGCGAAAAAAGACTTCGTCGGCCCGTCGCAAACAATACGTCTCATGCACACGTGACCGAGTATCCGCAAACATCTCCGAGGCGCGAGTCAAAAAACAAAATGAAACGCAGAGGGCAAGCCACAAGACGCGACCCCCAGTCTGCCATGTAGATATCAATTTCTCGCCCGTGATCAAGATTTCCCACGAAACCGGCCTTCGAACGGTTGCTTGGTTACCAGCGTCGGCATGCGAACGAGCGGCGCATTTGAGCGCACAAAACCGGATGTTTAGTGTCCAGCTCGAACCCTCGTGAAATACGATGAAAAAACTTGATCGCTGACAAATGACTCTCGATGGTTGCCGACCGCAATTTCTTGGTGGCAAAAGCGTACGCGACGTACTCGAACAAATGCCACACGTTGGTCATGCTGTCTCCGCACCGGTCTTGGAATACAGACATGCCACACCGTACCCGAAAGTCTACCCACGAGCCCTAATGCCCCTGATAAGTGCGTTCATACGAGGTCGCAATGGCATTTCGCATGAGTTCGAGGCCAACACCGAAGTACAGAGGTATGTGCCCGCATCCCCCAGGTCCTGCTCCTGCCACGGAATATCGGGTCGAACAGCACGCAGATTAGCGAGGACGGAAGCACAGTCCCACGGTGAGATACCATCAGCGGCTACGTGAAAAAATGCCCCGTACGTGTTTTGCGTCAAGGTTCCAACCCGAGGACAGTTCGATCACACCAAGAAGGCGCATTAATGAGCCAGATCTCGGCTCCTTGCCCCCGCGACAAAGGCGTACCCACTCTACGACTGCCTCGTTGTCGCCCCGCAATAACACACAATCCCTCATTTCGAACGGACTTTCACCACAAGCAGAGACAGAACCCATGCAGAAACCACCATGCCCAACAGTTCGAGGACATTAATTGATGTATCGTTCTCATCCGCAACGGACTTGCTCGATCCACAAAATCGAGCCCGCTACCCTGCGTCAAGCTCGTATCGCCAGTAAACACCAGTCTCAAGACAAAACCCCCCGACAGTGGTTTTTTATGCGTCCGAAACCAGAGTACGTCTAGGGGGGCGCTCAAGCAAATGATACATCGGAGCCGACAAGGTTCCACCGCGCGCGTCCAACCCTTCCCCAACGAACCACCTCCAAAACTCGAGGTCACCATGGAACTCGGGTCCCAAGGCGAGACGCCGCCCGGGGTTTGCCATACGACAATCAAAATCGGCTCCGGCGGCAATGCGCAGCATACCAACCGAAGCCAAAAAGCGGTTACCGAAAAAGCGCCCCGGACGAACAGCAAAGAACACATGCATGAGAAAGCCAACTAACTGTGACACCTGCTTCGCTGAAGCGGACGCACGAGACGAGGGCCACTCCGCGAGGATATTGTGCAGCTTGAGGCGCTTATGCGACGACAACGTAACAGTAAGCGCTTCAGTATCAATGATCCATCCCAACACTTCGAATTGCGTGTCCCAGTGAGTTATTTTCTTGGATGACAAGAGGGGTGGATCGGAAACACCACGTTCGCCCAACAAGCGAAAATGGTCCGACACCAGCGACTGTACAGCACGCAAGCAACGGCGGCCGTCCGGCCACCATTGCAACTCGACGAGAATGCCATCGTCAACGTAGTACCTCACAAAACAATTGCTTCCGGTGAGGCCTCCTGCGCCAGGAACGGACCCACAATCACGCGGTTTAGCAACAACCTGAACTCCCCGCGGCGGGGAGAGTTCAACGTGCGAAACGGCGGCAGCCCCTTGTGGGGAAACATCTGCGCCTTGAAACGTAGTGTGGGTGTGAGCATGCTCGAGCGCAGAGGCCATCAGCCCCCAAAACCCAGAACTATTACGCCAACCAAACTGCAAGCGCAAATCCACCACAACGCGATTGCCGAAAACGTATCCAAAGGTCGATGCGCCTGCCGGATCAACCAAAACCTGTCGAAAAGTGTCTTTAACGTCCACACGACACAGCAAGATCCGAGCGCGAATACCGTGCGTCTGTCGCATAAACAACACCCGTAAAAGCACATCACGAAGCACG
The DNA here is from genome assembly GCA_031763025.1 of Macrocystis pyrifera. NCBI lineage: Eukaryota > Phaeophyceae > Laminariales > Laminariaceae > Macrocystis > Macrocystis pyrifera. The sequence continues at coordinate 11,452,944 of JASSKH010000019.1, forward strand.
TGTCCGAGCTCGCACGATGGCGCGGAGTCAAAGTCAGTGTCACCGTTAACACTGGTTCGACCATCCCCGCGCGCAAACGTGAGATCGTGAATAATCATTAAGTTGGGTTCGAGAACGACGCTCAGCGGTGAAATGCGAAGACCCTGGATCTCGTCTGCAAATCGCAATTCTAACACCACCGCTCGGCCGTGCACAACGTCTGCGCATATCTTATCATGGATAGCCACAGTATGCATGGCAACGCCCGAGTGATTACCATACGCGAGTTCTGTCCTCTCCGTGCGACGCAAACAGGCGCGCCTGGCGCCAGCACACACGAAGCAACAAAGAAATACGGGGGAATTTCTTGATCTCACCAAACCAGTGCTGTACGACAGGAACGTTAATATGTGAAGCGAACAATGAGGCGCCGATGGTGGACAGGAAAAGAGGAACACTGCCTTGACACTGTCGCAAGAGTGAGGAGCTGAGCGAAGCGACCTGATCGAGGCTCGCTGAGCCTCGCCCAGATACTGCCTGCGCCACTACCTCCCGAGCGGCAATCCACGCATCTACCTCATCTGTGATCGCATCCAAACGCACGTCACCGACCGCACCCTGCACGCACACCGGGTCAACGGACCCATCACCCTGCACACACACCGTGTCACCGGGAAAATAACTCGCACGCACGCCCATATCCGTACCTTGCTTTGAGAAGGGAACCGAACCCGGAGTCACAGCGACGCAATCGCCCGACACCGCCGTCGCCAGCCAGAGCACCTAAAGCGCGCCCACGCAATCCCCCCCCCCCTCCTTCGTGGGTTGCCAGCCGAGTCCCAGCATCGCCGCGGGCGACAAGCGCCGTCGCCGCTCCGCCACCTGCCCGCGCCGCCGCCGCCCCCCCCCCAGTGTTGGCCCAACCGACAGGAAGGGCCCGTGTCTTCATCCCGAACCAGAACGGCCACCTGCCCCGGCCCCCGCGCGACCCCGACCTGGGCGGAGCACCATAGCCCGCGAACCACCAGCCTGCGCCTCCGCGCCACCTCGCATTACCCCCGCCGGTGCCGCCGATCCACCATCGAGGAGTGCCGTAGGAGACGAGGCGTCGGACGGGGTATTAGCGTGCACGAATTTGCAGTCGGAGAATCGACATCGGCCCGTGGACGAAAACATCCTTCACAGCGGGGCGTTCTTCTTTCTGGGCGGACCCATCCTGGCGGGGGCGAGGCTTTGGCTCCGCTTGTATGCCCCATCCCGACTGTCGCGTGGACCTTGGAGACCTTCGGCAAGCCTCAGAACGTCGCCCCCGGACGAGTAAAAGGAGAGCGTGCGACTGAAGGCAGGGACAGGCGGCGCGTCAAACACCGCGTCAGACTGAGGGGGAACGGTCAACGGACGAACTTGCTGGGCGAACCTCATCAGGTCGTTCACCCAAAGACGAAAGTCGTCGTTCACCATTTCGCTCAAAACAGCCCTCACCGCGGAGCCGGAAAGCAAAAAGATGTTGCTGAGAGTGTGACGGCGACTACCAGCAGCCGCGGATGTAAAGGAGGCGTTGACGGGTGCCAGCCGGTCCAGGCACGCGCGGTCGTCGGCGACATCCGCCGAGAGTCCAACTGTAAGAACCGCCATAAGAGCCTGGCGCAAGAGATCCAGGCGGTCCGCGCCCATCACCAGGAAGTCAACCGGGCGATCAGCACGTGGCCCATACAAGGCCACGTCAAAATTGCTGACGGCACGAAGCTGAGCCGCCATCGCCGCCGTAACATCGACGCTCTCCCCCACAAACGACTGGATATCCGCGGCCGACTCGACGAGGTTCGGGGGCAAGCGTCCCCGAAGCAGCCAGTGTTTGCGAGATGACATTTTTTTCCACATGGCCTTGTCGTCGGTGAGCTGCGATTTCTGTACATGGCGCTCCCTCGCATCTCCGCTGTCCCGCACAGAAGGCTCACGGTCGGACAAATTGTCAACAAACTGCTGGAGGAGCACTTCATTTTTACCGATCTTGGATACGCTGCTGGTGACGGCGTCCCGAAGGACAGCCACAGACAGGAGCACGTTGTCCAGTGTAGATTTGACGCCTAGTATATCCGTGTCTATTGGGGAAAACTCGGATGCCACCTGGTTCTGCCAATGCAGAACGTCAGCCGTCGATACTGCTCCCCCCGAGGCTGCCGGCATAGATGATGGACCAGCCGAAGCCGCAGTGGTTGCAACAGCAGCCGCAGCGTTGGCCTGGCGAACGGACGCAGCTTCTTTTGCGGCCTGGCGAGCCTCGGCCTCGGCTATCCCAGCACGGCGTGCGTCTACCTCTGCTTGCACAGCAGCTGCAGCAGCACGAGCATTCGCCTCAGCTTCTGTTTGTGCAGCAAACCTCGCAGCCTGCGCCTCGCGCGCAATAGTAGCCGCATTGGCCGGCTCGAACTTTGGGAAAGATAATCAACGTTGATGTGAAAACATGTGCTAGTTATAACATGCCGAAAGGACCCCGGATGGTTGGCTCCTATCATGAGTGCTTCGCCTGCAGGAATTGCGACTGCTCTCCCGGAACTGATACTGCATCCTAATCGGTGGATTAGAGATACACTATGCCAACCAAACTGAGCAGATATACCTGACCTTTTCCGCTAGGCAAAACCCCACCCAGGACGCATACTTATTCGCTGCTTTACTCACTAACGCGGTGAACAGAAAGTCAACCGATTTTGACGCTGTTTTAAGTATCTGACATGGTTCCCAATGTCGACTGGGCATCTTAGCTTTTGCAGTACTGCACTGCTGTACATGTACCTAAGTTTGACCCTAATTCCAAGAGTTTCGTCCGCGCAATGGATGGGCAGTTCTTAAAGCCACATGCCCAGTGCCCAAACTAGAGGTTCCCTGAATGTCGAAAACAAAACGCTAACGGTGCGGGAGTTTGCGAACGCGAGCGTGTAGGTGTTCAGCGTACCACGCATCCCTGTTTTATTTGTCCGTATCCGAGCAGCGGATGATCCGCCTCATCAGAGAGGAATGCTTGAAGAGACACTAAATTGCATGGCACCGAATGCCGAGAAACATGTTGGGATCTTACTACTGCTCTCCAGGTGACTATCTTTGATCGCCACGATGGCACAATAACTGTGACAGTCGAATAATAGGCAAGTCGACACAAAACCCCAGCTGAGAGAGTGGAATAACTGGATGCAGCCAAGCATCTATTACGACCGACCAGGCTCCTTAACCCTATATCAGGGGGATACAGACCATCAGTGTTTTGCTATACGTTTTCGTGATAATACCTAGGCTTTGGGACTGTTCACACAGATTCAGCTTATATACAGATACTCGACGTCACGCGCACAGGAGGTACATGAGAAGGCGTATACCAGGTATCATAACGTTTGGATACCCACATGTAGGAAGGAACGAGTGCATGTGCAAGTGGCCACACCACGCACAGGTACGCATTTGTGAGACGCTAAACCGAGATGGAACGTGACGACCTTTGGTATGATCTGCGCAACCTAACAGGATACTATTTGTCGCTCCAAGCATATTGATCGAGGGTTGAAGGAACGAATCGACAGGTGTGATTGGAATGCCAGTAGGTGGTAGGCAGTTTCTGTTCTGGGGGGGTGTTTGTCTCCACCTTGCTGCAAGTACTTCCATAAAAAGCGTTATACCAGGGGTACGATTTGGAAGTAGGTCTGGACGAATGCCGTTTTAAGACGCGTGATTGATTTTAGCACGAACAAGTTGCACGAGTGACAGCGTCCGTGCTGGGGGGGGGGGTGGCGTAAACGTCAGTACCTTCAAACACGTTTCAACTCGGTATCAAATATTTACCTTGGCTAGCGCCAGTAAGTCGATGTTGAGTACCTTGAAACGACCTAGGTCACTCGAATAAAGGTGGCGCAAACGCCAGTAGCTTCAAACACATAACTCGGAATCAAATGTTTACCTTGGCTAGTGCCATCAAGTAGATGTGGCGTGAACGTCAGTACCTTGAAACGACCTAAGTCGCTCGAATAATAACATTGGCCCGGAGTAGAAAGAACTCATGAACTTCCTACAGCCCGTGTTGAACGTATACATATAACGACCTCAACATTCGCAAGGAATACCTACTCTCAATGCAGAGAAGTTTGAGATCATCACCAAAAGAAAGGCCTACATAAAGTATAAAACGCGTGATACACGCGACAGAAGTATCACACACAGCTTGCAAAGGACTAGCTAGCGTGGAAGCTGGCAAAGTTGAGCTTCGAGGAATTCCTCGATCTCTCAGCTGTTTCTTTTGTTCTGTCAATATGTCAAAACGTGGTCTCCGTACGAAGAAACTAGAGATATCTGGGACAAACGTCAGAGTAGCAGATGGATTCTAACTTACGTAGAAACATTTGATGAAGGAAGGTACAGTGAGAAACGTCTAGCGAAGGTAAGTGAATAGTGGAAGCATCGACATAGTCCACTGCGCACGCTGAGACGTGACAACGGTACGTGAAGTTTTGCCACATCGATCTAAAGAAGTACGTGAGTATATTGAAATACTGATCGGTGAACCGTTATAACATGTTTGACAAGTCAAGCCCGCAGATATATAGAGAGGGGCAAAGTGGACAGCCACCGCAGCGTCTCGGAAGTGTGGCCACGTATAGCCATACGACAAAAGACTGGCCGAATTATCTGAAGTCTCAGTTAAAAGTTAAGTGGTGAGGTAGGACGATGGCAGCTTTCAGTGGAATCTATGTCTGGCCAAAAGCTTAAACGTGTAGGTTATTGTCAAAGTGCAGACGTAGGCCTTCAAGAGGAACCCCCACCTCAGATGCAGGTAAGCCAGGAAGAAAACATGTATTTTCACGGATGAGTACATGCTCCGAGCGTGTTAGACAGATGTGGCGCAGGCAGTTGCAAGTGAAGACTGTACGAGGGTCAGGTCCGCCGCTCTTCTCAGCACCATCCAAGGTCAGCACCGCGGGAACATAAGGCGCTGCAACATTGGGCCGACGGCGATAGACGGGGGAGGAAGGCTGAAGAATATCTGAACGAAGGTCAGGACCGCCGTTCTTCTTACCACCGTCCAAGGGTAACACCGCGGAAAAAAAGGGCGCTTCAACATCGGGCCGACGGCGATGGATGGGAGAGGAATGCTGAAAAACTTCTGGACGAAGGTCAGGACCGCCGCTCTTCTTAACACCGTCTGAGGGCAGCACTAAGGGAAGGAGAGGAGCTGCAACATCGAGCCGACGGCGAGGTGCGGAGGTGGAAGGCACAGGCGCTGCAGCGGTCCATGCTCGTAAAACCTGCTGGGCACCGTCGCTCATATGCGCCGGTCTGGGGGGGTGTCCGAGTAGGAAAGCGCACACGCTGTCGCCGGGCTAGCACCGGGGCGTCGGCTTTTTGCCGACAATGGTTATGTGTCGGGCAGGGGGGGTGCTACAGCGGGTGACGCCAGGGAGGGAGGTTCATAGCGCTGTGACTGTCGTGACCAGCGTTACGGGGAGGATAATACGGCGCGAAACCACTGTCCTGATCAGGGTCACGCGTCGGGTCAATTCGATAGGCAGAGGGCAAGATTTGGTTAGCATCATCTGGGCGGATCTTATAGGGGCAGGGAGGATCCCCGGTGTGGGAACGCCTTGGGTCTCGGGTACAGAGCCAGTAACGAGGTTCCGGGACCACCCGGTGTTTACAAAACACCACCAAGAGTGAAGAAAGAAAGTCAAAGCCAAGTGATCTGTGGTACCTGTCCTATCGACCCCCAGTCCCATGGGCCCTGCCTTGCCCGTCGTGCTCGACCTCGTGTCTGTGGTGCTACATAGAGTGTTCACGCTGGCTGCTTGCATTTACCGCATTGCATCGATCCACGTTCTGCGTGACCCGATCATTCCGGCTTGAAGGCACTTCCTCGAACTCCCAAACAACAGGTGAGCCGGCCTCAGAGATCTAACGAGCGCAGGTCCTTTTTAGAGTCTGAGAGCTGTACCCTTCGGTAACAGTTGCCACTCGACGTGGATCGGATAACAGCCATATACGTTTGGGCGCACCCGCATTTGTTTTTCAATGACCCGCCTGACCAACGCCCGTCACATATCCCCTGCCATTATGTGGACGCGATGACCGTATAGTGGGTCGGAGGCTGTAACGACCGCCTATCGTTCTGAGTTTAGGACGCACAGTTGGTGGTACTGTCTATTGAAATCTTGTGAGGATTCAGAATCTCGCCGCTTCGAAGAATTACGGGGGTCCATAGTTAATGGGATCTGTGGTATACATATAAATCTATATATTCGCGTATTGTTTCTCACACAATTTGGTCCTTTCTGCTATGGCCCCCCCGTAATATGGTCCTTTCTGCTATGGGCCCCCGTAATATGCATCTGCTTGAGTACTATCTGGAGCCCATTCTGGCCCAACACTGGCCCAAAAATGGGTATTTTTGGTGTTCTCAAAAGTTTGGAAATTTCAGTTTTGAGAAGCGTGCTCATCACAAGCTGTACCTGAAAACTACTGGCGGGTATCTATGGAATTTAAACTTATCAGGAAAATTGTGTGTAGGCCTCGGCCGCGCCGAGAGCTCCCTCGACCTCAATGACGAGCAGTGGCTGCCGCTGGAACCGCGCCGGTTGCTGTCGATTATGGCTTCGGTCTCGTTGGGACCCCGTGACCAGTTTTTCGGCATGCTATCACCCCGTCGCGAGCCCCACGGCCGCGGCCGCCCGCATCCAAGGCCATTTTGTCTTGTCATATTTCGACATACGTTGCCGGTTTCGTTAGTTTGCCGTTCAGAGGTATGGGAGTACGTTTTGATGAACGGCACTTTCGATTTATGTTCTAGCTTGTGGAATCAGGGTTTCCACGTATTTCATAAATTTTTACCTATACGGCTAATCAAGGTGGGCTAGTGTGATGGTACTGCTTCGATTGAAGCTGAATTGTGGGGAATTACCTGGGTTCAAGTATTGGGATCGTCTTACTGGTTCTCGCGAGACATATCCCAGACGGAAAATCAGTGGTTTTCCGATCGGGGCACTACACAAGCTTTCAGTCTCGTCGTTCACGAAAGGGAGGAAGCCGATCTTCTTCCATCTCTCAGCAAACAACATATATGATTACCAACGAGTACCTTCTCAATAGACTAACCTGTCTAACGGTAAGATGTGTCTCGACCCTGATTTTAACTTTTACGTCGACATAGGTCTCACGACTTTTTTTTCATGGAAAAAATGATAGGTGGAAAGCTCGAGAGCGTGAGTTAGCAACATTCAATGATAATCAACGACCAGTAGGAATGCTTCACTCTATGCGTGATATAATTGAAGGTACGTACCTGGGGGGGGAGAAAGAACGACACATGTGCATTCCACGGTTTGTCCAGAAAGTCGTTGCGAGTAAGCTCTTGCACAAAAGTTCAAATGATGAAAAAATAATACCCTGTTGATCGATCTCTAAAGGTATAGGCGCAGTTGGCACGGGAACGCGTGGTTGACTCCAGACAGTAACACGGAACTCTTCTTATATGAAATCCGAGCGGTCGAGTGACAGCTCATGCATCGCAGGCTGGTTATTATCCAACAGGACGCGGGAATAAACCTCCCGTTTATTTCCCAGAATCTCTGTCTAAATATCCCTCTCCTATAATCCTATATCAATATATAGAACTCCCTAATATCAGATGTAACGTATCCGTCGTGTTTCTGAGCGAAATCCATATACATCCTGCTCATTATACACGACCATACTTCAATATCTCCCCAGCTCTACACTACAATGTACGACTCCGCTGGGTGGAAACATCTCGATATCATGACCAACTCATCAGAAATTCACAAACAAAATTTAACTCAGAAACCAAAAATCACTCTCTCAATTTCCAAAATACTATCCAAACCCTCCAACTCAGAAAACATTTACTATAGACCGCACACGCCCCCAGGCGCTTCATAGTCTCCCTTCAACCTCATCCACAACCTCTCCCTCTATTCCACGAGGAACAAATGCAAATCATATAAAATGTCACAGTAGTCATACTCATCAAATAAAAAATAAGCAAAGAAGAAAAACGCCAGAGATCGCAAGGAACCCCGTTCCCCCGGAGAAGTGTCTCCCCTTGTCCTCTACGTCCGCCATAGATACACAGATTGCGACGGTAATGCGAGATAGCATACATTCCTTCACTTGAATTTTATTTGACGTTGGGACTACTCGAAAAACCAAAAACTCTCGAAATCCATCACCAGGAACAAAATGGTATTATCCTCGGAATTAGACAGGGAGAGACGGCAGCATCTTCGGATTTATACGTAACTCAGACAAATCACTTTAAAATAACATAAAACCTTCTAGCTCGGAAAAACCGCGTCAACTATTCATCAGAATATCCCGGTGGAAACGAAAGACCGTGTTGTCGAGCGGCTTTGTCAAGAAGTCTGCATGCTGGTTCTCCGACTCTACGTGGGTAATAACAAACCGTCCCTTAAAAATATGCTCGCGCAAAAAGTGGTGTCGTACGTCGATGTGCTTCGAGTTCGACGTGCACACTGGATTTTCTGCCAGGTGCCTTGCCCCCTCGTTATCCTCGAAAACCGTAATGCATATCTCCCCAAACCCAGGAAAAGAAAGATCTCCATACATAGCGCATGAACATTGCCTCCTTGATAGTGTCCGCCATTGAGAGTGTGACGCATTTCTGCGGCCTAGAAAGCCAGCACACACACGCCCCAGCACACATGATAGCCCCACCGAAAACTTTCCTCCTGTCAGTGGCTTCGTTGGAGTCTGCATGTGCAAACGCTACAAGCTAAAGCCCGCTACCCTTCTGGAACGTAATGCAGAAATCACTCGTAGAAAATACAGACTCTAAAATACCAACTGCTGTTCTCCAGTGTACTTCCCTCGGCCTATTCGTGTACCTCGCTATCGCCCTCACCTCGTTCGCAATATCCGGTCGTGGTTGGGTCGCAAGCCACATCAGGCACCCCACCAACTCGCGGAAAGGTCAATCACCCACGGGTTCATTCTCGTCAAACTCCTCGAGCTTCAGACCAGTCGAAAGCAGGTTATTCCTCCCAGAACTAACACCAAACCTCACAGCGGTATTTTCAGCGAACGACTGCTGCCAAATCGTTAAAGTACCAGCATCCCAATCCCTCGAAAAACAACAACCAGCGTACCACCGCAACGCGCCCAGATTGTTCATCGGAACAAGGTCGTTCAGGTCTTCACAGAACTGATCGCATCTAGCCTTGAGTCCTACTGCAAAAATATCATCCACATGAACTACCGTTACAATGGACACAGAGCCCGACACGACCAACCTCATGACACACGCGTCAGCGGGACTCTGCTCAAATCCTAGACTCTTCATGTCAGTGAGAATGTGGTTATGCCACGACCTCGACGCTTGCTTCAAGCCGTAGAGACTGCGATTTTAACCTGCCTACCTTACCAGGTTTTTCGCCGCAGCCAGGGGGTAGTCCCATGAATACATATCCTCGTCCAAACTCGACTGCACGAACGCCTGCTCAGCATCAAAATGATACAAATCCAAACCAAACTCGCACGCAATAGCACCCAACAGACGGAGACAAGACGCTGCAGGCGTCGGAGCAAAAGTCTCAAAAAAATCAATACCCTACCGCTGCTTGAAACCTCGTGCCACCAGCCTTGCTTCGCCCGCACCACGTCACCATGCTCATTGGACTTCCAGGCAATCACCTACTTCGCCGAGACGACGTTGAGCCCCTCTAGTTGCTACGTCGCTCCAAAACGCCCCGCGTCCGCCAGCCCATGGTACTCCTTGTCCATCGCTTGTCTCCATATGGCCAAATGCTCGTCCACACACGCTTCAGCATACGAGTTCGGCGACGAAAGCTCGCTCGCCGGGCGTGTGGGGAAGTGGAGGGTTCTCGCGCGGTGGGGCTTGGTGGAAACGTACATGGCCTACACCTTCCCGCGCTGCCATCAACGACAGCAGCCCGTGCCCCATAGCCTCGCGGTTCCGCGCAGTCTCCCCTCTTGCCCGCCCCCTCAGCACATCTCGACGTTCCGGGTGTCGCCCAGCTTCCCCCCTGGCCCGATCACCCTACACACCGCCACTACCCTCCTAGTGTCGTGCAGTCTCCCCCCTTGTCCGCCCCCTCAGCACGTCGCCATCTTCCGGGTCCGGGATACATGAACTCAGTGCCCGGGTAGCACGCTGCGAAAGCTGTGGCTGCGGTGACTGCTGCGGCAGCGACGGCGATGATAACGGCGGCGACAGCGGCGGCGGCGGCGGCGGCGGCGGCGGCGGTGGCGGTGGCGACGGCGGCGACGGTGACGGTGGCTGCAGCTGCGGCGATGACGATGACGGCGGCAGCGACGGCGACGGTGATTGCGGTGGCGGCGGCGATGGCGACAACGGCGGATGCATAGGCGGCGGTAATGGCGGTGATGACGGCGGTTGCGGTGGCAGCAGTGTAGATGGGGACGGTGGCTCGGGCCATACGTCGGGGCCCCTCAGAGGCTCCGGCGCACCCGGCGGCGGTGGCGACGGCCACGGCGGCGGCGGGGAGCTCTCCTCTTCCGAAGGCAGTAACCCCAAAAACGGTTTCCTCGGGTTTTCCCAAGTGACGTCACGGGAGAACGACCTCCAGCCAGACATCAGCGAGATCTTGCTGCAGTCAGCTCCGTGGTGGTTGCCGCCGTTGAGGTAGAAGCAAGCCTCCGCCTTCGACTTGGTCGTCAGGGCCTTCTTGGCGTGGTGGAAGCCCGGCTTCAGAAACGGGAGCAACCGCGCTAGAGGTGGTCTCCCGTAGAATTTGCGGTGCGCCGAGTGCATTTCCGGCTTGTCCCTTACCCTCGCTGTTATGTTGATCCACATCGCTCGCGTACACGCATGACTCAGCCCAGAGGGGCTGCGTCGCCGACATCCTTGCATCGCCGAACAGGTGGGTGGCCTCCAGGCGGGACGACATTGCAAGTTCCAGCGTCATGGCGATCCGTCGCTCGACGTCATGCTTCGGAGATTCGACGGGCGTGTACTCGCGGCGGATGCCGTGGTTGTTGAGCAACTCCACGAAGTCCGCCTTTGTGAACTCGGTGCCGTTGTCCAACCGAAGGAACTCCACGATGGACGGCACACCCTTTGCGTTGATGTCGGCCAGGAAACCAGCGGAGACCTTCTGGACGTCGGACTTCCGCTTCAAGAAATACGGCCACCCCAGTCGCGAGTAGTCGTCGACGATAATCATCAAGTACGGCGCACCACCAGCAGACGTAGGCTGTTGCCCCGACAGACCCACGAACAGACGCTTCAGAGGCGTAGTAGAACGGCGCTCGGTCGTCCACGCCACCGCCATCCTCCTCCCTTTCGCCTCAGAACACCCAGCACACGGAACCAACTACCCAAAAACCTTAATACCCATCTAGCGTACCGTCTCACGCAGAGTGTTAGCATGGGAGTGGGCAAGGGCAACGTGAAGGTCGTTATTGTCGATCCTCCTCATTTTTCCAGGAGCCAAAACAGCGGCAGCAATCGGGGTCTCTACAATCCGCGTGGCGTCCACGTATGAACACACGTCCCTACGCACGAAGGACAGCTGCCCAGTCAACGTGTGTGCTCCCTGAGCATCAAGTGTCACCGGGCATTTCAACATTACTGCATAAAGCGAAAAACGGACAAAGCAAACACCGGGTACGTATGCTACGTCCATCAGCCTAACTTGAACGTCACCCCGAGAGCTGTGCATCACAATTGGAATCTGGCCGAAGTACTCTATCTTCAGTGACCTCATGTCACCGATCACGAAACGGCTCTTACCAGGGGGAGGGGGAGTACAGTCTACCAAACCAAACGATTTACCAGTCACATGAGAAGTTGCTCGCGAATCCGCTACCCACTCTTCTCTCCCATTAACCCAAAACAAATCCTCAGTCGCCTTGCCTTAGTGCGCAAACTGTGCGGTGAGGAGGTGCGGATCGAACGTGGGCGTAGGGTTGCCCTTTTTCGCTGGGCCAGGGGAGGAAGTGCTGAAGATGAGTTGTTGTGGCGGGGAAGCTCCGGCCGAGGTATACCCACCACTGCCGTAGGGCGTCTCCTGCAGCCAGCCATCTCCGTAGTATGTTTGTTGGGCGGGTTGGGGAGAAGTGGAACCCGGGATAGCGACATTCATTTGCCCGGGAGCTACCTGGCATTCCGCGGCGCGGTGTCCCGGTCTGCCGCAATGGAAGCAGGGCCCCTTGCGCCTCCATGGCGTGTTGTTCGGTGGGAGACCCCAGCCTGCCGGAGTCGCTACGGGCGGCGGGGCCATCGGCGGCTACGTCTCTAGTGGTGGTCGGTAGGTACCCAACCCATGCGGGGGACTCCTCCACCCGTGCCGAAGGGGTCTGGGCCTGAGTCATCCCAACGGTACCTGCAGGCCACGGCATCCCAACGTTATTTGGGGCCGGTTATCCCCCCCGACGAAGCTCCTCTCCAGTTGCCACGTTTCTGATGGGGACGGTCCTGCCGCTGCTGTTGCTGGGGCTGCTGCTGCTGCCGTTGATGCTGCTGCTGCTGCTAGGGCTACTGCTGCTGTTGATACTGATGCTGCTGCTGCTGCTGCTGCTAATACTGTCGCTAGAACTGCTGCTGCTGCTGCTGCTGCTGCTGCTGCTGGAACTGCTGCTGCTGCTGCTGCTGATACTGCTGCTGCTGGTGCTGGTGCTGCTACTGCTGCCCATCCTTGACCCTCCCGCCTGTCATGTTCCTCCTTCCCCCTCCTGGACCCGCATCTCCGCCATCGGCAGGCTGCGCACCTCCGGCGTACAAGGCATGCTGATCTACCACGCTCTAGAAACCATCTCCTTCTCTACTTTGTCGTTTGCGTACGCGTCACAGATGATCTCATCGATCTCGGAACGGGGGATGGAAGGGCGGGAAGTAATTGACTTGCTTTGAATAGTATACAAAGATGAGAGGTTGGTAACTATGTGACGGTTCACTTCCTCTGCACTCTTACTACATCCCAACATCGCCAGGTCATCTGCTGCCTTGTCCACCCTTCCTAGAAACAGCAAGGGGTTCTCGTCCTCAGCCATTCGGATGGTATCAAACTCTCTCCTTGATCTATGTGTTGCTGCTATCGTCTTAGGCATGTAATAGTCATACAACTGCTTCCAAGCACCACTCGGAGATACATTGCCTTGTGCATCCTAAACTCTGCCATATCGTGTCCTGCCATGGCCTCCATCATCAATCCATACACCAATCCCGCGTCCCTAATATCCTGGGGCGAATGTCTGGAGGCTAGTTCCTCCGGCGAAACCCTCGTGTTGCCTACCATAACTGGGTTTGCTGTGCTACTGAATACATGCAAGCACCGAAGCGATGATAGGTATACCAAAACCTTGCTACGCCACATGCTAAGGTGGGCCTCTACATAATCGAACTTCGGGGGTCTCGACTGGAACAAACTTGGGCGGTACAAAGAAGGTAATGACATGCCTGATTTGGCCTCCAGCCCAGGTGTCGGTACAGCCGACGCTGCTTGTTGTCTTCTAGCCGTTTCGTCTCCTCTCGTCCCCCCACCGCCCCCCCCCCTTCGGTTCAGGCTCCCTGCGCGTCCCTCTCGGCGCGCAGTCTCTGCTCCTCCATCGTCTTTCCCAGGACCTCTACTTTCTTCCTCATCTCTTGCACAATCTTTTCACTCTTCTTGACTGGGCACATCCTCGAAACTTGACGTGCCGAAGCAGGTTCCCACCTCTCCAGGTTGGCCTTGGCCACGCTTGCCAATAGAAGATCACCGGACCCCACTAGTGTGTTGATTGATCTCTAAAGGTATAGGCGCAGCCGGCACGGGAACGCGTGGTCGACTCCAGACAGTAACACGGAACTCCTCTTATCTTATATCCGAGCTGTCGAGTGACAGCTCATGCATCGTATGCAGGTCTTTATCAAACATGCCCAATAATCCCATATCAACATATGCAACTCCCTAAAATTAGATGTAACGTCTCCGTCGTGTTTCTGGGCACAATCAATATACCCAACAAAGTATATTCAAAACACTACCACAAGCACGTGGTGTATTATAGCTTCGAGGTAGTACGCATTCGGTGTCACGTCTGACAACACTAGCACATAATGGAACCAGTTTGTTGGTAACTACGTTTCTGTTGTTCGACCGAGACAAGAGCCCAAGTATTGCATAAGTTTAATTTTGTTTGTCTCATGAATCTAGAAATATTGTATATAAGTGCTGGACCTTATCCTCACGTCGCCTAAGATATATTACACACACCCGATGTGCACTGCCAACCTCTAATGAAGACCCTAGCGCGTTTTATCCCCCAGGGATGGCGGGCGGGTTTTTCTTCCGGCTCGCCGACCTCCTACTCAGTGCCAGACCGCTGCTCGCCCGCACCCATGGGTATAGCTCCGTACCATATGGCCCTCTTCGTTTCCATTTCAACCTTTCCCTGACTATTTTCTCAGTTCAACAAACTCAACACGTTGTAACCTATATATACGTCTTGCTCATCCCATATCTTAATGAACCTAATACCTCTCCACAAACTCCAGATTTTGCCCGTTCAACCTTCCCCCTTGTTCGCTCAAGAATACGGGATGAGGTTTTTACAAGTGCTCGATCATATCGACCTTCAACCTAGGATATGGAGCACACGATACCAATTGCTATCTTCTACGATAAATCCTACTTTACTTTCACCCCACTATATAAAAGACTGTTCATTCACTGCGTACTAATAAGTAAGCCATTATTTGCATGCCTTGTCTCTCATTCCACTCTCAAATCCAACATTCATAATGTTTTCTCCTTCAGCACTCTCCCCATTGAATCCCTTGTCTTCACTGAATTCCTCAAGATACTGAATTAAATGCTAATCATATGCCTGTAGATGAGACCTGGATGTCGGGGCCCAAAATAATGGATCTTCGGAGATGTTTGATGAAAACTTATGATATCCCCACAACTGGAAATGTGGGCGACTAATACGGGGGACCATAGTTAACAGGACCAAATATTGTTAGTGCAAATACCTAAATATATAGGTTTTTATGTATGCCATAGGTCCTGTTAACTATAGACCCCGGTATTAGTCCAATAACGAATCTCCAGAAACGGAAAAATGCTCGAGAAAGCTGTCGGAAAAATAAGCGGAGCATCCGGAGGAATTTACCGATGTTTTTGATAGTCCCGTCGAGTAAAACTCCGGTTTTCGGCAACAAAAAAAAAAAACGCAAAATAACTATCTTGGGACATTGTTTGTGAGCTCTCAGAACTGGGTTTTTAATACGAATGTACGCGTTTTACTCGGCGGGAAAGCCAAAAAGATCGATGGACTCCTCGGAAAGGTCTCCGTAGTTTTTGGCAAGCTTTGAGGAACAAGGTCGTATTTCTCCAGAGTCTCAATTTAAATTTGGAGCAGCCAATCAGTTTTCTCCAGAGGGTCGGAACTAAGGCTGTTGATCAGAGCTGGGCCCAGAACTAATTGATCTTGGAAGATTTTCGATGAAAAATCATGATGTCCTCAGAACTGATAAAATGGACGACCAGTCCAACTACCACTCTGGGAAAACGGAAAAATGCCCGAGAAATCTGTCGGAAAACTTAGCGGACCATCCGGAGGAGTTTACTTTTTTAAAAATATGTTTTGTCGAGTAAATCGCAGGTTTTCTGCAAAAAAAAAAAATCCAATATTTTCCCGAACTAATTATTACCTGGTATGTATTATGGGACATTATTTGTATGCTCTCGGAACTAGGTTCTTAACCCAAGTTTAACCCAAGTATGCGCGTTTTATTCAAAAACACCGATAACTCTCTCAAAATGCCCCCCGTAGTTGTTGCAAGCTTTTGAGGAACAAGCTCCCGTTTCTGCAGAATCCCATTTTATTTTTTGGAGCAGCCGGTCCCATTTTATTTTTTGGAGCAGCCGTTAGTTTTCCCCAGAATGTCAGAACTAAGGCTGTTGGTCAAAACTGGGGCGTGGACTAACGGATCTTGGAAGAGTTTTGATGGAAAATCATGATGTCCTCAGAACTGGAACTATGGACGAACAGAGACCAACTACGACTCTGGAGAAACGGAAAAGTGCATAAAGGAAGCACTCAGAAAACTAAGGGGATCTTTCGGTGTTTCTGGCCCTCTCGTCGAGTATGACCAATTATTATGAGAAACATTTGGAGGAAAACCGGCGATTTACTCGATGGGACTGTCCAAAACACCGGTGGGCTACTCAAGATGCTCCCCTTAGTGTTTCGAGAGCATTCTCGAGGACTTTTCCGTTTCTCCAGAGTGGTAGTTGGACTTTTCGTCGATATTTCCAGTTCAGAGGCCATAATGAGTATTTATCGAAAATCTTCGATAATTCACTATTTCTGGCATCAGTTTCGACCAACAACCTTATGTCTGGTCCTCTGGAGAAAACTAATTGGCTGCTACAAAAAAAAAACAAGGACTCTGGAGAAACGGAAACTTGTTCGTGAAAGCTCGCAAAAAACGACGAAGAGCACTTTGAGGAGTCTATATCGGTGTTTGTGGCTTTTCTGCAGATTAAAGCTCGTCCATTCGGCCTCAAAACCCAGTTCTGGGAGCTCATAAGTTATTTCACATAGTAATGTCTAAATAGCAAGAAATAGTAATTGCATGATGTGACCAGATGAACGAAAAATATGCGTAGTGCCCGTAATACAGTAAGACTGCCGGGGGCGTGGTCGTTTCCTGTCGCCCTTCGTTTGCGTGTAACTGGTAACGAACAGACCTAAAAAAATGTATTACCCTGACTACCTGAACGAAGAGCTCAAGATCGAGAGAGCCAGCTTCCAAACCAAACAACAGAACCTTTATACCACGCTTCAAGATCCCGTAACTCCAACCAACGTCAAAACGAAGGATAGTGGGGCGACATCATACCAAGATACCACTGAGTGTAAAACCCCACGTCCAATGATGTAACGAGCGGCTACGTGAATGACCGCCAAAGTCGCAATCATTATATGTATTACCGCGTATCACGAGGGAAATATCTGATGTACAGGACTTATACAGCGGTCGTGGCACCACAGGGGCATCCGGCACTACTCCGCACACTGCCGCTTGAGTTTTTTCCGTCCGCGCCAGGCAATTTCACATGCACAGTAGTACACAATCGGCAACACAAGATCGGAAGCACAAGAGGAACACATTGATACCAGCCCTACAGAAGTAGGAAACCCGTTGTTATAACGGGGCCACACTTGTACCGGTGGTATTAATAGTCAATACCCATGCATGGGTGGAGTCCGAAAGGGCTGTTCTCGGAGCATTGGCTGCAGTCGATGTCGGATTGTAGGAGTAGCGCGTCACGTTGCTTTTAGTGGGCGTTTCTAACTCTCATATTAACACCAAGCGCCAAGATCATTGATGCTATATCAATGATGAGAAAGGCGAAATTGAGGATTCGGCCACCACCTGCGCTATAATAATGCTGTAGTTCAGTTGACCGAGGGTGGACATGGTCGCTTGCGTTTTCTTAACTCCGTTGCTCGTATTCCACGCATCAAAATGACAACCAGAACTACGACCAATTACGCCGATAACAAAAAGGCCAATAGGTTTAATGCCGGCCCTTAGATTATTAGCCTGGCGCTCCAACTCTCCAACTAATACTCATACCAGGTATTACTCACACCTATACTGAACCGCGTTATAGTAACAAACGATTTGTTTCAACTACTATTCAGTATAGACCCTCCAGCAAGAAGTGCCAATTAAGAACCTAAGGAATATTTTGTGTAGAAACCCCAGTATAGTGGGTTAATAAAAACGGCGAAGTAGGTGAATGCTACACTGAATACTAAAAAATATCCTACGCTTGACGCTGTTTAATGATTGCGCGCCCAATATAAATGTGAACTTCTTGTTGGCGAGCCCCTACTACTGTACATACCTCCACGAACGACCTTGTCAGACAGGTGAATCCACAAGATAGTTGATGATCGAGCTCAGTCTCTACCTGGTTGTCTACAGTCCTAGCCTTTTCGAAGACTCTATACCAGTGAAATCACTTACCTGGGACAATAATCTGCCTTTGGCTTCATAACTATATGAAAAGCAAAAATCAGCAGCGTGAAACCGTTCAAGTTCAGATACCCTCACAACCGATGCGAAGATGGAAGTAACCTCCAACGCTGAAGATGCATTCTTCTGACAACGACATACCAGGTACCCACTATTTCAATTCTTATCAGTGTTGCAGTATGTTCGTAGTAGTGTACCTGGTATGCTATTATAATTTGTTGCTTGTCCGATCTTGTGTTTTCTCTCTTTTTATTGTTTCCTATTTTCTATCATTTCCATTTATTTGGTCGTTGTCCTCCGTTTTCCCCTTCTTTCGACGCAATTGGGCTGATGGCGCCGGTGTGTTGAACTTTTCGTGCTCGTCGTCCTCAATGCGGCAACCATGGCAATATGACGTGCCACTTCATGCGATGCTCACTGCAATACAATTGATCTCTGCGCTGGAGTTTTTTAGTAAAATAGCTTGTGCCATACTCTGAGCGGAACATGTACCCTGCCGATGCAGAAAAAAAGAATGTTTTAGCGCGAAGGATTACTGTTACGGGAAGCGACCCTATGCGCATCACGATTTTGTACGCCTGTGTATTCTCCTAATATTGCGTGAGACATCGTATTAAAGCATGCATTTCATTCTACGGTCTGACCTGTGTCGGGTTCCCGAAGATCATGGCAAATCGGAAGGGTAGGTCAAGCGGGTGACTCACGAGCGTGCAGATAACGTTCCAAGCATTCGGGGCGAGTGTTCCGTGCGTTCAGAGGATGCGTTTCGTGCCAGGCATTCACAAGTTCATCACATGTTCTCAGCTTGGTTCAAGTCTGTGCTTTCCAGTGATCGACATACCCAGCTCCCCCAGAGCCCCACGCACGTTTAGTCGATCCCCTTCTATGCTATCCTTCCGAGGTACTACAACTCCGGGTTCACAAATGAAATGCCCTGCTCGCCGTGACATTCCCCCACGCTCGACGTCTTCAGACCGAGACAACCAATCGTCAAACGCAAACCCGAAGAGCAGAAAATTACTCTTCAAGATAGCAATAGAAGAACTAAAATTCCCAAGGCGTAAAATTAGGAATCCGAATACTCCGCCCTAACGTTTGTCTAGCTGTCTCTGCGCGGATATCACATGTAGATTCATGGTGTGTTTTGCTTCTGGCGATGATCTCAACTTCCCTACGTAGAGTGTGGATGTGCTTTACGAATGTGGAGGTGGTTTCCTAGATGGGTTTACCGCTGGCTGCAACGCGTTCATGACGAGTCATCGTTATATTCTGGTCTCCTCCAATGGTATAAAGTTCTATTTCGTATACTTCGCGTGCTTCAACTTATTGACACTACTCGTAGCAAATGTGGGGGTGGATTTGTATATGAGGTTACCACGGGCTGTCCGAAATTCATAATAGGTCCTTTTGTACTTCCGCCTCCTCCTAGAGTAAGTTCTGCTTCACGTGCTTCAATACGCTGGCACTACCCAGAGTTATTGTCTGATTCCGAATATGTAAGTCGTTTCAAGGTACTGACGTTTACTCAAGTCACTAGCACTAGCGAATGTGGAGGTGGATTTGTATATGGGTTTGCCACGGCGGTAAGAGACTCATGATGGGCCCGCTTTCTACTTTCGCCTCGTCCTATGGTATAGAGTTGTATTTCGCATTCTTCGCGTGCTTCAATTTACTGGCGCTAACCGAGGTTATTATCTGATGACCAGTAAGTAAGTCGTTTGAAGGTACTGACGTTTACTGCATCCCCCCTGCATGAACACTGTGCACTGGAGCGACCCTTTCGCGCTAAATTCGATCATGAGTGCTAAACGGCGTTCGTCTACAACCACCTTCGAATCGTACCCCTTGCATACGAGTTTAGATGGAAATATTTGCAGAAACGTAGTGACACCCCCCCAGCACGGGAACTGTCAAAAGGTACTCCAATCGGTGCGGATAAGATGACTAGTCGACATTGGGAAACCGCGTCAAATAACAACATTAACATGATGCGACTCTTTCGTACTCAGACGGTACGCCAATCGGTCCGGAAATAGTACTAGACGACATCGAAAACCGTGTCAAATGACAACATCAACACGGTGCGACTCTTTCGTACTAGATTAGTCATGAGTCCTGAACGGCGTTCGTCCACAACCACTTGCAAATCGTACCCCTCGAAAACCAGTTTTGGTCGACGTAGGTGCAGAAACACCCACCGCCCGCCTTTGCTATGAAGAGGGTATGCAATCTCTAAAAAGTGGAACGGTGCTCTAGTATCCTTTACCCAACATGTACCAAAGGTCAGTGGATCAAATTTGAAGGTGGTGCGATGCAATAGTATCCATTGCCGATTATGTAACGGAGTAAACACAAACCGACCCTCCCCCCAAACCTGACAAACCACACGTCTAGGGGAGACCTCACCATCATCTGCCCCTGCAATGGCAAGAGCTCACCTTCACTGTCAAGGTGTTTTGCTCTAAGTGCTTACCTGCACTGACCTCAACCCACGGGGGCGCTCACTTCGCCACAAACCCAGATCCCTGCGCACTAAGCAGCACACGAGCCTCCCAAACCGCTGGAAAACCCACAGCATGCAAACCTGAGGGAGGGGCTCACCTTCACCTCTCCTCTTGGCGATAGCATAATGGCAAGTGCTTACGTCCACTGTCAAAGGTGCTACACTCATCAGTGCTCACCTTCACTGAGGTCAAATCTCGGGGGTGCTCACCTCGCCATGTCGCCTGCTGGCAATGACAACGTGCTCACTCCCCATCAAGCTAGCATACGAAGAGTACCATGTTATCTATAAACCCAACCCAAAACAGACGTCTCAGGGCATCATCTGCCCCTGCAATGACAAGTGATCACCTTCAGTGTAAAGGTGCTATGCCCTCAGTGTTTACCTGCACTGAATTCAACCCACGGGGGCGCTCACCTCGCCACAAACCCAGACCCCAGGACACTCAGCGGCACACAAGCCTACCAAACCCCTGGAAAACCCACAGCATGCAAACCTGAGGGAGGGTGTCACCTTCACCCCCCCTCTTAGCGATAGCATAATGACAAGTGCTTATGTCCACTGTCAAAGGTGCTACGCTCATCAGTTCTTATCTTCACTGAGGTCAAATCTCGGGGGCGCTCACCTCGCCATGCCGCCTGCTAGCATTGACAACGTGCTCGCTCCCCGGCATTCTACCTTACTGAGAATACCAAGTATTCTATGAACCCAACCCCTCCCCTTGTTTTGTGTGTTGTGACATACGAAACAAGTCCGTTTGAAGGCTGGTCCAGCTCTTATTTGTCTTACTCTGTTGACGACTAGTAGTGGTGTTTTCTTATTTTTCCTTTGATTTTTTCTAGCCCCTTAATTCAAGTGTCTGCCAGATCCCCTGTTGTTTTGTTCACATTAAACCGCTCTTTCTACCCGTCGACGTCCAGCAAAACGAGTGTCCGTGCGGATTCTTCAATCCTAGAGAGATACATGTTCTGTGGTCACGAAGCTACGCCACAGAGACATTACGTTGCCACGTATGCACTGCAATGCCAAGTCATCATACTGCGTACGACAGGCACGACATACACGTCCTATGACCTGGAGAAACGAAACGAAACAAAGAGAACAGTAACAAAACAAAAAGACAAAGACAATTCGAAAGAGAAAAAGAAACAAGAGAAAATAAACAAACATATACTTGGTATATGACAACAAACCATCGTGCCCCCCCCGTAGGGGATCTGGCAAACACTTAACAAGGACCTAGAAAAAAAAAAAACTTGCACGGGGGGGCACGATGATTTGTTATATATATTTAATATATAGATATCAGGTATATATATATTTGTTTCTTTTTCTCTTTCGAATTGTCTGTATTTATTTGTTTGTTTATTTTTTTCTTCTTTGTTTCGTTTCGTGTTTTCCCTTTGTGTGTCGTGCCGGTCGACAGTATGATGACATGTCATTGCACTGCATACGTGGCAACATAGTATCTCTGTGGCGTAGCTTTGTGACCACAGACCTTGTATCTCTTTAACATTGAAAAATCGGCACGGACACTGGTTGTGCAGGATGTCGACGGGGAGAAAGAACGGTTTAATGTGAAGAAAACAACAACAACAACAACAACAACAGCAACAAGCACAAGCAGTTGAAGCCGGTAAATGAGCATCCATATGAAGGAAGAAGCGGGCATGCAAGCTCGGCAAGGGAGACGTCCATGTAGTTGAAGCAGGGTGGTATGAATCATTTGTTTGACTTGCGAAATGACGTTCTACAAGTGGTATCGATCTCACCGAAAGGTATAAGCAATGCTGTTGGTGAACGTCCATACTAGAGATGCATACAATGTTTTAGATAACGTGATGGTACACGCAACGTTGTTGGTGAACGTCCATATTTGAGATGCATACATTGTTTTCGATAATGTGATGGAGCATGTGTAGAAACACAATTGAAGCTGGTAAACGAGCATGCGATCGAAGGAAGAAGCGGTCTTGCAAGCACAGCATACGACACTGCCTGGTAGTTGAAGCGGTGGTGTGCATCACGGGTTTGACTTGAAATTATGTAGTACAAGTGTTACAGCAGGGTACAACTCTCAGACCCTAAAAAGGACCTGCGCTCGTTAGATCTCTGAGGCCGGCTCACCTGTTGTTTGGGGGTTCGAGGAAGTGCCTTCAAGCAGTAATGATCGGGTCACGCAGAACGTGGATCGATACAATGCGGCAAATGCAAGCAGTCAGCGTGAACACTCAATGTAGCACCACAGACACGATGACGGGCACGACGGGCAAGGCAGGGCCCAAGGGGCTGGGGGTCGATAGGACAGGTATCACATATCACTTGGCGTTGACTTTCGTTCTTCACTTGGTGGTGTTTAGTCAACACCGGGTGGTCCCGGAACCTCGTTACTGGCTCTGTACCCCAGACCGAAGGCCTTCCCACACCGGGGATCCTCCCTGCCCCTATACGATGCGCCCAGAGGATGCTAACCAAAGCTTGCCCTCTGCCTATCGAATAGACCCGACGGGGGACCCTGATCAGGACAGTGGTCTCGCGCCGTATTATCCTCCCCATAGCGCTGGTCACGACAGTCACAGCGCTATGAACGTCCCTCCCTGACGCCACCCGCTGTAACATCCCCCCTGCCCGACACATAGCCATTGTCGGCACAAAGCCGGCGCCCCGGTGCTAGCCAGGCGACAGCGTGTGTTCTTTCCTTCCCGGACACCCCCCCAGACCGGCGCATATGAGCGACGGTGCCCAGCGGATATTACGATCATGGACCGCTGCAGCGCCTGCGCCTTCCACCTCCGCACCTTGCCGTCGGCTCGATGTTGCAGCTCCTCTCCTTCCCTTGGTGCTGCCCTCAGACGGTGGTAAGAAGAGCGGCGGTCCTGACCTTCGTCCAGACGTTCTTCAGCATGCCTCTTCCATCCATCGCCGTCGGCCCGATGTTGCAGCGCCCTTCCTTTCCGCGATGTTGCCCTTGGACGGTGGTAAGAAGAACGGCGGTCCTGACCTTAGTCCAGATGTTCTCCAGCTTTCCTCTTCCATCCATCGCCGTCGGCCCGATGTTGCAGCGCCCTTCATTTCCGCGGTGTTGCCCTTGGACGGTGGTACGAAGAACGGCGGTCTTGACCTTCGTCCAGATGTTCTTCAGCTTTCTTCCCCCGTCTATCGCCGTCGGCCCAATGTTGCAGCGCCTCTTGTTCCCGCGGTGCTGACCTTGGACGGTGTTGCGAAGAGCGGCGGACCTGATCCTCGTACAGTCTTCACTTTCAACTGCCAGCGCCACATCTGTCTAACACGCTCGGAGCATGTACTCATCGGCAAAAAAACATGTTTTCTTCGTGGCTCACCTGCATCTGAGATGGGGGTTCCTCTCGAAGGCCTACGTCTGCACTTAGACAATAACCTACACGTTTAAGCTTTTGGCCAGACATAGATTCCACTGAAAGCTACCATCGTCCTACCCCACCACCTAACCTTGAACTGAGACTTCAGATAATTTTGCCAGTCCTTTGTCGTATGGCTATACGTGGCCACACTACCGAGACGCTGCGGTGGCTGTCCACTCTGCCGCTCTATCTATATCTGCGGGCTTGACTTGTCCAACCTGTTATAACGGTTCACCGATCAGTATTCCAATATGCTCACGTACTTCTTTGTATCGATGTGGCAAAACTTCACGTACCTTTGTCACGGTTCAGCGTGCGCAGTGGACTATGTCGATGCTTCCACCATTTACTTACGTTCGCCAGACGTTTCTCACTGTACCTTCCTTCAACAAATGTTTCTACGTAAGTTAGAATCCATCTGCTACTCTGAAGTTTGTCCAGATGTCTCTAGTTTCTTCGTATGGATACCACGTTTTGATATATTGACAAAACAAAAGAAACAGCTGAGAGATCGAGGAATTCTTGAAGCTCATCTTTGCCAGCTTCCACGCTAGCTAGTCCTTTGCAAGCTGTGTGTGATACTTCTGTCGCGCGTATCACGCGTTTTATATTTTATATAGGCCTTTGTTTTAGTGATGATCTCGAACTTCTCTGCATTGAGAGTAGGTATTCCTTGCGAATGTAGAGGTCGTTTTATGTATACATCCATGACGGGCTGTAGGAAGTTCATGAGTTCTTTCTACTCCGGGCTAAAATTATTATTCGAGTGACTCAGGTCGTTTCAAGGTACTGACGTTCACGCCACATCGACTTGTTGGCACTAGCCAAGGTAAATATTTGATTCCGAGTTAAGTAAGTGTTTGAAGCTACTGGCGTTTGCACCACCTCTATTCGAGTGACTTAGGTCGTTTCAAGGTAATCCACATCGACTTACTGGCGCTAGCCAAGGTAAATATTTGATTCCGAGTTAAAACGTGTTTGAGGGTACTGACGTTTACGCCACCCCCCCAGCACGGACATTGTCCACTCGTGCAACTTGTTCGTGCTAAAATCAATAACGCGTCTTAAAACGGCATTCGTCCAGACCTACTTCCAAATCGTACCCCTCGTATAACGCTTTTTGTGGAAGTAGTTGCAGCAAGGTGGAGACAAACACCCCCCCAGAACAGAAACTGCCTACCACCTACTGGCATTCCAATCACACCTGTCGATTCGTTCCTTCAACCCTCGATCACTATGCTTGGAGCGACAAATAGTATCCTGTTAGGTTGCGCAGATCATACAAAAAGTCGTCACGTTCCATCTCGAGTTAGCGTCTCACAAATGTGTACCTGTGCGTGGTGTGACGACTTGCACATGCACTCGTTCCTTCCTACATGTGGGTATCCAAATGTTATGACACCTGGTATACGCCTTCTCATGTACCTCCTGTGCGCGTGACGTCGAGTATCTGTAAATAAGCTGAATCTGTGTGAACAATCCCAAAGCCTAGGAATTATCACGAAAACGTATAGCAAAACACCGATGGTCTGTATCCCTCTGATGCTTGGCTGAAGCCAGCTATACCACTCTCTTAGCTGGGGTCTTGTGTCGACTTGACTCTTATTCGACTGTCACTGTCATTGTGCCATCGTGGCGATCCAAGAATGTCACCTGGAGAGCAGCAGTATGATCCCAACATGTTCCTCGGCATTCGGTGCCATGCAATTTAGTGTCTCTTCACGCATTCCTCTCTGATCAGGCGGATCTTCCGCTACTCGGATACGGACAAGCAAAACAGGGATGCGTGGTACGCTGAACACCTACACGCTCGCGTTCGCAAACTCCCGCACCGTTAGCGTTTTGTTTTTGACATTCAGGGAACCTCTAGTTTAGGCATTGGGCATGTGGCTTTTAGAACTACCCTTCCATTGCGCGGACGAAACACTTGGAATTGGGGCCAAACTTAGGTACATGTACAGCAGTGCGGTACTCCAAAGGCTAAGATGCCCAGTCGATATTGGGAACCGTGTCAGGTACTTAAAACAGCGTCAAAATCGTTTGACTTTCTGTTCACCGCGTTAATGAGTAAAGCAGCGAATGAGTATATGCGTCCTGGGGAGGGTTTTTACTATCGGAAAATGCCAGGTTATCTCTGCCCAGTTTGGTTTGCATAGTGTATCTCGAATCCACCGCTTCGGATGCACGTATCAGTTATGAGAGAGCAGTCGCAATTCCTGCAGGCAAAGCACTCATGATCGGAGCCAACGCTCCGGGGTCCTTTCGGCACGATGTAACAAAGACCAGTTTTCACATCAAGGTTTATATTCTTTTCTAAAGTTCCAGCCAGCTCTATGCTGGGTGTACATGCCACGCTGACACTCTGCTCTAGTTCATGCACAGACTATTATTTCTTTGTCTTTTTGTTTTTAGCTCTACTAATAGGGTGTAAATGTAATAGCATGGGCACGTTCATTGTGTCATTCATTTGCAATTGATACGGGATGGTATACACCATATCGAATAGTTCGTTAATACAGTTTCTCTCACCTACCGGTACGCCACTATTTCGTACTTGTTTGTTTGCTCCAGTCGCGATGTATTTTAGTTTCACAGCCTGTTCTGTGACCACGGGTGGGATTTCAGGAGTTTGAGCTACTATTGTCATTGTGTGAGAACATCACACGAAAAGCGTACTACAATAGTATTTATTTGACCACCCCACACTCTTGGAGTTACAGCGTTCACCTGCTGGTCAGCAGATTCGTTCTCCGACAACCCAATCTTCAGATGATACTTACGCAAGGTCTGGACCTAACAACCGGTACGTAGTGGCAGTGTATTCTTCAAACCAAACCGATCTTGAAACCCCTCCACGTCCACCGACCATGCGGTGTTTCTTCGTACTCGTTTGCTGATTTTTCACACCAGGTACCTTTTTTTTTTTCGTACGTAGTTATGTATGTACGATACAGATATATCATTGATTTCCATCCCATTTGTTATGTTCGCCCTTTTTTCTCTATATCCCTCCTACGTATAGACACCCGGTGTCACACAGCAAAGTCTTTATTCCTCTCCCCGATGTGGTCTGTGCCTCGGGTTTTTATTGCGGAAATACTAAAGTTTTTCGTTGAGCCTGCACTCGTTAGGCGGTCTCAGCAGTTGATTCCACACCTTTTTATTGTGTATATTGCGTAAATCCCCGCCTCATCCATCTTGAGATTCGAGCTCCATGGTTCAATGCTAAACACAGAAGCGACACACTAGACCACGCGGGCCTTTAGATGAAAGGAATAGGCCAACCGTATCAAAACCAACGAAAATCTTTCAGGGCACGACCCAGATCTGGTATAAGTATATGGAAGGTCGAACCCTAATAAATATAATCCTTGTGTTTTCCGTGCGGACATTATTTACGTAATCTACAGCAGATGATAATGCTTCAATCGAATCTTTGGCCATGGACGGAGAAGTACAATATCAATAGTATCGTACGAAGCTCATGCACAGCAGTAATTATCTCGTTGCTCACTTCCTCGCCGTAGTGGACAGAATTATTCGGGGTATCTGCCAAGAGTAAACTGAGGCTGTGTGATACCGCTCGGTATGCCGGAGATACTGCTGTATATTATAGAATATGAATGAAGACAACATACTTTGCAGTCAGCATGAATAATGTGCGATCGTACGGATGTAAAATCCTTTTTGTAATACTACTGGGTGTAGAATGTATAGAGACCCCACGGATATGAGTCGCAGGGGTTCGTGCTTCCCCTGTTTGTGCCATACCGTTCTATATACCCAACTACATCATCAGTCCAACCCAGTGTCCGTTCTGATTTATTATTATTTGCTGACAAAGCAACGAGTAAAGCAAGAAAGCAAGGGAAATGCTAGCGTACCGGTGAATACCGGGTAAAGCACCTGAATTGCCAACGTACCGGGTAGGAAAATACCGTAACGGGTAGAACAAGTGATATGCCAACGTACCGGGTACGAGAAGACCACAACACCAGCTATGTTGTGAACATATGAGTCGTTGTAAGTTCTCAGTTTCAACGTAGCTTTCATGCGGTGTTTTCACCCGAATAAAAACATGATTGCTGTACTGGACAGCTGACCGGTTTCACTTCATGCCGGGAGGCAGCAGTGTTGATACTTTGCTGCGGCAGTATGGTACGCTATTTTAGGGCCAAGGATCGAGGGAGATCTTGCCGTACGACCTATAGTATCATCAACAGTTAATTTCTTTATAGTAGTATGAATACCATATAGAACGGCTTCACAACAGTACTTTATGCCGAGAGGCAGTGGTGTTGATGTTTTGCTGCGGTAGCAAGGGACAACTATCGTTAAGCCCAAGGATCGAGGGAGATCTTGCCGTACGACTAATAATATTGCCCATATATATATACATCTTCCAGGTTGTTGTCTTGAGTTTTTTAGACCAACGTCTTCTACCCAGCTTCACTCTGTTCATCCAGCTTCAAGTATGCCCCGTGTGAATATGGTGTATGTGTGTCTGTTCTTCACATTAAACCGTTCTTGCACTCGTCGACATCCAGCAATAGTGTCCGTGCTGATTCTTCACCCTACATATATACATACGGGTGTTGTGTAGTGCATCCAGCAGATACTGCTGTGTATGTGCTGTGTCAACGAATCAACATGATAACTCGTCAAGATAGGAAGAGAGATAGTCTCAAGGGTCCCTCGGGATCTTGCCATACATTTAGTATCATGGATATATTGTATACGTCCTCTATGTACGTTTGTGCAAGAAGCATACTGCGAGCCAAAGGGTCCCTCGGGATCTTGCCGTACAGCAGTTTTAGTATTATGGACATATTGTGTACGTCCTCTATGTACGTATGTGTAAAAAGCGTGCTGCGAGCCACCTGCGAGCCAAAGGGTGCTTCGGGATCTTGCTGTACAGTTTTAGTACTATGGGTGTATTGTATACGTCCTTTATGTACGTTGTGTAAAAAGCATACTGCGAGCCACCCCCCCTGTACGCTTGTGGTTTAGTATTCACCAACCCCGTATATCGATAAATCAACCTTGTTCGGGAAATAATTAAATAAAAACTGCAGGTACAGCGTACAGCAGCAGTATGGTTCCTGTATTTTCTTCCATATTACGTGCACTAAGACTGATATTAATACTTATAGTGCACGGCAGTGCAGGTCATCAGTACTATATTCTTTTAATCTTTTTGAGCATCGTGCGTAGTGTTTAGACTGCTGATAGCATTGTAGAGACGGAGATACGGCTCTTCTGTATAATTCCGAGTTGAGGCGCCTTTGCTCCGGGCGACGGTAGACAAGTCTTCGTAGCATGGTAGGCTCATCAGTAACTACGTCCAGCTTCACACTTAGAACCATCTATGGGAGGCGCTCATCCGGCAATGATATTCAAAAGTACTCCCTACTACTGCTGTTTCGATACCAGCAGCGAGATATTCTTCAACACCAGTACATGTGATATGTGACAACGAAAAGACTGACGGTTGATCAGGTTGGGCTGACTAATTGGGTCGCACATATATTGACAGCCCACAGCAATACTCTCCATGGTAGTCTAAATGAATACAGCACATCTATCAATTTACTACTCGGATTCCATGCCTTTCCGAACACACCGGGCAGCTCGTCACTGGTATGCGCTATGTAATGCTTGCTACCGGTATCTCATTGGGTCCATGTCTCTGGTCTTACATCGGTGGTCCCGCATAATACGGCATGCGCTGCGCGAGTTTCCTAGCTTTGGTGCGTGACTTGAAGTCTAAGTCAATCAGGGCGACACAGCCTACCCCCCCCCATTTTTTTTGCGCTCGAGGAATAACGTACAGCAAGAATAATATAGCATTTTCGACTGTGGATACGACATCAGAAAAGGAGAAGGATCACCACGGTTGTGTTTCACCCGCTCCATACCTGTTGGCCTGGTGCTATTCAGGTTGGGCTGCATCGATATATCTAGCCCGAACCCTCCGGACACAGCAAGCCACACCTTCCTCCGTTGTGTGCAAGCTCATCATCGTTCAGCTGAAACTATATCACCCTGTGTGACCCGTGCCCCCCGAGGGCTCGCGTAGCCGAACTTCATCTGCTCCAGTTTTTCTTGTCCTTTCCTCTTGTACTTGGCTTTCAGTCCTCCAGGTGTTGTACCTGATACACGAGCGCAACTCTCGGTTGGAATACAACACAGAAAATGGTACGACCGGAGACATCAAAGAGGGTCAAACGTGCATCGGACTTTCCAATTGGTGTGCATATACGACGATTGGTCTATTACTACTGATGTAGTCTACAAGCATCGCGGCAAGAATACTAGTCACCAAAATATTTATGGTTTCCTTGAAAGTTCTATGTTTGCCAGCCGACAATGCACGGTGTTTTCCAGAGGTTCATGGTTCTATAGGGTTACGGTGCTTTAGTACGTACGGCACCTTTGGCTTGTATCGATACCTGTCGATTGATTGGATTCGGTTTTGAAGACAAGATGTGGTCAATAGCATGCAGTCATTAATTAACGAACATGCTTGAGTGTGAGATCATGAACAACGAGCGAACAGACGAGCACGAGCAACAGGCAAACGGAGCACGAGCAACGAGTATGCCCGCATGCATTGACCAGATAAGTATCTTCAAAGCCTCACGAAACAAACGAGCAGAGCACCATTGGCAGCGTGAATACATAACAGCATATTGCACGTATCACCATCATAAAAGGCAGATAACAACGAAAACATGTGGATGTATGAATATACCAAGTAACTGGTATGCACTGAAGTATTATGCAAGATCAACGTGGGATTGTACAAAGAACACGATGACATTATTTCACAAGTTTGCAATCGCTCCGATCACACGTTTTGCGAACACTCCGATCTCCTGCAATGCACTTCGATCAGCCTGGGTTCATCATGTTACAGCAGCGTACAGCTCTCAGACCCTAAAAAGGACCTGCGCTCGTTAGATCTCTGAGGCCGGCTCACCTGTTGTTTGGGAGTTCGAGGAAGTGCCTTCAAGCAGTAATGATCGGGTCACGCAGAACGTGGATCGATACAATGCGGCAAACGCAAACAGTCAGCGTGAACACTCAATGTAGCACCACAGACACGATGACGGGCACGACGGGCAAGGCAGGGCCCAAGGGGCTGGGGGTCGATAGGACAGGTATCACAGATCACTTGGCTTTGACTTTCTTTCTTCACTTGGTGGTGTTTAGTCAACACCGGGTGGTCCCGGAACCTCGTTACTGGCTCTGTACCCGAGACCGGAGGCCTTCCCACTCCCGGGATCCTCCCTGCCCCTATACGATGCGCCCAGAGGATGCTAACCAAAGCTTGCCCTCTGCCTATCGAATAGACCCGACGCGTGACCCTGATCAGGGCAGTGGTCTCGCGTCGTATTATCCTCCCCATAGCGCTGGTCACGACAGTCACAGCGCTATGAACGTCCCTCCCTGGCGCCACCCGCTGTAACACAAGTGGTACAAATCTCTCCGAAAGGTATAATCAATGTTGTTGGTGAACGTCTATATTAGAGATGCATACATTGTTTTCGATAATGTGATGGAGCATGTGTACAAGTACAGTTGAAGCTGGAAAAACGAGAATGCGATCGAATGAAGAAGCGGTCATGCAAGCACAGCAAGCGACACTGCGTGGTAGTTGAAGCGGTAGTGTGGATCATGGGTTTGGCTTGAAATTAATTTGTACAAGTGGTATAAATCTCTCCGAAAGGTACAAGCAATGTTGTTTGTGAACGTCCATATTAGAGATACATACATTGTTTTCGATAATATGATGGAGCATGTGTACAAGCACAATGAAGCTGGTCAACAAACATGCGATCGAAGGAAGAACGGTTGGTGCAAGCACAGCAAGCGACGCTGTTTGGTAGTTGAAACGGTGTTATGCATCACGGGTTTGGCTTGAAGATTAAGTTGTACAAGTGGAAAAAACAAATATCTCCGAAAGGTACAAGCAATGTTGTTGGTGAACGTATTCGAGATGCGTACGTTATCTTCGATGATGTGATGGAGCGTGTGTACGTACACAATCGAAGCTGGTAAACGAGCATGCGATCGAAGGAAGAAACATGCATGCAAGCGCAGCAAGCGCCACTGCCTGGTAGTTGAAGGGGTGGTATGCATCACGGGTTTGGCTTGAAAATTAAGTTGTACAAATGGTAACAATCTCTATGAAAGGTACAAGCAATGTTGTCGGTGAACGTATTCGAGATGCATACGTTATTTTCGATGAAGTGATGGAGCATGTGTACCATCGCAATTGAAGCTGGTAAACGAGCATGCGATCGAAGGGAGAAACGGGCATGTAAACGCAGCAAGCGGCACTGCCTGGTAGTTGCAGCGTTGGTGGTTTGACTTGAAAATTAGGTTGTACGAGTGGTATAAACCTCTCCGAAAGGTACAAGCAATGTTGGTGAACGTCGATATTCGAGATGCATACATTATTTTCGATAATGTGATGGTACAAGCAACGTTGTTGGTGAACTTCCATATTAGAGATGCATACGTTGTTTTCGATAATGTGATGGGAGCATGTGTACAAGCACAATTGCAGATCGTAGACGAGCATGCGGTCGAAGGAAGAAGCAGCCATGCAAGCGCATGCCTGTTATTCCAATGGTTAGGGTATACGGCTTTCACTGGGTTCGATTCTGGCGGGGGAGCGATGTTACGGGAAGCGACCCCATGCGCATCACGATTTTGTACACCTGTGTATTGTCCTATTATTGCGTGGGACGTCGTATC
Organism: Macrocystis pyrifera; assembly: GCA_031763025.1. Classification (NCBI taxonomy): domain Eukaryota; class Phaeophyceae; order Laminariales; family Laminariaceae; genus Macrocystis; species Macrocystis pyrifera. The sequence continues at coordinate 11,485,603 of JASSKH010000019.1, forward strand.
AAAGCATGCATTTCATTCTACCGTCTGACCTGTGTGGGTGCCCGGAGATCATGGCAAATCGGAGGAGTAGGTCAGGCGGGTGACTCACGAGCGTACAGATAACGTTCCAAGCATTCAGGGTGAGTTTTCCGTGCGTTCAGAGCATGCGTTTCGTACCAGGGATTCACAAGTTCATCACATGTTCTCAGTTTTGTTGAAGTCCTTGCTTTCCAGTGATCGACATACCCAGCCCCCCCAGAGCCCGGCAATTATTTAGCTGTGGGCCCTGGGGGAGGCCCCAAAAAGAGGACAGGGAAACATTTCTAAGGCTTGCGCAGGCATTCTCGATACGGGTCGCTCAAGTTTTCGAGTTTTGTGTTGTTGTTGCTGGTGCCATGGGTGTGCTCTCTGCTGCGACGCCACCACGAGCGCTGCAGTTGGAACTTCGCCGTGAAAACAGCCATATTCGAAAGATCTTGTGTAGAGCTACATCATAGTCATTTAAATCACCTCAATTCGTCGGAGCATGTTTATATGTATAAATGGCCCACGACGCCGAACGATACGCACGTGCAGTTCTGATGCAATAATGTAACGGCCGTTTGGTCTTCATATTTATGCCCCAACGGTCTTTACAATTCCGCCACGCTCTTCCCAAAGCCCCTCCCCTGTTTTTTCTCGCCAATCGATGTTCGGATTTGGGGGTCTCGGAGTAGGCACTCTCTCTTCACGACAACAACCGCACACACGCTGCAATAACAGCAGCAACGACAGAACTAGTCCCCGTGATCGTACGAGTTCCAACATATGCATATGCTTGCTGTCGAGGTGTCGAGGTGACTCTGCCTCTGCTTTTTTTTACGTTTCGGAGTTTTTGGCTCTCGCTCTCAACCGCTCGTCAAGTTTGCCATCGCACTCTTCTTCCTCTACTGCTGGTGGTGTTGCTGTGATCTGTGTCTCCAGTCTTGTGGTTGTATAGTGGCATCACACGAAGGACTGGGCGGCGTGCTTGCGGCGCGGTCGTCAGATGTGCTTCCTCCATCGAGAGATTTCTATCTGCCGTGAGGTGCTTCTGCTGCTGCAGGTGCTATGCCGTAAGCTTGGTATCACCTAAAAATGGGGGGGGGGGTATATGATATCTATATATACCCCCCAAAAAAACATGACTATGTCATAAAAAGTTGATATCTCTTTAGGCCAGATCTTACCCAATATTTTTTGAGTGATTGAAAAAGGCAGGAAGTCGGATTTTCCTGCGGCAAAAAGCCACACCAGATCGGTGCGACATGTGCCGTATTATGGTGTTTTTGGTTTTATTTCATGGGAGAATAAAAATAAAAGAACAGAACCGAGATCTTGAAGTTTCCTTGAACTCTAAGTACGTGGACCACGACACGAACGAGTCGTTCACGTCGGGTTGGGTGATCAACCTTCACCACCAGCTCCTCCAAGGAAGGAACGGAACGTGGAACCTCCTGGGGAGCTACGTAAGAGGTCGCTGGACCAGCAAGGAGCTCTCGCTCTCGCGGAGCATGAGCTGTTTGCGGCCGTCGTAGTCAGAAAAGAAGAACGTTAGATTGTTTTGATACTGCTGTAGTCTCGTCCTATTCGTCTCCAAAGTTGTTTTGCCGAGAGCAGCTGCAGTTGGGCGGCCGCAAGGGACGCAATGGTGGCCAAGGTATTGATGCCCTCTCTCTCCGTAGTGGCCGATGCACAAGTGCTGGAGCCCAGCTGTGTACAAGAGTAACCAAGCATGTAGCGTCGTGACCCATCATGAACCCTGTCTGTAACCTATACAAAATTGTACAAGGCCTCCGAGGTCTTGTGCAAAAGCAAATTTTATCGTTTCAGAGCTTATCAGAAAAGGCTGCAAAAAAAAATCACTTCCTGGAAATTCATGAGTGATAAAATCTCGTAGGAGCATTTTTTTCCACCAAACAGGCCCCATAAGACGTGATTTTAATAAAATCTGATCAGAAACAGGACCAGATACCCCGAAGCCTCCGTAAACAGCCATATAATCACCTCAAAAAAAAATGCATAATATCTGGCCTTAGTCATGTCAGTATCACGTGCATTTTTCGATATATCGCTATGAGATGTGATGTATGCAGGGTATATGATGATACCATGTCATATATCGTTTGATATATATATCATATATATTGTGCAATATCATGTATAAAATGTTATATATCATGTACCTTGTGTATTGTGATATGTCACTTCATATCTGCCCTATATATCGTGCTTCCGTGTGTTATTATCACCTATCTATCTATATATGAACACCGCTGTGTCACGTCGGTACATGCTCGTGGTTGGGGCCCGTGCCACACTGATAATAAAGCACTGGCTCGGTGCTTGGCGACCTGTGCCGCTACGTGCTACCCGGTACACCAAATGCATGAATGGTGATACAACAACCCCTTCTCCGCGAGGATATATTGCATTTAGATGTGTGGCGGCGCTTGACGATGTCGGAGGCGACTGCTGTACTGTGGCTCGCTTTTGGCCGCAGGCGATGGCGCATTCAACTCGCTCATCGCGGATCAAACCCGCATGACAGGAAGACAGCAGCGGGCACAGACCCCTGGTACGTCCCCTTGTGTGTGCGTCACGCTTCGTACTCGTACTCGAACATACGTACCGGGTAAATACTGCACGTATATTCCGCCCAAAATGTACCCCCAGATTATGCAAGATATATCGTCAAGACAGCAAGTGATCATATTATGTCATAGATAAGATAGCTATATCACGTATTTCACCTGATATAGGCCGATATATCATCTTATATCACCTTATATAGGCCGATATATCTCTTCACAGCGGACGTATGTATCATATACCAAATACCATATCACCTCCTGGTCACATCGTGCTGAAAGCCCCTATATATAGCGATGTATTACGATATGATATATCTCGTATGTTCCCGGCGAAAAAAACATGACTAAGTACTGTGGAAATATCATATCGTATATGGGGTATATATGGTAGCCCTATACCGATACCAGGCTCTACTATGCCGTGTTGCGGTGGGCGGCGTAATTGACAAGCTAGGTTTTTCAAGTCATCATCCAATCAGCGTACGAATTTTGTCACAATTTGGTTGGTTTTGGTCTGTGTAATTGGCCTGCGTCATAAATGTTTAGGCCCCAACACTGCGAAACTGCCTCTACAGAGCCCCACCCACGTTTAGTCGATCCCCTTCTATGCTATCCTTCCGAGGTACTACAACTCCGGGTTCACAAATAAAATATATGGTGAAATGTCCCCTGCTCGCCGTGACATTACACACACCAAACACCCGCCCCGTTCAAGGAAAGACCACGCGGTGATCTACCGCAGTACTCCTTTTTCTTGATCTACTCCCACACTGGGTGACCTTCCTCTTCAGCCTGGAAAATCGCAACTTACAAGGGAAAGAGATCGTTCCGCGCTATTGAGAAGGTATGTTTCACCACTGCGCCTTGATGTAAGAAGGGATCTTTCTGCATGCTGTTGTTTTATTGGAAGCATCCCCCTTCTCGCACTGGCGTGATTGGAGGTGGCAGACTGTGCTGCTGTGATTCATAAAAACCGCGGCCGGGCTTGCTCTCAGTCTTGCTTGTGTCAAGTGCCGTGCCGCTGATAATTGTGTTCCACAGGCACAGAGCGACATCAGGTGGCGTCCACACGGTCTTCCCCCCACCGTGCAGTAACATTTGTCCGCTTCGTAGGACAAAGGCACTTACAATTACTCTAGTCGAAGTAGTACAGGGATGATATACACTCAAGAATCATGATAAATTAGACAAAAGTGTGCCCTGTCTGTATCTACAGTAACGAATTGTTGAGCACTTCCGAACCCATTTCCTAGCTACTGCACTTGCCTGAGGCCACTAAACGAGTTGGCGTCACACAATATGCTGTGGTCATAAAGCACGGATCGTTGGTATTCCTAGGTGATGTTTTGGTGAGCGCTCTCGATTGATTGTTGTCGTCTTGCAAACTGCGCGAATCAAATATGTCTCCCACATGAGATCCCGCGTAATCTAGCACAGCTACCCTTGCTGCGGCCCCGGTCATTAATCTCTCTATTTCACATTTTTCTCCGAATTGTGTTCCGAACACAACTTACTGTTCAACCTTGACATTATCTATCGTACATGTTCTTTGATTACCTTCGCCAATGAACATGGGAATTAGACTCACAACCTCGTGCATTACCGCTCGTATTCCGGGAATGTCCGATATATCTCTCGAGTTTGTTGCAACTTCAAATCGAGCTTAATCGACCGCCTAAAGGGATGCGGACGCGTTTGCCGTCTGCCTCGAACCAAAAATTGATGTATTTCGTCAAACGACTTCCTCTTGAAATACATCGTTTCCCCGGCCCCTCTGTCTTTTTACGGTTTGAATATGTGGTGTTTTCCATCATCCAACCAAGAGTAGTGGACAAGTGACTGCTCGTTTTGTAGCATTTTGTCTCTACCCCTTTCTTGTCTCTATTTCTTCCATCCGGTCGTCTTGTGACGTCCGTTTCATTGTATATCAGCTAGGCTTATCGAAGCACTGGTACCAGCGAACAGCGACCTTGTGCTGGGGACGCGACCCGCGCCTCGAGCTCATGTTCCCTTCGTTATGATTTTGTTCTTCTGTAGTTTACTTTTTTTACTTTTCTGTTTCACCCATTTGCTACATATTGGTGGTTTTAATCGTTTTCGTCTTTTCTGTTTTCGGGTGTGCATGTAACGACATGGGTAGAGGCAATTTCGCAGTGTTGGGGCCTGAAACCTTTGTAACGTAGGCCAATCACACACACTAAAACCAACCAAATTGTGACAAAATTCGAACGCTGATTGGATGATGACTTGAAGACATAGACAGCTGTTAATTCCGCCGCCGATCGCAGCACAGCACACATGCCACAGCAGAAGTGTTTGCAGGAGAAGCGCCCCACGACAGATGGAAAGCTCTGCTTGATGGAGGAAGCATTTGACGACCGCGCAGCAAGCAGCTCTAGCAGCTGCGACACGCAGAAAGCACGCCGCACACAATCGTGTGATGCCACCGGACATCCCCGAGACCGGAAACTCAGATCACAGCAGCAGCAGTAGAGGAAGAAGAGTGCGATAGCAAAGCTTGACAAGCGCTTGCAATCGAGAACAAAAAAATCCAAACATATGAACGAGAGGCAGAGCCACCTCGACACCCCGACAGGAAGCATATACATCTGTTGGAACTCGTACGATCACAGGGACTAGCTATGTCGTTGGTGCTGTGATTGCAGCAGTTGTTTGTTTTTGTCCTAGAGAGAGCGCCTACTCCCCCCAATCCGAACGTCGATTGGCGAGAAGAGACGAGGAAGGGGCTTTGGGAAGAGCGTGGCGGAATTGTAAGGACCGTTGGGGCATAAATATGAAGACCAAACGATCGTTACATTATCGCATCAGAATGGCACGTACGTATCATTCGGCGTCGTGGATGGCTGGCGCCATTTATAAATATCCCGCATGCTCCGATTAATTGAGGTGATTTAAATGACTATATGATGTAGCTCTACGCGAGATATTTCGAATGTGGCTATTTTCCCGGCGACGTTCCAACTACAGCGCCCTGGTGATGGCGCCGCAGCAGAGAGCACATACATCATGGCACGGGCAACAACCCAAAACTCGAAAATTTTAGCGACCCGTATCGAAAAAGCCTGCGCAAGCCTTTGAAATGTTTCCCTCTCTTCTTTTTTCGCCTCCCCCAGGCCCCACAACTAGAAAATTGCCGAATCGTTTTTTTAACTGTTCGCTTCCAACAGGTATGTGATAGTGTACAATAGCCCACAACTCGGTAGTGCCGCTTCTCTTGTGAGGGCCCGCAACGTTTTGATGATAATCTAATATATTTAGGAAAAAATGAATTCGAATAAATTTGGATGGAATCAATGAAACAAAAGGGTATTGGATCCCATCGTATTTATCTGAAAAAGTCTAAAAACGCACACGCGCCAACACATACCCGGAGCTATCCGACAAGGCGAGCACCGGCCCGCGTCCTTACCGTGGCGCGGCGATCAGCGGCCGATTGGCTCTGATGGCGTCAACGAAGAGGCTATCGTTGAGTGGCTGACGTGGCCCCGAAGCCCTACCACAAACTGCTGCGGCCACTGAGGGCGCTTCGTGCTTCCGATTGCCTGTTATTATGTTTCATTGGTTCTTAGTCTGACGCTGTTGACAAAAAATTGTGGTTTTTCATCCCTACGTTATTATCAAATTTCTGTCACATACATTGGGAGAGGCACGATAGTTTTTTTTTTCCTTTTTTTTCGCTTTTTTCTCCTTTCATTATTTCTTTGTAACTTTTTTCTTTGTTTCCTTTCGTTTTTCTTTCTCTCATAAAGTATGTATATCGTGCCTGCCCTGGAGGATGCTTTGTGCTTTGTTTAGTTTGCCTGTTATGTTCCCTTGGTTCTTAGTTTTACTCTGTGGACGACTATTAATAGTGGTGTTTACTTCCTGTTCCTTTTTTTTGTTTTTTTTTTCTAGCTCCTTCTCTTCAAGTGTGTGCCAGATCCCCAGCGGGGGGGGGGCACGATGGTTTGTTGTTATTTATATGTACCAGGTATATATTTGTTTATTTTCTCTTGTTTCTTTTTCTCTCTCGAATTGTCTTTGTTTTTGTTTTTTGTTTTTCTCTTTGTTTTGTTTTTCGTTTCTCTAGGTCATGGAATGTATATGTCGTACCTGTCGTACGCAGAATGATGACATGGCGTTGCATTGCATACGTGGCAACGTAGTATCTCTGTGGCGTAGCTTTGTGACCACATAACTTGTATCTCTTTAAGATTGAAGAATCGGCACGGACACTGGTTGTGCTGGATGTCGACGGGTAAAAAGAACAGTTTAATGTGAAGAAAACAACAACATAAACATGTTCGAAAAAAACAACAACAGGAACATATTCGGTACGATGACATGGCATTACATTTTCTGATGTGCTTGCTGCATACGTCACAATGTATGATCTCTGTGGCGTAGTTTTGTGACCACAGAACTTGTATCTCTCAGGGATCGAAGAATAGGCATGGACACTGGGTGTGCTGGATGTCGACGGGTAGAAAAAATGGTTGAATGCGAAGAACATACACACACGCAGGCAGCAGCGACGGGGATACACCGATCCAAGTTCTGAGCGACATCATGACTTGGTCGGTGCTCGTGTGGTTTGCGAGGCGACGAGGCGGGTTTGCGCCGACTTTGAAAGTTTTTGAGCCGCCGCGGATGGTCTACTCTCTTCCAGGGACCGTCGGACCTGGCGCTGCGGCTGCTACGGTTACCCAGTCTGTCGGAAGTGGTGGATATCACCTGTGGAGTAGTCAACCACACTGATCAAGTCAGCGTGGCATATTGTAGGTCCAGGAACATGCCACATCGAGTCGAACATACTCTCCAAATTGAATACCACAAAGCTTGAAACAAGTCCCTGGGGCCCATATTAACGGAACGCTAAGTTTCGATAATTGTCAAAAAAAATATAATTTCAATGAATTCGAATTAGATTTCGAAACAAATACGTGTTTGTACCCTATCGGGAAACAGCGCATTCGTTGTCAAACGAAAAGAAACTCACAACTACTTCCAATACCGCACCAAGTCACACATCGCAGAGTCGACAAACAGCGACGAGCTTAGACAAGGGCGAAGGTTTGCGTTGTCGCGTGCGTGCCGTCGCCAGCATTTTCTTTTGTTTGGTGGCGCAAGATAGGAAGCCATCACTCTCAGGGTGTCTTGGGTGGGCGGAGGGAGCCCTGGAACGCCACGCGCGAACCAGCAACGGTGATGCAGCTGTCGAGGTCTCGAGCGTGACCTCTGGTGTTTTGCTCGTTTGGTCGGTTTTCGTGATGGTTGGCCGACCGAGCAGGCCGAAACATTGTGCTTGCGGCCGCCATGGTTTCGTCTGAGGCACCACCGCCGGGGTACGATGTGCTATGGTCTGTGGCCGTGGGCGCGACTATTGCTCCAGTCGCCTGTCGTTAAGGTTCGCTTTTTACCGCCTCGATCGTGGTCACCGAATCAGTCAAAAATCACCTCAGACTCCACCGGGGGTGTTGATCCACCATGAACGTGTTACATCGCGGTGGATCAACTCCCAAATTCGAAATTCAAATTAAAAAAATCACACGAATATAGTCACTAAAGATTTTTCACTCAAATTGAGTTCTTCTATTTTGCCCCTTCGAATCCTGCCTGGTGATTCACTCTTCGGCCAATCAGATGCAAATTATATAGTTAAAAAATTGAAAATGAAAGAACCAAACGTCCTCGATACGATGGGTCCTAACGACGTCTGCTCGTTTTGTTTTTATGTTTATTAGTTCGAGTCAAAATGCCATTTTGGTGATTCACGTTTCGACCAATGAGATGAAAATCAAATCAAACAAAAAAAACTTGGCGAAACATCATACAAAATTTTCCTTTCGTCGTTGCGGGCCCTGGCGTACTGGTACGACCGAGCGCTATATCTCCGACTTCCTTGTGTTCTTCTCTCGAGCTGCACTTATGTTGCAGGGTGTTTTCCGGCCAAGGGCCTCTTTCAAGGAAATGCTCTTTAGGGTGAGGTCATGGTGATGATCTCGTCTATATTAACTGTGTATGGTTTGTGTTTTCCTGTTCGGACCAGTCACTTATGGTGATCCATCAGATTGTATACACCGAACCTTTCATGAAATACTTTTGCCGCGTCCGCGCGGCACTACATCGTGAACGAGCGATGGACGTTTCACCGCGATATATTCACATTCTTAGAGCCCCGCGCCGGACGTGTTAAACCGCTGACACATACTGTAGTTAAAATAGCTTGACTTGGCTGTTCGATGAATGGAGGGGGCTGAGCTAGGAACAATCGTTTGCAAGCGGGGTGCATCAATGTTGGAACTGGATGCAGAGCCTGTATTAGCCCCTTCCCGCCTCTGACGCAGATGGTATACCGCCAAAATGTACCAATAACAACATGAAACAAACAAGAACCTGGTATATCAGTATACAGATTAGCGGATGCGTACAATTTAGTCAGGGGGAACTGAACAAGCAAGAGAGTGTCGATTTAGCACCGATTGTCTGTGGGCAGGGTGTAGCATGGCCGATATATGATACTGGGCCCGCATTTTCCTTTTGACTAGTCTGACGCGAATGTAAATTGCAACAATGTACCAGGTACAATATGTTTAAAATATTGTATTCACAAGAGCGTGGTATATCAGAATATATTCATGTAGATAGATGTGTACTTCGTTAGCAGAGGAGGACCGACAGATCATGAGAGAATTGAAGTCGGACCAATATTTCGCGGGCAGGGTGCAGCATGCCTAGAACATGGTACAGGGCCTGCATTTGCTCTTTGACTAGTCTGACGAAGAATGACAAGCAAAAGTACCAGATACAATATCATACAAAAATTGTTGCAAGTACCTGGTACGTTGGGGTTATCATTAAATAGATGTCTGTTTGTTTCGCCTGGGGGGCAACTGATAAAACGTGAGACGCTAATACTTCAAAAAATCACCACGCCGGTTACTCGCCACATATGGGTTTCTGTCAAACATCACACCCAACACCTAACCAGGGCTGCGGGTACACGGTAGTGATTGCCACTGTTAAGAGATAGCAGCGGCGATATCGCGAGTAATCGCTTACCCAAAAACGACAGTATTTTTGGCGCATACCGCAAAGACTATAAACATGGTATTATCCTAATTTCGGCGGTGATTACAGTCGACGACTGGCAACATTGAAGGATACTTCTGACGTCGATTGGATGTTCATAACGAGATATTCAGTGCCTGATCTACACACAATTCACACAGAAACATGACATCACCCATCTAAACATAGACTGACACCTTTAGGTTTTGAGTGCGTACATGGCATAGTCGAATCACTCGCATACTTTGCGTTTACCACTGCTTTCAAGTTGTGAAATTAGATCTGGGGTAACGTAAACATCCTCTTTCTCCTTGGAGTTCTTGACCCGGCCAGAAGAGGGTATCGCTATCTGGTATATGCGAGGTGCTGGCCTCGTCTGTGTACCGCCTTGCTCGTGTTGAGCTAGTGGGGCCACGCGGACGAGGAATCCACTCCAAACGTTTTAAATTGGATTCCCGGCGGCCTTTCAGGCCTGCGGCAACAACGAGTCGACGTCACGGAACGCGTGGATTCGGTAATGTAGAGGGTATAAATGACAGGACGTCCAACGTCAGAAAGACACCTGCAGTTTAAAGTGGAGGCAGATGTGGCGGTCGGGGATGTTGCACCCGACACGTTAAGCGCAAGCCAACAACCGAAGCAGGCAAACCGTACTACGGTCGAGCGGTTCTCGAACAATCATAAGAAGGCGTGGAGAAATGCGCGGCAACATATCGAAGCGTTATAGAGCCCCCCCAGGTTGATACCTCGGGAGGGCGTGTTGATCATGGGCACATTCTACGTCTGTTTTCAGGCCGTGGATAGCAAGTACGGTATTGACCATGTCGATAACGATATGGAGGTCTGCAGGCGAAGCCAGTGTTGTGATACTGGGTTGCAGAAGACGATTACGGGTAGGAAGGATAGGTCCATACCCGCTTGTTTACTCTTTACTGCCGCAAAGCCGGCGGAGGTATTGCTGAGGCGAAGACCCAACACGGAGTAGAAGTAGCGATGAATGGGTCACTCCTGCAGCATGTCCAGATAAGTGGACTGCCGGTGGAGTAAAGAAGCGCTAGCCGAAGAAGGTGATACTAAACTCTGCCAGAGAAGAACTCAAATAGGGTTTGATTTGTGCTTGCGTACGCTCCGATTGATAGTCAAATTATCAGTCCCTGACAAAGACCTTGACTCGGCCACACTAGGCACAACTGTTGCTGGAGTACCTAACGAAGAACATCGCCGTGTCATGGTGGATGGTAACGTCCGAACTGGTGCAAGGAGGGAAGAATGCGTCGTCAAGGTGTGGGGCGCATACAGGCGGGACAAGCTGAACAACAACAGACAGGGTAGCCGGCATTCTCAGCAGCACACCAACTTGCTGCGTCGGCGCACTCAAGCGTGGATTAGCTTGAACCGTTCATTCTTCAAATCGTGGGAAAGGTCTTTACCGCTTGTTTTTTATACTTTCGCCACAACCAGACAGACCACTCGCATGGGATGTCACTGTGGGTCGACTTCCTCTGGAAAACGTCGAATCACATCACAATGTGGTCACAACAGACATCCGGGCACTTTGATGCTTGCCCCCCAACCGCCGCAAGCGTGAAATGAAAGGCAGACGGGCGATCGACCTCCAACAACTGATGAAAAACCGTCAACCGAGGAGATGTTTCGCCGAAATATTGATACTCCAACTCTCTAGCTCGGAAGCAGATGTTAGGGTAATTCTGGTCGCTAAATAGATGCTTTCGAATGCCTCTAACAATGCACGATGCGCAAAACGCAGTCAAGAACAGGCGGGGCAAGTGTGATAATTAAGAACCAAAGGCCAAAACGCTTGTGGAGTAGTGAAATATTAATGCCGAGAGACAGAGAGCTATTGCGTAGGGATCCAAGCAACAGCATTCTCCAAACGTCCTTGAAGACAGTTGTTAAACGACGAATGCGCTAGAGCATAGCTGTGCAAAAATGTTTCATGGAATTCGTCAGTCAACTCGAGGGGATCGCATCGAAGATGGTGATCAACCTGGTTTCAGCGAACACCTCAACGGGGTGGATTCCGAGGGGAGGAGGCGAGCAGCTCTCATACTTCAGGGACGCAGAGGGCAGTTTGCTTCGTGACATGGGAATAATTCGTGATCGGTGGGTACAGTGGCTCAGATCTTCGTTCAACCCTACAATGCCAACAGTCGACCCAGGTATATCCGTAGAGTTCAAAATATATCCCCCATTCACACCACTCGTTGATTTACACTACATTCGTTGAGTTGGAGGTAGCCGTCAAACATATGTCAAACTGAAAGGCTGATGGACCCGAGAAGCCTTCCGCTGAGCTGCTCGAAGTCACCTTCTCCGGGGATCGCGATGGTAACGGCAGCAGTCCTCGTCATTATGAATGCCGTACGGCCGGGCGAGGGCGTACCGCAGGATGGGATATATGCCTCTATTAAGTGATGTGCGAGAATAAAGATTGGACTGATTGCGTTGACTATCTCCTCATCTCGCTTGTTGCACACGCCAACAAGACCGTCGTCAAGTTAGTAACCAATCGCCACAGAAATTTCTACGAATGGGAACAAATGTTTTCGCAGGAGGTGTACGGCTTTTGACTGCAACGGTCGACGACTGATATGAACTTCATGGAACGACGACCTCACCAGCAGGCACGAAAGAATAGCACTCTTGTTCTCGTGTGTTTCATCGACTTCGCAAAGGCATACGATTCAGTCTACTAGACTCTGTTGTGGACCGTGCTCTCTCGCTTCGGCGTACCACGAACGATTATTGCGATTATTCGCCATATCCACAATGGAAGGTGTGCGCGCATCCGAACGTACCATAGTGAATTTTGAGACTGGTCTGTCGTGGACCAAGGCCGACAGAAATAATGTGTCCTAGGACCATTTTGTTCAACATATTCCTTACTGCCGTACAACGCGTGTCGGTCGAGCGGTTTATCGACTATGCGGATGTGGTGAAGAATATGATGTGAACCAGGGCGGAGAATGGAAATGGAGGGGGGGGGGAGTGGAAGAGGGAGAAAAACCAGATGATTGTGGTGGAGCCGCAACCGACCGGGAGTTCATTGCCTCCAGACGACGCGGGCATCGGCTTTTGATCGAGGTAATGACTCGCGAAGATGACGGCAGATATTGTTGCCGGGTTGTTCGTGAAGATAAACAGTATCGAAATTCAAGACGGAGATCATTTGCCTGGTGAACAAACGTATGGACAGGATCGCTTTCGTTGCTGGGGTAGCCGGTCAGGTGTACCAACACATGACGAAGTCTTTGTGCCTAGGACCAACTGTGTGCTAGAGCATCGACCTTCCGATATAGAATATATCGATGGTCAAACCATGATCCAGAGCGTGTAGGTTTCCACCGCACGACTAACCCACGGACCTGGTCCGGTCCAACCTCAGGATGCCGAAAGCGGAGATAATAAAGACCATGCTTTACGAGTGTGTCACGTGGAGCCCCATCGTTGCCCATCTCGCTATACTAAGGATAGCTCACCACCGATTGCTCCTCCGCTGCATCTGGTGGAGGAAAAATTCCCGTGGCATCTACCATACGTTTTCATACGCAGACGGACTGGCCAATATAGGCTGTGAAAACGTCGAGACGACGGTGACAAATCGGAGGATACGTTTATCGGTATTTGTGACTCGTATGGATAACGAGAAACTACCCAAACGAATGCTGCTTGGGGATCTGAGGGGGGAATACGGCTGTTTGAGCGAGCAACAGCGCAACTGAATGGATTGTCTCAAACGTGACCTGTCGTCATGTGACTTGATCGACAAAGACAAACAAAATGTTCGGGTAGTGAAGGAATCGAGAAAGTGGGTCAGACGCTCTAAATAGGTGTACATGAATCGTTGGTTTGTCGAGACGGAGCACAGACTAAAACAACGAGGGCTTGAGTTACAAAGTACTGCCTAATAGATGCTGCAGTCTCCGTCTTTTTAGGTATTTGTCGTGATGCCCTATTCGCTGCTAACTCATCGGTAACCCTCCCCTTCCCGGACCTTGTCTTTCTAGGTTGATTGCGTCACCTTTTCGTTCCATTAGTGTCATGTTTTTCTAGTTTGTGTGTTTGTCCGATTATTTTGGCATATTTCCCCGGTCCGTCTGACTCTGTATTCTTTGAGTACGTTGTGTCGTCCTTGACCCACCAACTTAACGTAAGGCATTTTTATTAGGGTTGCTTTCGAGTTCTTCGTATCTACCCTATTCTCGTCTTCTCGACTTTTGTCTGGACTCGTTTGAGACATCACTATGTTGGTCAATTTACTAAACGTATCGAAGAACGGATATAATCAACAATCAGCAACAATGCCCTCAGGAGTCGGTCTGCACTCGGAGTGCAAATTGTTGTTCGATCTCTTATTTTCTTCCCCCATTTGTTTACTCCCTGTTTTCCTAGCGTTTTTCCTTTCTTTCCTTTTTGTTTTTCTTTCGGAGAGTACATGGAGCATCATCACCACATATCTTCTTGGTGATATACAAATTGGGCGTCATGCGAAATGGTATACCCAACTCGGTTGTACCTTTTCCCCCTGACGACTGGTATAATGCAGCCTTGAGCACGTCATCAATATTTCGTATTTGTTCGGTTTCTCCCATTAGCATCCACTTTGGTTACAGCCTGTTTTTGTTGCCTACAGACAAGAATTTTTGGATATGCAACGCAGCCGACGAGGTTGAGCAGGCTGTGGAGCACTACCCCGCCTCCGTATGGATTGTTCGAGCTAGAATATTCGAATGTACATGGTACGAAACATATGATCATAACGTGATCATTGCTGCATGTTCCAAATGTGTACTAGAGAGTATGTTCTGGGCTATTTAGAAAGTATACTACTTGAAGAGGGAACAGTCCAGGGCGACGTGCTGAACTAAGTAATATGTAGTACGCCTCCGACGGTATTATGCATTGGAGCACAACATATTGGCAGGACACCGTAGGTAGGACATTGTGGTCATGTGTAGGAAGAAATATTTTTTCTGCCTTATTTTCAACACTTCTTTTTTCCAGCTTAGCTTGCAAAATGTCTTATCCTTAACGACCGCCCCAAAACGCCGTTGCCAAAGTAATCGTTCCTTCTCCCGCACGGTTCGTGTCTTAATCTTGATTGCGCATAGAGTTCGGCATTCCGGTTTCCCGTCGATTGTCATACAATGTGCTTCATGTCGCTCTCGCGCTTTCCGCTTCGGGTGCAGGTAGAAGTCCGTACGAGAATGCACTTCGTGAGACCAGAACCCCCGACATTTAAGTGAGTTGCCACGTAGACCATCGACGAAAACACGAGGGACGTGTTCGGTATTATGAATGGGAGCGTGTATCATGGTTTTGGTAGCAAGTGGTATAGTGCATGGTTCAAGTAGGAAGTAGAAAGGTATCCTGCCTTTGGCAGCATTAACTGCTGTATGTGACGTGCTTCATATAATCCCTAGTATTGGATTCTAATGGTATTTTGTGCCTTTGATTAGAAAATGGTTCATATGGGAAGTAGAATGAATTACATGTTGGTTAATCTATCTGGAAGCTTGTACTAGCCATAGTGGTGCACTTGAGAAATAAAAGGTCTTCCGGTTTCTCGAGAAAGCAGTGTATAGCCTAGTTCAAGTGGAAATTGTACGGTACGCTGGTGTAAATTGGTTTTAGATTAGGACGTGCTTCACACCGGACATAGCATTGTATTTATCCAAATATAGCATTTAGCGTAGAGACTCATTCGAAACTCAACATATGGCACTCTGGTCTGTATATAACCTGTTTTATTCGGGACACTTCGAACCCTCCACACACATGACTAGACGGTAACGGTAGAGTTGAAGTTTACATGTCCGTGGCAAAAATACATTAGTTCAGTCATGTACTCCCTGCCGGACGAAGGGTCGTCAAAAATAAATAATGAACTCTCCCCCTGCTTTTCGATTTCCGAAAGAAACAGTCGTGGATTGCAGCATGGTATCGAGGTTGTGTTTGTGGTGTGTGGATAACCGGTCGGGGGCTAGCTCATTACTATTGTGGTTATAACCAACAGTATCAACAGCGGGTAAGATGGGGTGGGAGGCCTTTGGTTATCCATGGGCATAAAACGTAGACAGTTCGTTCACGAGTAGTTATAGACCACAAAACAAATTGGAGGCGAATAAGAGGGGGTGACGACTCTGTCAAGAACAGACGATCATCTGTCACCGCGTACGATGGACGTGCTCCACGGGAAATTAGAGTAGTTACGGTAATCTAGCAACCGTCCAACACGTCGCTATCCCTTCAAACGGCCGCCAGTACTATCTCAAAACCTCCCTTAGTTTCCGTCTCAGATTGGAGGGCGCTGCAGAGGTGTCGAGGAGGGATATTGTGCAGAGGGAATAGAGTAAACGAAACGAGTTTTACCTGTCGTCGCCATTCAAATATGTGCCCGTTCAACAGTATGGCGCAGGGAAAATAATTCCCAAGCGTATACATATGTGCAATACACGAGTCAGCAAAACATTTATAACCATGGTGCGTCTACCCGTCGGATACAAAGGTATTCTCGTATCGATGTGCAGCTTTAGACACCGCATTGCTGCACGCGTTTGCTACGTTCCATCAAAGTAGAGGGGCGGGGTATGAGTTTGAAGTATTGGGGATATTTCACACGGAGAGGGGGTAAGCGACACACAAATTTCGTCAAAATATTATACATAACAAACTGTACAATACTATTTTCGAGTTTACGATATTGTCGACAAATCGTCTTAATATCATTTTGTTACCATTATTTTTTGCACGGACGATAGTATCCATTATATCGTTCACACAACGATTTTACTTCCTACATGTGGAATCCTGCACATCAAATCATTTAGATATTCATGATAACATGGGGCTTACTACGTTTGCCCAACACCTTATTTATCATTCATATATCTCTCTGATACCAGAGCTACCGTTGAATGCGCGATATTCTACAATATGCCTTTTTTTTCACTTTTACCAGGTACCGCGAGTTCGTATTAATTCCTCCATTAAAAAACAAAACACTGAACAGGACTTCACTTGCGACCGCCTTCGTTACAAGTAGCGGTTTTCAGAACCGGACGCCGTTGTTCTTTCAAAAGACAGTGGGGTGTTTGTGTCTGTGCTCTTCACATTGAACGGTTCTTCATACCTGTCGATATCCAGCACAACCAGGATCCGTGCCGATTCGTCAATCCTGGACAGATACCAGGGACAAGCTTTGGGGTCGCAAACCTACCTGGCATGCCACAGCGATACTGCATTCTCAGGCAGAGATCAGAGTAGATCACGCGATGCCGTGTCAGTATACTAGATTACATAGGCACGGCGTACACATTCAATGAATGACATTAACCGAAGGAAACACAAATTCAAAGAATAATTAAATCGAATGAGTAAAAGAACAACAGGTAAAACCTGCCGTGTCCCCCGGCAGGGGATGTCACAGACACCATAACAACGAGCCAAGGAATCACTACCGCTGAGTAAGATAAAGAGTAAGACTTGAAACCAAGGGATATGACAGGCACGTCAAAGGTAAACATGGTCCGGTTTGTCGCGAACATCTTCGTTGCGAGTCGCGTAGCCAAGTTGTTTACGTGCCAGTCGGTCTGGCGCTTCGCCACACTGTCTGCCGTACCCGTCCTGCGTTCGTCACGATGCTCCATACCCGCATGGAAGGCGTCAGACAATATGAACCTAGGGACGCCGGCTCGTGTTCTACCCATGTCACAAGACTCCAGCAACATAGAGAAAAATGAAGAAGCGAATAGGATATTAATCAGTAAGGATCAGAGTGCAAAAACAACATGACTATAGTGTAGGCCCACATTCGAACCAGCTACAGCAGTTGACAGCGCGAGTAGCCTCGACATGTTTTAGTTTCCAGTCGGCCTGGTGCCTCTTGTTACAGTATTCTTCCTACATTCGTCCATCGGGGTTTCCCTTAAGTTTTTCCTGTTGCTCCTCCTTCCCCCAATATTTTGGTGGGGTTTCCTCTCACTCTTCCTGTTGCCCTCCCTCTCCCCAATCGTTTTTCAATTACACACGGCTGATGTGCGGCGCTGCCTTCTCAGCTCGACCTCGTCCTGGTGCCAAGTCCGCATAAGCCTTTCCGATTCTTCAAGGACCCACCGGTAGCATATGCCCGCCTTGTTTGCTGTAGCGGGACAATACGCGGTCACAGCTCTCGAAACCAAGAGAGAGTACTCTCCTGGTGCTTCGGTTGAATGGAACTCTCTAAGCCTTCGACTAGGCGCGTATGCCATGTCTGAAACTGTCCACTAGTTCTCGGGTGCTCCCAGCGCTATCGTCCGAGTCAGTATGGTGATGGTTGGGATGTACCGAACCCCAGTACCACTGCCCCGCCATATTTGCCGCAGTGGACCACAGCTCGGTCTGAACTGGAAACACCAAAGGGGGGTGTTCCGGTTTCTATACAAAGAATCTCGGTACTCACTAACGTCTCCCACTATGCACCTATGCCATGTTACGAATTAATCGCCTAGGTTCTCCCGGTCGGTCGTCGTCCTAGGCACGTTTGGGATTGTTGGTATTAACGCAGCCGTCATCAGTGTATGTCACCTTTGCGCTGTCGAACACGAACGAGGAAAACCATTGTGCTACTGTGTGTGATTGATCGGCTCCGTAGGCGACATCACTGCCATCATCATTAAGCTGACTTTGAGACGAGTGACGTGCTAGTCTATCGAGGAGCGACATCAAGGTAGTGCAAGGTGGGGGAGGACGATACCATTACATATGCGACGGCCACAGTGTAGTTCGTGCTCCTTCAGTGTACAGCTGGATTCTGGTAAGGTTCAGAGCAAGCGGGCTGTGGGTGTTTGACGTGAGCTGACACCTGGTACGTGTCTTGTGGCAGTCTCTCTCACCCAAACCGTTCAAACGCTTCAGCTTTCAATGGTGTATGGCGATACTATAGAATATGGTATTTTCCTCCTGACAACATGAAACAGCCGTTAGGTCAGACTGGTTTCGAGGTACAGAGTACCAGGATATATTACTCGAATGTTAAATAGTCCCCAAACACGCATCAAGAATTAAAACGAGCACTAGCGCGGCATACAGTGGAAGCAATATTGTGCGCGCGGGTCCTGAATGCAACAATGACAAAGTACCGTTAGAGATGGGTATGGAGGTCGACATTGCCTAAACAAGTGCCCGGTGTTTATGAAATGACCAGTCCAAACAAAAATGAAAACAGCGCGCGATCAGAAAGTGTACTTGAGTGCGAATAGGATTCGTTTTGGAAGTTTTGTTACTCCTTGAGCGAAGGAACGTAGTTTATATGCTTGATGTCGTAGCAGACACCAACTTGCCCGGCCGTGAACCATGACACCAACAGCAGACCTCCTCACGCCTGATTTCATTCAGCACCCGTACAGAAAGCTAAGGGGAAACATCATGTCTTGTTCGCCTTTCGACGAACAAGCAATTCGCTCGCTTCGTCAACTAACGTCGAAGGGGGGAAATGAAAGAAAATCAGAGGGAGCGAATAAATTATCGACGCTATTCCTGTAATAGTATCAAACATAGGCGGCAAAGGTGTGGCAGGCACGCTGGCGCGGCCCCACGCAGAGCGGTTGCCTCAAGGCTAGGTGCCATCGCGACGGCGAAGGCCTTCTGTTATTGGGCCTAGATGCAGTGAAAAGCAAGTGACGCCTGGCTCGCGTCCCCGGTGGCGTAGTGGGTGGTCCTTGTGCATACTGAGATCGATTCGTGGGTTCGAGTCTAACCAAGAGCGGCAAATTCAGTAGCTACACGCACACGCACATAGAACGTGAGCAACAGGGTACACGCCCGACCGCAGAGAAGAGCACACTCGCGACTCTTCTCGGGCCACTGCGCATGCTAGGGGACGGCATCGGAAAGTCAATGCGTTTTTTTTTTTTTTTTCGCCGTACAGCGGGCTCACCTCTCCCGCAGTGCCGGGGTTATGACCAGATGGATGGGTGGAAAGTGAATATTTTCATGCAACGAAAGCGAACGACCACCTAGCACACTTTCGTAGCTATTGTTTTGAACAAAAGCAGCAGCTATATATCGCTCGGTACGCACATTGGTCGGCGGTACGTGGTGACGCGCGGCGTTTCTGTGTAGTCTTAAACCCTGTGCGACGACCTCGCGCTTGCGTGTGGTGTTGTGTTTGAGTTGTGTTGTTTAGTTCCTATCATTTCTCAAACCATCAGGTACATACATATTTTTCGCCCGATTAAAAAACGTAAGTTCGGCGTTGAGTCTCAATGCCTTGTGTCGTAGGTGCCTTCGAGCTGTGCTTCGTAAACATCTGCTTCGTGTTTTTCTGGGCCCTCTTTAACCGCTGACTTTCTTGTCCCAGGAAATTCTTTATTTTAGAGCTTTTATCAACAAGTGGCCTCCGTTTAGAATCTCATCGGGCTTTTAAATCCTTTTTGCTAGGGTTTCAGTGCCCATTGGAAGCTCTACTGATCTGTAATACTTTTCTTGTACACCCCGATGCGATGAATGCTGTCGGAGGGAATATTACATTGGTTAACTTCGCTGGAAAGGGCCAACAACGTTGTCAGGCCCTAACGTAAAGCCCTGGAATGCACCACGGCGCATGGGGGATTCTGCACCCCCAAAAAGGCTGGGATCACGCGCGGCTACGTTGGTTCGCATCACCCGCGGAAAACGAACAAAGCTACCCGCAAACAAAGTCAACTGTCGATTTTGGGGGTCCTCGGTATCCGATTGTTTTGTTTCATACGGGCCGGAAAATTTGAGAAAAATCAACTCATCTATGTAGCGTCTCTTTAGGAAAACGTGTTTTACTTTGGTGCTGTGGTGTTTTCCGCGTTGTTTCGTTCGCTCGGCGTTTCCGAGTCGATCTCGTTTATTATCCCGTGAGGACGTCGAATGGTGATTGTTTCGTTTGTGTTTTTTTCTATCTTGTCCGCCAGTTTGAGCTTAATTCTATGCACCCAACTGCTCTCTATTTGGAAAAGGACTAGCCTCAATGTTTTACTGGTGTATTTCCTATGTAGCAGGCCTTGACTGTATGGAAGCATAATCTCGAAAAACAGGGCAATATTCACCCCTTTTCACGCTTGGAAATAGCACTGCACAGTGAACCGTGAACCCACACTTGTTCTACTTTAAAATACCTCTGTAACTTTCCCGTTTTATAGACACAACACAGTCGTGCGTACGGTGTGCTGACTTGCAGTATCATGTGTTTGGCGTTCACCCCGTTGGTTAGATTATGCTGTTGGTCTGGTTTGGCTCCGTCGATGGATGATTCACTTCGCGTCACTGGTTGATTCGCTGCTTTGCTTTGCAGGACAAAAACCCCCTCATGCAGCTTAGTCATTCCAACAGGTACCACAGTGCGGAGAAAACATCGGCATCCTGCCGACTGTTTGCTCGTACACCTGCGGGCTCAAATGCCGCAAAACATTATCACTGAATGATCACTTCATAACTTTTGCGTGGTGTTGCTGCTTTACATTATATACCTTCACCGCAAGAGGCCAAATAATAGTGGTAACGCTTTCTGCTGTGTTCTGCAGAACTGTGCTGCGGCGTCGCGGCTTGCCTCATGCATGACTGGTTATTCTGGTACTGTACATATCGGACACGGGTACCACTACCTCTACTGCTGCTTGCTGGCGGTGTAGTACGTAATGTTCAAATGAACCTATGCCATATGTTTCAACTGTGACAGTTGATATCTTGCGACAACCGATAATTTTAAGTCTCTCCAACTGGTGCGCGTTGGTGGATGGTACACGGTAGTTGTTGTTCGGTCACAAGACCGAGGACAGGCCCCAAAACGCTACTACTACTGTGGCCCACGAGTGATGTTGTATTTTCGGAGCAGTCGAACTCGAGATAGATGATTATGCAATCAGGAGTAGTCATGAAAAACAGGTGTAAGTCCACAATCGCGCAGAGCCAACAGACAACGAAAAGAAACTTATCGCACGACAACAGGTAGCATCAGCAACATCGGTTGAGAAGCGTTCTATGTCTAAGCTTATGTTACAACCGCAGTCTCGAGGCTCAGGTCTCTGGGCTAGTCTCGCCTTGAGGCTTTGAGCAGTCACGCGGGTTGTGGCAGGCTCGGTGTGACAAGAGAGTGAAAGAAAAAATCGCCGACCCTGACAGAGTACCATAATCCCACACAACAGCACAACAAGCAAGGCCAGAACGACCACACGCATGCGGTGTACTGCTCTAAATGGTGGCTTCATCGGAGTCTGTGATCCTTCATTCGTCGTCACCACCTCTATTTGTTTATGTTATCTGCATGTTCGCCAGGTGTGGTAAAAACGTTTTTTTGGATCTCCAACAATAGAGTCTAATGGTCACGATCCTCGCAGAGATCATATATACACTGTTTACTTTTTTCATCTTTAGTTTCGTATTTTGTACATAACCCAGACATCGCAGGCAGCAAACGGTACACAGGCAGTGCAGGGTACGCACGCGCTAACACACCTTGGCTATAACGGTAAAAAACGCTTGATGCCCGCTAGAATAGCTGGAAGCGACATCACGCGTGTGTGGTGTTTTGTCCGCGCTGTATCGGTGTGCCTTCCTACTCTGCTGTCGTTTTTTATCGGACCTTGTCGTCTGTACAGCAGTGGGTCTCTGCTGTTGGACGACACATGCATGCGGTGTGTGCCTTATGTCACGCGTGTAGGCAGTCTTCGGTTTTGTGCGGGAGAGGCATTGTTCGCCGTAAGTGCCACATCGTAGAAATGGATCGTGATGCGGACGAATAGGATACGTTGTTCGTATGAGTCATCAAGAAAATCTACAACGTAAAAGGTAACAGCAGTTCAGCACTATTTTCATGTGTGTATGATGTATCCACAACCGTGCAGGCGCAGTCGAAATGGAGTAACCATGTCTAAAGGTATGGTAATACGCAAATATCCAAAAAAGTCGAAATCTAGTTTTTCATGAATGCGGTGCTGTCTCAATGAGTTCCTGCGCTACATACACACCTAGGCATGTTCCGGACGGAAACGTTGTAGTACGTATGTATGACCTCTTTGTACGTTGTGAGGAGAATGTTCTCATGTACTATGCTGTATGTAGTGGAAGACTCTGAGGATTCCTTGCTCGGGGTTATTCATATAGTGAGCACAACTACTCACGATTCGTGGCATTTGGTCATCAAGACAAGACATCACCAACCGTGAAGTCGTAGAATTTAAGCTGATTCCTATGCCCTTCAAATCATGTGCTTCAGAGCTTGGCCCGTTCGCGTTTTCACCTGTTGTTCCCAGGTCGTAATAATTTTCCATTGCGAAAAAGTCGGATATATCGTGCGTGCAGAGATTCGACCAAACGTCGGTGTCAACTGCTGTTGTTATGGTCTGGCAACGTAAAGATTCGCACCGAGTGCGGTGCATTGCGCGCAGGATCCAGGCGTCCGAGACAACGCTGACTGTTTCTCGTCTGACGGCGAGGAGACACGCCGAGTGCGCTAAATAGGGTCTACTTGGTGTTTTGTATTTTGCTTTGTAACTGCTGCTGCGGTAGTCTACGATTACGTAAAACGGATAACGTGCACTTCTTTTTGTATCTAGGCCCCAGCCCGCGACAGCCGACTGTAGTCTAACCACCGACAGACGCTTCGTCCGCCGACACGTCGCGCATGAAGCAACGTCATCACAGCCGTGTCACCATCCCATTCATCGGTCGTCCCACAGCTGCCTTTTGATGGCGTACGTATCATCGACATGATGGAGCCCATGACATTTTTTTTTGAAAGTATGATCCCCTAATTCGTCTTAATTTGGGCAGTGATATGACGCGGTGGGCGATCGGATTGTCCGATCGAAACATTTCCTGTCAGATTTTGCACCTTCGGACTGCATCAGCAGATGCCTGATTCGTTCAAAATTGATTTGAAGCTCCAATCGAACTGTACAAAATAAGGCCTCGAATACCTGAGATCTCACATTTATGCGTTTCAACACGGTTTGTTCGTAGAGTCCAAGCCTGGATGCCCTGACCACCACGTGGTCTGATGAGTTTTTTTTATAATCGTTGTATTAGAGGACAGAGGAGGGGAGAGAGAGCGGAGCCTAGCTCGTAGCTCGGAGCAGAGAACGGAGCAGAGAACGGAGTGCTCAAACTCTCCTCGTGAACACACGGCATAATTCATATTAACGCCTGCGAAGATATACGCAACCCTCTACAACTTGTAACCGTCGCTGCTGGAACGATCCAAACGAACACCCTCCCTGGCTCTTCACAGCAGTGACGAGACCGAAAAGACATTCAAGACTTGCTGGGACCTAAGAACAGCCAACGACAGTCCCGCAGGAGGAAACCCGGCCACCGGGTTAAAACCCCCTGTATAACACATATACTCCAAACCATTGTAATTGAAACAACGGCCGCATTCCAAACGATGACCATGGCCAGAAAATAAAATGCCAAGCGGTGCCCTACTCCCCCATGCCCCTCAAAGTAGCGCAGGGTTGGCGACCTGACAAATTATTCCTCGCATCACTCAAACATGGTACTCATCGAATAATGCTCATACCCCTCACTCACCCTCCAAAGGCAGGTTCAACAAGAACCTACGATGAGACTTAAAAGGGGTAGCAGCAAGGAATTTCGTCAAAATATCCGCGTGCTGCTCTTCCGAAGCTACGAACTGAATGTCGATCTTCTTAGCACGAAGTAGAATATCTGACAAAATGAAAACGCACGTCGATATGCTTACTCCGAGCAGAACTAAGAGGGATTTCAGCCAACGCTATGGCTCCCTGGTTGTCCTCGAAAACCCGGACACATGATCCGCTAGCTCTGGACAGATAAACGACAACACCGCGCCCGTAAAAAAAGCTTCCTTCACCCCTTCACCCAGGGCGACATACTCTGCTTCTGCTGTCGACAACGTAACACACCTCTGCGTACTACTTGTCCAACTGACGGCCGCACCCCCTAGGGTAATTACCGTCCCCGATACCGAGCGCCTATCGTTCGACTTATCCGCATAATCAGCATCACTATACGCAGTCAAATCCAAACCCGAGCCCCGTACAAAAGTCAATCCCATAAACCTGGTCCCGTGGAGGTAAGCCACAATCTTCAAAACTGCCTTCCAGTGCCTCTCCGTTGGGTTGTGGGAGTGGCGCGCCACAGCACGCACAGCGTTCGAGATGTCCGGCCTCGTCATGGTCGACAGCCGCATCAAGCTGCCCACAGCCTCCCTGTACGGCCAGTCTCCTCCAAGTTCGCCCTCCTCTCTTGGACCTAGTTCCACACCGGGGGTCGGGGGGATATCAGAGGATGAGTTAACACCGAAACGATTCAGCATGCTCTCAATGAACGCCTTCTGCGTAATCTCCAAAGTCCCCAGTTCCCAGTCGCGTTTGAAAGCACAACCAGTGTACCAAGTCAGTTCGCCAAGGTTATTCGTGGGAAATTTCATAGCTAGCGCGGCATGGAAATCTCCACATGTCTCATCCGATCCTGCGATCACGATGTCATCTACATGAACGGCCATGATCAGTTCTACCTTGCCGTCCACAACCATGCGAAACACACACGGGTCAGACCTACACACTGCTCCATTCCGTACTCTACCACGGTCTCTACCAATAATCCGGCCCACTGCCGTCCGCTCTGCTTTAGACCATACAGTGATCTGTTTAGGCGGACGATCTTTCCTGACATGTCACCACACCCACCGGGCAGTTTCATGTATATCTCGGCGTCGAGTTTCGCGCGAACAAAAGCTTGTGCGACGTCTATAGGAAAAATCTTTAACCATGTTCATTTGCAACAGCCGCCAGAATTTTAACTGACGCTGACGAGGGAGTCGGTGCAAACGTTTGAAAATAATCTACATCCTGCACCTGGCTAAACCCTTAGCCACAAGTCTGGCCTTTGTCTTTACTATCAAGCCATCCTTATCCGTCTTGTAGGTAAACACCCACTTCGCACCTACAGGTTTCCGCCCTTTTGGCGGTGTCGCGGCTTCGTACGTACCGGTCGTTTTGTGACCGTCCAACTCAATTTTTGATGGCCTCGTGCCACGCCGCTTTGTATTGAGAACGCTCTACATCTGCTACGGACTGTGGGGGCGGTTCTACGTCTTCCGGGAAACCACTCGGCATGCACACGCTCAACTCCCCTTTGTTCTCCACAGCAGGTCCTCCGGCCATCAAGGCCACTGCGTCCTCCGTCGTCCAGGGCGTACGATCCAGCATACTCCCAGGCTTCGTCCACGACTCGTACGCTGCCGCAAGCAGCGCGTCTGCGGCTCATTCATCCATCCTTACCTGGTGCACAGCAGGTTCACCCTCCAGGCGTTGGCGTTGACCCCGGGTCCGGCCCCGTACAGTCGGGGGGAGCCGGCCCCAGCTGCTGAGCTCGTGTGCGGTCCTCCCCGACAGGACCGCGGGGGGATCCTCACCGTTCCCTTGGACGGTGTCGGTGGCTGATGCTGCGCCCGGGTCGTTTCCGGCCCTCCCTGTTGGGACCGAAGAGGCGTCCACGGCGCCCCCTTGAGACGAACCCATCGTCTCGGGTGTTTCGGCCCTCCCTGCCGGGACCGAGGAGGCGTCCACGGCGCCCCCTTGAGACGAACCCATCGTCTCGGGTGTTTCGGCCCTCCCTGCCGGGACCGAGGAGGCGTCCACGGCGCCCCCTTGAGACGAACGCATCGTCTCGGGTGTTTCGACCCTCCCTGCCGGGACCGAGGAGGCGTCCACGGCGCCCCCTTGAGACGAACGCATCGTCTCGGGTGTTTCGGCCCTCCCTGCCGGGACCGAGGAGGCGTCCACGGCGCCCCCTTGAGACGAACGCATCGTCTCGTGTTTCGGCCCTCCCTGCCGGGACCGAGGAGGCGTCCACGGCGCCCCCTTGAGACGAACGTATGGTTTTGGGTGTTTCGACGCCGGCCTCGCCGGCGGCAGGTGCCTGCTGTGCGCGCTCCAGCATAAACACGTCCAGGTCGAAACCCCACGTCACGTCGAGGTCGTTCAAGTGAGCCAGACCGTCGTCCAGCTCATCCACTACCCCGCCACCACCTCGATCCGGCGTGCTCACGTCGTCTGCCTCTGACCCCCCCTTTTCCGTAGACAGGGAGTCATTCGCCTTGGCAGGTACAGGTGGTGTAGGCGACACGCGTTGCCATGTGACATTGCGCGATATTAGCTCAGTGCGTTTCTTTGTCAGCACTCGTACTGAGTCTCGGGGGTTGTTTGTTGCAGGGCCAAGGTAAACGCACTCTTGTGCTTTCGCTTGTGACTTGTTCTCCCTCTTCACCTAGCAGTAGCCAGGTTTGAGGAAGGGCAGTAGTACTACCGGGGGGGGCCTACCATGCCACATCTCATGCGGCGACTTTCTCTGCGGGTTGGCTGTTGTTGCCGTGCGGTTCAAGGCGTCACACGTCCAGTGCGACGCTTCCGCCCACAACGACGTCGTGGCCGGGAGTTTCGCGCCAGGAAAAAGCTCTTCTTTCGATGAGGGGCAAACATCAGCAGCGTGCCCCAGCCCGTTGCATCGACTGCATCGATCCGTTGACGTAGGAAAGGCATCGGCAGAGAGCCCGCGTCCCTGGCATCGACTGCATAGCTTCGCCGTGCACTCGCTCCTCCAATGACCACACCTATGACACTTGCCCACTGAAGTACTTCCGCTGGCGGTTTTGGCGTTGCTGCCATTGCCACCAGCAGCCGCGGCCGAGCCACCACCGTCCTCGTTGGTGCCTCTACCGCATCGTCCGTGACCCCGTCATCCACCTTTTTTGCTGCCATTTCCTCTACCTTTCCCGCGACCACCGCCACCGCCGCCGCCGCCGGCGTACATCGCATGGCCTGCGTGGCCAGCGTTGGACCCCTTCTTCCTGTTTCCAGAAAGTCGGTAATGCCGTTCTCGAACAGCCTTGATGATGTCATCTCGGCCGAGTCTGTCACGTGATGCCAGGTTCCGAGCCTCCACTTCGTATTCGGCAGGCAGAGCGTCAATACAGATGGTGTACAGCATGTGGTCGTCTACTGACATTCTTGCTGTTCGCATTTCCGCGGCAAGATCCTCGATCCTGCCCATCTCCTCGAGCGGGTTGCTCCCCGGCGCCATCTTAAAACTGTTTATGGGTCGGGAGAGGTCTGATTTGGCCCCCGTCGTCTGAGGGCCGTACCAATCAAGGAGAGCGTCCCACGCTTGCCTCGGCGAGGTACACCGGTGCAAAATGCTTTTATCGCTCTTGCTCGTGAGGGCCGTCGACAGGAAATTCCATGCCAGTGTATGCCTGTGCACACTTTCGCGGCTAAACCCCCTAGCGACAAGCATCCAATTTTCGGTGTCTAATTCCCCTACGGGAATGTACTGCGGTGGATCCGACACGAAGCAGACAAGAAACCAACTCCTTTGGCGTAATACCGAGCGTCTCTTGTCCAGGGGTTGAATTCAGATTTTAGCCCACTAAACGATGGCACAGGAGTGTCTTTGAAAGCCAAATGGCGCGATAGAGGCAGATCAAATCCACCACCCAACTCACGTCCAGGGTATGCACCCCATCCTCCTGTCCTCCCATGCTGGTCTGGATGACCCCTCGGTGGGCCAACCTCGACAGGCAACGCAGTTCCTCCGCGTCCAGTTGCTCCCAAATATGGCGAGGCGCCCTCACGTAAATTTGTCTCTTGTTCTGCTGCAATCTCTCTTACAGCAGTGGGTACTGTCCATTGTGGGCTCTCCCCTACAGCAGCGCTACCGTCAGCGCTGCCGGACTCCGATTGACCAATGCCTGCTTCAACAGCAGCAGTAGTTTCTCGTACTTCAGCAGTGGGTACTGCCCCTCTTGGGCTTTCCCCTACAGCAGTGGTTCCTACCTCTGCTGGACGTTGTCCTACAGCAACGCTGCCTTCAGCGCTGCCTGGCTCCGATCGACCGTTGTTCCTCATGAACTCGGCCATCATTTCCCTCATGGCGTTCAGCATCGACGCCTCGCTGCGTTTCAACGTCACTCCGAGAGTCGCGCTCTTCTTGAGCCGATCCCTTCGAGGGCATCGTGGGCTTCTGGTACTAGACCTCAAACGTTCAAGTACACTAGTGTGTTCGTAGAGTCCAAGCCTGGATGCCCTGACCACCACGTGGTCTGATGGGTTTCTTTATAACCGTTGTATTAGAGGACAGAGGAAGGGAGAGAGAGCGGAGCCTAGCTCGTACCTCGGAGCAGAGAACGGAGCAGAGAACGGAGTGCTCAAGCTCTCCTCGTGAACACACGCTAATTCATAATAACGCCTGCGAAGATATACGCGACCCTCTACAACTTGTAACCGTCGCTGCTGGAATGATCCTAACGAACACGGTTCGTCCACGTGAATATAATATTCTATGGTATTTGCGGTTGGCGCGTTAGGTTCGGGTCGCGCCGAGCCTGGCCCGTGTCATCCTTTCAATCCCCACGACAAAGCCTAACCCAGCCTGTCAAATTCGAACCTCACACGATGTCGGTCCCGCCCGATCTGCAAGGTTTCCATTTCACTAGTCGTCTGCCCGGCGTGGTCCGTGAGAGGTTCAAACCATTTTCGATTAGCCTTGCGTTGTGTCGCTGTATTCCTTGTTCGACTAGGTTGCGAGGCTGTAACGTGCTGGTCAGGCCGCTTCCGGCGGTTGTATTGGGCAGCTTGCTGCTGTCCACTGTCGGCGTACGAAGCGCAGTCTGCTATTTGCACTACACGGTCCTACGATACCGTTCGGCTGCGTGGGTTACGAATTTCCTCGATATGCTTTGTTTGCGGTATGTAGAGCCGCAACAGCTCCCGAAGGAAATACACTCGATGTACTCACAACGGCAGACTACAAGTAAGTACAGCGCACATGCGGGAAGAAAAATGGAACCTATTTGAACATCTGCTGCCGGCGTGATGCTTGGCACTTGTTGGGTGTCGGCTGACACTTCGCAGTTGCTCTCTTCTCCCTGTCTCGCTGCTGTGTGCTGGGCAAGCCGTGCACGTAGGCCTCGTAGTTGTCACCTATGATGACGTGCGTCTACCTTGATGAGTTACTCGGACATTTTGGTCTCGTAGTTCATGCAAAAAAGGGCACAACGGAGATAGGTGATGAGACACGGTCGGACGCGCCTGTCTCCCCAGCTTGGAGATTGAAGTCAAGGTGGACAAACGACACGTGGTTTGAGCACCTATATGGATGCCAACACTCGCACAAAGTCTTCAGGGTACAGCCTAATCCAAACGACAGACATTGTAGGGACCGGGCGGAACGCAAAAAAAGCAGAAGCCAAGGCACGCCGACACAAGTTTTGAATGCGGGATTGCGACGTTCGAAACGGTGCGTACGACGCCTGTTATGTGTCTTTATTTTCTTAGGATGTATACGATAGTGGACATGGCCGAGAGCGTAGTAGAAATACACAACCAGTATTCGTGGTTGTAGTAATAACGTATACAGTAGGTTGTCATGGTAATACAGTACAAGCTGTTGTAGTAGTCGTAACTACATTGCTAGTAATTGGTGGTAATGAGGCGCTACCTCGGTATTACCTTCAGTAGTCATATCGGCGATGTGTCATGCTGGGCGAATCCGGACTAATCTGTATTGTGCGGAACCAACCCCAACGAACATCTGCGCAACTGGTTCCCATTTCAAATTCGAATAATTTTGAGACAAAAAACCCGCACCTGGCATGTTTTGTCCAACAGAAAGAGCTTCTCGTAGCAGGTGCCACCGCTGCTATCGATGTATGGCATCCACTGTAGAACCTCTTCAGCAGCAAAACGGCAGAAAAACAGCAGCAGCAGTAGCAGTAAAATAAACCAGGCAAGAGGCAGCGTCGCTGCATGGTCGGCTTTTTCAGTTTATCCTTGAGTCCATGGTACACGTACGTATTTTATTTTATTGTGTGTTTCCTGGTTCTGCACTTGAAATTTGCAGACGAAACAACTACAACCTTAACCTTGCATGTGGCCAACAGAGTTTCTCGTATCACGTGCGACCACTGCTACTGCTGTACAACATCTACACCAGGCCTTCTCCTGCATCTCTGTTCGCTCATCAGTGGGAGATTATGCCCGACAACAACACCTGGCCCGAACATCGCTGTGGACAGGCACATAGTCTGCCTACGAGTACTCATAGAGTTGGGCGTTGTTTGGTAGAACTCAGAAAAAAAAACCGCATGATGCGGTTGTTGGTTGTGTCTTTCTTCAACCATGCCCCAGCCATGTGCCTAAACCCGTTGCCGTACCTAGCTCGATAAACTGTGAACGACTTACCAAAGCACCAGCACGAGAAGGTCTTGTTCGTATATGTGCGTGCACAGAGTCCGTCGAGACTGGAGTTGCCGCCGTCTGCGTTGAACGCGGTGATCAAACATGACCGAAACAAATGTTCAACCATGATGACATCCACCCACACACATACACACACAAGCAGAAAAACAAAGCAATGCACCCCACCGTCGTTTGCAAGCCGTTGCGAAGACCCGTATTTGTTCCTGGCAAAACCACGAAAAGCAAGGCTCGCGCTTCGCGCATCGCGCGCCTCATTCTGATCCGAAACAACATGTTGTCCAAGAGCGATCAAGGTAGTGCGGCAGCATCACCTTAGTTGTACAAACTCCCAGATGGGCATCGACGGGAGGCGAGTTTTTCACACTGATTCTCGCGGCTATTGCAATATTTCTAGTATTTGCAAGCACTGCTCTTTGTGGGCAGCCGGGAATGACCGATATAATCACTGATTTATTCGGCACAGCCCTGCCTAGCCTAAAACCTGTACCGACACATGTGGAAGCTGTGTCGTTGTCTTTCGATTAGATATGAGTGTCATGGAAGAATATATTGAGTGCATATGCCCTGAGGTTTCCAATGGGGACGTTCTCCGAATGTAAACCGGCATCATCTCCGTGACACATGAACATATTTGTGTTTTCAATTTAGTTAAACATGATCAAAAGTATTATTGCTGAAAATTTTGAATGATACGTAGAGTGTATTGACTAGGGTGCCAGAAAAAAATAGTGCATTTGTTTGCATTGCGGATCGTGGTACTCTCAAACAACATTATTCTCTTGAAACATCTGACAGTCGAACTATTGGCTATTTAGTGATAAGCTTAGAACGGGATGCACGTTGTCTGCGCCTAAATCAGGTATTACGATATCGTGAGGAAGGATGTCCATCGTCCAAGAGAAGTTGGGCGTTTGACTCTGAGGAGTCAATATTTGACCTGCAGATGATACAAGTTCTAAAGTGAGTACTCTCTCTTGTGACTGCTCCGTTTGCTGACCAACCCAGACGGTTATGGTCAACTCTACTTGCACCTATACCAGGTACTAAATAGTAAATCATCTTTTTTTTTGGCAGCGGTAGTACCACGAAGCAGTTAATACATACTGGTAGAGAGATATCGTCTAACACGGTACCATAATCTTGAAAATGTCCCTAGAACGTTGCACGTTCTGTGTATTGCACGAGTATATACAGTGTCTAGTGCGGATCATTTCGTCGTTAAACCGGCCAGGACATCGATACATTTCCGTATGTTGACGCACATACCTCATCAGATATATATCCAGTCCTTGAAAGTGTCTTTATCCTCCGAAGAGCATGCAGAATACTGCATTTAATCTCTTAAAAGTGACAAGCTACTTATAGATATATCTACTGCTGAATCCTTGTATCGCACTAAACCATAAATCGTGCATTTTCCTTGTTGTAGGGGTTGTAAGGCCAGGAACATAAAAACACAAGCACCTGCTACGTATGTTTTGCCGCATGCCGGCTCCCAAACCCCGCACCGTCTATACATGTGTTGAATGCGTTAGCTCAATAAACCCCGATTTTGTTCATTATTCCGAAATCACTGTCACCCATGTTCATGCAGGGAGATGTCAGGTGTTCACAGGCAACTCCCTTGTGTTGCTGTGATATGGCTACTGCCAGCAATCATCATGCATCCAAACGACAGTGCAACTGGTCTGATCCAGCTGAATAATTGGTCAATCCGATCAGTGGCTGCAGCGGTACCTGTCGCAGAAGGTGTGACTCATTTGAACGTGATTTCTAGTAGAGCGTATACGATACTCGAATGCACGCACAGCATATTGTTTCTCCGGATGCAGCAATGGTGTTCCTCAACCCCTATGGCGAGCCGTAAAAATGCACCCTTCAGGGAGTTTCCTGGAGCTGACCCCATTCTTCCCTTACCGTCTCTTCCTCGTCTACGCCATGTTGTCGGTTCATTGGGTTGGGCAAGAGAACAAACTGACGACTCGATGCTTGCATTGACTCACTGCTTCGTTGCAAGCAACAAATTGTTTTGAGCGGGCTACGGCTAATGATTTATAGGGAATTTCGTCGCCAAGTTTTTAATCTATATTAAAAATCCACGTGATTTGGGTTTTCCCTCAAACGTTAGATGGTCTTCAGCTTGGAGCTACTATTTTCATAAATTTGGTCTGTGAAATTATTTGCCACTCATATAGAGTAATAACGTATGCATGATGACAAATTAAGGACCAATCTACCAGGAAGCACGTGGAAGGCATTTTGAAATTCTTTCACTTCACCACGCACGAAGACATACAAAGGAACGTACCGTATCCGTTTAACATCCAGCAGACACAACGATATATTTTTTTCCCCCGCGATTCCGTGTGTTATCGTTGGCCTTAGCAGATGAACAGCGAGTTGGTTTCTCAATAAACCGCGACAAAGAGTCCGAAAATCCTGAAAATACCATCCATGATCAACATCCACTGGCTGAAGCAGACGGTGCACGATTTCACACAATGTTCCCGTCACCACGTTG
The DNA here is from genome assembly GCA_031763025.1 of Macrocystis pyrifera. Lineage (NCBI taxonomy): Eukaryota > Phaeophyceae > Laminariales > Laminariaceae > Macrocystis > Macrocystis pyrifera. Next base: position 11,519,058 of record JASSKH010000019.1, read on the forward strand.
CGCCAATCGAGAAGAACGGCAAGAGGGGTGCCGTTTGTGGTCGGGCAAGACCCACCATCGCTATCTTGTGTTCAAAGATTTGCGCCCGAGAGGAGGGGTGGGTGTGAGCCTTATGAGAGTCGCATGGGCCTTGAATCGAGCGATTTCTTTTGATCTGGAACCAGTCTTTGTCGGGCCGCTTCTCACCGCGCATGGTGTCGGCGACTTCGGCGATTGGATGGGTCTCACACACAACCCGATGCTGGAGATCCAGGATCCAGGAGCTTTCCAAAGGGCAACACACGAGAGTGTGCCCTTTCCTAAAGGCGACGGTGATGCTTGGTTTCGCGAACAGGAAAACCGCACCTCCGTTGTATACGAGGCAGACGCGATGAAAGCGAACATGCTTCATGATTGGGGAATACCAGTTTCAATACCCAGTTCAGACGCTAGCTTGTGCCTATACGCTCGTTACGCCTTGCGGGACATATACTGGGGAGCCCCCCAAATCCGTGGACGGTGTGCTGGGTTTTTACCGGAGGATCATCTTGCACCTCCGCAGGTAGTTTTGTCGCGGGCAAGACAGGACCAACCGCAACGAAACCGGTCATGGGTGGTCGCGGTGCATGTTCGACGAGGAGACATAATACACTTTCGTAGTGGGTTCAGAAGCATCCCGCACAGCCATTTCTCAGCCGCAGTTAGGGCAGTTCTACAGGGAATAGCTGTCTCTGACCCTGCGGCAACTGTATCTGTGCTGGTATTTAGCGAAGGGCCGAACACAATGAAAAGACTGCAACTGCCAGACGAGCACGGCAAGCCATTCACTTGGGATATTGAGCAGGAGTCTTGTGTGGATGTGAGGCTCACTTGCAGCCAGGTGAGAGGAATAAAAGCACAAGGAGGTGCGACGACACGAGCCACTTGTGCTATGCTTGGGTGAGTGATTTTGTTAATCCTGTCAAAGAGCCTTAACAGTCCCGCTTTCGTTCGCACCGCCCACAAAGAGAACACAAGCTGTTTCTAGGTTAGTGACGCGAAGATGTAGTCGTTTGTCCTAGGAACCGTTCATCGCACCATCACCTGGACAGCCTTCTTCACGTTTCGGTAGCTACATACATGCATCGTTGGCCATAGAGATCACTTTCCGTACTAGGTGCGTTATAAGCGTTATGAATATGTGATTGCCCAGGTCAATGTGATGGTCCGGGTCGTTAGTCGTGTTTTGAGGAATTTTCAGAACTGTTTAATTGCAGCAACTAAAATATTGTCCTTGCTTTCCGCTACAGGAAATTTTCCTGCAATCGTCAATGTTCGAGACCTTTGACTGTTTTGCAGCCGCCGACGTGCTGGTGGGAAGCCAGAGCAGCTTCTCGCAGGCTGCTGCGGCGGTATCGACTAACGTGAAAGTTATGATACGCACAAATCAGACGGAGCAAGACTGGGTGACTCTGAACGTCGAAGCGGCAGTCGTATCAGGAGCCGTTAGCTCGGAAGAGCAGCATGATGTGAACACTGCTATTGGTGACTGGTGGTACTGTTCCGGAGAGGCTCAGCGGGCAACAAAACCCGATGCAGAACATGCCCGTCGATTCTACCAAACGGTTGACCACAGTTTGCCTCGCCTTTAGCATTTTTCAAACTCAACGTCGGTGCTGAACTGGGTATCAACAAGTCTACACACCCTGCCTGTCTGTCTGTTGGGGGACACTTGACGCAGTAAACGGCGTGCGACAGGGACTATCGCTTTGCAGTTTTGATGTTGGACTAGTGACTATTTCTTGACAATCACGTAGCTAGAAATGCTGGGACTATCGCTTTGCAGTTTTGGTGTTGGTCTAGTGACTTTGTCTTGCCAATGGCATAACTAGAATTGACGTCTCCGCAATTTTCATAGCTCGGCAACGAGAACAGTCTTCGTAGCTCATTCAGCGAGAATTGACGTTCAATATCTCCAGACATATTGCTCCGTGTAAAAATTGTCCAATGTCATGACGCACAACTCGGTGTTGTATTCCTTGCAAGGGCGAGGATGTAGAAATCAATGGCGACGGCATGCAGCGTTTGCCTCAACTATTCAGCGCCTACACATTTGCCAACGAGAATCTCCTTACCCATTGGCTTTCCGCCAGTCTTGGTACCAGGCTTCAGCAAACGTAGTATAATCTTTGCAGGCCTTTAGGACCCGATTTTTCAAAGGCAACCTCTCGCATCGAGGCAACGATTTCGGTCGTGGCTTTCACCTTGCCTCGCCACGTGAGTCGTATTGGGCCTATCGTGTCTGACATGATGTTTGTCCTTCCAGTCCTTGTGGCGAAACGCGTATTGAGGTTGTGTTTGGTACCCTACATGGATCAGACATCAATCGGTCCCGGGCTTGTATAATTGGACTCCCCGCTGTGGTAGTTAAATATAGGGCACGTCGAGATATAGGGTCAGGAGTATGGGGGCGGATTCCGCATTATGTGGCGGGGGCATTCATACTATGGACAGGAGTCAGGTACACCTACACATCATGAATGCTCTAGGTCACAAGTGGAAAACATGAGCAATCGGTTTTAAAGAGTCAGTTTATGGTGCATTTGTTGAGGGTTCCATGTAGTCAGCGACGTGTTTCCATCGTAACAACAGTGGATCTAGGGGATACATTTCAGTGGTGATTTAATGTGTATGACATATTGGTGAGGACCTAAACAGTTCGTTCTTGCCCGCAGGTATGTTTCGCTGAAGGCACCGTAGCAAAATGCAGTGTCACTCCCGGCGAATGCATATATCGAAGCGAAGTGTCGCAACCATCCGAAATATTGTTCTGTACCTCGACCTGTTTGCCAAGGATGGTCCAGGCGTTCATGAGTATTTTCGATCGTTTGGCATGGACTTTGAGGTTGCTGAACGATTGTATATTATGTTTACGACTACTTTCTGTATTTCCGTCCAGAACGGTATGGGAAATGGAGTTCGCCTCGAGTACCATGTTTGTGCGGAGTATGTACGCAAGGAGAACGACCGGAGATGTGCCTCTGATGGCGCTGTGCAGTACATCGGGGCCTGAATATCGAGGAAATGTATGGCTTGCATATTCATTTTGCTTTCGTCTACGCCAAAGGCGTTCTACGATTAAAATTTACCTCAGGTTTTCCGAGGCTCTCATGTTCCCCGACAAAATAGCGCTGGATTCGAGAGGGACAGACTTACAAAAACTATTATGATGCTTGGGATGTGTAGAGTGTGCACCTTCAGCAAATACTGATATCCGCACGCTGCTTGAGTACTGTACTTCCAGCAGCTGGAGCCAGGTACGAGCAACGTGGTGGCTCAGAATGTTTTTTTTTCCCATGTACTGCCTCTATCGCAGAACGCCTCGGAGGCGGATACGGGGCGATGAACACGAGTTTTGCCAATTACATGTTCGGGTTGTACGTCTGTACCAGCATTCTCCTGAACCGAGAGGTTGGGGGTACCACAGTGAAAGAAAACCCACGAGTGCGACACGGTCAGCGTGTTATTAATTCCAATAGAGACCAAAAGAGTGTCCATGATCAGACGCTTGTAGCTATATAGGTAGCACCTTGTGATTGCTCTAGCACCTTCTGATTTCTGTCGGCCTGAGCTAAACCCAAACAATACCTGATCGTGTTGAGGCCCCATTCGATTACCCTGGTCGTTGAACTTTCTGTCCTGGTCCTGGGGTTGGCCAGTGTTCGAGTGCGGTAGAGGGAATCTAACGTGCGGAGACGTACAATAAGACTTGTCGGAGCTACCCCTACGGTCGCGAGCGAGGGCGTGTTAACAAGGGTGATGTTGAGAGGGTCTTCGTACGTTGGGCAGAACAGCATGCGGGTTATCTAAAATAGATCATGCTTCCGAAAGCGTGGAGCTTCCACCTCAACAGTTTGGAAAGTCTGTTAAGATACATATGATTTGTATGTTGTTTCGGGTATGCTAGGATATATATTTGTTTGCAACGAGTAAGTTTTTACGACGCCTTGACAAATTTAGCGTTAAGGAGGGTTCGTACCACAGAACAGCACTATGATCATCTTGATAAATCGTGTCGTACAGATTATTGACCTGCAAACGACAAGCAGAGGACAGAACTACCAGAATACATAATGTTTCTTTTTTTTTTTTTCCTCGTCCCGTTTACACTCCGGTCTAAGACCTATGCCAATGGGAACGCGACGTATCAAGAAAAAGTTCGAATTCCAAAGATACCCGCCAAACAAAATTAGAACACGCTTCCTATGGGCACGATTAGAAAAAAAAATAAGTTCCCAACTTTTGGAAAAGCCCGAAAAAAAAAAACGCAAATCTGGGGCCGATGTTGGGCTAAGATCGGCTTGAGAAACACTCAGGCCGATCTTTGGTTCGAAGCGGCGAGATTACGAGTCCTCGACGAACACCGATCGACCAAACCATTGATTGCGTCATGAATTGTGAACGGAGTGCGCTCGTTATGGGCTCCGACCTACCCTTGGGTCACCGTCTTCACACAATGGCCAGTGACGTGTGGCGGGCGCTGGCCAGACGTATGATAAAAAATACAATTTGCCGCTGGTATATACCAAAGAGAAGACAAAATTTCTCGATCCGCCTCGAATGGGAAAAACAGTTTTTTTTCAGGTTTGGGAGGATACCGCAGGACGTCGCCGGCAAGCTCTCGCCCCCTAGGGCATTAACTTACTTTCTATCTTCGATGCCGTCATCGTTGGCCTTGCTCGACATTAAACGAGTTGGCCGTGGACTGAGTCTATGTCGAGATCGTGCATCTATCGTCGCACGAGCTGATTTTTATCAGCGTGTTGACAATTTGCAACGAGAGAATACAAATTGCGCCGCCTGCTGCCGTTAGAAAAAAAAAGAAGGAAAAATCAAACCTTTTTTCCCTTTTTTCCCACAGCGGCGGTACGAGGATACTTTCAGCTGCTTTTTTAAAGCAATATTTCTGAAAAAAAAACTTTTGAACTTCCCGTTACCATTGGCGTAGGTCTAACCCAAAGACTTTTACCCGCCACGATTTCCTGCACAAGTTGTAGTCAAAGGTGTCGCCCCTTCCCCCCCCCAGTACGTACCTTTATCTTTGCGTCGCGCGTAGTGTTCAGCATTTCTACTGCTCGCCGATTTCCATTGAATGTCGCCACCACACGCTCTAGTGCGTTCCGCTACTCATTTGTTATGCAAGAAAACGCCCCTACGAGCATGCACTCGGCGACTCGAACCTACGAAATCGATCTTGATAGCACGCGGCGAACCTATCAAGCCCCCGGGGACACGTTGCCGTTAAATATAGGTACATAATAGCTGTCGTATTTTGCTTGCCCGTGGACTGTACCTGGGAAGGGGGAGGATATATTTCAATTTGGGTAGGTTGAACCACAGAGAGGTGATGTTGTTCTTCTTGTACATGACATTCAACAGGAGGTCCGCAACTATCGGTGGAGATAATACCTTTGCGCAGACGGTGATTTTCACGCTGTTCAACAACTTAACCGGTACAACCAATAATTCATGGTGTTAACGTCCCCCACTTACCCTCTCGTTTCCCTCCGGCAGTCTGATTTGAAATCAATTTCGATGAAATTTGCATTAAGGTTACCATTTCCGGTCGGTATTTGGAAGCAACAGCATTAAATATTGGCGTCGGCAAGGCATGCAAATCGAATCCGGGATGATCCGGTTTAGCTGGTAACAATAACTAGTGGTTGTGGATGTCGTGTTTGGCTTTATTGTTGATGATCTAGCCATCGAGTCAGATCTACGGACACAAGGGTATACTTTTTGTGTGAAGGACGATTCTGGATAATCCTGAATACTTATTGTGCTGGTCAGCTTAGTTGGCGACACGCACATGTAGTTCGGCCTGGGTCTGTGACATACATAGGCGTATATAGTTTGACGTTCAATTGATGTCAGTCCAGCAAAATATTTGCGTACATTTCCTTGGTGCGGAAGGTATTCCCGCGGAACGAACGACCTGGAGCTCGGCCGCGTGATTTCGCGAACGCCCCACTGAACGGCCCGCAAACACGAGTACAGCGTGCGCCAGGCCTATGTATTGTCATTGTTGCCGAGGAGACTCGGGGAGGACGTGTGGCAGAAAAAACGGTTTAGTTTCGTCTACCCGGGTGTTCGGCCGCCAGTGGAAACTACTATCATATTCCCCATGTTATAAAACCACTTGCAAAAGCGACCCACTTCTCCGTTCCTTGCCGTGTAGTGTTGAGAGGACGAGCGCTTGCAAAGAAACAGTTAGTACTAAACATTTTGAATGATTCACATCTCGACTAAAGTAGCCGATTTTCGTAAAACACGAAACGCGTTGGGTAAGTTCGTCACCCCCACCTTTCTTCCGTCCACGGATCCCATTTCAAAACAATTGAACGAAACGCTAAGTCAATTCTTTGCAATTACATTATGATACGAGTCGTGTGTGTTGAGTGAATATTTTGTTCATTTTTCGCGCTCTCTGCATAGACCATGGACCAAGCCACGCGCACAACAAGAAACGTGTCTGTCATGTCGTATTCTTTGAAATGTATCCCTTCTACGGATATAACAAGGACCAAATAGTGCTGTATCTGACGGAGTGTTGGCCTTGAAAACAAACGATCTGGCGTTTTTGCGACCCGAGGCCTAGCACTAGGCCCCTGCCGTTAAGAATTAAACAATATGCCTGCAAAAGTGTGGAGATGGGCATGCCGGTGGCAAAACAAAATGATAAGTACGTGTTCAGGTATAAGTCTCAATAGCTGAACCTTTATCAGAGGCCAAATCTACCAGTACTACGGCGAGTCTAAGTAATTAATTTCCAAGGATACGATATCCGTTACAAACCATGGGCCTTGCCTTTAACCCATTAAAGCACCCCAAGGCTTCCCCAATCACAATTTACAGTAGCATTGTTTCGAGGAGTATCTCGTCTTTCTCGCGCATAACCGTATGGCCAGAGTAGGCATACAGCGACCGCATCTGCATGTAATTTCCAGTAAGAAAACAATATGTTGCAGAGCTATCATGGAGGTAAATACCATGTTCATCGAACCCCGCGTACCACATCCCTGTACCATACAATTTTTGGATGGATTTATTATATTATCCGGGTGGGTTAAAGAAACAAGAAAAAAGAACAGAACGTGTTTTTTTTCCGCCCGCGTGCAACAAAACCTCTGCAGAGAAGACAACGACAAACGAGAGTCGACGATCATTACTGTATAAGTATCTCTACTAACCTCTAAAGGTGCGCATTATGTATGTGTGCTTGCAGGAGCCACACACCCCCAAGTGTCGGTTTGATCTGACGTCAGACTATAACAATATAATCGGTATTACTGTGGTCAACGTATCGGACGTGTAAACGCCCATGCCGGCACCCCACACTGACCAAAACATTGAATATTCGCTGCCTAGCGATTGTCTGGCAAACGCGGGAAAACAGCGCAAAAACAGTGTGTTTCAAGACCTGTACAGTAGCTGAATAACACGTTAAGGCATGCCCACACCCACAAACCGTGTATAAACGTGTATAACGTTTTAGTGTTTTCCGTCATTTCGGGTATTCTCGACCAGCGAGGTTGTTTGCATGAGTACCAATGGTCATTAAAGCGTGCAAGCGTGTGCTTGACGCAGGCGAACGAAATGCGATAAAGTATGTCCAAACGTAACACTGCGCGAACGCCTGTTAAGTTGATGGCAACTAAACGATATGCTTTTCCGGCATGCCTGAAAACTACGCAGCAGAATCCTCTCGTTGGTAGATGTCACCTTTGTACGAGTATTCCAAATATTACGAGGCAGCAATCCTCGATCGACAGACTTCTCCTAAATTCGAGCCCGCCGACAAGGTGCAGAAATATAGGTAACCACCGAAAGAGAAGTCGGAGGCCCACAGCCCACCCTGATCTCACCTGTCGTCCAAACCTACGACAAGCAAATTATACTAATAATGCAAACCTCTTTATGGTGCGTGGATAACTATCACCTGAACGACCGGCACTTTACCGATAAGACCCCTTCTCCATGCTTCCCTCTACTCTCCCTCTCAACTTCATGATAGCATTGTAGAGTGACGACTCAGAACCACAATATATGGTGATATATACATACGTATATACATATATATATATGTATATCTTACTTATCCAGTCGAAGAGGGCGCCCGTGTGTAGTGCCGTCAGCGGAAAGTGGTATTGTATGCACATGGCCGCTCAGCGTCCGTGGCCGTAGTGAACATATAAATAACACTCATAACTCAAGAGCGAAGCATACGGGCGCTGCAAGGTCGATACGTCAACACCGTCGCGATAAAAAATCACAGCACTCTCAGGTCTCAAATCGTCTCCCAAGGATATTCAAATTATATTCGCACCACAGTAAGTGATTGAATCAACGAATACTATACACACATTCATGTATTAACCATGTCCGTGTATGCTCTCCAGGTACAGGCGTACGGTGTACGTCGTTGATATCGATCACGTTGCATGCTTCTGCTGATTCTTCGTGGTAGATAAGCACGAGCCCCGTGGTAGCATGACTACGAGACACAGACACTACAGTAAATCGCGCATTAAGTCGCGCAATATTGTGGTACCGACGCTGGCATGGTATGCACGTTCAGAAATCTGCTGCCAGAAGCTATCTACTGAATACTCAGGGCTGTTGTTGTTGACAAAAGAATAATCGGCGCGTACGCCCCCCTCCAGAGGACGCCATATTACACGATTAACAGCCATGAAAGTACGTTCGGGTAGGAGAGGTGACACACGAAAGAGGAGGGCAGTCCGCGACCACTGTAGATGAAGATAACCTAGCTTCGAAGGCAGGGGTCATGGAGTATCAACATGTATCGGAGTGCGTGACATATGTCTGGGCAAAGGAAAACGTCGCCGCGCGTTGCATGCGCACATTCCTGGTTGTTTCAAAGCCTGTTTTCGCGTGGACAGCTGCAACGATCGGAACTGTATTGTTGACATGACGGTGGTCGTCCAAACTGCTATATCCCGCATACATATATATATATCGTGCATGATATAGCTGGCCGTCAAATGCTGTTTATTCTTGGCGTCTGATCTACATGTCACGCACGCGCATTTTACTGCAGTAGTTCATTGCTATGGTATGCAGGGTTATAGCATATGTGCAAATAATCATGAAATCACGAATAACGGTCTCACTGTTTGTTTGTCAGCAAGGTATCTCGATCCAGCACATATCATCACCGTCTAACCCGGATGGAGAGTCTGAGATGCTCAGACCCATTCCTATGCCCTCACAGGTAAGAATGTAAACCAACCGGAGGGCTGCGATCACAGGACGAAAAACAAAAAACAACGTTCGCCTACCAGTACTATATTGGCTTTACAGTTTCCCTCCTCTGTACATACCAAATACGTCGAAGCTGTCACCCGTATTGACGTCCGCCTTACTGGTGGTTTGGAGTAGGATGCACCTTACTACTCATGCAACTCGCTAAACAGGTGACGGTGCTGCGCGCTTGGAGCGAGCAATGTGAACCTGGTTGGTGAAAACCGGACGTTTTTCGTCCAAGCATTGCAGGGATGCGAGGGTCGGTCTTCGTATCACTGCGGCCATTAATGAGAATGTTTAAACTCGACCCCTCCTGTCTATCGAAGACCAGTCGGCTTATGTTTGTTTCCCTTTTGTTTTGTTAGCCTAATCCTGGACTGGCGCTTTGTGTATACGTCAAATAAAGTTGTTCGAATATCATTGATATTGCCACAGAGTACGCGAAAAGCCGACTCAAACGAGTTTGATGTTCTCATCGAGTATAACTGTCTTATCTTAGGTTGCCGTATCTCCTCATGTTTTCACTCGAAAGGCCGTTATATCCTCACCGATGTTCGTACAGCAAGAGGAACATATCACCGACTGATAGAATAACATGTACGTTTGAAACCCCCCGGCTTACTTGGTCGTAGGATATGACATGATGCAACTCGTGTGCGGGTTCTGAGGTGAAGCTGAATATCCTCATCTGAGGAGGGAAAAACGTCAAGAAATCGACTTCGTGGTTTGTGTGTAAACGAACGAACATATGGGTTACAAGCGTTCTCTAAACAATACAGTTAATCTTCGCCGCGAACGTTTTGTAGGCCGAATCCCCGAACTTTATTTTGTCGATAACTGCTTCATTGAAGTCCGCTTGTCCGACTCATGGGGGGGTAGAGTCACTCAGAAACTCAGTGATCCGACAGAAACTAGTGCCAGGATCCAGACTGTCTTTTTTGTTCTTCATGTTTCTCACGAAAGCCCAGCAATTATACAACTCTATGGTGACGGGATATAAAAAATAGGGTATTATCATGATGCAGTCGTGATCCAGGACCCAACATTGCCCCTTCGTTACGTCTGCAGAGCTCAAGTCAACATGTGGTACGTATTCCGGAGGAGAGGATATTTCACCGCCATCCCGCTTTCTAGTATATCTCAATCTCCTGTTCGACGGCGTTCCCGAACTGTTTTTGTTCAAGGACCTGCTCCAAACGTCTCCGCCTGCACGATTTTAGGGGGGGTACAGCCACTCAAAAGTTTAATTACAGGTAGAACATAAACTTGTCTCCGGAAGAGGAATTACATTTTTGTTTTTTTTTCTCTCATGCAAAGCTCTGGCTGGTGGACAACAATACCCTCTGAAGGCACGTAAGTAGCGCAACAATGTTCGCTTTTCATTCCTGGCGTCCGAAGCGTGTTGCGCAATGTTACAATTATCGCATCTAAAAACAGTCATTCGATTCGCAGAGGTTAAATTGTTTTTGGAGGGCCCCCTGAGGCTCTACTTTAACCACTTGGTCGGGAACTACTCATCAGCACGATCGCCAACAGAAAACTATAAATATTTCTTTGCTTCACATGACTTGTCGGAAGTTTGAAATAATATTCGGACTTAAGAACGTACAGCTTGCCGCTCCCCGGAAAAAATCGTTTAAAAACATTCCGCGTCACCCCGGAACCCGCCAGTGATAAGATACCGTTGTTGTCAACAGCAAAAAGCAGTAACCGTATAATACATTATGCCAACACCCAAGAGAAAATATACGAAAACGCTACACAAGCTCTGCTGAAATCGAACTAGTCTCGGGCATGGCGAATCTCGCCACAATGAGGGTCGACTCAACTTCAATATAATGTTTTGTGACACAGATTGGATCATATATGTACGTATAGGCACTCAGAATCGGAACAATTCTAACACGAAAACCTATAATATTCCCGTCGCCACCTGGACAAAGCGTGCGCCACCCGGGTGACTCCTTGCAAGGTGGGCCATGTCTAGCTAACAACGATCGATATGTACACCTCATCTCAAGTTTGATCGTTTTAATCTAACCCAAGACGTGGAACACAATCGACGTTCACACTGCTTAGCGTGCACCTCTACGAAGACGTCATTTTGCATGTACCGAAATGTTTTCCGTCACCCCCCCCCCCCCCCCCCCCCTCCTCCTCATGTGTTGTGTTCCTCCACTTCCAAAAAAACCGAAAAAAATGAATCAAACGTTGGGATGCCCCTGACATATTTATCGTGTGTTTTCGAATGAAGTCCCTTCACCTCTCTGGGATCCTTCAGTCGTACAACCTAGCGTAATCAATCAATAAAAATGTGTGTTGGATCCTAAAGCACCAGGTGAGGGTACGGTTGTTCCGGAAGAACCGCAAAAAATCATGCCACAAAGAGGTTAAGTGCCGACTGCCAAGTAAACAGGTTCTGGGTGCCTCAAAACCGCAACCACATACTAAGCGCTTTATTCACTGTCGAAGGGGATTAGGAAAATGAACACGACGTTACGATGAGACAATGAACGGTAGCAAAACAACATATTACCTATTCTACCAGTTGTGAGATATTATGAAAGAGAACGCGCAGCGAGGATACGAGTTAAACGAGCGATGGCGTTGACATGGGAGAAAAAAAAATGGATCGGTTTGACCTGACGCCGCAGCACAGAGGCCTCTTGGTCCCAACACGTATACGAATGAAACCTTCGAACGCCATGTTCCACATAATTCTGGAAATAAACAGAGGGGACGGCTGCATTGTGAGTCCGCTCTCGACAAGCCTTGATTTCCTGCACTGGAAGACAGATATAATGCATCACTACGTCGGCGATATCACAGCTTTTCAACAGCCCGACAAATAGCAAAGAGGCTAAGAAAGAACAATCACGCCCTCCGATCGGTGGTAGACAGGTGTATCGTCGATTTGGACGTCAGTCGTATTTGTGAATATCTTACAAATGTACATACGATCTGCGACAAGGTGACGCGTTGATTCCCGTACAGTAATGGCGTGAGCGGTCACTCTAGGTGAGAGGTTCTGGCTTGGTGCAGGAGGAGGCCTCATTGGTCCCAACCTAAATTCGAATGGTCTACAATGCGATGTTACATCGGAACTACCTTTCAGTTCAATTTTACAATGAGCGGAAACATTGGTTTCGTTGAGGCATGCTGTCTCAAGGCAGGACGGCATCACGACGGATAAACCTCCTGCATGCCAAGTGTGTGCTCAGCCCGGTGGGGAGCCGCTACGAACGCAAACACCGCTGGTGTATGAATATCCATATTTTAGCCGGTCATGTGGGATGATCAAAATTCTCGTTCGAAGGCCTCCATCAAAAACATTTCGATCATGTGCGTGCCTTCGACAAGTAGTTTAGGATTAAACACTCGGAACTACGTTTGCGCTATGCATTGCTCCGATCGTTTGACCCTGGAGTATATTGTAATACCAGGTAGTATTGTTTAGCTTCGTTTATCATTCAAAGTAAGTATCGCATTGTTGAATCCCGCCTACCCCAGCCAGTGGTACGCCTGCTAAAAATCTGTTTTGTGTCGTACTCGCAGATGCCCACTGAACGTGGGTTATCTATCTCCTTCCTGTCTGTGGTCCTATCCAAACTTTGTGTACACCAGGACCACAGAGATCACGAGGTAAGACCTCTGTCAATATATGGGGAATACCTGATCACCAGTTCTCGTGTAGAACTGTCACACTTCCGTCTACAGGTACAGCAGTGCGGTTTCTTAGATATTACCGGCGGACCACCACCCATACAGGCATGTGGCGCTTACTACTTCTTCCAACTCTTGAACTTCGTGATACCGTCATGAGCCGTTACTGCTACTGACTAGCTGTGCCTGCTCTTCAATCGGAAAGGTGCCTGATACACCATTTTAATGCATGATTCCACCGTGAAGGGGTGCCGCCATCGTCATGTGGAAACAGCCATGCCATATATCGCTGCTATCAACAAGTGGTATAAGCCATAGCGATGCCCGCAAGAGACCGAATGGACACATATGACAGAATTCTGATCTCCGGTAGCAGTGGTTCGGACCTCGGACCCATGGCGGCGCTGTACTCTTCGTTGTTGCCCAAATATTGTGGCGATTGCTTACTTCTTGTGGCTTTCACTCCCTGAAAAAAGGCTGGTCCAACAGCAACCCCTCGCTAGCATCTGTAAACTCCTAGTTAACGTCCATCCCAACTGGCGATGTCGAACGCTCGACGCCAACCTCCAACAAATGGTATTGACCAGATTTACGAACCCATGCTAGCACCCTCCCCCCCCTTGTTGCTATCCCATGGTGAACGCGCATGATAACCCAACTCCTCCACACTAGTTGCCCTTGGCACACACGGAAACGCTGCATGACCGGAATATACATTTGGCCACGTTTGCCTGTCCAAATCATTCGGTGGATGAACCTGCTCCCACCCAGGTCCAGCGGTCACGACTCTCGTGGGCCATTCCCTTTGCTACCCAGCTGGCGTCCTGCCCCGTGGCGAAACACGTCCATCGACCGCCGGGCTGCAACCCCTGTGGTACAGCTCCCCCTTTCGACGAGTTCATTGCGCCTCCAATCCTCAGGGAGTGCCGAGCGTACCCTTCCATCCGCACACTCCCGCCAACGCGACCATTCGTCGCTGGGTTGTCGGCCGTTGAAGTGGAGTCCACATAGAGCATTCAACGCTGCAGACGCAGCACATAACTAGGGGTCCGGCGAGGAAAACAAAGGTAGTAACAAGACATACACGCGAACCTGTGAAGGTTGCAATACCACCGGCACAACGAACCCTCACCCGAACACACGTAGAAACTTCCCCTTTCCCAAGCAGGTCACCTTTCAACTCACGAATCCGCACCTCAACGCGGGCTGCACTGCGCTACAAGTTGGACGGTTTCGCGATTGAGGTCAACATCAGTCCGTCGTACACGGACGGGATAAACAGCCCCACTCGCAAAACAAACGGGAAAAAAGTAACCAGGTGGAAAAAAAAAAGAAAACCACCAGGGAAACAAATTGCCCAAGAATACTCGCGAATCAGGACAGAAAACCACTGACTGACTGAAAAAGCACATTGTCCCTGCCCATGGACGGGTGATGCGCACACGCACTGCAACAGCACGCAAACCAACGTGTGGCTCATACTTCCCAGATGAACGACACACTAAATAAGGACGACGAAATCAACAAGATGAGAGACCTGCTTCGCTGAAGCATCCGCACACACTGCAACGTCACACTCCCCCCTGTATACGACTGGTAAGCATACGACGAAACAAGTACTCACGCAGTCCGCTTCGGCAGAGACACGCAGCGCACTCACGGACACTACGAAGAGTATCGCGAACAATTTCCCCGGAGTAGCGGCTGACGACCATGCGGGAGGAAGCCGACAAGTTGCAATCCCTGCAGCGCTGAAGCCGACGCACTCATTGCAATAGCACACACTCCAACGAGTGGCTCACACTTTCTCGGATGAACGCCACACGAAACATGGATGAGGAAGTCGAAGAGTTACGATACCTGCTTCGCTGAAGCAGGCGCAGACACTGCAACAGGAGATTACCCCTCCCCTGTGGACAGGTGCTACCCAGCACGCACGGAGACCACGAAGCGTCTCGCGAAAAAAACCTTCGGCTGATGAACGGCTAACGAACATGCGCGAGGAAGCCAACGAGTTGGGACACTTGCTTCGCTGAAGAAGATGCACACATTTTAACAGGACCCTGCCTCTCCATGTTGACGGGTGCTACGCATACGAAGAAACACCAAGATGTGACACCTGACACTGAAACAGCACACCGTTCCCCCCTCTAGGCGGTTGTTACGCATATGAAGAAACAGATGCCCAAGAAATCTGCGACGGCGGTGATTCGCGGTGTACCCACGGACACCACGAGACCCCTTGCGAAGATCCCTCCAAGATGAACGGCACACGGACATGCGCAAGGAAGCCGACGAGTTGCGACGCCTGCGCGGCGCTGAACCAGATGCACACATTGCAACGGCACACAGTCCAACTCGTGACACATGCTTCCTCGGACGAACGGCAAACAAAACATGCGCGAGGAAGCCGACGAGTTGTGACATCTGCCTAAATATCTGACTTGCAGCGCTGAAGCACACACACATACTACCACAGCACACGGTCCAACCTGTGGCACCCGCTTCCGCGAATGAACGCCGCACGAAACACCGACGACGGTGCCAAGAAAAATCGACGCCTGCATCGGTGAAGCAGGTGAACACACTGCAACAGCACACCGTCCCCCCTGTGGACGGGTGCTACGCAGACGAAGAAACGAGAACCGACGCAATTCGCTTTGGCGGCGATACACGGTGTGCCCGAGGAAGCCACCAAACATATAGCGAAAATCTTCCCCCAGATGAACAGCTAACGAAACATGAACGAGGAAGCCGACGAGTCGCGACACCTGTAGCGCTGGAGCAGATGCACATTATGCAACAACACAGTCCAACGTGTGCCACATGCTTCCCCGGATAAACGACACACGAAACATCGATGGAGGAGCCAAAGAGTTGCGACACCTGCTTCACTGAAACAGACGTACGCACTATCATAGCACACGGTCCAACTTGTGGCACTCGCTTCCCCGAAAGAACGACAAACGCACACAAAACATGAACGCGTAGCGCTGGAGCAGATGCACATGCTTCATCAGCACACTGTCCAATTTGTGACACATGCTCCCCGGATGAACGTCACACGAGACACGGACGGGGAGCCAAAGAGTGACACCTGCTTCGCTGAAACAGACGTACGCCCAGCATTAGCACACGGTCCAACTTGTGGCACACGCTTCCTCGGATGAACACCACACGAAACACGGACAAGGAAGTCAACAAGATGCGACATCTGCTTCGCTGAAGCAGGCGCACACACTGCGACAGCACACCGCCCTCCTGTCGACTGGTGATATGCACGAGAACGCCGACGAGTCGCGACACCTGTAGTGCTGAAGCAGACGCATATGCTGCAACAGCACACAGTCCAACTTGTGGCACATGTTCCCCTGGATGAACGGCACGCGAGACACGGACAAGGGAGTCAAGGAGTTGCGACACCTGCTTCGCTGAAACAGACGCGAGCACTACAATGTATATTCCGGTCATGCAGCGTTTCCGTGTGTGCCAAGGGCAACTAGTGTGGAGGAGTTGGGTTATCATGCGCGTTCACCATGGGATAGCAATAAGGGGGGGGGAGGGCGCTAGTATGGGTTCGTAAATCGGGTCAATACCATTTGTTGGAGGTTGGCGTCGAGCGTTCGACATCGCCAGTTGGGATGGACGTTAACTAGGAGTTTACAGATGCTAGCGAGGGGTTGCTGTTGGAGCAGCCTCATGGGCTTGCCCTTCTCTCCGCTGCCCTTGTCCTTGAGCGGGGGGTGCGCAATAATATGACACAACTTCGAGAGCAAAGTGCAAATCATAGTATTATCGAGGCACGAGAAAAATGCGAGTTTTACACCTACGGCAAAAGTTTGGGCAACAAAAACGATCAACCCGTTTAATTGTACGTAACAATTGGATAGCCTTGAAACACACCTTGCCTACTTCGTAGTTGCTGACCAGCGAGCTAAACACGTTGTCAAGCAGAGTCAGAGCTAAAAGAGTAAACGTGTGATACGGAATAGTTTGAGTTCCCACCCACCCACTCGCGCTTTCGAGGGAGTAAGTGGAGGGGAAGTTGAACGGTCGCATCAACGTTGTGGTGTGTTTGTTGCTGTTTGTTTGGGGTACCTAGTGGACGCTGTGTACGCGTCCGGGTGTCGTAGATTGCGCAGGTTATCAGTGGTGGCTAGCCGGTTTTGGTATTTTGGTTGTGATGCACGGCATGCCGCTTGATTGTGTCGTAGATAATGGATACGTATATCTCTTCTTGGTTTGGGGGTGCGTTTGAAGTTATTGTGATACGTTTAGGACTGAACGTGGTAATGCATCAGCTAGCTGACTGGATGATGCAGAGGGGTGTTGCTTTAATTCCTTTAATACGGACACTTTAATGTATGCCTCCAGGCTGGGAGCACGTGTTTCGTTGTCGGGGAACCGCGTTGTTGTAGCGCAGATATCAATGTGAATCATGTTTAAAGCGGACGCAATGGTGCTGATTCGACAGCTGCTCGGAATTTGGGTGCAATCTAAAACAGTAGGAGAGAGGTGGTGTATCCGTAGTTGTACGTTGGCCGTGAAGTGCATCTATCTGGTATGATATAGTGTATGTATTTATACTTGTTTTTCGCATATACACGCCTGTGTAGTTGCCAGGTGTATGCGTGTGTTGATGTTGGCCTTTCTATTGCACGTGTTCACGAGTTTGGAGACAGGCTGGCGTCGAGCGCTCGACATTGCCAGTTGGGATGGAGATTGGCTCGAGTTGACGGATGCTAGCGTGGGGTTGCTGTTGGAGGTGCCTGAAGGGCTTGCCCTTCTCTCTGCCCCCCTTGTCTCCGAGCGGCGGGTGCGCAATAATATCATACAACTTCGAAAGCAAAGTGCAAATCTCGAGTTTGTTTTGTCCCATACTGAAACCAAATAAGAGAGAGTTATTGTTTTTGGATGATGGTCAACTTGATTTTTCATTGTTTTTTTGTTGGGAAATAAATTCGATTTATTACCTTCACGTTGTCATATATCAACTGCACTTTCCAAAAAAACATTGATACCTGAAATAAAACCACCTTGACGAAGAAATTATCAGTTTTCTGTTCCTTAACTAAGGGTGTTTGTCCCATACTGAAATGAAGTAGGTCACATTTATATTTTTACGGAGCCAGGTCAACAATCTTTTGTGGGTGGCGATGGCTATTGTTGGACACAATCGCGAGCCTATTGTTGGCGGCAATATATTATCTAAGCTTCGGCGGTCGTCAAGAATGCCAATCGATATGCATCATTCCACGGTATACAACAGGTTTAGGCAATAGTCTAAATATTGCGAAAACACGCCCAACAGTCTATTATGGGTGACGACGCCTATTGATGGATACAACTGCGTGCATTGTTGGCGGCAATAGTCACCGATAGGCAAACGTTTCTAGTCTATTGTTCCAACAAAAAAAATATCTCTGTTGCTTCCCCAACATCTGTTGTTCGGGATAATGGCCATCTATGGACAACATTGTGACTCCATTCTTGAGGCAAAGGCCTATTGTCTCCATTGCCGAAAATATATTGTTTCCTGACAAAATCTATCGATAGACAGCGCTGCCAGTCTGTTGTCGTTAACAACATCTATCGATAGACAGCGTTGCTAGTCCCTTGTGGTTAGCAGTGTCTGTCAATAGACAGTGTTGCTAGTCTATCGTGGTTCACAATGTCTATCGTTAGCCAGCGTTCCCAGTCTATCGTCGTTAACAGTATCCACTGACACACGCTTTTTCGGGGCTACTGTAGAGGCAATGTTCTATTTCCTTTCTGTTGTCCAGGGTATATGCACATCTCACCTCATATATGTTATACAGAGTATAACCTATTTGGAATCAGTATTTAGAACACAAAGTACCAACCACAACAACACAGCCGGCAATGGAGCACACTAAATCCCCATGATGCCCACTGCCTTGTTGAGACACACAAAGCTGTAGCCCTCCTTCGCGCTATGCCATTCACCGACATCACTGCTCACCACGCTACACCATGCACTCATTCTGTACTGGTGGTGATCACAAAATGAAAATATGACATTGCTGCGGCACAAAATATTGCGTTGCTTTGTAAATCATAGTGCATTGTAGGTGTAGAAATAGGCGGGTGGTGGTGTCCATCGATAGATATTGTCCACTACAATCGATTCGCAACGGTGTCCATCGATAGCAATTGCCGGTCATAATAGATTAGAAATGTATCCATTGATAGCCATTGCTGGTCACAATAGATTCTGAAACATATCTATCAATAGGAATTGCGAGTCACGATAGATTAAGAAATGCATCTGTCGATAGCCATTGCCGGCCACAATAGCTCGAAATGTATTGATCGATCGCCACTGTGGACCGCAGTAGATTCTGCAAGCCATCCGTCGACAACCATGATCGGTGACAATAGCTTTCAACGCGTGTATTTCAGCATACTCCTGGCTGAACAGTATGGTGGGGGCGTAACCTATCCATAGACATTGCCGACGACAATAGATCGAGGAACGTACAAATCGCTAGACTTTGCCGACTGCAATAGATCCGTCCAATGCACCAATTCTATTGCTATTGCAGGGGCATTGACTATTGTCCAGGGTGTGATTTTAGATGGGTCTGTTAGTTACTTTTTCGTACTTTCTCCAACCTTTCTCTTCGTACGGGCACTTTTCGACAAATACCTTAGTATTCCGAAATTGGAATCCCGGCCGTACACATTGGTCGAGGTCTCGGCGCTTCCCGTGCACTCTGGAACGCGTGGCAGGCGCTCAAAGTAGTTTTTTCGGCGGAGGTAGACAATATTATTTCCCTGGTTTCAGTGCGGAGGCCTTATTTCGTTCTGGTTTTTATCCCCATACGCTCTCGTAAACACACAGCACAGACACATATTCCAGGTATTACGGGGGTCCATAGTTCATAGGACCTATGGTATACATAGAAACCTATATATTTACATATTTTTACTAATTTTTGGTCCCATTAACTATACAACAGGCAGAGAGCACACCCTTACAACGCTGCAGCTCAAAGGCACCAACCGTCGACACCGTGCGTGTGTCACACGCCATCTTCGTGTACGGCTGTGGTTCGTTGTGTATATCAGGGCCTGTGGTCAGTAGTCCACCGTCTACCTATCGTAGCTGCTGAAGTGTGTGGCAGACCCCACGCACACTCTGGACCGAAATGTACCGACCGTGTGGATTGTAAGTATGACTTGTAAATGTCCTTATATATGTGACGTTTTCTGTTTCTTGGCCGAGACAAATGCATGCAATCCGGACATCAGACAACAGCGGGCCACACCATCGCGCGTGTCAAAGATCCGTGGCGTACTGGCATGGACACTGTAGTTACTTTTTCAGAGGCCGCGGTCCGTCATCTGTCATCACCACCTCTCGATCTTCGGTTGTGCTGCTGTGCATGTGTTTGCGTTGTGTTGTGTGCGCCGGGAAAAATATTGACAGGCAACATGGATCTTTATTTAAAATGCAGATGCTTTTCTTAAATAAGTGTCTCCTGCTGTACACGTCTATATGCACAGCAGTCATATACAGAATGTTGATAACATCGTAATATTTGTAGCCTATGCTCAGATGCAATATCGTACACGGTATGCTGCATCGTTTTCTACTCGTTTTGGCGCCACTGCCACGGCCCTAGTCCCGGAGGGAAACCTTGTACCACGTGTACATGTGTGTTCCTCACGTTAAACTGTGATTTCTACCTGTCAACATCCATCACGGCTTGTTCCGTGCTATATTCGTCAGTCCTACAGGGATACTACAACCAATGTGTTACGCAGTTAGCTGAGTCGACAATGCAATGCCATGACATCATACTGGATACGATAAGCACGACACGCACACACCTTCTAGCGACGTTCGATTGGTGTATTTTATAACCAAAAATTAAAAAGCATCATCACGAATGGTATCGAGATTACTGATATTTCACACACACGACGTACGCTAACAGATGCATGTGCTGATTTCACCACTGACCAGTAACTTGCCATTCACCGACGACACCATAGATATAAAAACGAACAAGCAAGGTTTACGTATGGGTGCTACGGTGCAACATGCAGCATCCAGTCCACCAGACTGAACGAGTCGTACACTAGCGGGCGCCAGCAGTTTATAAACGTTAGCATAAGAGAAAAGGCTTAGAGAACGACACTCACATAGAAAAACTTGGTTAAGAAACACGGCTCAACAGTCAGTTGGACCAACGCTAAATCCTGAACAACGGAGTTGGATCAAGGTCTCAATAGAACGCTGGCACGCCGAGGATTGCGTCGCCAAGCACCTACGCGTAAGCGTTTCAGCAACATATACATACGAACGACTGGATTTGCATCCAAGATCTGTATTTCGTGGTTGTAGAATGGTGACGTCAATATACTACAATCATATTTTTTAAACCATTTTCACACTTTTTTGGGCCTAAAAACTAACAACCCATCATTTGAACGTAGGTTTGCTCCCAGCGCCATCTTCGACGACGACCGCCTAAGAGATATGCCATCATCCTGGAGAACGAGAATCGTCTTTAGTGATAGCCGTTTCTTAGTCGGTGATGTTTCCATTCTGCTATGCTCCCTTGCGTGACATTAGATAATATAGTTTTTTTTTTCTGTTTTTTTTCTCTACTCGCTTGCAACTACAACCCGTCAGTCGTTTCTCGCAGCCTACACACTGCCGTCTGGCACACCCGATGCCCATCGTGAATATCCCTCAATTTCGCGGGCTGTAGGTTCCTTTGGGAGCTGTAGCTGTCCGCAAATCTGGGTCAAACGATCGGATAGGGGTTGTTTTTTGTCTGATTCTGTGCATACAAAGTTTCTACCAATTTCTACCACCCGCAAATCTCGTAGTCGAGGTGAAGGCCTCTGTGAACAACCTGCGGGGGGTCAATCTCGAGATAAACACAAGCTGCTGCGACTAACCTCTAACAAGTCACCGTCGCTCTCCGGTGAGCCCGAACCAGCCCAAGTTCTAAACGCAGTGTATTAAGATAGCGATGGTTTTTTATGTTCCGACAAAACAATTCTGGCAATTAGGGTGACCGGAAACCCGGGAGCCAGGGGACGCTCGGGTGTCAGCATTTCTTTATCGACACGTATTGTATTTCGTTTTTTCTGCGAATTCTACGTTTCGCTAAGTTCGACGAGACGTGAACCTAAACTTTGTCGAGTGCGTGGCTCAGTCGGTTGGTTAAACAACCGTCCACCCACCCCAGAATCGCCACAACATCAACTGTGCTCGCCGAAACCACGGCCGACGCTCTAACCCGTAGTCAGGTGTCGGTGCCTTGGGGATGAAATCCATCGCCAACTCGATAAGCGACAGCACCCAACGCCACAAACTCTCATGTATTGCACCTAACGAGCCCAGTTGGTCGGCCACCACGGTGCAGTCACATTATCAACTCGGCCACGAGACTCCAGAACGTCATTGCGCCCGCTTCGTTTGGGCATGACTTGAGGATGACCTTGGGCATGACTTGAGGATGACCTTGGGCACGACTCTGGTCAGCTTTGTTCGCTCGTGATTGATGGTATAGCTTGAGCGTCAGGGTTGCCCGACCCTCGACAGCCTTGTACCCAAATTCCCTAAGAACCCTGAAAATCAAGAAGACGCAGTAAGTTTCCGTTCCCGAAAACGAAGGTAGGCAAAATACTGAAAACTAAAATGAAAACCGCTCCTCGTCAAATGGATCCTTTTAATTTTTGGTCGCAAATAAAAGGCGTTGAGTCTGGACGCCGAACGGACGTTTCTTAACTTTGGGCGCCGACTGCTATACAAACTAGCTATTAATAGCTATGTATGAGCAATTGCCAGCAGTCCAATAAGACAAGAACAAGCTCTGCGCGAGAGGTCCGTATCGACGAGAAATCGATGGCATGGTCAATATGTGAACATAAAGTTTTTTTCCCAAATGTAACAACCAACAAACTGAACGATTTTCGGCAATTCCGAAGTGTCATGGCGCTCCTAAATAACTTGAATATAGTATACAGGAAGCTCAGCATTGCAACGCTTTAAATTCCTGATACGTCACGAATTGGCTGTCCACGGTGTGCCCGGACGTATGAAAGCATACCGGTATGTTCTAAACAAGTTCAGCTACCGGAAGGTTTTCCCGTTTGATGCAGAATCCAAAAACACCGATAGGTGTGATTTTGAGCGTATTTCGGTGTAATGTACTCGGCCGTAGAGCGCGTCGACTGATATAAAGAATCGAGGCTACATAAACCAAGTTCGTGGTATGACGCACAATGATTAACCAAAACCATTCCAATCGTAACCTAACCACCCCGTCAAAACAGCGTAATATTTAACATACATCACACAACGGGAAACACCACACGACACCTTAAAAAAAGCAAGACGGAACTACAAGAAAAAAAACAAGACGGAACTACAGGAGGCCTTGAACAAAGAGAACGAGGAGTTCTTCGCCCGCACGGGGAAAACAGTTGGAGAGGCGGGGAGAGGCAAGAGTGCCGAGAATATAACGGAGCGCCGCGACTATCGTTCGTTGGAGGGACGCCATGACGGTGCTGCCCGTGCATGCGACGAGGCTGTGGCTAATATGTGCTGATGCTACCGAATCGCGCCAATCGGCGAAGCGTTTAGCCGAGGAGCGAAAATTGTCATTGGATGCCGAGGAGCGACTGCAACTTGACGGGGGAGCAAACATTCTGAAGAGCGTCGACACCGGCTGCGCAAGGAGGCAGAAACGGGTGCAGCACTAGAGGCGCTGGCAGCCGAGGAGGGACGGAGGTGTGCAGAGCTAGCGGGGGTGGCGAGCCTGTCGGAGGAGGTGGATCGCCACCTTCCATCTCCTCCTCTCGCTGCTGTGCTCTCTGTTTCTGCCGCTCATGCTAAGTGTTGATATTCCATACGAAGGTTTCCTCTAGTTGCTAGTTCTTGGTCTTCTGAAATGCCTCTGAGCTTTGTTGGTCTCCACTGAAAAAATTAATGACGGCTACTGTCAATTTTCTTCGTTGTGGTTGGCCGAAAATATCAAAACTCATCTCTGCGCACAACTATCAATATATCTCACTATTGCTGGCACCGGCTATAAAAGGGACCTTACGCGGAGAGCTAACCAATGCTGGTTATGCGAAGTGCAATGCTGTAGTTAAGAGAGTCTGCCAAGCACGTTAACTGAACCAAATGTACTTATAGCAGTACAACGATTATTAGCTGTTCGAAGAACGAAGATTAGGTCGAAGCACGACAATTTTTCCGAAGGGGGGGGTACCGTTTTTTTTTTCTCCGTCATTATTCAAAATTGACACGTGAAACAAAAGTGCTCCAGAATCGCGGGGCCGAGAGGAATCCAAAACGGGGCTTAAAAGCAATATCCATGAACAGGTGGTGGCCAATTTTCGAAATTTGACAATATTTACCCCGATTTTACCCGAACTGTTCGAAAAAAAGAATGATCCGAATCGAAAAAAAAAATCTAAGAGACGACGCCCAACACATACCTGGTCTGTAGAGAAGACACATGTATGTATACAGGAATAGGCAAAATAATGTATCATACGTATGCATATCCACCATGATGCATCTGTCCATATAAACGATATACATTATCCATGTCATATACAATATTAATATTTAGATTGATGAATGGTTTTCTCGACCCACAGATTAGTTTCGATAAACAAACACAATGGTTCCGGGTCTGGGTCGGGCCCAATTCATCTGAACCTGAGGAGTTTCTCGACATCCAGTGTGCCAGGTGCTCACCACAACCTCCATAGCTGGGGCGGGGAAAAGTGGGTGTTTCGCCTATATCTCGCTTCAAGATAGATGAAAATATAATCTACACCCAAAATGAATTTACCCCTGAACGAGATACGTTCAAAACCGCTGTAAAAAAACCAAATGACAACTGTGTCGTCTTTTATGATCCCAACTTTTTTTGTCGGGAAAAACGAGTTACTCCGACGCAACGATGAAAAAACAATCTGACAGGTTGGTCCGATCCGTGTATAATATAGCTTTCTGGCACAATAATTTTATTTGTCCAGACCCGAGAATCCCGCACGTATCGTTGACGATGCCTCGTCCTTGGTGCACGTTTTTGGTTATGCCGACCTGAAATAGGGAATGTTGACGAAGGAAGGTGGACCAAAGTGACTACCAGCAACATTACAGAGTTTGTAGTTAGAGATTGTATCTGCGGTGTACTGTCCCTGTTGTAAGTGTTCTCATTTGAGACCTCATCGCAGCACGAGTACGTCCGGTAGGTCGGCGTACTCCATGACTATCGTTTGGCGGTCTTTGTCCCGTTTGAGCTCGGCACCGTTTAGCTTAACCAACGCCTGTGCGTGCACCGTCCTGGTTTCCTCGGAAGAGGCTCTCAAGGTAACCAGATGGTTCTCGAATGAACGCTGAAGCTGCGCGTCGAACACCGACAAGGGTTTCCTGTTGTTGAATCCATCTGAAACATGGAACCCTAAGGTACGAGCCCTTGTCCCCTCCAGAAGATGAAGAAGGCGACATGGAGGCTGGTTGGACATCGCGCCGAGGTGGGCAACAGTCTTGACACGGCGCACAGTGACGTGGTTAACGATGGCGGTGGCGATGTTGTGCTTAAGCCGTCGAACATACGGGGGGGTGTACGCGAATTGGGTTGCCTGCAGGTAGAGCAGCGGTACAAGAGCAGTAGTCGGATCGGAAGTAGAAGAATTGTACAAGATATGAAATATTTTTCGAGTACTCGTAAGCTACCTACTACGTAAACGGATGGATCAGTACGGCACGTGTACGAGTGCCCGCAACTCGAGCTTCGATGTTTGAGAGGTACCTCGTATGAAAGGTAAATTTCGATTATACGACTACCTGTTCCACGGCTTTGCCTTATATCCAGCTAGACTCGTGGTGAACCTCATTTTGGTTACACGAGTACTTGTATCTCGTACTTGCGACTTCATCTGTAGTACAAGTTGCTTGTCTGTACTATTAATAGAGGTTGTTGGAGAAGTGTTCGTACGTGCAGTAGTCGTGGTTTGGTTACGATGAAATCGAGGAACGCAAATACCGTTGAAGGCTTTGAATATTTAAATTATCACGCCAAACGTACAGCGTCCAGTCTTCATGGTATCGGGCAAGCGGTGCCAGACATGAACGCGGCCGCACGCCGAGCGATCGCCATCGCACCCTGTTCCATCGCAGCAGCGAAGACCATCTGTGATCGGGCCTTGATACAGCAGGAAGCGAGTTACCCCTGGCGTTCAGATATGAACGCATCACCATTGTTGTCTCACGTGAGAAAACGATCCAGTAAAAATACTCTACCGTACCTCCCTGTCCGGAAATGTAGGAATGGTTTCATCATAAACGTGACAATACGGAATTCTTTACATTTCCGGATAGAGTGGTAGGTGTGTACGAGTACATACAGTAGCACCATGCAGATTCCAATCGCGTGGTGAATGCGGCCTCGGCCGCAAGGCTCAAATCTAGCTGCACGCACAGCAACAACTTGCCCGTGAGCTAGAAGTGGGGCGCGCTGCCACGGAGGTACAGGCAGCGTCGTCGCACTCCCGGTCTCGGCGAAGTGCAGCATAGCAACACGCAGCCGAGTGTCGATGCTCTGTGTAGGTACGAGGTATGTTATTCTTGTGTACGTGTCCAACAGCCGTAAAACAGGACGCATACTGAGACTTGATCTGTACAAGATGTGTTTCACAGGGGGGGGGGGGGGTACTTTCTTGTGCTGCCGGTCGCCAACACCAAGGCCTCCCCAGGAACGTGTGATTCGTTCACGCTCCCGCGTCCGTGTCTACGCGGCTACTGTACACTCTGGGCTTAGTTATGCGCTGTGCTGCTGCGCACTGTCGTGCTAAAAGCAAGGCTAACTGTTTTCCGGCTATAGCTCTCAACGCCACACCATCGACGCCGTCACCGCTTTATATTTTATTTTTGAGAGGCAGCATCATAGAACGGATTATTTGGTGGCAAAGGTTTTCATTTCCCAATCACAATCACGGATTGGTTAGTTTCCCAAATATTTTTTTCCCCCGATGACGACCATGCGACATCCTTTGTTTTTTATTTTACGTACTAAAAAGAAACCCATTCCCACCCCTAACTGATTGTAGAGCCTCGGACGAAACAGGGTACGCCGGCGTTGCCGTATTTATACAATCACGGTTTTGACGAAAAGGAACTTTCAGTAATGGTTGACATGACCCTATTTGACACAAACAAATAGTATTATAGTGGGGGCGCGGGCAATTGATTTTTGGAAAGTGATCCTCACACTTGGTGCAGTCTAAGTCGCCACTACTGCGCCGCCCACCAACCAAACAGTACCACGCGTCGACGACCGCCTGATGCCACTTGTCACTCTTATTAGCAACCCGTGGCCAAACCACCGTCTGGACCCCGAACAGATAAGAAGGGGAACTTTGCGTGAACCCCTCGGTAGCATGAACAATCCTGAGGTCACCCAGGTTCACCTGCTAGACATTGGTCCCAGATATTTTTGTGGTCGGACTGATCCCATGTTGTCCCTAACAGCTATCCTTACAGACATCACCCGAAGAGTCAGCCTGGATGTGTGGTTTCATCAAGTTAATTCAACCATTTGTTCTACCTGTCGCCTGTCGGCATGCACCACGGACAACGTCCGTGTCGATTAGTCAACCCTAGCGAGATTAAAGTTTCGTGATAACAAAACTGTGACACAGAGGCACTGCATTGCTCTATATTCAGCTATTAATAGTAGAGTAGACAAATAAGTTTCAAGTGATCAAATTCCTTATAATACGACAGCCACGACCTACTACTATTAAAAGTCTAAGAAAAACAAACATAGAAAAACGATTTGAACGAAAGAGCCGTTACTGGTTACAACATACACACAGCCGGGGGATAGGGGACAGCATTCTACTGCACACGCAGGACGCCTACGCCATGCCCCACCATTCGCCACAGTTCCCTTTGCTCAAGCCACTTCAAAATATCAAGAGAGCCTCATCCACCATCAACACAAGATCTCGCCGAACGTGATCTACATTCTTCCACAGCTCCTTCACACAATCGAAACTGCCCTACGTGGGAGGACTGAGCTTTTTGCACGCACACGGGCACTCTTGTCAGGTAGACACACAGCAATGCTTTTGTTTTTTTTTTGTTGTTGAAACCGTGACTGTTGTTCACGATTATTTTGTATTCAACAGAGTGCGCTTTTAGTTTTGGGAGCCTTCGCGATCGAGGAGCTCGAACCTTCCCCAAAATCTGACTTTGACCATTTCCCAACGTGCCACCTTATGGGCAGTCCCATGGTCTAGTTTCAAAGGAAGTCATATTCATGGTGTTCAAGTACTGCATGGCTTGAGCGGCCTTGTCACTCATAAACAAATTAGCCATACGTACCACGTAGCCCCATCGTTCTACTACCTCTTTGAGTATGTGCTGAAAATTTCTCACTTGCACTAATAACATGCATCGCATAGCCTACACCGATTACTGCAATACGATGTAGAGTCGTATTTATTATGGTGGTTATGTGACCATTGATTCCCCAGTCGGACGGTGGGGAATATCCGACGTGGCAGAAAGTTTCAGAGTTGGCAAGTATGCTTAGTCGAATATGTTAGGGAGTTGCGAGCCACCACCAAGGTGTCAGCGCCACACTTCTGCTTCTTAGGTGTTTGGAGTTGAGACCGCGCTGTCTTCGACTGCAGCACGAAATGACAGACAACTGATACCGGGAGATCCTCGAATCAGTTGAGGGGTTAACCGTTTAGGAGCACGAGGATGAGGCCAAGCTGAGTAGGCCGCGCCGCACATCCGTTTGTGGGCGGTATCCAAGGAAACAGGGGGAAGCGGGTCAACCAAAATACGCCGAAATATACGCGACCAAAAGAATGGGTGTAAGAAGGGCACCAGGATGGGATAGAGGAAAGACCGCGGATGACAACAAACGAAAGGATACAGCAGGCAGCATAGCAAGGCACCAGTTCGACTACTTCTAATCGTAGTAGGGGCGACATGTGGATGCTGCTTGCAAGTCCATTTGGCACAGCAGCTGCAGAAAGTACTCGGACCGTGTATACTAGTACCTAGAGAACAACCGAAACTTTCGTACATTTTTAATACGTCATTACTACGTCAATATTTAGTATTTTCTTGAACCGACTACGAGACATTTTGTTTTTACGTATTGCAATGGCCAAGAGCGCCCTGTCGATGGATTCGACGTTTACAGCTTGCATTAAAATTTTGACCTCTTCATCGAAGAATTGCCACATACATGTAGTTTTCTCTAAGGAAAACAAGTTTTCTGTTGTTAGTACAAATCCTTTTTTTTCTTCATAATATTTGAAAAACAAAATGATGGTTACGGCCCTACTCGAAAAACCGGCTGGCCAATTAGGGTTGGTTCCATCGAGAAACAGGACGTGACCAAAACCACAAAACAACCTGAGGTTTGATGACAGGTACCCAGTAATCAGTCAAGAAGATTGGACAATGCATTGACATATTTGTCCCCTGCCATGGAAGGTCTGTCGTCTGTCTGTTTTATTGTTCTCTGCCTTTATATTCTCACTTATTCCTAGCCGTAACTTACATCCACGAGGTGGAGAAGTAGCCTGCTCTCCCTCCTCTTCTCACAACTGTTCATGTCTAGCATTGGTATCGCATGTAGACTGCAGCCCTCGCTGGCTTTGTCAACACGCAATGAATTGCGTCTAACCGCGGTACTATTGATTGGCGCTTTCTACAGTAGATTTCGTGAAATTGTTACCGTGCCTGGTATCTGTTTCGCAGACGTAGTGGCCCATATGGTATATTCGAACTTCAGCACCGTCTTTTAGCATTCATCTGTAACTTTGTTAGAAACAACTTGGGCGACCTTCCTAAACACGACCGGCACGAGCAAACCATTTCAGAATGCGTTGAACGAGTGCACTATACTCCGAAAGAAATAGACATGTAAACATCCAAAAGTGTCATGCCCCTCACAAAAAATGTCACACACAGTCTGTTGATAAGTCATTTGATGTTACTTACCCTTTTACGTATTTGTGGATGGTGATGTGATAATCCGGGTATTCGAATGGTCAGTTTTCAAAGGTACTAGTAAACAGCAAACTATCAATAGCATCGGCACCGAACCTCAAATTCCATCGTAGCGAGATTGAGATTTTCGCAGTATGTAGTGGCCAGCTGCTGAGAACGCGTTGGTAGCGAGGCTTGGTAGCGTGGGGAGGCACAATTCTACGCTCGCCGGCGGGGGAAAAAATTGAGACGGTCTTCTCGCGACCCAAACGTAAAGCACGAAGCGTAATAGGGAGAGACGATAAGTGTCCCTACTGATCGATCCCGAGTTTTGATATACTAGACCTAATATAATAGTATGGAGAGAAAAGGGGAGGTCAAAAGGTTAAAATGGGACCGAAAAAAAAATGTCTATTGTACGGAAACATATTACTAAATAGACAAACCTAATATAACATACATACAAAGTAAGGGTCGATCTTTACGAGGACTGTTTTTCAGTTTATTTTTCAGTATTTTGGTTCTTATTTTCGGTTTGTTCATATGGGAAAATACCGAAACTTCGGAAAAATACCTGATAAACCGAAAAAACACTCCGTGTTAAGATCGACTTACTCTAAGGTGATAGTAGTGGGAACGACAGGTAACGGCAGACACACCGTCGCATTATTAGTTAAAAGGTGTCACCTGTCGACGTGCTAAACGAGTGCGCGCTATTTAGAGGGAAACAGACCCAGACCCATACGCGTGCCCGGGGCCCGAATACCCGCCAAGTATGATGTGTTTTCCCGTGCCCGTGACTGGTTTCGACAAGCCGGGAATTGTCGCGGATATCCGAGTCATCGGCAAAAGGGCAACACCTGTTTTTCTACCGTACCAATCATTGTCAACTCCCTCCTCACGGTAGTCACCCCGGGGCGCTAGTTTTAGCGAAGACGGTTAAAATCGAGATTAAAAACCTCCTGTCCAAACACAAGGGCGAAACACGCCCCGGCTTGACAGTACCCGCCCCCCCCTATCATTGTATTGCGTAAACGCCCGGGGCCCGAGCTGGCACGTATTTTAAGTGTGAGAGAAGGAGCTGTTTTCGATGCAGGCAATACGGAGTGTTTTTCGTAGAAAACTTCATGCTTGGCATGTCGGTAGGTCATAGTTTGCGCAACACCAGCAAAAATGACAAAGTCTGACGCGAACACACCCCCTGTCCCAGCCCGGTCGCTGTCCCAGCCCGGTCGCTGCTCCACGGTGCCGCCGTCGTTGCAGCCGAGGCAAGTTTAGTCTATCAGCCTGTGTTTCGTCCCTGTACAATATGATTGCCGCCCATTCGGCGCCACTGAACGATCCAGTTCATTTCTCGCGGGGTAAACGCGAGGGACTGGTCCGCGCTTTACGACCTGAGCAGCAGGCGCAGGAACTGGGGCCGGCGCGCCTTCCCCCGTGGAGGCCGCAAACTTCCCCGAGAGTTTGATTGGTACCGCACCGCCAGGACGATACAGGCTTCACAAATAATTGAAATAGGTCGTCAGTGCTTTTGTCGGTGATGGGTGCCTTGCCCGTGCTGCTGGGTTGCGACATGATCAACACCAGATCCTGCTGCTGCCTTGCGGTTGCTGCGTGAGTGTGCGAAGTGTGTGCTTTGGTCAGTTTTTTCGTATTACCCCGGGCGGCCACAAGCCTTGAAAACAAAAAACGCCCCAGTATCACAGTAAACCCCCTGGGGCGTGTTTTTGCACCTGACAAATCGTAGCGCCTCGGGGGGCGGTAACATCAATTATTACAATAGTATGGTGCGAGATGTGACGTATGAGACATAGTTATATTTCGCAAAAGAATTGCTCGAGCGTACCTACAAAACACCATGCAGGACACGTGATTTAGGGGATGGAAAGTTGTCATTTCATCAACACCAAGGTAAATCACGTGGACGATCTCGTTCAAAGCTTGCAACTAAGAACCCGGACCCCCGGGCCCCGAATACTCAGCGACTAGAAATTTTCCCTCGTACGACGTACACGTAGTGGATATTCGCAAGCCAGGTAATTCTTGCGAGTACCCGGGGAATTGGATAAATGGCCGACCTCTCTACGGACGACGGGTAGAAGAGCGATTTAATGTGAGCAACGCAGAATATGGGTAAGACCAGTCACTTGTACTGCAAGAACTTGAGGTGAAGGTTATGTACATTTTCTTATCCATCGGTCACCTGAAATTGTAGGATAGTACTGCTGTGGGCCACCAGTCGAACATATCCGACAAACAAAGACCCACTTCAAAGACGACCCAAATATCGTCCGATTAAGGCATCGTGTTCAGCGTGAGTGCTAGATTTAGTCCAGTAGACTGTCCCACACTTGATGTGCGGTCAAGGACGGTGTCGCTGTAAGGTTCTAACGCTTGTTCAGATTATGTGCGCGATTCGACGGCGGTACAAAAAGTAAATGTCCCTCCTTTTTAACATGCACGGACGGAATTAATCAAAACAACAAGTATTTGTGCAAAGCATTCTTGCGTCGTATTTAAGATGGGGTCATTCACTCTGTCGCAGTGTTTCGCCGCGAAACCAGTACAAATTCGACGCGAGAGGACGAACAAATAAATACGTAGCTGCAGTCTTCTCGGGATACGTACGTCGTACATACATATTCGGCGTACGAACGTGAAAGAAAGGGTAATTAACAGTGTTGGATATCGA
Source organism: Macrocystis pyrifera (assembly GCA_031763025.1). Lineage (NCBI taxonomy): Eukaryota > Phaeophyceae > Laminariales > Laminariaceae > Macrocystis > Macrocystis pyrifera. Next base: position 11,551,721 of record JASSKH010000019.1, read on the forward strand.
AACCATGAACGTTTCGGTACGACAAGGCCAAAATAACTTCGATAACGATAACGATAACGATAATTGGAGGCGAAAACCGGCGCAAAAGGCTCTTTTACTTTATTTGTGGGGTCGCGTCATCACCACGAGGACCCGTAATACAAGTGAATACAACAGCAGCAGGGGGTTTTCAGGATCAACGTATCCCAGGCTGTTGTTCTCGAATAAATTCATCGCCACAATACATTGCAGACAAGCTCCCATAACTCTGGAGTGGAAGAAACACCTCGGTAAAAAATAAAACAACCAAAGAATACTACACATGATACTGAGGCACATGTATACCCGAGACAAAAACAAAGTGAGGTATTAATAGTAGAGTAGACAAATAAGTTTCAAGTGATCAAATTCCTTATAATACGACAGGTACTATTAAATATCTAAGAAAAACAAACATAGAAAAACGATTTGAACGAAAGAGCCGTTACTGGTTACAACATACACACAGCCGGGGGATAGGGGACAGCATTCTACTGCACACGCGGGACGCCTACGCCATGCCCCACCATTCGCCACAGTTCCCTTTGCTCAAGCCACTTCAAAATATCAAGAGAGCCTCATCCACCATCAACACAAGATCTCGCCGAACGTGATCTACATTCTTCCACAGCTCCTTCACGCGATCGAAACTGCCCTACGTGGGAGGACTGAGCTTTTTGCACGCACACAGGCACTCTTGTCAGGTAGACACACAGCAATGCTTTCGGGTTTTTTTTGTTGAAAACCGTGACTGTTGTTCACGATTATTTTGTATTCAACAGAGTGCGCTTTTAGTTTTGGGAGCCTTCGCGATCGAGGAGCTCGAACCTTCCCCAAAATCTGACTTTGACCATTTCCCAACGTGCCACCGTATGGGCAGTCCCATGGTCTAGTTTCAAAGGAGGTCATATTCATGGTGTTCAAGTACTGCATGGCTTGAGCAGCCTTGTCACTCATAAACAAATTAGCCATACGTAACACGTAGCTCCATCGTTCTACTACCTCTTTGAGTATGTGCTGAAAATTTCTCACTTGCACTAATAACATGCATCGCATAGCCTACACCGATTACTGCAATACGATGTAGAGTCGTATTTATTATGGTGGTTATGTGACCATTGATTCCCCAGTCGGACGGTGGGGAATATCCGACGTGGCAGAAAGTTTCAGAGTTGGCAAGTATGCTTAGTCGAATATGTTAGGGAGTTGCGAGCCACCACCAAGGTGTCAGCGCCACACTTCTGCTTCTTAGGTGTTTGGAGTTGAGACCGCGCTGTCTTCGACTGCAGCACGAAATGACAGACAACTGATACCGGGAGATCCTCGAATCAGTTGAGGGGTTAACCGTTTAGGAGCACGAGGATGAGGCCAAGCTGAGTAGGCCGCGCCGCACATCCGTTGTGGGCGGTATCCAAGGAAACAGGGGGAAGCGGGTCAACCAAAATACGCCGAAATATACGCGACCAAAAGAATGGGTGTAAGAAGGGCACCAGGATGGGATAGAGGAAAGACCGCGGATGACAACAAACGAAAGGATACAGCAGGCAGCACAGCAAGGCACCAGTTCGACTACTTCTAATTGTAGTAGGGGCGACATGTGGATGCTGCTTGCAAGTCCATTTGGCACAGCAGCTGCAGAAAGTACACGGACCGTGTACACTAGTACCTAGAGAACAACCGAAACTTTCGTACATTTTTAATACGTCATTACTACGTCAATATTTAGTATTTTCTAGAACCGACTACGAGACATTTTGTTTTTACGTATTGCAATGGCCAAGAGCGCCCTGTCGATGGATTCGACGTTTACAGCTTGCATTAAAATTTTGACCTCTTCATCGAAGAATTGCGACATACATGCAGTTTTCTCTAAGGAAAACAAGTTTTCTGGTGTTAGTACAAATCCTTTTTTTCTTCATAATATTTGAAAAACAAAATTATAGTTACGGCCCTACTCGAAAAACCGGCTGGCCAATTAGGGTTGGTTCCATCGAGAAACAGGATGTGACCAAAACCACAAAACAACCTGAGGTTTGATGACAGGTACCCAGTAATCAGTCAAGAAGATTGGACAATGCATTGACATATTTTTCCCCTGCCATGGAAGGTCTGTCGTCTGTCTGTTTTATTGTTCTCTGCCTTTATATTCTCACTTATTCCTAGCCGTAACTTACATCCACGAGGTGGAGAAGTAGGCTGCTCTCCCTCCTCTTCTCACAACTGTTCATGTCTAGCATTGGTATCGCATGTAGACTGCAGCCCTCGCTGGCTTTGTCGACACGCAATGAATTGCGTCTAACCGCGGTACTATTGATTGGCGCTTTCTACAGTAGATTTCGTGAAATTGTTACCGTGCCTGGTATCTGTTTCGCAGACGTAGTGGCCCATATGGTATATTCGAACTTCAGCACCGTCTTTTAGCATTCATCTGTAACTTTGTTAGAAACAACTTGGGCGACCTTCCTAAACACGACCGGCACGAGCAAACCATTTCAGAATGCGTTGAACGAGTGCACTATACTCCGAAAGAAATAGACATGTAAACATCCAAAAGTGTCATGCCCCTCACAAAAAATGTCACACACAGTCTGTTGATAAGTCATTTGATGTTACTTACCCTTTTACGTATTTGTGGATGGTGATGTGATAATCCGGGTATTCGAATGGTCAGTTTTCAAAGGTACTAGTAAACAGCAAACTATCAATAGCATCGGCACCGAACCTCAAATTCCATCGTAGCGAGATTGAGATTTTCGCAGTATGTAGTGGCCAGCTGCTGAGAACGCGTTGGTAGCGAGGCTTGGTAGCGTGGGGAGGCACAATTCTACGCTCGCCGGCGGGGGAAAAAATTGAGACGGTCTTCTCGCGACCCAAACGAAAAGCACGAACCGTAATAGGGAGAGACGATAAGTGTCCCTACTGATCGATCCCGAGTTTTGATATACTAGACCTAATATAATAGTATGGAGAGAAAAGAGGAGGTCAAAAGGTTAAAATGGGACCGAAAAAAAAATGTCTATTGTACGAAAACATATTACTAAATAGACAAACCTAATATAACATACATACAAAGTAAGGGTCGATCTTTACGAGGACTGTTTTTCAGTTTATTTTTCAGTATTTTGGTTCTTATTTTCGGTTTGTTCATATGGGAAAATACCGAAACTTCGGAAAAATACCTGATAAACCGAAAAACACTCCGTGTTAAGATCGACTTACTCTAAGGTGATAGTAGTGGGAACGACAGGTAACGGCAGACACACCGTCGCATTATTAGTTAAAAGGTGTCACCTGTCGACGTGCTAAACGAGTGCGCGCTATTTAGAGGGAAACAGACCCAGACCCATACGCGTGCCCGGGGCCCGAATACCCGCCAAGTATGATGTGTTTCCCGTGCCCGTGACTGGTTTCGACAAGCCGGGAATTGTCGCGGATATCCGAGTCATCGGCAACAGGGCAACACCTGTTTTTCTACCGTACCAATCATTGTCAACTCCCTCCTCACGGTAGTCACCCCGGGGCGCTAGTTTTAGCGAAGACGGTTGAAATCGAGATTAAAAACCTCCTGTCCAAACACAAGGGCGAAACACGCCCCGGCTTGACAGTACCCGCCCCCCCTATCATTGTATTGCGTAAACGCCCCGGGGCCCGAGCTGGCACGTATTTTAAGTGTGAGAGAAGGAGCTGTTTTCGATGCAGGCAATACGGAGTGTTTTTCGTAGAAAACTTCATGCTTGGCATGTCGGTAGGTCATAGTTTGCGCAACACCAGCAAAAATGACAAAGTCTGACGCGAACACACCCCCTGTCCCAGCCCGGTCGCTGCTCCACGGTTTGCCAGGAGACCGCCGTCGTTGCAGCCGAGGCAAGTTTAGTCTATCAGCCTGTGTTTCGTCCCTGTACAATACGATTGCCGCCCATTCGGCGCCACTGAACGATCCAGTTCATTTCTCGCGGGGTAAACGCGAGGGACTGGTCCGCGCTTTACGACCTGAGCAGCAGGCGCAGGAACTGGGGCCGGCGCGCCTTCCCCCGTGGAGGCCGCAAACTTCCCCGAGAGCTTGATTGGTACCGCACCACCAAGACGATACAGGCTTCACAAATAATTGAAATAGGTCGTCAGTGCTTTTGTCGGTGATGGGTGCCTTGCCCGTGCTGCTGGGTTGCGACATGATCAACACCAGATCCTGCTGCTGCCTTGCGGTTGCTGCGTGAGTGTGCGAAGTGTGTGCTTTGGTCAGTTTTTTCGTATTACCCCGGGCGGCCACAAGCCTTGAAAACAAAAACGCCCCAGTATCACAGTAAACCCCCTGGGGCGTGTTTTTGCACCTGACAAATCGTAGCGCCTCGGGGGGCGGTAACATCAATTATTACAATAGTATGGTGCGAGATGTGACGTATGAGACATAGTTATATTTCGCAAAAGAATTGCTCGAGCGTACCTACAAAACACCATGCAGGACACGTGATTTAGGGGATGGAAAGTTGTCATTTCATCAACACCAAGGTAAATCACGTGGACGATCTCGTTCAAAGCTTGCAACTAAGAACCCGGACCCCCGGGCCCCGAATACTCAGCGACTAGAAATTTTCCCTCGTACGACGTACACGTAGTGGATATTCGCAAGCCAGGTAATTCTTGCGAGTACCCGGGGAATTGGATAAATGGCCGACCTCTCTACGGACGACGGGTAGAAGAGCGATTTAATGTGAGCAACGCAGAATATGGGTAAGACCAGTCACTTGTACTGCAAGAACTTGAGGTGAAGGTTATGTACATTTTCTTATCCATCGGTCACCTGAAATTGTAGGATAGTACTGCTGTGGGCCACCAGTCGAACATATCCGACAAACAAAGACCCACTTCAAAGACGACGCAAATATCGTCAGATTAAGGCATCATGTTCAGCGTGAGTGCTAGATTTAGTCCAGTAGACTGTCCCACACTTGATGTGCGGTCAAGGACGGTGTCGCTGTAAGGTTCTAACGCTTGTTCAGATTATGTGCGCGATTCGACGGCGGTACAAAAAGTAAATGTCCCTCCTTTTTAACATGCACGGACGGAATTAATCAAAACAACAAGTATTTGTGCAAAGCATTCTTGCGTCGTATTTAAGATGGGGTCATTCACTCTGTCGCAGTGTTTCCCCGCGAAACCAGTACAAATTCGACGCGAGAGGACGAACAAATAAATACGTAGCTGCAGTCTTCTCGGGATACGTACGTCGTACATACATATTCAGCGTACAAACGTGAAAGAAAGGGGTAATTAACAGTGTTGGATATCGAAACCATGAACGTTTCGGTACGACAAGGCCAAAATAACTTCGATAACGATAACGATAACGATAATTGGAGGCGAAAACCGGCGCAAAAGGCTCTTTTACTTTATTTGTGGGGGTCGCGTCATCACCACGAGGACCCGTAATACAAGTGAATACAACAGCAGCAGGGGGTTCCCAGGATCAACGTATCCCAGGCTGTTGTTCTCGAATAAATTCATCGCCACAATACATTGCAGACAAGCTCCCATAACTCTGGAGTGGAAGAAACACCCTCGGTAAAAATAAAACAACCAAAGAATACTACACATGATAACTGAGGCACATGTATACCCGAGACAAAAATAAAGTGAGGTCCGCGCATGTACGTATAAGATACATGCGGTAGGCTGTACAAGTCGCCACAGAAACCGAGAAGATCACACACTATGCAGAAGAAACGGACAGGATGAAAAAAACAGTATGACGTCGAAAAATCGAAATAAAAATAGGGGAAAAAAAACAAAATCGAAAAGGGACGAGAGGCAAAAAAGATCAATTCAAGCAAGAAAGCAAGAAATCAAGAAAGGAAACACACGAGAGAATTTGTATATTTTCGCAGATGGCAGGCTCGCACACTACGCGAGGGGCGTAGAACAGAGATAAGAACTAAAAGACATATATACGTCCTCCGCTACTAAGAACACCAGGGAAGCGCAAAAAGTGACTAATAGACAAAAAACAAAAAGGAAGACAGTTATTGCCTACAAGGTATACCGGGGTATTGTGTATTGTGTACCATGTACATACATGAACAAAGAAAAAATACACCTGATCAGGTTTATTATGCTGTGTTATTATTGCGGGGGGCCATACATAACAAATAGGACACACGGTACACATAAAAACCTATATATTCCCTTATTTTTACGAATAATATTTGGTCCTATTTACTATGCCCCCCCGTAATAATAGTAAAAGAGATGTAGCTGTTAAGTATTACCAGGGCGCAACGCCAACCACAGCTCAACACAAAAGGTATATAATGCCGCACAATGCTATCCAGAAGAACTTGTATACGTACTCACGAACCCAACCGTCGCCGCCACACAAAAAACACACTTGTCCTTCCTGCCGAGCACCTCCTGTGAGATTCCGCTTGCCAATGTCAATCGTCCCAAAACACGAGGGCATCGACAGTACAAAAAAAAAAAAAAATGATACACCGATAAATAAAATATATTATATATATCTATCGAACGATACATCGAAATTTCGGGTTGATATCCAACACTAGTATTGAACGCCTGCCCTGTTTCCCGGATTTAAGATGCGACTAGTAATTGCGTCGGGCTCCGCTGTTAAGAATCGTTGCTTGGGCGTCGGGATCAACGTAGTATTTTGTGTGCCATCACCAGCAACAACATCGGCGACATTTCTGTAAATGACGATCCTTCCATTGATTATATTATCTCAAACTGAACCATTTCCGTTGTTCCTTGTTTCTTAACTCATACTTGCTTGTACCGGGAGAACCAAAACTGACGTTGGGATTGTTGTTAATCATCCGCAGTCATAGAGTGTGTGTGTTCTTCTCGCCAAGTCGATTTTGCTACCCTGCGACATCCACCACAACAAGCATTGTCCATGCCGATTCTGGAATCCTGGATATATGCAAATTGTGTGGCCACAATAATACTACACCACAGAGATAATGCGTGGATACGCAGTATGCAGAGTAGACAATGGAATGTCATGTTATATGAACAAGAAGAAAAATTTAAAAAAAGAACAGACAACAAAAAAGCACATCGAACGAGAGAATCTAAACTAAGAAAAAACTGATACGCCCGCTGATGTGATAGACAAAACTTACGTCAGGATTGGTATAATTCACCCGCAGTCGACGAGAGTGCGTGTTCTTCTCATCAGGTCGCTTTTTCAACCCGGCAATGTCCGTCACAACCAGTGTCCATGCCGATTCTTGGATCCTCGATAGATACAAACTGCTGGGTAGTCACTAAAACTCTACGCCACAGAGATACTACATGGACACGGAGTATGCAGAGTAGACAATGCGCCGCCACGTCATCGTATTGTACTTCATACGACAGGCACGGGCTACATATTATATGAACAAGAATAATCAATTGAAAAAGACAAGGACAACGAAAAGCACATCGAAAGAGAATATCTAAACTAAGAAAAAATTGTCATGCCCCACGCGGGGGATGTGACCAGCACATTAAACGAACGAGCTAAACAAACAGCACCACAACAAATAAACAGAGTAAGAATTAACACTAAGGAATTAACAGCCCAACCGCAGCAAAATATACTCCATTGAGAAGATACGCCAGACAATTCGAACCATACAAACCTTGACATTGACGCAGACCGCAAGACTCCTTTAATAATGAACAGAAGAATATCACGCAGGAACTTAAAGCCCCAAAAGAGGAAAACCACGTTCGAACCATCTGCGGCAGCCTGCCATGCACTCTACGTATACCAAATGAACCGTAACACTACGCAGACCCACCCACCCCAACTACCTTCACTAAGCGGAAAGCCCCGTGTTCCGTATTGGGGGAGGTCAGCGCCCGTCCGGTTGCCCTCCCTCGAGCAGCACCCCCGACTAAACGACGGCACCCTTGACCATGCAGTACGACTCCAACTAAAACATTAGCTTGTTCGTGCTCTATCAAAAAGGAGCTTGACGCGGTAGTTTCACTTCCAACACAAAAGAGAGGTTTTCTGCAACCCCTGGTGCATCAACCCATGGCTATCGACTATGTTTCCCTCGATAGGACGTTCCCTGCTTAGTGAATGATTAGCACCATTGGCTCTGGTCTTAGAGCGATGCTCGCTCTGAGCTGCGTGTCTACTGAGCGAAGACCATAAAGCCCAGAATAAAACCTCGGTAGAGCACAGATAAGTTTTGTGCGTAGTTCATAACTCATCCTATACAACTGAGGGTATGACATGATACCTGGTATGTTGGTAGCTCAACTGTAAACCGTTCTCGAATTGCTCAATCGCTGGCGGTGGGTTATATTTATCTATGCTCCTGTCGTCGAAGAGGGTCCAGTCTCTTTTCCTCTATCGATTTTTGGTGATAATTTTCTTGTTTTCCCACTGCCCGTTGCACGAGTATTTACCATTTCGACAAAATGTAACACAAGTAAAATTGAACACAAGTGAGATAATCCCAAACGGGAACGGCATGTCCGTACTGCTGGTGCACCTTTATATGGTCTGATAGAGTTTGAGGACTGATCTTAAAACTTCAACCTTGCGGGATATAACCAGGCACAAACCCGGCATATATGATGTACTGTTTGGGTGTAAAACGAAGTCGATAGCGTTGTGGACTTCGCCAGCCAACTAAATCTCCGGCGGGAACCCCAGCCCAATCAGAGCCCTACTGGTTGTTATTTGATGCAGTCTGACCGGTGTTGATAATTACCCCAAACAAGGGCTTGAACATATTCTAGAATAATATTTGTTTTGTTAGATTGGTTAGTCATGAGTAAATTGTTACGTAGCTCTGGTGGCGTGTAGTATGGCGAATGTAAACCTACGCGCGCATTTTTGAGACCGTCGTATGGTGACGCCGAACTCCGTAAGATATATTTGTGAACTTTAACAATACGCACTTTTTATTCTTGTCGACAATTATATGTCCGGTATTCTAAAACCCACACAGTTCAGTTGCTCGGCGTTGAGTGTAACATACCGAATTTATACAGCAAAGAGTCTTGTGAAGGTAAGGCCTAGTTGATGGGAGTATTATTTGAAATGATAAGCAACTAAAATTCGTGATCAGTCATGATCTGTTTCTTTTTGTTTAGTCTCAAGACGTAAACGTCTGTTTATTGTGGAAGATTGAACACAAAGTATCTGGGATTTGCTAATAGGTAATCGTTTTGTGCCAGGCACCTATTTATAATTGATCCGACAATTCCTTCCCTCATGAGAAGTGTTTGTACACAAATACGATAAATATTCACGAGTCATTCAATGTGACCGGACCCGCGAACTTTCGTTATATCACGGGTGACGACCTGAGCCAACCCGTGGCATTTCGCACGCCTCCTTGAGCTGAGCAGACAACCCACTGCGATGCCATCGTACCTACGTACTGGATACGAAATGCACACGAAACATACGCCAGCAGCGCGATGTGAGATAATGAAACAGAAACAGTTACGTGCAGTACTGGCCAAAATATCGAATCCGAAAAAAAAACATACACTGTCGTTCCCCCGCGAAGTAACGCGACAGGCGGTTGAAAGCGAAAACAAACGAACTTCAGGGGGTTGTCATTTGGCACCGTCGTACAATTTTTGAAGACCTGCTCATTGCTGTTTCGAAACAAGCAACAAGACAAGTGACAAGTCGCGATTCTCCAACGATGCCTCGAGTAAAAATGAAAGTTGAGGTTGCCGTATATTTCATTTTGTTTCGTTTTCGGTGGTATCCTTGGACAGTATTTTGTCTCGATATCCATAATAATAAACGAGGAAACAATATATTTTCAAACACGTTCTATCACACAATTTCCTACCTATGTTCTTGATCGAGTGTATTTTTGAATGCGTATATATTGCTTACATTTTGACCAAATGACGAGCGAACGAGAGCGCTGTGTTTCCCTTAACCACTAAAAGTTCAAGCTTAGAAAAAACTCGGCTCGGTCTGTGCTACGTGTTATTTGTTTAAACGAAATATTTGCAAAATTACCGCACGCGTTTTTTATGATTTGCGTCGTCCCAGAATGTTCCGGAAAATATAGATCACCCAAGCGTCTTGTGTTGTCGCGCTCAACTTTGGAAAAGCTTCGTGTTAGTTTTCACGATCGTGTTAGTTCTATGATCCTGACGTCTTCTGCGACGTTTTCGAAGCAACGGATGATCGGCGGTGGTGTGGTGTCCATGCGTCATTGGCATTACAGTAGCATCAAGTCTGCTGAAGATGCTCCCTGATTGCTCATCGTCTCAGGGTGGGGGCTCTATGGGCTTACATACATTGATTGTCAGATAGCATTACATTGATAGTACACCCCCCTTGTTCGGGCTGCGTCACGCATTTTAGGCCGGACACATAGATTCTGGTGACGTCGAAAATGATGATGACTTCTGGCCTACATCTTTACCTGCTGTCGCTCTGGTGACCATGACGACAGTAGTAGGTGCCCAACAAGCACAACCTTTCTTTTTAGGAACGAGATCAGAAATCTCTAACGAAAATCACGACGACTCGGATGACAACGATGAGGACATCCGTCGAATACTAGAGCGCTTCGGGGGTTTTCATTCATGTCGAGCACCGACTTCGCCTGATACCAACTGTATTTTTGGGGAAGGTGTATTATGGCACAGCAGTAGCAACTTTGTTGGGATACACGGCTGTGGCACAATTGTAGGAACAGCTGTGTTCGATACAGTAGTATAGCTAGAGTAACAGGCAAACCATGCTGATGCACGCGTGTGTCCCCGTGGGGATAGGGCAGTGGATTTTCGGGCAGTGTGGTGTCCATGCGCCGTTGACACTCATCAGGATTATGCTAGAGCACATTTCTTACCTGATTTGTTCTGCTTGAAGCAGTTTGGAACCACGACACATGTCACTTCAGTGATATCCTCAAACTAAGTACATGACTCTGTGAACTTGATTTAGGTTTTTCTAGACAATTGTTTGCCGGACCTATGTGGACGAAGGCTGTCGCGTTGTCGTTTCCGACGGTTGTAGCCTACCCTCGACAAAACCATGATGTATTTTCATGTTGCGTGGGTTTGCTTATCACACCCGTCGACCTGCCGAGGCGAATCATCCCTTGCAGGGCATACGGTCGTCAAGGTTTTGATTGTGCGTTTGGTTTCTTTTGGATGCATATCCGTGAGAGTTAAATTGCGGACGGCGGTCGTTGCCTGTTATGTTTTTCATGACAGGCCACGAACGACAGTGCGAATTAGCAGAATACCGCAGACATAGTGCGCATGCGTGTCGTGGGTTCTCACAGGTCCCCCCTATTCTCTTGGGTGCCCTTGAGGATTTCGGGGGGATCCCATCGGAATTGAATATTGTTCCCATTAATTCCTGTGAGTTCCCGCTTTTGCGACGGAGACCTGTGTGAAAACACGCAGAATACCGCGGGACACGCTTCCCCCCGCGGCGCACCTGGGGGTTGCAGCGGAGAACCGCGAGATACCGTAGGGGGAATCCTTTTGTTTCATTCATATCTCTAGGGCCCCGCTCTTCTCGTGGTTGTCCTCGGTCACTTTCCTGTGGGGTTACATGGGAATTGCATGTTGTTCTGGGTTTTTGGGTACCCACTGTTACCGTGTGAGACAACAACTCAAAAGTTACTTTCTAAACGAATGATTTATCGACTGACAACAACCATAGTTCTCTGCGTGAACGAGGGTGTTTAAGACGCTATTAATAATAGTTGAAGCTAGCCTAGCAGGATATGTTTTGCATGTCATCACATTGTGCGCGTTGGTGAAACGTTCACACCAATTCAACCGAATAATGTTTTTTCTACTTCATGTTCAGAACACGCGAGTGCTTGTACCTTCCTTTCAGAGAACTATTTGCGGCGGTACGAAAACAAACTTGCGTTCGCCTGTTATTGATAAACCGACTGTGGTAATACATCCCGGGCAGTGGAAAATAAGAAGATACCCTTTCGGGCAAAAGGAAAAGCGGACACGCACGTGCATCGCAGCGGCTCCAATAATCAAACACTCGCCGGCCTCATGTATGTCTACATGTGTATCACAACCATCGCGCACAATAGCAGAACAAGAAGGGATCTAATCGTATTGTAAGTATATTGTTAACTCTCTAAACAGTATTACTGGATGATCAGTAAAGCAAATGACTGAAGTCGGTAGATCTTGATGTGTGATAGAGTAGGTCTGGCTGGAACAGCTACAGTGTCTCGTTCACCACTTTAGGTAAAGAGGATATATCAACCACACCGTAAGCTAATTTTTTTAGTCCGGTGTATGAAATATTGGCTGTAGCGGCAGCAGTTTGTGGTACGAGTATCATACCCAGGTTCTCCCTGCTCGTCCGCCTCGTACCTTGCTACCCTGTCTGCCGTCTCCTTCCTGCATTCGTATCAGACCCCGTAGGATCATATCCTCCGCTCCACTGTCACGGTGTATGAAATATTGGCTATCATCGTCGGTGGATTGGTGTTAAGGATGTTGATCTGGTTTTCCATCATGCACCTCGTGATTTGTGAACATGTCAAGGACGGTTTACATATCAGGGAATATATCAAACTTGGTGTGTTGCTATCAGACACTACATGTGCGCCCTTGCTTACTGTACCCCGACGAAGGTTAACGGCGATAAATCTTGTTTCGAGCATGCGAGTGGTACGTTTACTTTCTTCTTTGCTTGTTCTCGCTATGAGGCCACACCTACATGCGCGTGTTGTTGGGCTTCCCAATGCATCACAAGTACGAAGACGTGGATTTCCTCTCGTCTCGCTACTGATAGTATTATTAGCCAACATCATACCTTACGTCCCTTCGCCCCGCTGGCAAAAATATTGTCGGACCTCTTTCTACATTTGTTTCGTTGTACAGGCGAAGGCCAACGAAAATACAACCAGGATGCGGGCGGTTCTCGGATTTGTTACGGCGGGTCTGGCCGCTCAAGCGGCCTACGGCAAGGTAGGAGAGTGCTTTCGAGTTTCTCGCGTTGGTCCGTCAACGTACATACACCGCTAAAAGGCAACCCTTTCATGGAATGTCATCTACGGGCTGAATGAACTGAACACCCCGCGGTGATGTGTGTTTCTTTTATCGGCCATCGCTTCGCTTGTCTCCGGGCGTACGTTAGGTGGTACGCCCCCCCCCCCCCTCCCTAGCCGGCAACATATCTCCATCAATATATACATGTACAATACGTTGGCGTTCTTTCCAACTATGGTCGAAACCACGTCGATCATTGGGTGATATAAACAACTAGGGCACATTTTCGTCTTTGTTTGACGAAGACTGTGGCTGGGTCGAGTTGAAAGTCGCTGAAAATTGCGGGGTCGGGAATCATGACTCTCCACAAAGGGAATCATCGTGCAACGTAGTTTACAAGGACAGGCACCCAGACACGAGGTCGTTGCATTGAATGGCTTGCCTCTGGCAGTGGCCACGCCACAAAACACATAACTTGTCATCGACCCTGTCGTCATAGGCGGTTCTGAAAAGAGTGAGACGCATCATTCATGTGGCTCGGCCAAAACCTCACTGTGTTTCGCAACTTGGCGCGAGGGATATCGTCAGGGTCAGTGAAAAACTGACACTGCAGACTCCCACTGTAGGAATCCACTTGTATATGAGGCTATGGCCTTGCAAGACATGGGTACAGCCTCCCCCCCTCAACCTACTCCGTGAATTAAAGTTGCAATGTTCACCGAACATATCGGGGAATTCATGCTTGCGCTACGTCATCATAATGCGTGGTTGCGTGATTTGTGGTAGCGTGTGTGATCTGCTTCATAGACAGCTTGTGGGCAAGGGTTTATCTGGAACCCAATGTGTGGACGCTGCATCTTTCTTCCGCGTGAAAGCAGTGGCTTGTCTGGAGGTATATGTACACCATACGTAAATATGTTTTCTATTGTGACTTGAACACTCGTGCGAAAACACGATCCACCCTGCACTGAAGCTCCCTGTTTTCTCCCTTTCACCGCCTCCCAAATACCACTCATTTTTGTACTTGGTTCCACAGCTGTTTGCCCATGTTCAAGGTGTGAAACACGTCGAACACAGGGAAGGCGTCGGCAGCGAGTTCGTCAACGTGCTAAAGGAAGGGTCCGCTACACCCAGCGACGTGCATGATGTGTTGGTCGTGCCTGGAAACAACCGCGAACTTCAGGATGTATTGGTTGAGCTTACCTTTAAGGTCTACAATTTCGTGGTCTCTATTTCTATAGAAATTTTCGTCGCCGTCGCCATGTCAATACAGAAACCATTGGATTCGGACCCTAGTCAATTGTCTTCACATGATGTGACAGAACTCGCTTCTGTCGGTGTTGATGGTATCGGCATGTTGGTTGCCACCATTCCTGACGAATTCCTCAACGACGACCAGACAGACGTGTGCGACACGTGCACAATCTTAGCTATTGCGGGAAACTGCATCGCTGGAGAATGCCAAGGCTACGACCAGGACGCCACGAACAATGATTTCATGGCCAAGGTTAGTCCGCAGAAGGTCAAGAGCTGTTTTACCTCACAGGGTACACCTATGACCCAAACTCCTTGTCTTTGACGGAGCTCCTCGACGGGAAAGCCGTGCATGATTTACGCATGTGAATATTACGATAAGAAAACGAGTACCTAGCTCATAAAAATTGCGCATCGAGCCTAGCTCAAATTGTTTTCACCGTCTAGTGCGAGGTACGAACTCAACTTGTCACGAGACGAACATCACAACCTTGGCGTGCTATATTGTCTTGCCGCCTTACGGTCCCTCAAAAAGGCCACATGTTCCTGCCATGCTTGATATTTTCGGGTTATTTACTCACTGCGTTTGAAAGCATATTTTGTCAGTTAGATCCCATCCTTCATACTAGTTCTTGAGCCCTCGATCTGCATCAGATACTAACGAGAGTCTTTACTACTTGTCCGTTGTTCGCTTCCCTGCCGAACAACAGGTAGTGGGTGACCCCCACATGGTCGGCCTTCTTGGCCAAAGGATCGACTGGTCCGGCGTGGACAGCGCCTGGTACTGCCTGCTCAACGACGGACCCGACTTCCACGTCAACGTGCGACTCAGCGCCCCCATGCCGGAGGAATTCCCCGACAGGCAGCTCATCTCCGCCGTCAGTGTACTCTCCGATGATGGCCACAGCTCTCTTGTGGTAGAGGTCAAGGACCCGTACACGACCTCCACTAACGGCTGTACCAAGGATTCATCAGTACCCTGTTTGGCCGACGGGGGCCTGCGCATCCTTGTTGATGGCAAGGAGCCGACCAACCTACAAACCCCCGTCGTGAATGTCCGTCTGCCGGGGAGTTCGCCGATTGTTGTGTCCGCCACGAACCTGCCGGCTGAGTGCCGCCCGTTCGGCGGTGATCGCATTTGGGCGACTCTCTTCCACGATATGATGGTCAACAAACGCAACCTTCGCTTGGATAGCGTTTCATTTGGCGAGTGGATTCTCCAGCCTAACACCCTCGCGGCGCCAACTTGGTGTGCCAAGTATATCGAAGAAGAGGGGCCTGCTGGGCTTCTTACGACGCGCTCCGAGCATGCTACCATCCGCGTCGAAACCGAGAAGACCTCTGTTAGGATCAACGTCGGGGTCAACTACCAGGATCTTGAGACTGCCGGCGATGGAACAGTGCTGGTGCCGGAGCTGGAGTTCTGGCAGGTAGACCTCGGCTTCGACGGTCTCAATCTGTCAAACAAGGTAGCCGGGCTGATGGGTGATACCTCTCGCTTTGTTCTCGACGACGAAGGTATTCCGGTGACCAGCGGTCTCGGTGCCCTGCACGGCCCCCGTGGAGAGCTACCGTGTGGCTGGTCCCTTCGGTCGAGACTTCGAGAAGCTGCACGGGTGAGCGCGTCACCGCCCGACATAAGCTCTGGGTTGCAGTGCGCCCATCTGCCATGGGACACTCGATTTGTGACCGCTCGCTCCCTGTTACGTGAGCTCTGGGAAGTGAGCTAAGTGAGTTGTCACAGAACTCGTGTATGGAAACCAACAGGGAGCTTGCATCGCAGTCACCATTTCCAGTACGAACCTCATGAGACATTCTATCTCGACCACTATGTAGCTTGCAAATATGAAAACAACATTGGTTTATATTGTCGCAAATATACTGTGTAGCATTCGTAGGGGGTAGGCGGGGGTACAGGACGTATCGAGAACGGAACCTGCCGTGTACTTCTGTTTAATATACGCCAGTTAAAATCGAATATGTTCCTACTTTGTTGCACACAGTAGGAACGTTTCGAGCATATATTACATCGTTCGAAACTTGCGTTCTACTGTGTAGAATAGTTCGGGGTTGAGAAAGTGTTATGTTTAAGTATTGGCAGCGGGATATATGAAGGTTAGTTGGTTTCAAAGTAAATATAACTACTCTATAGTAAGGAAAATTGCCTACATCACTTTCGTACAACGTGTAGCCCCGGAGGGTTCGCCTACGGCCGGCCCTGTTTGAACGGTGTACGTGCATGTTTGTTGGTGTTGTATTGATGGCTTTCATAGAAGGCATCCATCGAACCCACGACCGAAACGGAGAAACACCCGTCGCGTCGCCCGCAGCAACACGGGTCACTACCGTGTTTGGCATAGTGTGCACTGCATTATGTTTTCTCTACGTACATGCGCGCGTGGTTCGTTCTTCGCAGAAATGTCATGTTACCACTGTAGTTCAGACATGTTTCAAAATTGTCTTCCCCACTCCCGCTGAACACAGTGAACATGCGGGAGCCTAAAAAATTAGGTATCCTTGCATGGCATGGTCGGGGAGAAAGGGCTAGCGGGAACTCTTCGTTGCTTGGGAACGGTCTGTCGCTTCGGACTGTTTCAAGTCCAGGCGAACTAAACAATTGCTAGTTGGGTTGACGGAAACGGAGATGGGCGTCAAAACAGTCCAGCTCGAGCGTGCTACAACACTCCATCAATAAACTAATAATGTATTTCGATAACATGGTTGTTGTCCCAATTGCGATACATGCTAAGGGCAGGGTCAAGTAAAGTCCAGAAAGGTGGGGGAAATATTCAGTGTGTGCCTTTTAGCATGAACTGTTGAGTAGTCGGAATGGGTTAGTTTGCAGATTTCTGTCAACAGTCACAAACACGCCTGCGAGGTCATCACTTGTAACGTGGACGTCATTGCCGATTCGTGAAACCAAGCGGGTATCTGCAGTTGTCTCAGAACGCTTAAGCTCTCCATACGGAAAATGATGACTTCCAGTCAGGCGTGGACGATTGGTTCGAATGGGGAAGGTGCGAAGGGGAACATAATTGTAAAACCTTTGTCCCCTCACAGTACCCGACATAAACGTGTGGATACATTGGACACCACGCGTGTGCATTAGTATTCACGAAGGCGTCCAAGCACCTACGTGTACATTGGTATATGCATCCAGGAAGGCGTCAGATGCAACCAGGGCATGGGAAAAGGTGCCGAGAGTACTTATTTTGTTGAGGGTGAACTTGCCTTTGAAAATAACGTAGCAATATCGTATCCCGGTCGCCCGATGCGGCGGTTAAAGAAGGAGAACAACATTGATATTATATACTGTCGTGAACGTCCGGTAAGATCAGAGCGCCTAGTCGAACCAATGCGTATGCAGCCAGTAGGCCGATAAAAAGGGCACATAGGTCGAAACGGCTGCTCGTTGTTCATGGTGAGCTGGAAAGCGTGGAGAGTTAGACTTCGGTGGTAGTTTACGCCTTTTGCGAAGGGCATGAGATTCTGACAATGCATATTTACTTGAATATCCGAGAAGGGCTTCAAACCTTCGCTTTTAGAAACTCGACCAACCAAAAGGCAGGTTATACGGGGGCAACAACCGACTTTCAAGATGAAGGCGCGGACCCAATTGGCTTAGGGGTCAAGCTCGACGCCCTCCACCGAAACATAGACAGGGGCTAGGTACCAGGAGTGTGGCAATGTTTCTGACTTGGTGATCTTCCGCACACACTTCCGACTTGTCGTGAACCCTTCGTTCGGAGATCCGATTACGCCCAGTTATCCTGTGTCTCGAAAGGGATAATTGTTTTCAATGATTCTGCTTGAGAAAGTGTTGTTCACGGTAATTTGACTCAACCCCCAACCACAAGATGCACGCTGGCACAACAAAAATCAACAACCCCGACGAAAACCGAGGTGCCGGGATCTCAAACAAAGCACCCCCCGTTTGCGCGACCGTCATTTTTCCAATTTTTCTGTGAACACAAAAACTTGCGCGAAATTGTGCAGACCCTCACGACAATCTTGCAAACCGCTGGCGGCGCAACAGCAGGGGGGAAGTCGAACTGATACGACTCCTATCTACCGACTACTTGTATCCTCCCGCCATGTACTCAGCGTTTTGAGCCGAAACTGAAGAGTGGCTCGGTCGGTTTGTCGGTTTTTTCCGAAAACGTCGGTCGGTTTCGGTCGGTAAAAAACAGAGATAAACCGAAGCCGAAACCGAACCTTTCGTGGTCGGTTTCCGTTTTTTTCGGCCGGTTTCTCGTCAAAACCAAACAATTTTTCAGTATTTCGAAGGGTTCGGTGAGCATGTGTTGGCATTATGTGAGATTATCATATGGAGTCAAGTGTCCTTGCTGTAGTACTCGCGTCTGCTGCACCACACCGTACAGGCCGGTGTACGCGATCATACTGACGTGCTTAGATTCTCCAGCAAACTATAACTACAGGTACATCAGATGCTACGATGTAGAACATTTAGATGGATAGTGCGCGGGTAGTTGGCTGGGTTGTGATAACGTAGATGACATAACGTGTCAGTTTCGTAGTTACGCTATGTATTTTATGAAGACACAAGTACTATTGTAGGCAGAGGGCGACAATACGACAGTTCAACGGGCGAAGAAGCCAGCACTGCCGTCTAGCCTCGACACGATGTATCCCTCGCAGTCACACAGCGCATCGTGCCCTGTGCGACTGCTGCTGCTTGCTGTCACTGCTTCTTCTGTGTGCCTTGCTGCTGCTATGCTGCCATGCTGTTGCGGGATATGGGCTGCGTGTTGGCTGTGTCGCGTGTGGCGTATTCATACTTAATATAGAGGTTTTCATACAGATATGAAGGCGTTTATCGGGTAGGGAGACAGGGAAAAAAAAAACAAAACCACGGAGAAAAACCGAGTCGGCTTTTCGTTTTCGTGGTTTTTCTCCAACCGGAGAACCGACTGAAAAAAGATTTTCGGTTGGAAAAATCGACCAAAAAACGACTTTCGGTTTTCGATTCACAACAATGCGTGTACTTGAACAACGCACTGTCGACTGCGACAACAAAAGCATGTTCTACAGGAGGAAGCTTTAGCCAGTCATTCCTATGTAGACCTATCGCTGACCAGCAATCCCTGTTTTAACCCTTTGAAGGCTGTAGTCCCGTTTGGAAGACAAACGACTTGGAATGCTATTACTGGAGACCATAGACGTAATATTGTTAGAAAAAAATGAGTAAATATATAGGTTTTTTGTTGGCACCGTAGTCCCTATTTACTACGGCCCCCCGTAATAGTGGTTTGCGCCAAAAACGAGACGGCACTCCTAGAAAGGTTGTACGGTACATCCCAGGTCACAGATATAACCAAAACATGGAGTCATGCCGACCAATAGTTACGCGTATTTGCTCTAGTAAGTGTCGGCTCACAATGGGGTCACTCCTTTGATTTTCTATTTTCTATTACTTGGTGGGGTGAGGAAGGAGTTTGACCGATGTCCGTCAGGTTAAGACCCCAACTGCATTGAACTATTGGGTTGTTTGCCGTGACTTATATCTTGCGTTCTCCCAAATACCATAGTCTTCCTTCCGACTACATATGGCCTATTCAGCGATTCGCGTCAACGTAGAAACCTTCAAACATTGGACGACAGGCGACCTGTGCAAGCGAGTTGTTGGCGTGTCGCTATGTACCTGCGTAGGAGGTACTGCTGCAGAAACAAACGAAGAACGATTAGTTGCTGCTATGTATGAACAATTAACAGTAGTCCTACACAGCAGTAGTAGCACCATGGTGCTAAGAGATCGGATCAGGTGGATATCATCCATTCCCGTCGTTACCAAAAGACGTACGTACCTGCACCGTCATCGGTTCTCGGATTGAAGCTATTACACTAATGTCAAACCCAAAGACACCGACATCGGGCGCGAGCGTGGGCGTTCGACATTTAGGGGAACGAACACAGGAATATCACCACCAGCAGAGCCCTGCAAGTGCTACGATAGGAGGCCTCGGTCTTGTTTATTGTGGCTGGGAGACTCGTCTTCGCAGGAGGAACCTGTTTCTTGTGTTCGCCTCGAAGAGATAAAATTACAACCTCCGTGCTGGGGCGCACACACCGCTGCGCTGTTTTCGGTCACTTCGCTCCCCATTTGTTTGGGGCGTTTCGCACCAAATGAGTTTATTTGCCCGCAGGAGGTAACACCATGAAAGTGCGGCTGAACACTTTCACAACACAAAAGTTAATGTTATGATTAATTTATTAATAGTTTTCATCAGGTAAACGAACGTTTTTTGCGATGATCGAAAAATCGAAATACTTCATATTCGCGACAACAGTACAAGCAAGCCTCTGGTATATAGCACGTTTGTTTGGCACCTTTTGCACGAAGACGATACTGATATCTGCCGACATCGACAACATCTAGTTCTCGACCGACGTTTCCTCAAACGCGACGTACATGGTGATAACTTCAAAATGTGCACAGGGCCGCTTTTATGTATTTTGCGATTTCGCGCACCCAAAGCGTAGGTGCAGCACAAGAGTCGAAAGATTCTTGTAAGAATGTGAAGACCATTTTGAATGCGGTATTGCTGTACTGGAGTGTGTTCTCTGCGTGAGTCAGAAGCAATAAAATCAGCCCCTCTGACAGCTGGCGGGAAATAGCGATGCGAACAATGACAACTTTGGTTCGATTAATCGCCCCACGAACTAAACAGAAGCACGAGTTGGGTCACGGTTCGGCCGTACGATACAAAACGCGGACAACAATTTGAATCATCTCCTGACAATGGAGTGGTTATTCCTGGAATAGTCACCCTGACACGTACGTTTTCCCGAAATGCCTTCACAAGGAGAGTTACGATCTTTCTTGCAGGAAAACCAACAATTCTGCACTTGCCCTTCGGTAGTTAAAGGCAGTATATACAGCAGTACGACTGCCGTTGTAGATATGACAGGTTCGGACAGCTGTACATTCGGATATCTGAACAGCGCTCCAGATACACCGCCTGCTGTACTCGGGGCCGGGACGTTCTCTTTTTTTCCCCTTTGAATCAGAGTGTAAATTTGAGGCAACGTCAGTCGCCCTGGAGCAACCACAGAAGGTGAGAGTCGCATCACTTATCAGTTGATTATGGAGGACTGTGTAGCACGAAATGCGGTCGATTCCGGCGCAGTGTGAACTCATGGACTACTATACACGGTGCTGCCGTGTGCTCGTGCTCACTAAGTGACGGTTCTAGATCAAGAGTAAAACCCGCAGCTGTAACGTATCTGTGGCAGGTGTCATTCGTCGTCAACGTGCCGTCGGTTTCCCCGGAAATTCACATCGGCTATCGTTCCAATAGTTTTTTCTGACCATGGTACACCGATTCAGTATCGGCCGAGTGCCAAAAAGGACGCTGGCGGACTGGCTTGCCTTGTGCTACGCGCGCAACGTGAAGGGCGTCTAAGAGTGAAGAGGAAAACTAGGCGACCTTGGTGAACTGCTGCTAAATGGCGGAGGGGTCAAGACCGATGATTTCGTTATAGAGTTCGCAAAATCCAGAAGAGCAACAGTCCGACGTTTGCATTCTTGTTTTTTTCTACACTAACTGCCCAGTTTTTGTTTCCATCATGCTCGAATCATAGCATGAGATTTTGTGCCGTATCGACCTTTTCGACGTGTGCGCGCGAGTGTATTTGTGTTAGTGTGTTTGTTGTAAACTTTCACACGTTCGGAGTCGTCAACTCACCAAACTAGCTCTGATCTACGAATTTCGATATTATCAGACTCCATTTATTTTACGAGGATGTCTACCTGGAATAGACGTTCGTGTGTTTGCATTACCTATTCCGAGCGCTGTACGTTACCGATTTCCGCAACGCCGGTATCTGCAGAAGCGGACGCTCTTGACCTAACGTGTGTGTGACTTGTCCCGTTGCAAGCCATCGCGAGTTGATGTCGCTTTTATCGTGGTACTGGTATGTTTTGAGTGAGTCAGGATTCGATTGTGTTGCCGTTTTGTGTCGTACGAGGGCACAAGGCCTACACAGTGCATGTATCAGGCAGCATTGCCTCATCTACCTCTATACTACTGCTGCAGTACTCGCCTCCAGTGAAGCCTTTGCGGACCACATATACTTGCACACAAGAGAGATGCTGCACACTGTCTCTTTTTTTTTCGCTTTAGCGGTATAGATATATTCTTCCCTTTCTTCTTGGAATTCGAAATGGTCGATGTTGGATACGACAACATCACGAGAACCCACCGCTTGGAATTTGAAGTGGTCGATGTTTGATAGGACTACATCACGAGAACTCACCGCGAATGAACAGCTTTCCCGACCGAGTGAAATATGGAACTATCTAATGAGTAAGTGCAGGTGGAAGACTATGTATGGTGGAATGTGCACAGATGTGTCAATCGCATCTTCTCTTGTACGTGGTATCTATTGGCATCATCGAGTAATGTCTTTGTCGTATAATGTGGTGTCATGTTTGACGTTATTAGTTGTTTGCCCCTCGACAGTAACAGTCGCAAATCCTATTTTGGTTGAACCGAAGCAGTCTCCGCTAAACTACTGTTCCCACAGACCCCCAAAGGCACACAAACAAACAAACAAACAATCTCCATACATACCTCGAGCGCACCCCACTCTTGGACGCTGTGCATCGACCGTAAGTGTCGGATGTAGTTTGCGTGTAGAGTACACCTGCAATTTTTGCGAAACAAACCAGGCACGCTGATTGACAGAATGCGCAACACAAGAAAACACCATCATCATCTTGTTATCAAAAGAGTAATGGTGTCGGCTAAAACCTACGGTGTCTACTTGAAACATATGGAGTCATAGCACACGCTGCACGCTTTGTAGATTATTTTGCTTCATCTGAACAGTACTCTCCAAATTGACTGCACTGGACACGCACCACTGTTGATCGGGCGACCGGCCAGGATTGAGGCGCGCCTGATGTACTTCGTCTCAGGCGCACACGACTCGCACCGACGACTGAAGTTGTAATTCCTGTGCTTCTCTGTCGGCTGTTTTAAGTCGCGGCGACGAGGGTCAGGGGCACAGCTGTAAATATGCCCTCCCACCATGTGATCCAAACAACTGATTATGGTGTTATTCCTATGTCCCCACCGTCATATAGTGCCCAGTTGATGCTGGCAAACGTGCGAAAACACCGATGGCATTGATGAGTGCACAGCAATACTCTAGTGCCCCCTTAATCTCGAGAAGTTTCATTATCTGCGTCCTATCTCTTTGAATCCAAGGTCATCGACGATTCACTCTTCCTTGAGTGGCACCTGCAGGACATCCATTTTCTACGGGAGCGCGCATTTTGTGCTGATGGGCGCATACCTCTCTCAATCGGGCCTTACCGCTTACCTAACGATGCCTGCGTCACCACCCGTGGGGCGCGAGATGTGGGTATCACGTGCCATGTAAGCCCTCAAAAGCAATAAATCCCTTTACCAGAACTGAAAAGGCCTGGCTCCTGAAACTGAAAAAGCTACGGAATGGGTTTTGTTCGATGTTTAACACTATGCCTCAAGGTCGCCGGCGTTGTTGGTAAAAATCTAGACAACCGCATCATTGTTCCGCTTCCGTATTCGCGACGACATCGCACACTTCAGTGATCGATTGGGAAAGTGTACAGCGCTACGTAGGTACGACGAGCGTCGTTAATGTGGTGCTGGGCTTGGAGCGTGGCCGGTAAGTTCTACTAGGGTTGCAGCCGATTTTACAAATCGGAAGTGAAACAACCCTGCTCGAGGAGTATGTATCAAACTCCAGGACTACGTAGTAGCATAATTCGTTCGTGACATATTTTCCTCGATATCTCCCGCACGTTTGACATCCAATACCTCCCGCGCGTTTATCGTCCTGCTACAGATAACTGGATTGACTCCTAACGTCACAGTAATAATATTGCGGAAATCCAGTTCGGATACATGAAGGTGCCCAACAGCACGCAAAGGATAATTTCACGCGGGCAAGTAGAACCTATGAAGGCGAAAGCAAGGTTTGCGCTTCAATTTGGGAACAAAAACAGCGAACAAGGCAGTGGAAATACATAGCGAGAAACGGCGCGGTACCATATCCAGCACTCGGTCAACCTATTCCTGCATAGCCCCGTGTACCAGCTTCTCATCCCGCAGCCCCTTGAAGGTTATGGTAACGTACAACACTGTCTCAGAACGACAGCGCGGGGTAGAACAGCAAAGGCGTGAAGCCCAAAGAGCAGTAGTGCCACGTTAGATGTCATGCACAAGTAGAGGGAGCTGTCGCAAAAACTCGACTCTAACTCACTATTGCTATTCTAGTACAGAACTGGACACTACTTGCCCGAGCAAGGGAGCGAGGAGTAGTAAATGCTGATGCCAGTATCACGCATCTGAACCGGTTCCCTCTATAACCGTCAGCATTAAAAGCACCGATGTTCATGCCGTCGATTCTGGGCTAATACTGCCCATCCCCGTTCGTGATGTCACCGCCTCCCCCCCCCCCCCTTCCCAATATCTCCAACTTGCACTCGCGACGGCTGTCGGGACGTCGGCGCAGTGAGCTACGGCGCCGCTGAGGTTTCGCGCAGAAATGCACCTGACACCGGGAATATTTCCCCCTTTCCAAAATTCGTCATACGCAGGTAATTCGAGGAGCCGGGCAAGTGTGGCAGCCTTTCCTTCCCTCCATGAAAATCACCCATGTCAATGCGGTTTCGCCATGGCGCGGTGTTATGGACATGGACCCTGGCTTGTAATTGCCCTCCCCACCCTCACCCGCCGTGGCATTTCCTTGCGCCGGCTCTCTTCCGTTGTTCACTATTTCGAAGTTTGATGTCTTTTGCCATCGATTGTGATCTGTTCAGTAAGATAGTTCCGTTGTTCCCCCTTTCTGGGCCTTTGCCGGCGCCTTACATTCAATTACGTTCGCCTTAGTGAAAATCGCGTGCACGACGAACAAGGACCACATCCAGGAGTACATACCCACCACCACGTTCGTTTTATCTTGTGACACCAGCATGCGTCCTAGTGTTATCCGACGACTAGAATGCAAGGGCAGCGGGATCGTAGAGAGAAGGATGACCAGAAGGTGTAACTTCTTCAATACAAACAGTAACGTCAGCACCAGCAGTATCCCCCCCTGCTAACCGTAGCTGTGAATATGATTGCGTATCAGTCGATTGTATGTACGATCAATATCATGTACTCGCAGAGTCTTCGGCGCAAACCAATGCAGACCACGGTTGCTTCCGTGTGTAGTAGTAGGTAATGTATATAGTGAACTCGTACGGTTTCGGACGATAGCGATCTACTGGAGGGACTGCTGCGCAGTTTGTGATCGGTAGACGTCAGCCGTGCAAGTTGTGACGCACCGAACAAGTGCCTCTCTCGTAGGTAGCATTTTCTCACAGCAGTCCGTACCTGGTACAACAGCAGGGCGGTTCCCCTCTTGCACGATCGCAAACAGATACAAGTATATGCATGCATTCAATACGGGGGGTGCAAAAATACTGTCAACTCCTGCTGTTGCAGTAAACCGTACGAGCACAGACGCCCTTGTGAAGCCTGTACGCCACATGCTGTTTTACGGATCTGCTGGAGGTACTCCTGTGGTACTCGGACAGCAGAAAGGGATACAACGGCAGTAGTACGTACGGTAGAGCTGTAGTTTTGTTGTGATGCAGTAATCTTTCAGGTATTAGGTGTAAAACTGTACCAGTAGGCGACAAGACGTACTTGTAGGTGGTAGAGTACTCGCATCGCCAGAGAGAACAAGAATCATTTGACCCAACACGACAACATACACGCGCACCTGCTACATAAAACCCCTCCCTCTTTCCTCCGTGCAGGCCTTCTTGCAGTGAATCTGGAAGCGCTCCCTGGTGAGTATAGGTTCCACCCCGCCACGCCAACGTTCTGTGTACCACCAGCCGAATGCCCATATTGTGAAAAATTCCTCCACTACTAGCAGCTTGCCTTGCGCCTCTTCGCCTCTGAGTTGCTGCAAACGTCTGTGGTTGTATTGTACCCGCCTTGTTCAGTCTCACAGGCAGAGGATAGCGGCAGAATGTAGCATGCCAACCTAGTTGCGCCCCGCGTACTGATCACGCCGCGCGTACTGTCCTGCTGACTGGCCAAACCCGATGGAAAGACTAATGGGAACACCCAATGACCATATTGTCGTATTGCGATATAAATGCTACTCTGAGCGTAGACATAGAGATTGTTTAAGGTTTAATGTGAAGACCATACGAGCCTTATGTTTACGACCATGATGTTCTGGGCGATCGGGTAAGACCATGAAAGCGCGGCCAGGCCAAACCTGCGCGTTTACTCAAAGGGAACGTACTTTCCTAGGCTGCATTTGTCGTTTAATGGCCGCAGCATGCAGCCGATAGAGATTGTGTATCGGGCGAATATCGTGTTAACCGTGGGTGAAACGCTGTAACGCATAAATCGTGTTCCTCGTGGGTGAAACGTTGTAATCCACATACATGGCCTCTTGAACAACCTCTTCGTGGAAAACGAGCCCATCGCGCCACCGGCGGATATGTTCGACGGTATGGACTCTACAGGGGGGCTGTGAGTGATATGGGCCGTTCGCCTCGGATGGAATACCGGCAATGTGTTTAAGGGGGGTGTTCCCCAGTTGCTTGATTTGTTGCGCAAAGCCAAACCGGGGTCGTCGCAACATGTACGTAGAAACAACGTTCATCCCACACCTTTTCAGGCAGTAGGCGATGGAGAGAGAACACACGAAGCGGTCGTATAAGGAGCCAGATATTCGGCACTGCCATGTAGTCTACATCACTGTGCCGTGTGAAAATTCACGAACATGGTAATACGGGGGTCTATAGTTAACAGGACCTATGGCATACATAAAAATCTATGTATTTAGTTATTTTTACTAACAAAATTTCGTCCTGTTAACTATGGACCCCCGTAATAGCGACTTTGCTCAGATAGTATTCGGTAATAACGTTGCTGCATGCCATGAAAGAAGGCCCTCTCTGAATCAATTTTAGGTCCCTACTGTATAATGAATGTTGAAAACGGGTTAGATGTCGCACACTAAGACTATGTACCGGATATGTGGGGTGTGTGTATCCCCTGCACCAGCTGTCCGATCAAGTACGCGGTCGTCCGTCGCCACCAACGGTTAGCCTTGCTCAACGACTTGGATATGTTTTATCATTGGAACCTATTGATATATCAATCAGCCTCGATTCCTATTGATTCTCGATCTTTTGATTTTACCATTAGTGATTGATCCGCGTGTTTGAGGCGAACAATACAGCATACGTGTTCGGTGCGCGCTCGTTTTATAATAAAACCATCCGGAGGGCCTGGTTGGCATTTTTGCGATACTCACGATCCCGCAAAACCTCGAGGCAGGGTATCAGCGCATTCAAAATGATACCCGACGCAGACGCCAAACGCGGATGATGTTCCACTTCAGCAATACCCGGTGTAGGCCCGGCCTGTGATATATTCGAATAAAGGGCCGAAGCCTGACCCAGCCGGCGAGATTCCAAGTTCACCGACCGTCGTCCAAGCCCGGTTCGCGAGATTCCATTACGCTAGGCATCTGCCCGGTCTCGCGTGTGACAAACTCATGTCATTTTCGCGTTTGTCTTCGAGCTGTGACTGCTCCTCCTCACAATTTCGAGGCCACAACCTGCTCGTTAGCCCGCACGCAGCGCTATCTTTGGGTAGCCGCCCGTCGTAGCTGCTGAAGTGTGTGGCAGACCCCACGCACACTCTGGACCGAAGTGTACCGACCGTGTGGATTGTAAGTATGACTTGTAAATGTCCTTATATATGTGACGTTTTCTGTTTCTTGGCCGAGACAAATGCATGCAATCCGGACATCAGACAACAGCGGGCCACACCATCGCGCGTGTCAAAGATCCGTGGCGTACTGGCATGGACACTGTAGTTACTTTTTCAGAGGCCGCGGTCCGTCATCTGTCATCACCACCTCTCGATCTTCGGTTGTGCTGCTGTGCATGTGTTTGCGTTGTGTTGTGTGCGCCGGGAAAAATATTGACAGGCAACATGGATCTTTATTTAAAATGCAGATGCTTTTCTTAAATAAGTGTCTCCTGCTGTACACGTCTACATGCACAGAAGTCATATACAGAATGTTGATAACATCGTAATATTTGTAGCCTATGCTCAGATGCAATATCGTACACGGTATGCTGCATCGTTTTCTACTCGTTTTGGCGCCACTGCCACGGCCCTAGTCCCGGAGGGAAACCTTGTACCACGTGTACATGTGTGTTTCTCACGTTAAACTGTGATTTTTACCTGTCAACATCCATCACGGCTTGTTCCGTGCTATATTCGTCAGTCCTACAGGGATACTGCAACCAATGTGTTACGCAGTTAGCTGAGTCGACAATGCAATGCCATGACATCATACTGGATACGATAAGCACGACACACACACACCTTCTAGCGACGTTCGATTGGTGTATTTTATAACCAAAAATTAAAAAGCATCATCACGAATGGTATCGAGATTACTGATATTTCACACACACGACGTACGCTAACAGATGCATGTGCTGATTTCACCACTGACCAGTAACTTGCCATTCACCGACGACACCATAGATATAAAAACGAACAAGCAAGGTTTACGTATGGGTGCTACGGTGCAACATGCAGCATCCAGTCCACCAGACTGAACGAGTCGTACACTAGCGGGCGCCAGCAGTTTATAAACGTTAGCGTAAGAGAAAAAGCTTAGAGAACGACACTCACATAGAAAAACTTGGTTAAGAAACACGGCTCAACAGTCAGTTGGACCAACGCTAAATCCTGAACAACGGAGTTGGATCAAGGTCTCAATAGAACGCTGGCACGCCGAGGATTGCGTCGCCAAGCACCTACGCGTAAGCGTTTCAGCAACATATACATACGAGCGACTGGATTTGCATCCAAGATCTGTATTTCGTGGTTGTAGAATGGTGACGTCAATATACTATAATCATATTTTTTAAACCCTTTTCACACTTTTTTGGGCCTAAAAACTAACCACCCATCATTTGAACGTAGATTTGCTCCCAGAGTCATCTTCGACGACGACCGCCTAAGAGATATGCCATCATCCTGGAGAACGAGAATCGTCTTTAGTGATAGCCGTTTCTTAGTCGGTGATGTTTCCATTCTGCTATGCTCCCTTGCGTGAAATTTGATATTATAGTGTTTTTTTTATTTTTTATTTTTTCTACTTGCTTGCAACTACAACTCGTCAGTCGTTTCTCGCAGCCTACACACTGCCGTCTGGCACACCCGATGCCCATCGTGAATATCCCTCAATTTCGCGGGCTGTAGGTTCCTTTGGGGAGCTGTAGCTGTCCGCAAGTCTGGGTCAAACGATCGGATAGGGGTTGCTTTTTGTCTGATTCTGTGCATACAAAGTTTCTACCAATTTCTACCACCCGAAAATCTCGTAGTCGAGGTGAAGGCCTCTGTGAACAACCTGCGGGGGGTCAATCTCGAGATAAACACAAGCTGCTGCGACTAACCTCTAACAAATCACCGTCGCTCTCCGGTGAGCCCGAACCAGCCCAAGTTCTAAACGCAGTGTATTAAGATAGCGATGGTTTTTATATGTTCCGACAAAACAATTATGGCAATTAGGGTGACCGGAAACCCGGGAGCCAGGGGACGCTCGGGTGTCAGCATTTCTTTATCGACACGTATAGTATTTCGTTTTTTCTTCGAATTCTACGTTTCGCTAAGTTCGACGAGACGTGAACCTGAACTTTGTCGGGTACGTGGCTCAGTGGGTTGGTTAAACAACCGTCCACCCACCCCAGAATCGCCACAACATCAACTGTGCTCGCCGAAACCATCCGTGCGGCGGTCCCACGGCCGACGCTCTAACCCGTAGTCAGGTGTCGGTGCCTTGGGGATGAAATCCATCACCAACTCGATAAGCGACAGCACCCAACGCCACAAACTCTCATGTATTGCACCTAACAAGCCCAGTTGGTCGGCCACCACGGTGCAGTCACATTATCAACTCGGCCACGAGAGTCCAGAACGTCATTGCGCCCGCTTCGTTCGGGCATGACTTGAGGATGACCTTGGGCATGACTTGAGGATGACCTTGGGCACGACTCTGGTCAGCTTTGTTCGCTCGTGATTGGTGGTATAGCTTGAGCGGCAGGGCTGCCCGACCCTCGACAGCCTTGTACCCAAATTCCCTAAGAACCCTGAAAATCAAGAAGACGCAGTAAGTTTCCGTTCCCGAAAACGAAGGTAGGCAAAATACTGAAAACTAAAATGAAAACCACCCCTCGTTAAATGGATCCTTTTAATTTATGGTCGCAAATAAAAGGCGTTGAGTCTGGACGCCGAACGGACGTTTCTTAACTTTGGGCGCCGACTGCTATACAAACTAGCTATTAATAGCTATGTATGAGCAATTACCAGCAGTCCAACAAGACAAGAACAAGCTCTGCGCGAGAGGTCCGTATCGACGAGAAATCGATGGCATGATCAACATGTGAACATAAAGTTTTTTTCCCAAATGTAACAACCAACAAACTGGACGATTTTCGGCAATTCCGAAGTGTCATGGCGCTCCTAAATAACTTGAATATAGTATGCAGGAAGCTCGGCATTGCAATGCTTTAAATTCCTGATACGTCACGAATTGGCTGTCCACGGTGTGCCCGGACGTATGAAAGCATACCGGTATGTTCTAAACAAGTTCAGCTACCGGAAGGTTTTCCCGTTTGATGCAGAATCCAAAAACAGCGATAGGTGTGATTTTGAGCGTATTTCGGTGTAATGTACTCGGCCGTAGAGCGCGTCGACTGATATAAAGAATCGAGGCTACATAAACCAAGTTCGTGGTATGACGCACAATGATTAACCAAAACCATTCCAATCGTAACCTAACCACCACGTCAAAAAAAGCGTAATATTTAACATACATCACACAACGGGAAACACCACACGACACCTTAAAAAAAAGCAAGACGGAACTACAAGAAAAAAGCAAGACAGGAACTACAGGAGGCTTTGAACAAAGAGAACGAGGAGTTCTTCGCCCGCACGGGGAAAACCGTTGGAGAGGCGGGGAGAGGCAAGAGCGCCGAGAATATAACGGAGCGCCGCGACTATCGTTCGTTGGAAGGACGCCATGACGGTGCTGCCCGTGCATGCGACGAGGCTGTGGCTAATATGTGCTGATGCTACCGAATCGCGCCAATCGGCGAAGCGTCTAGCCGAGGAGCGAAAATTGTCATTGGATGCCGAGGAGCGACCGCAACTTGACGGGGGAGCAAACATTCTGAAGAGCGCCGACACCGGCTGCGCAAGGAGGCAGAAACGGGTGCAGCACTAGAGGCGCTGGCAGCCGAGGAGGGACGGAGGTGTGCAGAGCTAGCGGGGGGGTGGCGAGCCTGTCGGAGGAGGTGGATCGCCACCTTCCATCTCCTCCTCTCGCTGCTTTGCTCTCTGTTTCTGCCGCTCATGCTAAGTGTTGATATTCCATACGAAGGTTTCCCCTAGTTGCTAGTTCTTGGTCTTCTGAAATGCCTCTGAGCTTTGTTGGTCTCCACTGAAAAAAATTAATGACGGCTACTGTCAATTTTCTTCGTTGTGGTTGGCCGAAAATATCAAAACTCATCTCTGCGCACAACTGTCAATATATCTCACTATTGCTGGCACCGGCTATAAAAGGGACCTTACGCGGAGAGCTAACCAATGCTGGTTATGCGAAGTGCAATGCTGTAGTTAAGAGAGTCTGCCAAGCACGTTAACTGAACCAAATGTACTTATAGCAGTACAACGATTATTAGCTGTTCGAAGAACGAAGATATGGTCGAAGCACGACAATTTTTCCGAAGGGGGTACCGTTTTTTTCTCCGTCATTATTCAAAATTGACACGTGAAACAAAAGTGCTCCAGAATCGCGGGGCCGAGAGGAATCCAAAACGGGGCTTAAAAGCAATATCCATGAACAGGTGGTGGCCAATTTTCGAAATTTGACAACATTTACCCCGATTTTACCCGGAACTGTTCGAAAAAAAGAATGATCCGAATCGAAAAAAAAAATCTAAGAGACGACGCCCAACACATACCTGATCTGTAGAGAAGACACATGTATGTATACAGGAATAGGCAAAATAATGTATCATACGTATGCATATCCACCATGATGCATCTGTCCATATAAACGATATACATTATCCATGTCATATACAATATTAATATTTAGATTGATGAATGGTTTTCTCGACCCACAGATTAGTTTCGATAAACAAACAAAATGGTTCCAGTTCTGGGTCGGGTCCAATTCATCTGAACCTGAGGAGTTTCTCGACATCCAGTGTGCCAGGTGCTCACCACAACCTCCATAGCTGGGGCGGGGAAAAGTGGGTGTTTCGCCTACATCTCGCTTCAAGATAGATGAAAATATAATCTGCACCCAAAATGAATTTACCCCTGAACGAGATACGTTCAAAACCGCTGTAAAAAAAAACCAAATGACAACTGTGTCGTCTTTTATGATCCCAACTTTTTTTGTCGGAAAACGAGTTACTCCGACGCAACGATGAAAAAACAATCTGACAGGTTGGTCCGATCCGTGTATAATATAGCTTTCCGGCACAATAATTTTATTTGTCCAGACCCGAGGGAGAGTCGTTCGTATACCGGGCCAGATCTGCTTAGCATTCTCCAATCATATCGCTCCATTTGCTTCGCATCGCAACGCACCCAATGTGTGGAAACCCATTTTTGCTTAGCATTGACCAATCAAGAGACCCAGTTTGCTTATGACATCGCGCCGCACTTGCTTGGCATCGCGCCGCAAGGCCCGCGCTCTCAGCACACACCCGGCATTTCGCACACTTGGATTTCACTCTGCACACACCCCTGGACTCTCTGAGTTGGGGACCATCCTACGCTCACCCTTGGTCTCCTGTGAGCCACGTGTTGTGGTGTGGAAGGCCTCGTGCTTTGACAACCATGACGGCGGAAGCACACACAGACGCTGGCCTCGACCTGAACGGCCAAGTCCGTTTTCCTTACAACACACGCGACTGCAAGGCGGCCGGCATGTTGCAACAACGTGAGTTCGGCTATGAGGCTTATATGGGTGCTTTCATTGCCTGGCGGGTTAGGTGTCGCTTTCTCGTACTTTTCGTTCCACCGCGTTCTGATCAAGTTTAGGCAGTGGGAGTGTCTTGCGAGCACGCGTTTTGACGATAGCATCAAGACCAACCGTAGTACAGCTACCAGTCGTGTTGCAGCCACGGCGATAGGAGCGGCTACAACACCGCTACCATGATGAGGCAGCAGCAGCAGCAGCAGCAGCAGCAGCAGCAGCAGCAGCAGCAGCAGCAGCAGCAGCAGTACCAGCAGCAACAGAAAAACTACGGATGCTGCTGAAGGTAGCAGGAGGTGTGCTGGTTGCTTTGGTTGCGTAGGCTGCGGCTGTTGATGTCCTACTAGTGTAGGTTTTGTTGGACAGTAGTACCGTTAGTGATCACGTCATCTACAAGACAGCAGCGGAAAGAGTGACAGCAACAGCAAGGCGTACGTAGCAGCGACAGCTACCTGTAGGGTTGCTGCTGTACGTTGAAAATCGATTGGTTCAGGCCCCTGCTGTTGTCGCTGCTGCCGCCGCCACTGCTGTCCGCGGCTTTCCCACACCACGTCACCCCGTGCTTCTATGGGCGGTACATTTTTTGACAGCGCGGTGTTGAGTACGACGACGCTATCTCGAAGCACCAGCAATGGCTGGGGCTTTGCTGCTGAGCTGGGGTTGCTGCTGCACAGTAGTAGCTGTGTCAGTTTCGATAGCTGCTGGGGCTGCTGTTGCTGCTGTAAACGGTGTTCTACTGTTCGTATTACCGGACAACAGCCATCATGTCGCCACATACAGATCCTGCTTGTAGGCGTCATCCAAGATAGCAGGTAGTACATTAGTACCTTTACATGACGCCTTTTCCTCTCTCCGCTCGTGCGTCATGCTCTGAACAATGGCCGTTCGCCTGGGTCAGCGATGGATGGGATCTGCAACGCCGTAGTGCCCGCCGGGAGCTTTTCAGTTGTGAAAAACTACGGTTTCAACAATAGCGCACGCTTACGGAGAAACGTAGATCATCGGGAAGAATGCCACCACGTCAAGGTGAGGTTGATAGACGGTTGGGCAGATGGCGTGAACTGATGGTTCGTTGATGGCTCGTTGGATTTCGAGCGGTGTATCTCCGGAACAGATGCGATGCGTGTCAAATTAGGCTAGTAGGGTAGCTCTTGAAATTCTCTATCCCACGTCGTATGTCCTTCACCCTTCGCCCGTAGCTACAAGTTGGTGCAATGACACCCACAATTTCTCCACCCGCTTTCGTGCGATCTGCTGCCGTTTTTCCTTGCCACTACCACACGGTGCTGTGCAGTAGACAGAAATATTGCTACGCACATAGAGCAGGCTCACGTGCGCATCGCGGGGGTCAAGTTCGTGGTGGACAACATTGGCGAAGGTCATCTCTTATACTTTCCACGGGAGAGCGATGCGGTAAGTGGTACATGAAAAATTCCATGCCCCCTGCCCATGTGATGGTCGTCTAGCTAGTACGTAGGTCATTTTCTATCGTTGGGCCCATAATCGTCCCCAGCGTACAAGTTCATAGATAAGCAGACCGCCCTGGCCACTTAATGAATTTCTACTTTTGAGGGTATGTATGGCGAGAAAGTGAGCCAAAGAGTAGGCATCCGTTGGGCCGATGGAGATCGAGAAGTAGTGCAAGCGTGCTATCTTCGCAAGCACGGCGATCCGTTGGGTTGTGCTAGCATGACTTCAGGCAAGAGCGTTCTCTCCGGCGTGTGGCACATCGTACCGAGGATGAGTTCCACAAGATGAAAGAGCCTACTAGAAATAGAGGCGACAAGATTTCCATGGAGTGCACACCGTGTGCGAGTGCAATCAGGTCGTGCCTCAGGCGCGCTTTTTACTTTGAGACCGAGCCCATATTTCTGTTTCTTGCCTGTGTATTGGGATACAGACGATTGGCGACCTTCTACACTCTGCCGGTTGTCGACAAAATCGCCTTGCTGCTTATCCCCTACCCCGTTAATTTTGTCTACCGTCTCTAGTGCCAACACCCATGGCGATATGCCTCAGTTGGAGCCAAGGACGAGGTCAAGCTGGATCCAGAAGGCCCTGGCCAGCCGTGCCCGACCTTGAATGTTATCCTATCAAGGTGAGGCTGGACGCAATCTTGCCAGTGGGGGGGGGGTGTACTGGATAGGAGAGATGCACTCGATCTCATGCATGGCCGTAGTCATATGACCATAGACCCTCGCATCCCTACAATGCCGGGACGGAGAATGTCGGGTTTTCACCGACCAGGCAGACATTGTTTGCACCAAGCGCGAAGCGCCGTGAGGTGTTCGGTGAGTCGCATGAAGGGTGAGCTACATCCTACTAAGAACCACTTGTGACGTGGACTTGCATATGTATGACAACTTCAATGAATTAATTTAATTTCCGGTGTAGCCGCTTCCAGAGACTCTTGCCAGTGGAGGGGGACTATTGAGCTATCGATAGCCAGCACGAGGAAATAACATAAACATGATGGCTCGATTATTTCGCAGTTAGCGGTAATGTGTGTGTGTACGGCACCACACAAGGCTCGACCAAGGTGGCTATAAACAGTTATCTCTCACGACCGTAGTACGGAAGCATCACTTAGTGAAAACTTACGTCTATATAGAAACACGACTTGGATATATCGGTTTCATTTCCTGAAGATCACCAATGAATTACACCCCTTAAACCCCCCTCCGCGCATTTACCATCGTCAAAATGTTTTGTGTGCACGGTTTCTTGGGTGGTTTGTCATAACGTCTTGTCACCCGTACTGCTATTGTCGAAAGGGGGGGGATGCTAGACACAGGTAAGCGTTGCAATATAGCCAAGTACGCAGCACCATCGTCGTATAGGTCGCTTTCACTCGTACGTCATTTGCAGACGTTCGCTATGCGCCCCCAGCAGGTAGTAAGCTCTGGTTCGAGCGAGACCTCGCAAGGGTCGTGGTCGATCCTGATTTTCCCATGATTTTTCTGGGAAAGCGCAGGGACATAGGCCCGAAGTTGCTCTTAATAGAGTTCTACGCACAATGACCAATAGACCATGTGCAGGAAGCTACACCCGGGTGGTTCCACCCTATCTTTACACGGTGGGTTTCAAGGATAACCCAGATATGTACCGCGTTTTTGGCATGGCTAGTTACCGCGCGGGATGTCAGCTAGACTAGTATGAGGTTGGATACTGTAAAACGTGTACTCTATCGTAAGTTTGAGGTGGCAGGGACGAGTACACTGACGCAGTAGATTCTGAAGAGGCGGGAGCGCCTAATATAGGAACTGTGGACGGTCGAGCACCAACTTCTCGATAATGTGCTACGTTCGTTCGTGTCTGTGCGACAGGCACGGAACACCATTAATTGACTGGGTATGGATTACTGACGCTACTTCTGCACCAGTTTTGCGACTCTCTAAAAACTGCGTGCCTGCATGTACTCTACATCTGTGCCATTTTCTTTCGCAGCGATGGTGTTGAGTTCTGAGCGAGTACTAAAGCCTGGTATCATCACCCCTTGCGTCCTCACCGTGATCGGATTCGTTCGCGCCGTTTGCAGGCAGCCAGACAGGAATCCGTCACTTCACAACCGTCCAGCCAACGGAGAAATCCAAAGTTGATCACTTGCCCGGCCGAGACGGCAGAGCACGCGGAACCTAAGCGAATGATGATGGCTGACCGGCTAGTTTCGGGTTGGCTTTCAGTGAAGGCACCTTATTCCCGAGAGTCCCCGCTTCAGAAGTTGCTCAAGCTAGTCCATTGCTGTGTGTCTTTATTCGCGCCAGACACAGCGCAGAGGCGGAGGAGGCTAGCAAGCATGATATGGGATGTTGATGCTAGGGGGGGAGGGGGGAGGGGTGATGCGGCGGGCGGGGAAGGCGATGATGTTGGCAGTATTGGTGTGAGAGGAAGAATTATTGGCGGGGCGTCGTTACCAAAGAGGAAACGGAATGCCGATCCCATTCGCGGCCTATTGATAATCGACAGTGGATCTACTGCGGAACCCTTTTGCGAAATCGCAGTCCATCTCTTCGGCATCGGTGCTGCGTCGTTTTGGTTGATACATGCTTAAGGCTGTAAAGCAGGCCAAGAAGTAGTTTGCCTTTTTGTGGCAACTAGGGAACCTAGAGAGTCAGATCATCCAGGCTGCCATATAACCGGTATAAAGCTTGCATATGCATATATGTACGTTGCATTCACCACCGGCAATAATTACGGTAGCACAAGGCTCGTGTGTCATGATTGATGTGATATAACATTGACAAAATAATATCAGGTAGCTAAATTATACATACTACTACTGTAAACTTCAAGTATACGCCTTACAAAGAATAACAAAGCTGCCGGTGCCAGACTATATACTCGTATGACCACTGTATCTGTCTTCTCAATCTGCACTTCTGCATTTATTTATGAACCTGCACGGTGCTGTCTTCGCTCCAGGTAAGGTAGAGAGTAGCCGCGCTTACGTATTATTGTGCCAGATACATGTACACTACTATTTATACTACTGCTGTATGCGATGTACGTACATACAGCCAGTAGGCTCCTTCCCAATGGAAATAGATAGTATCCTTCGCATATTGACGAATGAGCCAGAGCGCAATCTCCTTACGACTTATTGCCGTCGTACTACCTGCTCTCGCGACGAAATTCGTTGTCGAGTACTACAGTACTGATGTACGTAGATATATCGCTCTTCCAAATACCAACAGTAAAGATATCGCCAGAATACCCCATTTGAGCAGCAGAGCGCTAAGTGCACAGACAGCGACGGCTACCGGCAACATTGAGAACACTCTACAGTCGCAGCCGGCAACGAACGTAATATCGAAGCGCAGAGCGGATGTATCCTCGCACCGCAGAGCCCTGTCTATTCTCGTTTACTGCGTACTGTCCCAGTTACGTACAGCACAGGGTTTCCAAGAATTTTCGGGGGCTTCGCCCCCGGAATTAAATTAATTAAAAGCTGGCCCGGTACACGAAATATTCGCCCCCGAGGGAGAGTCGTTCGTATACCGGGCCAGATCTGCTTAGCATTCTCCAATCATATCGCTCCATTTGCTTCGCATCGCAACGCACCCAATGTGTGGAAACCCATTTTTGCTTAGCATTGACCAATCAAGAGACCCAGTTTGCTTATGACATCGCGCCGCACTTGCTTGGCATCGCGCCGCAAGGCCCGCGCTCTCAGCACACACCCGGCATTTCGCACACTTGGATTTCACTCTGCACACACCCCTGGACTCTCTGAGTTGGGGACCATCCTACGCTCACCCTTGGTCTCCTGTGAGCCACGTGTTGTGGTGTGGAAGGCCTCGTGCTTTGACAACCATGACGGCGGAAGCACACACAGACGCTGGCCTCGACCTGAACGGCCAAGTCCGTTTTCCTTACAACACACGCGACTGCAAGGCGGCCGGCATGTTGCAACAACGTGAGTTCGGCTATGAGGCTTATATGGGTGCTTTCATTGCCTGGCGGGTTAGGTGTCGCTTTCTCGTACTTTTCGTTCCACCGCGTTCTGATCAAGTTTAGGCAGTGGGAGTGTCTTGCGAGCACGCGTTTTGACGATAGCATCAAGACCAACCGTAGTACAGCTACCAGTCGTGTTGCAGCCACGGCGATAGGAGCGGCTACAACACCGCTACCATGATGAGGCAGCAGCAGCAGCAGCAGCAGCAGCAGCAGCAGCAGCAGCAGCAGCAGCAGCAGCAGTACCAGCAGCAACAGAAAAACTACGGATGCTGCTGAAGGTAGCAGGAGGTGTGCTGGTTGCTTTGGTTGCGTAGGCTGCGGCTGTTGATGTCCTACTAGTGTAGGTTTTGTTGGACAGTAGTACCGTTAGTGATCACGTCATCTACAAGACAGCAGCGGAAAGAGTGACAGCAACAGCAAGGCGTACGTAGCAGCGACAGCTACCTGTAGGGTTGCTGCTGTACGTTGAAAATCGATTGGTTCAGGCCCCTGCTGTTGTCGCTGCTGCCGCCGCCACTGCTGTCCGCGGCTTTCCCACACCACGTCACCCCGTGCTTCTATGGGCGGTACATTTTTTGACAGCGCGGTGTTGAGTACGACGACGCTATCTCGAAGCACCAGCAATGGCTGGGGCTTTGCTGCTGAGCTGGGGTTGCTGCTGCACAGTAGTAGCTGTGTCAGTTTCGATAGCTGCTGGGGCTGCTGTTGCTGCTGTAAACGGTGTTCTACTGTTCGTATTACCGGACAACAGCCATCATGTCGCCACATACAGATCCTGCTTGTAGGCGTCATCCAAGATAGCAGGTAGTACATTAGTACCTTTACATGACGCCTTTTCCTCTCTCCGCTCGTGCGTCATGCTCTGAACAATGGCCGTTCGCCTGGGTCAGCGATGGATGGGATCTGCAACGCCGTAGTGCCCGCCGGGAGCTTTTCAGTTGTGAAAAACTACGGTTTCAACAATAGCGCACGCTTACGGAGAAACGTAGATCATCGGGAAGAATGCCACCACGTCAAGGTGAGGTTGATAGACGGTTGGGCAGATGGCGTGAACTGATGGTTCGTTGATGGCTCGTTGGATTTCGAGCGGTGTATCTCCGGAACAGATGCGATGCGTGTCAAATTAGGCTAGTAGGGTAGCTCTTGAAATTCTCTATCCCACGTCGTATGTCCTTCACCCTTCGCCCGTAGCTACAAGTTGGTGCAATGACACCCACAATTTCTCCACCCGCTTTCGTGCGATCTGCTGCCGTTTTTCCTTGCCACTACCACACGGTGCTGTGCAGTAGACAGAAATATTGCTACGCACATAGAGCAGGCTCACGTGCGCATCGCGGGGGTCAAGTTCGTGGTGGACAACATTGGCGAAGGTCATCTCTTATACTTTCCACGGGAGAGCGATGCGGTAAGTGGTACATGAAAAATTCCATGCCCCCTGCCCATGTGATGGTCGTCTAGCTAGTACGTAGGTCATTTTCTATCGTTGGGCCCATAATCGTCCCCAGCGTACAAGTTCATAGATAAGCAGACCGCCCTGGCCACTTAATGAATTTCTACTTTTGAGGGTATGTATGGCGAGAAAGTGAGCCAAAGAGTAGGCATCCGTTGGGCCGATGGAGATCGAGAAGTAGTGCAAGCGTGCTATCTTCGCAAGCACGGCGATCCGTTGGGTTGTGCTAGCATGACTTCAGGCAAGAGCGTTCTCTCCGGCGTGTGGCACATCGTACCGAGGATGAGTTCCACAAGATGAAAGAGCCTACTAGAAATAGAGGCGACAAGATTTCCATGGAGTGCACACCGTGTGCGAGTGCAATCAGGTCGTGCCTCAGGCGCGCTTTTTACTTTGAGACCGAGCCCATATTTCTGTTTCTTGCCTGTGTATTGGGATACAGACGATTGGCGACCTTCTACACTCTGCCGGTTGTCGACAAAATCGCCTTGCTGCTTATCCCCTACCCCGTTAATTTTGTCTACCGTCTCTAGTGCCAACACCCATGGCGATATGCCTCAGTTGGAGCCAAGGACGAGGTCAAGCTGGATCCAGAAGGCCCTGGCCAGCCGTGCCCGACCTTGAATGTTATCCTATCAAGGTGAGGCTGGACGCAATCTTGCCAGTGGGGGGGGGGTGTACTGGATAGGAGAGATGCACTCGATCTCATGCATGGCCGTAGTCATATGACCATAGACCCTCGCATCCCTACAATGCCGGGACGGAGAATGTCGGGTTTTCACCGACCAGGCAGACATTGTTTGCACCAAGCGCGAAGCGCCGTGAGGTGTTCGGTGAGTCGCATGAAGGGTGAGCTACATCCTACTAAGAACCACTTGTGACGTGGACTTGCATATGTATGACAACTTCAATGAATTAATTTAATTTCCGGTGTAGCCGCTTCCAGAGACTCTTGCCAGTGGAGGGGGACTATTGAGCTATCGATAGCCAGCACGAGGAAATAACATAAACATGATGGCTCGATTATTTCGCAGTTAGCGGTAATGTGTGTGTGTACGGCACCACACAAGGCTCGACCAAGGTGGCTATAAACAGTTATCTCTCACGACCGTAGTACGGAAGCATCACTTAGTGAAAACTTACGTCTATATAGAAACACGACTTGGATATATCGGTTTCATTTCCTGAAGATCACCAATGAATTACACCCCTTAAACCCCCCTCCGCGCATTTACCATCGTCAAAATGTTTTGTGTGCACGGTTTCTTGGGTGGTTTGTCATAACGTCTTGTCACCCGTACTGCTATTGTCGAAAGGGGGGGGATGCTAGACACAGGTAAGCGTTGCAATATAGCCAAGTACGCAGCACCATCGTCGTATAGGTCGCTTTCACTCGTACGTCATTTGCAGACGTTCGCTATGCGCCCCCAGCAGGTAGTAAGCTCTGGTTCGAGCGAGACCTCGCAAGGGTCGTGGTCGATCCTGATTTTCCCATGATTTTTCTGGGAAAGCGCAGGGACATAGGCCCGAAGTTGCTCTTAATAGAGTTCTACGCACAATGACCAATAGACCATGTGCAGGAAGCTACACCCGGGTGGTTCCACCCTATCTTTACACGGTGGGTTT
Source organism: Macrocystis pyrifera (assembly GCA_031763025.1). Lineage (NCBI taxonomy): Eukaryota > Phaeophyceae > Laminariales > Laminariaceae > Macrocystis > Macrocystis pyrifera. The sequence goes on from JASSKH010000019.1 coordinate 11,593,605, forward strand.
CAAGGATAACCCAGATATGTACCGCGTTTTTGGCATGGCTAGTTACCGCGCGGGATGTCAGCTAGACTAGTATGAGGTTGGATACTGTAAAACGTGTACTCTATCGTAAGTTTGAGGTGGCAGGGACGAGTACACTGACGCAGTAGATTCTGAAGAGGCGGGAGCGCCTAATATAGGAACTGTGGACGGTCGAGCACCAACTTCTCGATAATGTGCTACGTTCGTTCGTGTCTGTGCGACAGGCACGGAACACCATTAATTGACTGGGTATGGATTACTGACGCTACTTCTGCACCAGTTTTGCGACTCTCTAAAAACTGCGTGCCTGCATGTACTCTACATCTGTGCCATTTTCTTTCGCAGCGATGGTGTTGAGTTCTGAGCGAGTACTAAAGCCTGGTATCATCACCCCTTGCGTCCTCACCGTGATCGGATTCGTTCGCGCCGTTTGCAGGCAGCCAGACAGGAATCCGTCACTTCACAACCGTCCAGCCAACGGAGAAATCCAAAGTTGATCACTTGCCCGGCCGAGACGGCAGAGCACGCGGAACCTAAGCGAATGATGATGGCTGACCGGCTAGTTTCGGGTTGGCTTTCAGTGAAGGCACCTTATTCCCGAGAGTCCCCGCTTCAGAAGTTGCTCAAGCTAGTCCATTGCTGTGTGTCTTTATTCGCGCCAGACACAGCGCAGAGGCGGAGGAGGCTAGCAAGCATGATATGGGATGTTGATGCTAGGGGGGGAGGGGGTGATGCGGCGGGCGGGGAAGGCGATGATGTTGGCAGTATTGGTGTGAGAGGAAGAATTATTGGCGGGGCGTCGTTACCAAAGAGGAAACGGAATGCCGATCCCATTCGCGGCCTATTGATAATCGACAGTGGATCTACTGCGGAACCCTTTTGCGAAATCGCAGTCCATCTCTTCGGCATCGGTGCTGCGTCGTTTTGGTTGATACATGCTTAAGGCTGTAAAGCAGGCCAAGAAGTAGTTTGCCTTTTTGTGGCAACTAGGGAACCTAGAGAGTCAGATCATCCAGGCTGCCATATAACCGGTATAAAGCTTGCATATGCATATATGTACGTTGCATTCACCACCGGCAATAATTACGGTAGCACAAGGCTCGTGTGTCATGATTGATGTGATATAACATTGACAAAATAATATCAGGTAGCTAAATTATACATACTACTACTGTAAACTTCAAGTATACGCCTTACAAAGAATAACAAAGCTGCCGGTGCCAGACTATATACTCGTATGACCACTGTATCTGTCTTCTCAATCTGCACTTCTGCATTTATTTATGAACCTGCACGGTGCTGTCTTCGCTCCAGGTAAGGTAGAGAGTAGCCGCGCTTACGTATTATTGTGCCAGATACATGTACACTACTATTTATACTACTGCTGTATGCGATGTACGTACATACAGCCAGTAGGCTCCTTCCCAATGGAAATAGATAGTATCCTTCGCATATTGACGAATGAGCCAGAGCGCAATCTCCTTACGACTTATTGCCGTCGTACTACCTGCTCTCGCGACGAAATTCGTTGTCGAGTACTACAGTACTGATGTACGTAGATATATCGCTCTTCCAAATACCAACAGTAAAGATATCGCCAGAATACCCCATTTGAGCAGCAGAGCGCTAAGTGCACAGACAGCGACGGCTACCGGCAACATTGAGAACACTCTACAGTCGCAGCCGGCAACGAACGTAATATCGAAGCGCAGAGCGGATGTATCCTCGCACCGCAGAGCCCTGTCTATTCTCGTTTACTGCGTACTGTCCCAGTTACGTACAGCACAGGGTTTCCAAGAATTTTCGGGGGCTTCGCCCCCGGAATTAAATTAATTAAAAGCTGGCCCGGTACACGAAATATTCGCCCCCGAGGGAGAGTCGTTCGTATACCGGGCCAGATCTGCTTAGCATTCTCCAATCATATCGCTCCATTTGCTTCGCATCGCAACGCACCCAATGTGTGGAAACCCATTTTTGCTTAGCATTGACCAATCAAGAGACCCAGTTTGCTTATGACATCGCGCCGCACTTGCTTGGCATCGCGCCGCAAGGCCCGCGCTCTCAGCACACACCCGGCATTTCGCACACTTGGATTTCACTCTGCACACACCCCTGGACTCTCTGAGTTGGGGACCATCCTCACCTTGGTCTCCTGTGAGCCACGTGTTGTGGTGTGGAAGGCCTCGTGCTTTGACAACCATGACGGCGGAAGCACACACAGACGCTGGCCTCGACCTGAACGGCCAAGTCCGTTTTCCTTACAACACACGCGACTGCAAGGCGGCCGGCATGTTGCAACAACGTGAGTTCGGCTATGAGGCTTATATGGGTGCTTTCATTGCCTGGCGGGTTAGGTGTCGCTTTCTCGTACTTTTCGTTCCACCGCGTTCTGATCAAGTTTAGGCAGTGGGAGTGTCTTGCGAGCACGCGTTTTGACGATAGCATCAAGACCAACCGTAGTACAGCTACCAGTCGTGTTGCAGCCACGGCGATAGGAGCGGCTACAACACCGCTACCATGATGAGGCAGCAGCAGCAGCAGCAGCAGCAGCAGCAGCAGCAGCAGCAGCAGCAGCAGCGGCAGTACCAGCAGCAACAGAAAAACTACGGATGCTGCTGAAGGTAGCAGGAGGTGTGCTGGTTGCTTTGGTTGCGTAGGCTGCGGCTGTTGATGTCCTACTAGTGTAGGTTTTGTTGGACAGTAGTACCGTTAGTGATCACGTCATCTACAAGACAGCAGCGGAAAGAGTGACAGCAACAGCAAGGCGTACGTAGCAGCGACAGCTACCTGTAGGGTTGCTGCTGTACGTTGAAAATCGATTGGTTCAGGCCCCTGCTGTTGTCGCTGCTGCCGCCGCCACTGCTGTCCGCGGCTTTCCCACACCACGTCACCCCGTGCTTCTATGGGCGGTACATTTTTTGACAGCGCGGTGTTGAGTACGACGACGCTATCTCGAAGCACCAGCAATGGCTGGGGCTTTGCTGCTGAGCTGGGGTTGCTGCTGCACAGTAGTAGCTGTGTCAGTTTCGATAGCTGCTGGGGCTGCTGTTGCTGCTGTAAACGGTGTTCTACTGTTCGTATTACCGGACAACAGCCATCATGTCGCCACATACAGATCCTGCTTGTAGGCGTCATCCAAGATAGCAGGTAGTACATTAGTACCTTTACATGACGCCTTTTCCTCTCTCCGCTCGTGCGTCATGCTCTGAACAATGGCCGTTCGCCTGGGTCAGCGATGGATGGGATCTGCAACGCCGTAGTGCCCGCCGGGAGCTTTTCAGTTGTGAAAAACTACGGTTTCAACAATAGCGCACGCTTACGGAGAAACGTAGATCATCGGGAAGAATGCCACCACGTCAAGGTGAGGTTGATAGACGGTTGGGCAGATGGCGTGAACTGATGGTTCGTTGATGGCTCGTTGGATTTCGAGCGGTGTATCTCCGGAACAGATGCGATGCGTGTCAAATTAGGCTAGTAGGGTAGCTCTTGAAATTCTCTATCCCACGTCGTATGTCCTTCACCCTTCGCCCGTAGCTACAAGTTGGTGCAATGACACCCACAATTTCTCCACCCGCTTTCGTGCGATCTGCTGCCGTTTTTCCTTGCCACTACCACACGGTGCTGTGCAGTAGACAGAAATATTGCTACGCACATAGAGCAGGCTCACGTGCGCATCGCGGGGGTCAAGTTCGTGGTGGACAACATTGGCGAAGGTCATCTCTTATACTTTCCACGGGAGAGCGATGCGGTAAGTGGTACATGAAAAATTCCATGCCCCCTGCCCATGTGATGGTCGTCTAGCTAGTACGTAGGTCATTTTCTATCGTTGGGCCCATAATCGTCCCCAGCGTACAAGTTCATAGATAAGCAGACCGCCCTGGCCACTTAATGAATTTCTACTTTTGAGGGTATGTATGGCGAGAAAGTGAGCCAAAGAGTAGGCATCCGTTGGGCCGATGGAGATCGAGAAGTAGTGCAAGCGTGCTATCTTCGCAAGCACGGCGATCCGTTGGGTTGTGCTAGCATGACTTCAGGCAAGAGCGTTCTCTCCGGCGTGTGGCACATCGTACCGAGGATGAGTTCCACAAGATGAAAGAGCCTACTAGAAATAGAGGCGACAAGATTTCCATGGAGTGCACACCGTGTGCGAGTGCAATCAGGTCGTGCCTCAGGCGCGCTTTTTACTTTGAGACCGAGCCCATATTTCTGTTTCTTGCCTGTGTATTGGGATACAGACGATTGGCGACCTTCTACACTCTGCCGGTTGTCGACAAAATCGCCTTGCTGCTTATCCCCTACCCCGTTAATTTTGTCTACCGTCTCTAGTGCCAACACCCATGGCGATATGCCTCAGTTGGAGCCAAGGACGAGGTCAAGCTGGATCCAGAAGGCCCTGGCCAGCCGTGCCCGACCTTGAATGTTATCCTATCAAGGTGAGGCTGGACGCAATCTTGCCAGTGGGGGGGGGGTGTACTGGATAGGAGAGATGCACTCGATCTCATGCATGGCCGTAGTCATATGACCATAGACCCTCGCATCCCTACAATGCCGGGACGGAGAATGTCGGGTTTTCACCGACCAGGCAGACATTGTTTGCACCAAGCGCGAAGCGCCGTGAGGTGTTCGGTGAGTCGCATGAAGGGTGAGCTACATCCTACTAAGAACCACTTGTGACGTGGACTTGCATATGTATGACAACTTCAATGAATTAATTTAATTTCCGGTGTAGCCGCTTCCAGAGACTCTTGCCAGTGGAGGGGGACTATTGAGCTATCGATAGCCAGCACGAGGAAATAACATAAACATGATGGCTCGATTATTTCGCAGTTAGCGGTAATGTGTGTGTGTACGGCACCACACAAGGCTCGACCAAGGTGGCTATAAACAGTTATCTCTCACGACCGTAGTACGGAAGCATCACTTAGTGAAAACTTACGTCTATATAGAAACACGACTTGGATATATCGGTTTCATTTCCTGAAGATCACCAATGAATTACACCCCTTAAACCCCCCTCCGCGCATTTACCATCGTCAAAATGTTTTGTGTGCACGGTTTCTTGGGTGGTTTGTCATAACGTCTTGTCACCCGTACTGCTATTGTCGAAAGGGGGGGGATGCTAGACACAGGTAAGCGTTGCAATATAGCCAAGTACGCAGCACCATCGTCGTATAGGTCGCTTTCACTCGTACGTCATTTGCAGACGTTCGCTATGCGCCCCCAGCAGGTAGTAAGCTCTGGTTCGAGCGAGACCTCGCAAGGGTCGTGGTCGATCCTGATTTTCCCATGATTTTTCTGGGAAAGCGCAGGGACATAGGCCCGAAGTTGCTCTTAATAGAGTTCTACGCACAATGACCAATAGACCATGTGCAGGAAGCTACACCCGGGTGGTTCCACCCTATCTTTACACGGTGGGTTTCAAGGATAACCCAGATATGTACCGCGTTTTTGGCATGGCTAGTTACCGCGCGGGATGTCAGCTAGACTAGTATGAGGTTGGATACTGTAAAACGTGTACTCTATCGTAAGTTTGAGGTGGCAGGGACGAGTACACTGACGCAGTAGATTCTGAAGAGGCGGGAGCGCCTAATATAGGAACTGTGGACGGTCGAGCACCAACTTCTCGATAATGTGCTACGTTCGTTCGTGTCTGTGCGACAGGCACGGAACACCATTAATTGACTGGGTATGGATTACTGACGCTACTTCTGCACCAGTTTTGCGACTCTCTAAAAACTGCGTGCCTGCATGTACTCTACATCTGTGCCATTTTCTTTCGCAGCGATGGTGTTGAGTTCTGAGCGAGTACTAAAGCCTGGTATCATCACCCCTTGCGTCCTCACCGTGATCGGATTCGTTCGCGCCGTTTGCAGGCAGCCAGACAGGAATCCGTCACTTCACAACCGTCCAGCCAACGGAGAAATCCAAAGTTGATCACTTGCCCGGCCGAGACGGCAGAGCACGCGGAACCTAAGCGAATGATGATGGCTGACCGGCTAGTTTCGGGTTGGCTTTCAGTGAAGGCACCTTATTCCCGAGAGTCCCCGCTTCAGAAGTTGCTCAAGCTAGTCCATTGCTGTGTGTCTTTATTCGCGCCAGACACAGCGCAGAGGCGGAGGAGGCTAGCAAGCATGATATGGGATGTTGATGCTAGGGGGGGAGGGGGGGTGATGCGGCGGGCGGGGAAGGCGATGATGTTGGCAGTATTGGTGTGAGAGGAAGAATTATTGGCGGGGCGTCGTTACCAAAGAGGAAACGGAATGCCGATCCCATTCGCGGCCTATTGATAATCGACAGTGGATCTACTGCGGAACCCTTTTGCGAAATCGCAGTCCATCTCTTCGGCATCGGTGCTGCGTCGTTTTGGTTGATACATGCTTAAGGCTGTAAAGCAGGCCAAGAAGTAGTTTGCCTTTTTGTGGCAACTAGGGAACCTAGAGAGTCAGATCATCCAGGCTGCCATATAACCGGTATAAAGCTTGCATATGCATATATGTACGTTGCATTCACCACCGGCAATAATTACGGTAGCACAAGGCTCGTGTGTCATGATTGATGTGATATAACATTGACAAAATAATATCAGGTAGCTAAATTATACATACTACTACTGTAAACTTCAAGTATACGCCTTACAAAGAATAACAAAGCTGCCGGTGCCAGACTATATACTCGTATGACCACTGTATCTGTCTTCTCAATCTGCACTTCTGCATTTATTTATGAACCTGCACGGTGCTGTCTTCGCTCCAGGTAAGGTAGAGAGTAGCCGCGCTTACGTATTATTGTGCCAGATACATGTACACTACTATTTATACTACTGCTGTATGCGATGTACGTACATACAGCCAGTAGGCTCCTTCCCAATGGAAATAGATAGTATCCTTCGCATATTGACGAATGAGCCAGAGCGCAATCTCCTTACGACTTATTGCCGTCGTACTACCTGCTCTCGCGACGAAATTCGTTGTCGAGTACTACAGTACTGATGTACGTAGATATATCGCTCTTCCAAATACCAACAGTAAAGATATCGCCAGAATACCCCATTTGAGCAGCAGAGCGCTAAGTGCACAGACAGCGACGGCTACCGGCAACATTGAGAACACTCTACAGTCGCAGCCGGCAACGAACGTAATATCGAAGCGCAGAGCGGATGTATCCTCGCACCGCAGAGCCCTGTCTATTCTCGTTTACTGCGTACTGTCCCAGTTACGTACAGCACAGGGTTTCCAAGAATTTTCGGGGGCTTCGCCCCCGGAATTAAATTAATTAAAAGCTGGCCCGGTACACGAAATATTCGCCGACCCGAGAATCCCGCACGTATCGTTGACGATGCCTCGTCCCTGGTGCACGTTTTTGGTTATGCCGACCTGAGATAGGGAATGTTGACGAAGGAAGGTGGACCAAAGTGACTACCCGCAACATTACAGAGTTTGTAGTTAGAGATTGTATCTGCAGTGTAGTGTCCCTGTTGTAAGTGTTCTTATTTGAGACCTCATCGCAGCACGAGTACGTCCGGTAGGTCGGCGTACTCCATGACTATCGTTTGGCGGTCTTCGTCCCGTTTGAGCTCGGCGCCGTTTAGCTTAACCAACGCCTGTGCGTGCACCGTCCTGGTTTCCTCGGAAGGGGCTCTCAAGGTAACCAGATGGTTCTCGAATGAACGCTGAAGCTGCGCGTCGAACACCGACAAGGGTTTCCTGTTGTTGTATCCATCTGAAACATGGAACCCTAAGGTACGAGCCCTTGTCCCCTCCAGAAGATGAAGAAGGCTGGTTGGACATCGCGCCGAGGTGGGCAACAGTCTTGACACGGCGCACAGTGACGTGGTTAACGATGGCGGTGGCGATGTTGTGCTTAAGCCGTCGAACGTACGGGGGGGTGTACGCGAATTGGGTTGCCTGCAGGTACAGCAGCGGTACAAGAGCAGTAGTCGGATCGGAAGTAGAAGCATTGTACAAGATATGAAATATTTTTTGAGTACTCGTAAGCTACCTACTACGTAAACGCATGGATCTGTACGGCACGTGTACGAGTGCCCGCAACTCGAGCTTCGATGTTTGAGAGGTACCTCGTATGAAAGGTAAATTTCGATTATACGACTACCTGTTCCACGGCTTTGCCTTATATCCAGCTAGACTCGTGGTGAACCTCATTTTGGTTACACGAGTACTTGTATCTCGTACTTGCGACTTCATCTGTAGTACAAGTTGCTTGTCTGTACTATTAATAGAGGTTGTTGGAGAAGTGTTCGTACGTGCAGTAGTCGTGGTTTGGTTATGATGAAATCGAGGAACGCAAATACCGTTGAAGGCTTTGAATATTTAAATTATCACGCCAAACGTACAGCGTCCAGTCTTCATGGTATCGGGCAAGCGGTGCCAGACATGAACGCGGCCGCACGCCGAGCGATCGCCATCGCACCCTGTTCCATCGCAGCAGCGAAGACCATCTGTGATCGGGCCTTGATACAGCAGGAAGCGAGTTACCCCTGGCGTTCAGATATGAACGCATCACCATTGTTGTCTCACGTGAGAAAACGATCGAGTAAAATACTCTACCGTACCTCCCTGTCCGGAAATGTAGGAATGGTTTCATCATAAACGTGACAATACGGAATTCTTTACATTTCCGGATAGAGTGGTAGGTGTGTACGAGTACATACAGTAGCACCATGCAGGTTCCAAGCGCGTGGTGAATGCGGCCTTGGCCGCAAGGCTCAAATCTAGCTGCACGCACAGCAACAACTTGCCCGTGAGCTAGAAGTGGGGCGCGCTGCCACGGAGGTACAGGCAGCGTCGTCGCACTCCCGGTCTCGGCGAAGTGCAGTATAGCAACACGCAGCCGAGTGTGGATGCTCTGTGTAGGTACGAGGTATGTTATTCTTGTGTACGTGTCCAACAGCCGTAAAACAGGACCGCATACTGAGACTTGATCTGTACAAGATGTGTTTCACAGGGGGGGGGGGGGGGACTTTCTTGTGCTGCCGGTCGCTAACACCAAGGCCTCCCCAGGAACGTGTGATTCGTTCACGCTCCCGCGTCCGTGTCTACGCGGCTACTCTACACTCTGGGCTTAGTTATGCGCTGTGCTGCTGCGCACTGTCGTGCTGAAAGCAAGGCTAACTGTTTTCCGGCTATAGCTCTCAACGCCACACCATCGATGCCGTCACCGCTTTATATTTTATTTTTTAGAGGCAGCATCATAGAACGGATTATTTGGTGGCAAAGGTTTTCATTTCCCAATCACAATCACGGATTGGTTAGTTTCCCAAATATTTTTTTCCCCCGATGACGACCATGCGACATCCTTTGTTTTTTATTTTACGTACTAAAAAGGAACCCATTCCCACCCCTAACTGACTGTAGAGCCTCGGACGAAACAGGGTATGCCGGCGTTGCCGTATTTATACAATCACGGTTTTGACGAAAAGTAACTTTCAGTAATGGTTGACATGACCCTATTTGACACAAACAAATATTATTATAGTGGGCGCGCGGACAATTGATTTTTGGAAAGTGATCCTCACACTTGGTGCAGTCTAAGTCGCCACTACTGCGCCGCCCACCAACCAAACAGTACCACGCGTCGACGTCCGCCTGATGCCACTTGTCACTCTTATTAGCAACCCGTGGCCAAACCACCGTCTGGACCCCGAACAGATAAGAAGGGGAACTTTGCGTGAACCCCTCGGTAGCATGAACAATCCTGAGGTCACCCAGGTTCACCTGCTAGACATTGGTCCCAGATATTTTTGTGGTCGGACTGATCCCATGTTGTCCCTAACAGCTATCCTTACAGACATCACCCGAAGAGTCAGCTTGGATGTGTGGTTTCATCAAGTTAATTCAACCATTTGTTCTACCTGTCGCCTGTCGGCATGCACCACGGACAACGTCCGTGTCGATTAGTCAACCCTAGCGAGATTAAAGTTTCGTGATAACAAAACTGTGACACAGAGGCACTGCATTGCTCTATATTCAGCTACTAATAGTAGAGTAGACAAATAAGTTTCAAGTGATCAAATTCCTTATAATACGACAGCCACGACCTACTACTATTAAATGTCTAAGAAAAACAAACATAGAAAAACGATTTGAACGAAAGAGCCGTTACTGGTTACAACATACACACAGCCGGGGGATAGGGGACAGCATTCTACTGCACACGCGGGACGCCTACGCCATGCCCCACCATTCGCCACAGTTCTCTTTGCTCAAGCCACTTCAAAATATCAAGAGAGCCTCATCCACCATCAACACAAGATCTCGCCGAACGTGATCTACATTCTTCCACAGCTCCTTCACACAATCGAAACTGCCCTACGTGGGAGGACTGAACTTTTTGCACGCACACAGGCACTCTTGTCAGGTAGACACACAGCAATGCTTTTGGGTTTTTTTTTTTGTTGAAACCGTGACTGTTGTTCACGATTATTTTGTATTCAACAGAGTGCGCTTTTAGTTTTTGGAGCCTTCGCGATCGAGGAGCTCGAACCTTCCCCAAAATCTGACTTTGACCATTTCCCAACGTGCCACCGTATGGGCAGTCCCATGGTCTAGTTTCAAAGGACGTCATATTCATGGTGTTCAAGTACTGCATGGCTTGAGCAGCCTCGTCACTCATAAACAAATTAGCCATACGTACCACGTAGCTCCATCGTTCTACTACCTCTTTGAGTATGTGCTGAAAATTTCTCACTTGCACTAATAACATGCATCGCATAGCCTACACCGATTACTGCAATACGATGTAGAGTCGTATTTATTATGGTGGTTATGTGACCATTGATTCCCCAGTCGGACGGTGGGGAATATCCGACGTGGCAGAAAGTTGCAGAGTTGGCAAGTATGCTTAGTCGAATATGTTAGGGAGTTGCGAGCCACCACCAAGGTGTCAGCGCCACACTTCTGCTTCTTAGGTGTTTGGAGTTGAGACCGCGCTGTCTTCGACTGCAGCACGAAATGACAGACAACTGATACCGGGAGATCCTCGAAACAGTTGAGGGGTTAACCGTTTAGGAGCACGAGGAGGAGGCCAAGCTGAGTAGGCCGCGCCGCACATCCGTTGTGGGCGGTATCCAAGGAAACAGGGGGAAGCGGGTCAACCAAAATACGCCGAAATATACGCGACCAAAAGAATGGGTGTAAGAAGGGCACCAGGATGGGATAGAGGAAAGACCGCGGATGACAACAAACGAAAGGATACAGCAGGCAGCATAGCAAGGCACCAGTTCGACTACTTCTAATTGTAGTAGGGGCGACATGTGGATGCTGCTTGCAAGTCCATTTGGCACAGCAGCTGCAGAAAGTACTCGGACCGTGTACACTAGTACCTAGAGAACAACCGAAACTTTCGTACATTTTTAATACGTCATTACTACGTCAATATTTAGTATGTTCTAGAACCGACTACGAGACATTTTGTTTTTACGTATTGCAATGGCCAAGAGCGCCCTGTCGATGGATTCGACGTTTACAGCTTGCATTAAAATTTTGACCTCTTCATCGAAGAATTGCGACATACATGTAGTTTTCTCTAAGGAAAACAAGTTTTCTGGTGTTAGTACAAATCCTTTTTTTCTTCATAATATTTGAAAAACAAAATGATGGTTACGGCCCTACTCGAAAAACCGACTGGCCAATTAGGGTTGGTTCCATCGAGAAACAGGATGTGACCAAAACCACAAAACAACCTGAGGTTTGATGACAAGTACCAAGTAATCAGTCAAGAAGATTGGACAATGCATTGACATATTTTTCCCCTGCCATGGAAGGTATGTCGTCTGTCTGTTTTATTGTTCTCTGCCTTTATATTCTCACTTATTCCTAGCCGTAACTTACATCCACGAGGTGGAGAAGTAGGCTGCTCTCCCTCCTCTTCTCACAACTGTTCATGTCTAGCATTGGTATCGCATGTAGACTGCAGCCCTCGCTGGCTTTGTCGACACGCAATGAATTGCGTCTAACCGCGGTACTATTGATTGGCGCTTTCTACAGTAGATTTCGTGAAATTGTTACCGTGCCTGGTATCTGTTTCGCAGACGTAGTGGCCCATATGGTATATTCGAACTTCAGCACCGTCTTTTAGCATTCATCTGTAACTTTGTTAGAAACAACTTGGGCGACCTTACTAAACACGACCGGCACGAGCAAACCATTTCAGAATGCGTTGAACGAGTGCACTATACTCCGAAAGAAATAGACATGTAAACATCCAAAAGTGTCATGCCCCTCACAAAAAATGTCACACACAGTCTGTTGATAAGTCATTTGATGTTACTTACCCTTTTTACGTATTTGTGGATGGTGATGTGATAATCCGGGTATTCGAATGGTCAGTTTTCAAAGGTACTAGTAAACAGCAAACTATCAATAGCATCGGCACCGAACCTCAAATTCCATCGTAGCGAGATTGAGATTTTCGCAGTATGTAGTGGCCAGCTGCTGAGAACGCGTTGGTAGCGAGGCTTGGTAGCGTGGGGAGGCACAATTCTACGCTAGTCGGCGGGGGAAAAAATTGAGACGGTCTTCTCGCGACCCAAACGTAAAGCACGAACCGTAATAGGGAGAGACGATAAGTGTCCCTACTGATCGATCCCGAGTTTTGATATACTAGACCTAATATAATAGTATGGAGAGAAAAGAGGAGGTCAAAAGGTTAAAATGGGACCGAAAAAAAAATGTCTGTTGTACGAAAACATATTACTAAATAGACAAACCCAATATAACATACATACAAAGTAAGGGTCGATCTTTACGAGGACTGTTTTTCAGTTTATTTTTCAGTATTTTGGTTCTTATTTTCGGTTTGTTCATATGGGAAAATACCGAAACTTCGGAAAAATACCTGACAAACCGCAAAACACTCCGTGTTAAGATCGACTCTAAGGTGATAGTAGTGGGAACGACAGGTAACGGCAGACACACCGTCGCACTATTAATTAAAAGGTGTCACCTGTCGACGTGCTAAACGAGTGCGCGCTATTTAGAGGGAAACAGACCCAGACCCATACGCGTGCCCGGGGCCCGAATACCCGCCAAGTATGATGTGTTTCCCGTGCCCGTGACTGGTTTCGACAAGCTGGGAATTGTCGCGGATATCCGAGTCATCGGCAAAAGGGCAACACCTGTTTTTCTACCGTACCAATCATTGTCAACTCCCTCCTCACGGTAATCACCCCGGGGCGCTAGTTTTAGCGAAGACGGTTAAAATCGAGATTAAAAACCTCCTGTCCAAACACAAGGGCGAAACACGCCCCGGCTTGACAGTACCCGCCCCCCCTATCATTGTATTGCGTAAACGCCCCGGGGCCCGAGCTGGCACGTATTTTAAGTGTGAGAGAAGGAGCTGTTTTCGATGCAGGCAATACGGAGTGTTTTTCGTAGAAAACTTCATGCTTGGCATGTCGGTAGGTCATAGTTTGCGCAACACCAGCAAAAATGACAAAGTCTGACGCGAACACACCCCCTGTCCCAGCCCGGTCGCTGCTCCACGGTGCCGCCGTCGTTGCAGCCGAGGCAAGTTTAGTCTATCAGCCTGTGTTTCGTCCCTGTACAATATGATTGCCGCCCATTCGGCGCCACTGAACGATCCAGTTCATTTCTCGCGGGGTAAACGCGAGGGACTGGTCCGCGCTTTACGACCTGAGCAGCAGGCGCAGGAACTGGGGCCGGCGCGCCTTCCCCCGTGGAGGCCGCAAACTTCCCCGAGAGTTTGATTGGTACCGCACCGCCAGGACGATACAGGCTTCACAAATAATTGAAATAGGTCGTCAGTGCTTTTGTCGGTGATGGGTGCCTTGCCCGTGCTGCTGGGTTGCGACATGATCAACACCAGATCCTGCTGCTGCCTTGCGGTTGCTGCGTGAGTGTGCGAAGTGTGTGCTTTGGTCAGTTTTTTCGTATTACCCCGGGCGGCCACAAGCCTTGAAAACAAAAACGCCCCAGTATCACAGTAAACCCCCTGGGGCGTGTTTTTGCACCTGACAAATCGTAGCGCCTCGGGGGGCGGTAACATCAATTATTACAATAGTATGGTGCGAGATGTGACGTATGAGACATATTTATATTTCGCAAAAGACTTGCTCGAGCGTACCTACAAAACACCATGCAGGACACGTGATTTAGGGGATGGAAAGTTGTCATTTCATCAACACCAAGGTAAATCACGTGGACGATCTCGTTCAAAGCTTGCAACTAAGAACCCGGACCCCCGGGCCCCGAATACTCAGCGACTAGAAATTTTCCCTCGTACGACGTACACGTAGTGGATATTCGCAAGCCAGGTAATTCTTGCGAGTACCCGGGGAATTGGATAAATGGCCGACCTCTCTACGGACGACGGGTAGAAGAGCGATTTAATGTGAGCAACGCAGAATATGGGTAAGACCAGTCACTTGTACTGCAAGAACTTGAGGTGAAGGTTATGTACATTTTCTTATCCATCGGTCACCTGAAATTGTAGGATAGTACTGCTGTGGGCCACCAGTCGAACATATCCGACAAACAAAGACCCACTTCAAAGACGACCCAAATATCGTCCGATTAAGGCATCGTGTTCAGCGTGAGTGCTAGATTTAGTCCAGTAGACTGTCCCACACTTGATGTGCGGTCAAGGACGGTGTCGCTGTAAGGTTCTAACGCTTGTTCAGATTATGTGCGCGATTCGACGGCGGTACAAAAAGTAAATGTCCCTCCTTTTTAACATGCACGGACGGAATTAATCAAAACAACAAGTATTTGTGCAAAGCATTCTTGCGTCGTATTTAAGATGGGGTCATTCACTCTGTCGCGGTGTTTCCCCGCGAAACCAGTACAAATTCGACGCGAGAGGACGAACAAATAAATACGTAGCTGCAGTCTTCTCGGGATACGTACGTCGTACATACATATTCGGCGTACGAACGTGAAAGAAAGGGGTAATTAACAGTGTTGGATATCGAAACCATGAACGTTTCGGTACGACAAGGCCAAAATAACTTCGATAACGATAACGATAACGATAATTGGAGGCGAAAACCGGCGCAAAAGGCTCTTTTACTTTATTGGTGGGGTCGCGTCATCACCACGAGGACCCGTAATACAAGTGAATACAACAGCAGCAGGGGGTTTTCAGGATCAACGTATCCCAGGCTGTTGTTCTCGAATAAATTCATCGCCACAATACATTGCAGACAAGCTCCCATAACTCTGGAGTGGAAGAAACACCTCGGTAAAAATAAAACAACCAAAGAATACTACACATGATAACTGAGGCACATGTATACCCGAGACAAAAATAAAGTGAGGTATTAATAGTAGAGTAGACAAATAAGTTTCAAGTGATCAAATTCCTTATAATACGACAGGTACTATTAAATGTCTAAGACAAACAAACATAGAAAAACGATTTGAACGAAAGAGCCGTTACTGGTTACAACATACACACAGCCGGGGGATAGGGGACAGCATTCTACTGCACACGCGGGACGCCTACGCCATGCCCCACCATTCGCCACAGTTCCCTTTGCTCAAGCCACTTCAAAATATCAAGAGAGCCTCATCCACCATCAACACAAGATCTCGCCGAACGTGATCTACATTCTTCCACAGCTCCTTCACACGGTCGAAACTGCCCTACGTGGGAGGACTGAGCTTTTTGCACGCACACAGGCACTCTTGTCAGGTAGACACACAGCAATGCTTTCGGGTTTTTTTGTTGAAACCGTGACTGTTGTTCACGATTATTTTGTATTCAACAGAGTGCGCTTTTAGTTTTGGGAGCCTTCGCGATCGAGGAGCTCGAACCTTCCCCAAAATCTGACTTTGACCATTTCCCAACGTGCCACCGTATGGGCAGTCCCATGGTCTAGTTTCAAAGGACGTCATATTCATGGTGTTCAAGTACTGCATGGCTTGAGCAGCCTCGTCGCTCATAAACAAATTAGCCATACGTACCACGTAGCTCCATCGTTCTACTACCTCTTTGAGTATGTGCTGAAAAATTCTCACTTGCACTAATAACATGCATCGCATAGCCTACACCGATTACTGCAATACGATGTAGAGTCGTATTTATTATGGTGGTTATGTGACCATTGATTCCCCAGTCGGACGGTGGGGAATATCCGACGTGGCAGAAAGTTGCAGAGTTGGCAAGTATGCTTAGTCGAATATGTTAGGGAGTTGCGAGCCACCACCAAGGTGTCAGCGCCACACTTCTGCTTCTTAGGTGTTTGGAGTTGAGACCGCGCTGTCTTCGACTGCAGCACGAAATGACAGACAACTGATACCGGGAGATCCTCGAAACAGTTGAGGGGTTAACCGTTTAGGAGCACGAGGATGAGGCCAAGCTGAGTAGGCCGCGCCGCACATCCGTTGTGGGCGGTATCCAAGGAAACAGGGGGAAGCGGGTCAACCAAAATACGCCGAAATATACGCGACCAAAAGAATGGGTGTAAGAAGGGCACCAGGATGGGATAGAGGAAAGACCGCGGATGACAACAAACGAAAGGATACAGCAGGCAGCATAGCAAGGCACCAGTTCGACTACTTCTAATTGTAGTAGGGGCGACATGTGGATGCTGCTTGCAAGTCCATTTGGCACAGCAGCTGCAGAAAGTACACGGACCGTGTACACTAGTACCTAGAGAACAACCGAAACTGTCGTACATTTTTAATACGTCATTACTACGTCGATATTTAGCATGTTCTAGAACCGACTACGAGACATTTTGTTTTTACGTATTGCAATGGCCAAGAGCGCCCTGTCGATGGATTCGACGTTTACAGCTTGCATTAAAATTTTGACCTCTTCATCGAAGAATTGCGACATACATGTAGTTTTCTCTAAGGAAAACAAGTTTTCTGGTGTTAGTACAAATCCTTTTTTTCTTCATAATATTTGAAAAACAAAATTATAGTTACGGCCCTACTCGAAAAACCGGCTGGCCAATTAGGGTTGGTTCCATCGAGAAACAGGATGTGACCAAAACCACAAAACAACCTGAGGTTTGATGACAAGTACCCAGTAATCAGTCAAGAAGATTGGACAATGCATTGACATATTTTTCCCCTGCCATGGAAGGTCTGTCGTCTGTCTGTTTTATTATTCTCTGCCTTTATATTCTCACTTATTCCTAGCCGTAACTTACATCCACGAGGTGGAGAAGTAGGCTGCTCTCCCTCCTCTTCTCACAACTGTTCATGTCTAGCATTGGTATCGCATGTAGACTGCAGCCCTCGCTGGCTTTGTCGACACGCAATGAATTGCGTCTAACCGCGGTACTATTGATTGGCGTTTTCTACAGTAGATTTCGTGAAATTGTTACCGTGCTCGGTATCTGTTTCGCAGACGTAGTGGCCCATATGGTATATTCGAACTTCAGCACCGTCTTTTAGCATTCATCTGTAACTTTGTTAGAAACAACTTGGGCGACCTTACTAAACACGACCGGCACGAGCAAACCATTTCAGAATGCGTTGAACGAGTGCACTATACTCCGAAAGAAATAGACATGTAAACATCCAAAAGTGTCATGCCCCTCACAAAAATGTCACACACAGTCTGTTGATAAGTCATTTGATGTTACTTACCCTTTTTACGTATTTGTGGATGGTGATGTGATAATCCGGGTATTCGAATGGTCAGTTTTCAAAGGTACTAGTAAACAGCAAACTATCAATAGCATCGGCACCGAACCTCAAATTCCATCGTAGCGAGATTGAGATTTTCGCAGTATGTAGTGGCCAGCTGCTGAGAACGCGTTGGTAGCGAGGCTTGGTAGCGTGGGGAGGCACAATTCTACGCTAATCGGCGGGGGAAAAAATTGAGACGGTCTTCTCGCGACCCAAACGTAAAGCACGAACCGTAATAGGGAGAGACGATAAGTGTCCCTACTGATCAATCCCGAGTTTTGATATACTAGACCTAATATAATAGTATGGAGAGAAAAGGGGAGGTCAAAAGGTTAAAATGGGACCGAAAAAAAAACGTCTATTGTACGAAAACATATTACTAAATAGACAAACCCAATATAACATACATACAAAGTAAGGGTCGATCTTTACGAGGACTGTTTTTTCAGTTTATTTTTCAGTATTTTGGTTCTTATTTTCGGTTTGTTCATATGGGAAAATACCGAAACTTCGGAAAAATACCTGATAAACCGAAAAACACTCCGTGTTAAGATCGACTCTAAGGTGATAGTAGTGGGAACGACAGGTAACGGCAGACACACCGTCGCACTATAAGTTAAAAGGTGTCACCTGTCGACGTGCTAAACGAGTGCGCGCTATTTAGAGGGAAACAGACCCAGACCCATACGCGTGCCCGGGGCCCGAATACCCGCCAAGTATGATGTGTTTTCCCGTGCCCGTGACTGGTTTCGACAAGCCGGGAATTGTCGCGGATATCCGAGTCATCGGCAAAAGGGCAACACCTGTTTTTCTACCGTACCAATCATTGTCAACTCCCTCCTCACGGTAATCACCCCGGGGCGCTAGTTTTAGCGAAGACGGTTAAAATCGAGATTAAAAACCTCCTGTCCAAACACAAGGGCGAAACACGCCCCGGCTTGACAGTACCCGCCCCCCCTATCATTGTATTGCGTAAACGCCCCGGGGCCCGAGCTGGCACGTATTTTAAGTGTGAGAGAAGGAGCTGTTTTCGATGCAGGCAATACGGAGTGTTTTTCGTAGAAAACTCATGCTTGGCATGTCGGTAGGTCATAGTTTGCGCAACACCAGCAAAAATGACAAAGTCTGACGCGAACACACCCCCTGTCCCAGCCCGGTCGCTGCTCCACGGTTTGCCAGGAGACCGCCGTCGTTGCAGCCGAGGCATGTTTAGTCTATCAGCCTGTGTTTCGTCCCTGTACAATACGATTGCCGCCCATTCGGCGCCACTGAACGATCCAGTTCATTTCTCGCGGGGTAAACGCGAGGGACTGGTCCGCGCTTTACGACCTGAGCAACAGGCGCAGGAACTGGGGCCGGCGCGCCTTCCCCCGTGGAGGCCGCAAACTTCCCCGAGAGTTTGATTGGTACCGCACCACCAGGACGATACAGGCTTCACAAATAATTGAAATAGGTCGTCAGTGCTTTTGTCGGTGATGAGTGCCTTGCCCGTGCTGCTGGGTTGCGACATGATCAACACCAGATCCTGCTGCTGCCTTGCGGTTGCTGCGTGAGTGTGCGAAGTGTGTGCTTTGGTCAGTTTTTTCGTATTACCCCGGGCGGCCACAAGCCTTGAAAACAAAAACGCCCCAGTATCACAGTAAACCCCCTGGGGCGTGTTTTTGCACCTGACAAATCTTAGCGCCTCGGGGGGCGGTAACATCAATTACTACAATAGTATGGTGCGAGATGTGACGTATGAGACATATTTATATTTCGCAAAAGACTTGCTCGAGCGTACCTACAAAACACCATGCAGGACACGTGATTTAGGGGATGGAAAGTTGTCATTTCATCAACACCAAGGTAAATCACGTGGACGATCTCGTTCAAAGCTTGCAACTAAGAACCCGGACCCCCGGCCCCGAATACTCAGCGACGAGAAATTTTCCCTCGTACGACGTACACGTAGTGGATATTCGCAAGCCAGGTAATTCTTGCGAGTACCCGGGGAATTGGATAAATGGCCGACCTCTCTACGGACGACGGGTAGAAGAGCGATTTAATGTGAGCAACGCAGAATATGGGTAAGACCAGTCACTTGTACTGCAAGAACTTGAGGTGAAGGTTATGTACATTTTCTTATCCATCGGTCACCTGAAATTGTAGGATAGTACTGCTGTGGGCCACCAGTCGAACATATCCGACAAACAAAGACCCACTTCAAAGACGACCCAAATATCGTCAGATTAAGGCATCATGTTCAGCGTGAGTGCTAGATTTAGTCCAGTAGACTGTCCCACACTTGATGTGCGGTCAAGGACGGTGTCGCTGTAAGGTTCTAACGCTTGTTCAGATTATGTGCGCGATTCGACGGCGGTACAAAAAGTAAATGTCCCTCCTTTTAACATGCACGGACGGAATTAATCAAAACAACAAGTATTTGTGCAAAGCATTCTTGCGTCGTATTTAAGATGGGGTCATTCACTCTGTCGCGGTGTTTCCCCGCGAAACCAGTACAAATTCGACGCGAGAGGACGAACAAATAAATACGTAGCTGCAGTCTTCTCGGGATACGTACGTCGTACATACATATTCGGCGTACGAACGTGAAAGAAAGGGGTAATTAACAGTGTTGGATATCGAAACCATGAACGTTTCGGTACGACAAGGCCAAAATAACTTCGATAACGATAACGATAACGATAATTGGAGGCGAAAACCGGCGCAAAAGGCTCTTTTACTTTATTGGTGGGGTCGCGTCATCACCACGAGGACCCATAATACAAGTGAATACAACAGCAGCAGGGGGTTCCCAGGATCAACGTATCCCAGGCTGTTGTTCTCGAATAAATTCATCGCCACAATACATTGCAGACAAGCTCCCATAACTCTGGAGTGGAAGAAACACCTCGGTAAAAATAAAACAACCAAAGAATACTACACATGATAACTGAGGCACATGTATACCCGAGACAAAAATAAAGCGAGGTCCGCGCATGTACGTATAAGATACATGTGGTAGGCTGTACAAGTCGCCACAGAAACCGAGAAGATCACACACTATGCAGAAGAAACGGACAGGATGAAAAAAACAGTATGACGTCGAAAAATCGAAATAAAAATAGGGGAAAAAACAAAATCGAAAAGGGACGAGAGGCAAAAAAGATCAATTCAAGCAAGAAAGCAAGAAATCAAGAAAGGAAACACACGAGAGAATTTGTATATTTTCGCAGATGGCAGGCTCGCACACTACGCGAGGGGCGTAGAACAGAGATAAGAACTAAAAGACATATATACGTCCTCCGCTACTAAGAACACCAGGGAAGCACAAAAGTGACTAATAGACAAAAAACAAAAAGGAAGACAGTTATTGCCTACAAGGTATACCGGGTATTGTGTATTGTGTACCATGTACATACATGAACAAAGAAAAAATACACCTGATCAGGTTTATTATGCTGTGTTATTATTGCGGGGGGCCATACATAACAAATAGGACACACGGTACACATAAAAACCTATATATTCCCTTATTTTTACGAACAATATTTGGTCCTATTTACTATGCCCCCCCGTAATAATAGTAAAAGAGATGTAGCTGTTAAGTATTACCAGGGCGCAACGCCAACCACAGCTCAACACAAAAGGTATATAATGCCGCACAATGCTATCCAGAAGAACTTGTATACGTACTCACGAACCCAACCGTCGCCGCCACACAAAAAACACACTTGTCCTTCCTGCCGAGCACCTCCTGTGAGATTCCGCTTGCCGATGTCAATCGTCCCAAAACACGAGGGCATCGACAGTACAAAAAAAAAAAAAAAATGATACACCGATAAATAAAATATATTATATATATCTATCGAACGATACATCGAAATTTCGGGTTGATATCCAACACTAGTATTGAACGCCTGCCCTGTTTCCCGGATTTAAGATGCGACTAGTAATTGCGTCGGGCTCCGCTGTTACGAATCGTTGCTTGGGCGTCGGGATCAACGTAGTATTTTGTGTGCCATCACCAGCAACAATATCGGCGACATTTCTGTAAATGACGATCCTTCCATTGATTATATTATCTCAAACTGAACCATTTCCGTTGTTCCTTGTTTCTTAACTCATACTTGCTTGTACCGGGAGAACCAAAACTGACGTTGGGATTGTTGCTAATCATCCGCAGTCATAGAGTGTGTGTGTTCTTCTCGCCAAGTCGATTTTGCTACCCTGCGACATCCACCACAACAAGCATTGTCCATGCCGATTCTGGAATCCTGGATATATGCAAATTGTGTGGCCACAATAATACTACACCACAGAGATAATGCGTGGATACGCAGTATGCAGAGTAGACAATGGAATGTCATGTTATATGAACAAGAAGAAAAATTTAAAAAAAGAACAGACAACAAAAAAGCACATCGAACGAGAGAATCTAAGCTAAGAAAAAACTGATACGCCCGCTGATGTGATAGACAAAACTTACGTTAGGATTGGTATAATTCACCCGCAGTCGACGAGAGTGCGTGTTCTTCTCATCAGGTCGCTTTTTCAACCCGGCAATGTCCGTCACAACCAGTGTCCATGCCGATTCTTGGATCCTCGATAGATACAAACTGCTGGGTAGTCACTAAAACTCTACGCCACAGAGATACTACATGGACACGGAGTATGCAGAGTAGACAATGCGCCGCCACGTCATCGTATTGTACTTCATGCGACAGGCACGGGCTACATATTATATGAACAAGAATAATCAATTGAAAAAGACAAGGACAACGAAAAGCACATCGAAAGAGAATATCTAAACTAAGAAAAAATTGTCATGCCCCACGCGGGGGATGTGACCA
The DNA here is from genome assembly GCA_031763025.1 of Macrocystis pyrifera. Taxonomy (NCBI): domain Eukaryota; class Phaeophyceae; order Laminariales; family Laminariaceae; genus Macrocystis; species Macrocystis pyrifera. The sequence goes on from JASSKH010000019.1 coordinate 11,616,076, forward strand.
GCACATTAAACGAACGAGCTAAACAAACAGCACCACAACAAATAAACAGAGTAAGAATTAACACTAAGGAATTAACAGCCCAACCGCAGCAAAATATACTCCATTGAGAAGATACGCCAGACAATTCGAACCATACAAACCTTGACATTGACGCAGACCGCAAGACTCCTTTAATAATGAACAGAAGAATATCACGCAGGAACTTAAAGCCCCAAAAGAGGAAAACCACGTTCGAACCATCTGCGGCAGCCTGCCATGCACTCTACGTATACCAAATGAACCGTAACACTACGCAGACCCACCCACCCCAACTACCTTCACTAAGCGGAAAGCCCCGTGTTCCGTATTGGGGGAGGTCAGCGCCCGTCCGGTTGCCCTCCCTCGAGCAGCACCCCCGACTAAACGACGGCACCCTTGACCATGCAGTACGACTCCAACTAAAACATTAGCTTGTTCGTGCTCTATCAAAAAGGAGCTTGACGCGGTAGTTTCACTTCCAACACAAAAGAGAGGTTTTCTGCAACCCCTGGTGCATCAACCCATGGCTATCGACTATGTTTCCCTCGATAGGACGTTCCCTGCTTAGTGAATGATTAGCACCATTGGCTCTGGTCTTAGAGCGATGCTCGCTCTGAGCTGCGTGTCTACTGAGCGAAGACCATAAAGCCCAGAATAAAACCTCGGTAGAGCACAGATAAGTTTTGTGCGTAGTTCATAACTCATCCTATACAACTGAGGGTATGACATGATACCTGGTATGTTGGTAGCTCAACTGTAAACCGTTCTCGAATTGCTCAATCGCTGGCGGTGGGTTATATTTATCTATGCTCCTGTCGTCGAAGAGGGTCCAGTGTCTTTCCTCTATCGATTTTTGGTGATAATTTTCTTGTTTTCCACTGCCCGTTGCACGAGTATTTACCATTTCGACAAAATGTAACACAAGTAAAATTGAACACAAGTGAGATAATCCCAAACGGGAACGGCATGTCCGTACTGCTGGTGCACCTTTATATGGTCTGATAGAGTTTGAGGACTGATCTTAAAACTTCAACCTTGCGGGATATAACCAGGCACAAACCCGGCATATATGATGTACTGTTTGAGTGTAAAACGAAGTCGATAGCGTTGTGGACTTCGCCAGCCAACTAAATCTCCGGCGGGAACCCCAGCCCAATCAGAGCCCTACTGGTTGTTATTTGATGCAGTCTGACCGGTGTTGATAATTACCCCAAACAAGGGCTTGAACATATTCTAGAATAATATTTGTTTTGTTAGATTGGTTAGTCATGAGTAAATTGTTACGTAGCTCTGGTGGCGTGTAGTATGGCGAATGTAAACCTACGCGCGCATTTTTGAGACCGTCGTATGGTGACGCTGAACTCCGTAAGATATATTTGTGAACTTTAACAATACGCACTTTTTATTCTTGTCGACAATTATATGTCCGGTATTCTAAAACCCACACAGTTCAGTTTCTCGGCGTTGAGTGTAACATACCGAATTTATACAGCAAAGAGTCTTGTGAAGGTAAGGCCTAGTTGATGGGAGTATTATTTGAAATGATAAGCACCTAAAATTCGTGATCAGTCATGATCTGTTTCTTTTTGTTTAGTCTCAAGACGTAAACGTCTGTTTATTGTGGAAGATTGAACACAAAGTATCTGGGATTTGCTAATAGGTAATCGTTTTGTGCCAGGCACCTATTTATAATTGATCCGACAATTCCTTCCCTCATGAGAAGTGTTTGTACACAAATACGATAAATATTCACGAGTCATTCAATGTGACCGGACCCGCGAACTTTCGTTATATCACGGGTGACGACCTGAGCCAACCCGTGGCATTTCGCACGCCTCCTTGAGCTGAGCAGACAACCCACTGCGATGCTATCGTACCTACGTACTGGATACGAAATGCACACGAAACATACGCCAGCAGCGCGATGTGAGATAATGAAACAGAAACAGTTACGTGCAGTACTGGCCAAAATATCGAATCCGAAAAAAAAACATACACTGTCGTTCCCCCGCGAAGTAACGCGACAGGCGGTTGAAAGCGAAAACAAACGAACTTCAGGGGGTTGTCATTTGGCACCGTCGTACAATTTTTGAAGACCTGCTCATTGCTGTTTCGAAACAAGCAACAAGACAAGTGACAAGTCGCGATTCTCCAACGATGCCTCGAGTAAAAATGAAAGTTGAGGTTGCCGTATATTTCATTTTGTTTCGTTTTCGGTGGTATCCTTGGACAGTATTTTGTCTCGATATCCATAATAATAAACGAGGAAACAATATATTTTCAAACACGTTCTATCACACAATTTCCTACCTATGTTCTTGATCGAGTGTATTTTTGAATGCGTATATATTGCTTACATTTTGACCAAATGACGAGCGAACGAGAGCGCTGTGTTTCCCTTAACCACTAAAAGTTCAAGCTTAGAAAAAACTCGGCTCGGTCTGTGCTACGTGTTATTTGTTTAAACGAAATATTTGCAAAATTACCGCACGCGTTTTTATGATTTGCGTCGTCCCAGAATGTTCCGGAAAATATAGATCACCCAAGCGTACTGTGTTGTCGCGCTCAACTTTGGAAAAGCTTCGTGTTAGTTTTCACGATCGTGTTAGTTCTATGATCCTGACGTCTTCTGCGACGTTTTCGAAGCAACGGATGATCGGCGGTGGTGTGGTGTCCATGCGTCATTGGCATTACAGTAGCATCAAGTCTGCTGAAGATGCTCCCTGATTGCTCATCGTCTCAGGGTGGGGGCTCTATGGGCTTACATACATTGATTGTCAGATAGCATTACATTGATAGTACACCCCCCTTGTTCGGGCTGCGTCACGCATTTTAGGCCGGACACATAGATTCTGGTGACGTCGAAAATGATGATGACTTCTGGCCTACATCTTTACCTGCTGTCGCTCTGGTGACCATGACGACAGTAGTAGGTGCCCAACAAGCACAACCTTTCTTTTTAGGAACGAGATCAGAAATCTCTAACGAAAATCACGACGACTCGGATGACAACGATGAGGACATCCGTCGAATACTAGAGCGCTTCGGGGGTTTTCATTCATGTCGAGCACCGACTTCGCCTGATACCAACTGTATTTTTGGGGAAGGTGTATTATGGCACAGCAGTAGCAACTTTGTTGGGATACACGGCTGTGGCACAATTGTAGGAACAGCTGTGTTCGATACAGTAGTATAGCTAGAGTAACAGGCAAACCATGCTGATGCACGCGTGTGTCCCCGTGGGGATAGGGCAGTGGATTTTCGGGCAGTGTGGTGTCCATGCGCCGTTGACACTCATCAGGATTATGCTAGAGCACATTTCTTACCTGATTTGTTCTGCTTGAAGCAGTTTGGAACCACGACACATGTCACTTCAGTGATATCCTCAAACTAAGTACATGACTCTGTGAACTTGATTTAGGTTTTTCTAGACAATTGTTTGCCGGACCTATGTGGACGAAGGCTGTCGCGTTGTCGTTTCCGACGGTTGTAGCCTACCCTCGACAAAACCATGATGTATTTTCATGTTGCGTGGGTTTGCTTATCACACCCGTCGACCTGCCGAGGCGAATCATCCCTTGCAGGGCATACGGTCGTCAAGGTTTTGATTGTGCGTTTGGTTTCTTTTGGATGCATATCCGTGAGAGTTAAATTGCGGACGGCGGTCGTTGCCTGTTATGTTTTTCATGACAGGCCACGAACGACAGTGCGAATTAGCAGAATACCGCAGACATAGTGCGCATGCGTGTCGTGGGTTCTCACAGGTCCCCCCTATTCTCTTGGGTGCCCTTGAGGATTTCGGGGGGATCCCATCGGAATTGAATATTGTTCCCATTAATTCCTGTGAGTTCCCGCTTTTGCGACGGAGACCTGTGTGAAAACACGCAGAATACCGCGGGACACGCTTCCCCCCGCGGCGCACCTGGGGGTTGCAGCGGAGAACCGCGAGATACCGTAGGGGGAATCCTTTTGTTTCATTCATATCTCTAGGGCCCCGCTCTTCTCGTGGTTGTCCTCGGTCACTTTCCTGTGGGGTTACATGGGAATTGCATGTTGTTCTGGGTTTTTGGGTACCCACTGTTACCGTGTGAGACAACAACTCAAAAGTTACTTTCTAAACGAATGATTTATCGACTGACAACAACCATAGTTCTCTGCGTGAACGAGGGTGTTTAAGACGCTATTAATAATAGTTGAAGCTAGCCTAGCAGGATATGTTTTGCATGTCATCACATTGTGCGCGTTGGTGAAACGTTCACACCAATTCAACCGAATAATGTTTTTTCTACTTCATGTTCAGAACACGCGAGTGCTTGTACCTTCCTTTCAGAGAACTATTTGCGGCGGTACGAAAACAAACTTGCGTTCGCCTGTTATTGATAAACCGACTGTGGTAATACATCCCGGGCAGTGGAAAATAAGAAGATACCCTTTCGGGCAAAAGGAAAAGCGGACACGCACGTGCATCGCAGCGGCTCCAATAATCAAACACTCGCCGGCCTCATGTATGTCTACATGTGTATCACAACCATCGCGCACAATAGCAGAACAAGAAGGGATCTAATCGTATTGTAAGTATATTGTTAACTCTCTAAACAGTATTACTGGATGATCAGTAAAGCAAATGACTGAAGTCGGTAGATCTTGATGTGTGATAGAGTAGGTCTGGCTGGAACAGCTACAGTGTCTCGTTCACCACTTTAGGTAAAGAGGATATATCAACCACACCGTAAGCTAATTTTTTTTAGTCCGGTGTATGAAATATTGGCTGTAGCGGCAGCAGTTTGTGGTACGAGTATCATACCCAGGTTCTCCCTGCTCGTCCGCCTCGTACCTTGCTACCCTGTCTGCCGTCTCCTTCCTGCATTCGTATCAGACCCCGTAGGATCATATCCTCCGCTCCACTGTCACGGTGTATGAAATATTGGCTATCATCGTCGGTGGATTGGTGTTAAGGATGTTGATCTGGTTTTCCATCATGCACCTCGTGATTTGTGAACATGTCAAGGACGGTTTACATATCAGGGAATATATCAAACTTGGTGTGTTGCTATCAGACACTACATGTGCGCCCTTGCTTACTGTACCCCGACGAAGGTTAACGGCGATAAATCTTGTTTCGAGCATGCGAGTGGTACGTTTACTTTCTTCTTTGCTTGTTCTCGCTATGAGGCCACACCTACATGCGCGTGTTGTTGGGCTTCCCAATGCATCACAAGTACGAAGACGTGGATTTCCTCTCGTCTCGCTACTGATAGTATTATTAGCCAACATCATACCTTACGTCCCTTCGCCCCGCTGGCAAAAATATTGTCGGACCTCTTTCTACATTTGTTTCGTTGTACAGGCGAAGGCCAACGAAAATACAACCAGGATGCGGGCGGTTCTCGGATTTGTTACGGCGGGTCTGGCCGCTCAAGCGGCCTACGGCAAGGTAGGAGAGTGCTTTCGAGTTTCTCGCGTTGGTCCGTCAACGTACATACACCGCTAAAAGGCAACCCTTTCATGGAATGTCATCTACGGGCTGAATGAACTGAACACCCCGCGGTGATGTGTGTTTCTTTTATCGGCCATCGCTTCGCTTGTCTCCGGGCGTACGTTAGGTGGTACGCCCCCCCCCCCCCTCCCTAGCCGGCAACATATCTCCATCAATATATACATGTACAATACGTTGGCGTTCTTTCCAACTATGGTCGAAACCACGTCGATCATTGGGTGATATAAACAACTAGGGCACATTTTCGTCTTTGTTTGACGAAGACTGTGGCTGGGTCGAGTTGAAAGTCGCTGAAAATTGCGGGGTCGGGAATCATGACTCTCCACAAAGGGAATCATCGTGCAACGTAGTTTACAAGGACAGGCACCCAGACACGAGGTCGTTGCATTGAATGGCTTGCCTCTGGCAGTGGCCACGCCACAAAACACATAACTTGTCATCGACCCTGTCGTCATGGGCGGTTCTGAAAAGAGTGAGACGCATCATTCATGTGGCTCGGCCAAAACCTCACTGTGTTTCGCAACTTGGCGCGAGGGATATCGTCAGGGTCAGTGAAAAACTGACACTGCAGACTCCCACTGTAGGAATCCACTTGTATATGAGGCTATGGCCTTGCAAGACATGGGTACAGCCTCCCCCCCTCAACCTACTCCGTGAATTAAAGTTGCAATGTTCACCGAACATATCGGGGAATTCATGCTTGCGCTACGTCATCATAATGCGTGGTTGCGTGATTTGTGGTAGCGTGTGTGATCTGCTTCATAGACAGCTTGTGGGCAAGGGTTTATCTGGAACCCAATGTGTGGACGCTGCATCTTTCTTCCGCGTGAAAGCAGTGGCTTGTCTGGAGGTATATGTACACCATACGTAAATATGTTTTCTATTGTGACTTGAACACTCGTGCGAAAACACGATCCACCCTGCACTGAAGCTCCCTGTTTTCTCCCTTTCACCGCCTCCCAAATACCACTCATTTTTGTACTTGGTTCCACAGCTGTTTGCCCATGTTCAAGGTGTGAAACACGTCGAACACAGGGAAGGCGTCGGCAGCGAGTTCGTCAACGTGCTAAAGGAAGGGTCCGCTACACCCAGCGACGTGCATGATGTGTTGGTCGTGCCTGGAAACAACCGCGAACTTCAGGATGTATTGGTTGAGCTTACCTTTAAGGTCTACAATTTCGTGGTCTCTATTTCTATAGAAATTTTCGTCGCCGTCGCCATGTCAATACAGAAACCATTGGATTCGGACCCTAGTCAATTGTCTTCACATGATGTGACAGAACTCGCTTCTGTCGGTGTTGATGGTATCGGCATGTTGGTTGCCACCATTCCTGACGAATTCCTCAACGACGACCAGACAGACGTGTGCGACACGTGCACAATCTTAGCTATTGCGGGAAACTGCATCGCTGGAGAATGCCAAGGCTACGACCAGGACGCCACGAACAATGATTTCATGGCCAAGGTTAGTCCGCAGAAGGTCAAGAGCTGTTTTACCTCACAGGGTACACCTATGACCCAAACTCCTTGTCTTTGACGGAGCTCCTCGACGGGAAAGCCGTGCATGATTTACGCATGTGAATATTACGATAAGAAAACGAGTACCTAGCTCATAAAAATTGCGCATCGAGCCTAGCTCAAATTGTTTTCACCGTCTAGTGCGAGGTACGAACTCAACTTGTCACGAGACGAACATCACAACCTTGGCGTGCTATATTGTCTTGCCGCCTTACGGTCCCTCAAAAAGGCCACATGTTCCTGCCATGCTTGATATTTTCGGGTTATTTACTCACTGCGTTTGAAAGCATATTTTGTCAGTTAGATCCCATCCTTCATACTAGTTCTTGAGCCCTCGATCTGCATCAGATACTAACGAGAGTCTTTACTACTTGTCCGTTGTTCGCTTCCCTGCCGAACAACAGGTAGTGGGTGACCCCCACATGGTCGGCCTTCTTGGCCAAAGGATCGACTGGTCCGGCGTGGACAGCGCCTGGTACTGCCTGCTCAACGACGGACCCGACTTCCACGTCAACGTGCGACTCAGCGCCCCCATGCCGGAGGAATTCCCCGACAGGCAGCTCATCTCCGCCGTCAGTGTACTCTCCGATGATGGCCACAGCTCTCTTGTGGTAGAGGTCAAGGACCCGTACACGACCTCCACTAACGGCTGTACCAAGGATTCATCAGTACCCTGTTTGGCCGACGGGGGCCTGCGCATCCTTGTTGATGGCAAGGAGCCGACCAACCTACAAACCCCCGTCGTGAATGTCCGTCTGCCGGGGAGTTCGCCGATTGTTGTGTCCGCCACGAACCTGCCGGCTGAGTGCCGCCCGTTCGGCGGTGATCGCATTTGGGCGACTCTCTTCCACGATATGATGGTCAACAAACGCAACCTTCGCTTGGATAGCGTTTCATTTGGCGAGTGGATTCTCCAGCCTAACACCCTCGCGGCGCCAACTTGGTGTGCCAAGTATATCGAAGAAGAGGGGCCTGCTGGGCTTCTTACGACGCGCTCCGAGCATGCTACCATCCGCGTCGAAACCGAGAAGACCTCTGTTAGGATCAACGTCGGGGTCAACTACCAGGATCTTGAGACTGCCGGCGATGGAACAGTGCTGGTGCCGGAGCTGGAGTTCTGGCAGGTAGACCTCGGCTTCGACGGTCTCAATCTGTCAAACAAGGTAGCCGGGCTGATGGGTGATACCTCTCGCTTTGTTCTCGACGACGAAGGTATTCCGGTGACCAGCGGTCTCGGTGCCCTGCACGGCCCCGTGGAGAGCTACCGTGTGGCTGGTCCCTTCGGTCGAGACTTCGAGAAGCTGCACGGGTGAGCGCGTCACCGCCCGACATAAGCTCTGGGTTGCAGTGCGCCCATCTGCCATGGGACACTCGATTTGTGACCGCTCGCTCCCTGTTACGTGAGCTCTGGGAAGTGAGCTAAGTGAGTTGTCACAGAACTCGTGTATGGAAACCAACAGGGAGCTTGCATCGCAGTCACCATTTCCAGTACGAACCTCATGAGACATTCTATCTCGACCACTATGTAGCTTGCAAATATGAAAACAACATTGGTTTATATTGTCGCAAATATACTGTGTAGCATTCGTAGGGGGTAGGCGGGGGTACAGGACGTATCGAGAACGGAACCTGCCGTGTACTTCTGTTTAATATACGCCAGTTAAAATCGAATATGTTCCTACTTTGTTGCACACAGTAGGAACGTTTCGAGCATATATTACATCGTTCGAAACTTGCGTTCTACTGTGTAGAATAGTTCGGGGTTGAGAAAGTGTTATGTTTAAGTATTGGCAGCGGGATATATGAAGGTTAGTTGGTTTCAAAGTAAATATAACTACTCTATAGTAAGGAAAATTGCCTACATCACTTTCGTACAACGTGTAGCCCCGGAGGGTTCGCCTACGGCCGGCCCTGTTTGAACGGTGTACGTGCATGTTTGTTGGTGTTGTATTGATGGCTTTCATAGAAGGCATCCATCGAACCCACGACCGAAACGGAGAAACACCCGTCGCGTCGCCCGCAGCAACACGGGTCACTACCGTGTTTGGCATAGTGTGCACTGCATTATGTTTTCTCTACGTACATGCGCGCGTGGTTCGTTCTTCGCAGAAATGTCATGTTACCACTGTAGTTCAGACATGTTTCAAAATTGTCTTCCCCACTCCCGCTGAACACAGTGAACATGCGGGAGCCTAAAAAATTAGGTATCCTTGCATGGCATGGTCGGGGAGAAAGGGCTAGCGGGAACTCTTCGTTGCTTGGGAACGGTCTGTCGCTTCGGACTGTTTCAAGTCCAGGCGAACTAAACAATTGCTAGTTGGGTTGACGGAAACGGAGATGGCGTCAAAACAGTCCAGCTCGAGCGTGCTACAACACTCCATCAATAAACTAATAATGTATTTCGATAACATGGTTGTTGTCCCAATTGCGATACATGCTAAGGGCAGGGTCAAGTAAAGTCCAGAAAGGTGGGGGAAATATTCAGTGTGTGCCTTTTAGCATGAACTGTTGAGTAGTCGGAATGGGTTAGTTTGCAGATTTCTGTCAACAGTCACAAACACGCCTGCGAGGTCATCACTTGTAACGTGGACGTCATTGCCGATTCGTGAAACCAAGCGGGTATCTGCAGTTGTCTCAGAACGCTTAAGCTCTCCATACGGAAAATGATGACTTCCAGTCAGGCGTGGACGATTGGTTCGAATGGGGAAGGTGCGAAGGGGAACATAATTGTAAAACCTTTGTCCCCTCACAGTACCCGACATAAACGTGTGGATACATTGGACACCACGCGTGTGCATTAGTATTCACGAAGGCGTCCAAGCACCTACGTGTACATTGGTATATGCATCCAGGAAGGCGTCAGATGCAACCAGGGCATGGGAAAAGGTGCCGAGAGTACTTATTTTGTTGAGGGTGAACTTGCCTTTGAAAATAACGTAGCAATATCGTATCCCGGTCGCCCGATGCGGCGGTTAAAGAAGGAGAACAACATTGATATTATATACTGTCGTGAACGTCCGGTAAGATCAGAGCGCCTAGTCGAACCAATGCGTATGCAGCCAGTAGGCCGATAAAAAGGGCACATAGGTCGAAACGGCTGCTCGTTGTTCATGGTGAGCTGGAAAGCGTGGAGAGTTAGACTTCGGTGGTAGTTTACGCCTTTTGCGAAGGGCATGAGATTCTGACAATGCATATTTACTTGAATATCCGAGAAGGGCTTCAAACCTTCGCTTTTAGAAACTCGACCAACCAAAAGGCAGGTTATACGGGGGCAACAACCGACTTTCAAGATGAAGGCGCGGACCCAATTGGCTTAGGGGTCAAGCTCGACGCCCTCCACCGAAACATAGACAGGGGCTAGGTACCAGGAGTGTGGCAATGTTTCTGACTTGGTGATCTTCCGCACACACTTCCGACTTGTCGTGAACCCTTCGTTCGGAGATCCGATTACGCCCAGTTATCCTGTGTCTCGAAAGGGATAATTGTTTTCAATGATTCTGCTTGAGAAAGTGTTGTTCACGGTAACTTGACTCAACCCCCAACCACAAGATGCACGCTGGCACAACAAAAATCAACAACCCCGACGAAAACCGAGGTGCCGGGATCTCAAACAAAGCACCCCCCGTTTGCGCGACCGTCATTTTTCCAATTTTTCTGTGAACACAAACTTGCGCGAAATTGTGCAGACCCTCACGACAATCTTGCAAACCGCTGGCGGTGCAACAGCAGGGGGGGAAGTCGAACTGATACGAATCCTATCTACCGACTACTTGTATCCTCCCGCCATGTACTCAGCGTTTTGAGCCGAAACTGAAGAGTGGCTCGGTCGGTTTGTCGGTTTTTTCCGAAAACGTCGGTCGGTTTCGGTCGGTAAAAAACAGAGATAAACCGAAGCCGAAACCGAACCTTTCGTGGTCGGTTTCCGTTTTTTCGGCCGGTTTCTCGTCAAAACCAAACAATTTTTCAGTATTTCGAAGGGTTCGGCGAGCATGTGTTGGTATTATGTGAGATTATCATATGGAGTCAAGTGTCCTTGCTGTAGTACTCGCGTCTGCTGCACCACACGGTACAGGCCGGTGTACGCGATCATACTGACGTGCTTAGATTCTCCAGCAAACTATAACTACAGGTACATCAGATGCTACGATGTAGAACATTTAGATGGATAGTGCGCGGGTATTTGGATGGGTTGTGATAACGTAGATGACATAACGTGTCAGTTTCGTAGTTACGCTATGTATTTTATGAAGACACAAGTACTATTGTAGGCAGAGGGCGACATTACGACAGTTCAACGGGCGAAGAAGCCAGCACTGCCGTCTAGCCTCGACATGATGTATCCCTCGCAGTCACACAGCGCATCGTGCCCTGTGCGACTGCTGCTGCTTGCTGTCACTGCTTCTTCTGTGTGCCTTGCTGCTGCTATGCTGCCATGCTGTTGCGGGATATGGGCTGCGTGTTGGCTGTGTCGCGTGTGGCGTATTCATACTAAATATAGAGGTTTTCATACAGATATGAAGGCGTTATCGGGGTAGGGAGACAGGGAAAAACAAAACCACGGAGAAAAACCGAGTCGGTTTTTCGTTTTCGTGGTTTTTCTCCAACCGGAGAACCGACTGAAAAAAGATTTTCGGTTGGAAAAAATCGACCAAAAAACGACTTTCGGTTTTCGATTCACAACAATGCGTGTACTTGAACAACGCACCGTCGACTGCGACAACAAAAGCATGTTCCACAGGAGGAAGCTTTAGCCAGTCATTCCTATGTAGACCTATCGCTGACCAGCAATCCCTGTTTTAACCCTTTGAAGGCTGTAGTCCCGTTTGGAAGACAAACGACTTGGAATGCTATTACTGGAGACCATAGACGTAATATTGTTAAAAAAAAAATGAGTAAATATATAGGTTTTTGTTGGCACCGTAGTCCCTATTTACTACGGCCCCCCGTAATAGTGGTTTGCGCCAAAAACGAGACGGCACTCCTAGAAAGGTTGTACGGTATATCCCAGGTCACAGATATAACCAAAACATGGAGTCATGCCGACCAATAGTTACGCGTATTTGCTCTAGTAAGTGTCGGCTCACAATAGGGTCACTCCTTTGACTTTCTATTTTCTATTACTTGGTGGGGTGAGGAAGGAGTTTGACCGATGTCCGTCAGGTTAAGACCCCAACTGCATTGAACTATTGGGTTGTTTGCCGTGACTTATATCTTGCGTTCTCCCAAATACCATAGTCTTTCTTCCGACTACATATGGCCTATTCAGCGATTCGCGTCAACGTAGAAACCTTCAAACATTGGACGACAGGCGACCTGTGCAAGCGAGTTGTTGGCGTGTCGCTATGTACCTGCGTAGGAGGTACTGCTGCAGAAACAAACGAAGAACGATTAGTTGCTGCTATGTATGAACAATTAACAGTAGTCCTACACAGCAGTAGTAGCACCATGGTGCTAAGAGATCGGATCAGGTGGATATCATCCATTCTCGTCGTTACCAAAAGACGTACGTACCTGCACCGTCATCGGTTCTCGGATTGAAGCTATTACACTAATGTCAAACCCAAAGACACCGACATCGGGCGAGAGCGTGGGCGTTCGACATTTAGGGGAACGAACACAGGAATATCACCACCAGCAGAGCCCTGCAAGTGCTACGATAGGAGGCCTCGGTCTTGTTTATTGTGGCTGGGAGACTCGTCTTCGCAGGAGGAACCTGTTTCTTGTGTTCGCCTCGAAGAGACAAAATTACAACCTCCGTGCTGGGGCGCACACACCGCTGCGCTGTTTTCGGTCACTTCGCTCCCCATTTGTTTGGGGCGTTTCGCACCAAATGAGTTTGTTTGCCCGCAGGAGGTAACACCATGAAAGTGCGGCTGAACACTTTCACAACACAAAAGTTAATGTTATGATTAATTTATTAATAGTTTTCATCAGGTAAACGAACGTTTTTTTGCGATGATCGAAAAATCGAAATACTTTCATATTCGCGACAACAATACAAGCAAGCCTCTGGTATATAGCACGTTTGTTTGGCACCTTTTGCACGAAGACGATACTGATATCTGCCGACATCGACAACATCTAGTTCTCGACCGAAGTTTCCTCAAACGCGACGTACATGGTGATAACTTCAAAATGCGCACAGGGCCGCTTTTATGTATTTTGCGATTTCGCGCACACAAAGCTTAGGTGCAGCACAAGAGTCGAAAGATTCTTGTAAGAATGTGAAGACCATTTTGAATGCGGTATTGCTGTACTGGAGTGTGTTCTCTGCGTGAGTCAGAAGCAATAAAATCAGCCCCTCTGACAGCTGGCGGGAAATAGCGATGCGAACAATGACAACTTTGGTTCGATTAATCGCCCCACGAACTAAACAGCAGCACGAGTTGGGTCACGGTTCGGCCGTACGATACAACGCCACGCGGACAACAATTTGAATCATCTCCTGACAATGGAGTGGTTATTCCTGGAATAGTCACCCTGACACGTACGTTTTCCCGAAATGCCTTCACAAGGAGAGTGACGATCTTTCTTGCGGGAAAACCAACAATTCTGCACTTGCCCTTCGGTAGTTGAAGGCAGTATATACAGCAGTACGACTGCCGTTGTAGATATGACAGGTTCGGACAGCTGTACATTCGGATATCTGAACAGCACTCCAGATACACCGCCTGCTGTACTCGGGGCCGGGGACGTTCTCTTTTTTTTTCCCCTTTGAATCAGAGTGTAAATTTGAGGCAACGTCAGCCGCCCTGGAGCAACCACAGAAGGTGAGAGTCGCATCACTTATCAGTTGATTATGGAGGACTGTGTAGCACGAAATGCGGTCGATTCCGGCGCAGTGTGAACTCATGGACTACTATACACGGTGCTGCCGTGTGCTCGTGCTCACTATGTGACGGTTCTAGATCAAGAGTAAAACCCGCAGCTGTAACGTATCTGTGGCAGGTGTCATTCGTCGTCAACGTGCCGTCGGTTTCCCCGGAAATTCACATCGGCTATCGTTCCAATAGTTTTTTCTGACCATGGTACACCGATTCAGTATCGGCCGAGTGCCAAAAAGGACGCTGGCGGGCTGGCTTGCCTTGTGCTACGCGCGCAACGTGAAGGGCGTCTAAGAGTGAAGAGGAAAACTAGGCGACCTTGGTGAACTGCTGCTAAATGGCGGAGGGGTCAAGACCGATGATTTCGTTATAGAGCTCGCAAAATCCAGAAGGGCAACAGTCCGACGTTTGCATTCTTGTTTTTTTCTACACTAACTGCCCAGTTTTTTTTTCCATCATGCTCGAATCATAGCATGAGATTTTGTGCCGTATCGACCTTTTCGACGTGTGCGCGCGTGTGTATTTGTGTTAGTGTGTTTGTTGTAAACTTTCACACGTTCGGAGTCGTCAACTCACCAAACTAGCTCTGATCTACGAATTTCGATATTATCAGACTCCATTTATTTTATGAGGATGTCTACCTGGAATAGACGTTCGTGTGTTTGCATTACCTATTCCGAGCGCTGTACGTTACCGATTTCCGCAACGCCGGTATCTGCAGAAGCGGGCGCTCTTGACCTAACGTGTGAGTGACTTGTCCCGTTGCAAGCCATCGCGAGTTGATGTCGTTTTTATCGTGGTACTGGTATGTTTTGAGGGCGTCAGGATTCGATTATGTTGCCGTTTTGTGTCGTACGAGGGCACAAGGCCTACACAGCGCATGTATCAGGCAGCATTGCCTCATCTACCTCTATACTACTGCTGCAGTACTCGCCTCCAGTGAAGCCTTTGCGGACCACATATACTTGCACACAAGAGAGATGCTGCACACTGTCTCTTTTTTTTCGCTTTAGCGGTATAGATATATTCTTCCCTTTCTTCTTGGAATTCGAATTGGTCGATGTTGGATACGACAACATCACGAGAACCCACCGCTTGGAATTTGAAGTGGTCGATGTTTGATAGGACTACATCACGAGAACGCACCGCGAATGAACAGCTTTCCCGACCGAGTGAAATATGGAACTATCTAATGAGTAAGTGCAGGTGGAAGACTATGTATGGTGGAATGTGCACAGATGTGTCAATCGCATCATCTCTTGTACGTGGTATCTATTGGCATCATCGAGTAATGTCTTTGTCATATAATGTGGTGTCGTGTTTGACGTTGTTAGTTGTTTGCCCCTCGACAGTAACAGTCGCAAATCCTATTTTGGTTGAACCGAAGCAGTCTCCGCTAAACTACTGTTCCCACAGACCCCCAAAGACACACAAACAAACAAACAAACAATCTCCATACATGCCTCGAGCGCACCCCGCTCTTGGACGCTGTGCATCGACCGTAAGTGTCGGATGTAGTTTGCGTGTAGAGTACACCTGCAATTTTTGCGAAACAAACCAGGCACGCTGATTGACAGAATGCGCAACACAAGAAAACACCATCATCATCTTGTTATCAAAAGAGTAATGTTGTCGGCTAAAACCTACGGTGTCTACTTGAAACATATGGAGTCATAGCACACGCTGCACGCTTTGTAGATTATTTTGCTTCATCTGAACAGTACTCTCCAAATTGACTGCACTTGACACGCACCACTGTTGATCGGGCGACCGGCCAGGATTGAGACGCGCCTGATGTACTTCGTCGCAGGCGCACACGACTCGCACCGACTACTGAAGTTGTAATTCGCGTTCTTCTCTGTCGGCTGTTTTTAAGTCGCGGCGACGAGGGTCAGGGGCACAGCTGTAAATATGCCCTCCCACCATGTGATCCAAACAACTAATTATGGTGTTATTCCTATGTCCCCACCGTCATATAGTGCCCAGTTGATGCTGGCAAACGTGCGAAAACACCGATGACATTGATGAGTGCACAGCAATACTCGAGTGCCCCCTTAATCTCGAGAAGCTTCATTATCTGCGTCCTATCTCTTTGAATCCAAAGTCATCGACGATTCACTCTTCCTTGAGTGGCACCTGCAGGACCTCCACTTTCTACGGGAGCGCGCATTTTGTCCTGATGGGCGCATACCTCTCTCAATCGGGCCTTACCGCTTACCTAACGATGCCTGCATCACCACCCGTGGGGCGCGAGATGTGGGTATCACGTGCTATGTAAGCCCTCAAAAGCAGTAAATCCCTTTACCAGAACTGAAAAGGCCTGGCTCCTAAAACTGAAAAAGCTACGGAATGGGTTTTGTTCGATGTTTAACACTATGCCTCAAGGTCGCCGGCGTTGTTGGTCAAAATCGAGAAAACCGCATCATTGCTCCGCTTCCGTATTCGCGACGACATCGCACACTTCAGTGATCGATTGGGAAAGTGTACAGCGCTACGTAGGTACGACGAGCGTCGTTAATGTGGTGCTGGGCTTGGAGCGTGGCCGGTACGTTTTACTAGGGTTGCAGCCGATTTTACAAATCGGAAGTGAAACAACCCTGCTCGAGGAGTATGTATCAAACTCCAGGACTACGTAGTAGCATGATTCTTTCGTGACATATTTTCCTCGATATCTCCCACACGTTTGACATCCAATACCTCTCGCGCGTTTATCGTCCTGCTACAGATAACTGGATTGACTCCCAACGTCACAGTAATAATATTGCGGAAATCCAGTTCGGATCCATGAAGGTTCCCTACAGCACGCAAAGGATAATTTCACGCGGACAAGTAGAACCTATGAAGGCGAAAGCAAGGTTTGCGTTTCAATTTGGGAACAAAAACAGCGAATAAGGCAGTGGAAATACATAGCGAGAAACAGCGCGGTACCATATCCAGCACTCGGTCAACCTATTCCTGCATAGCCCCGTGTACCAGCTTCTCATCCCGCAGCCCCTTGAAGGTTATGGTAACGTACAACACTGTCTCAGAACGACAGCGCGGGGTAGAACAGAAAAGGCGTGAAGCCCAAAGAGCAGTAGTGCCACGTTAGATGTCATGCACAAGTAGAGGGAGCTGTCGCAAAAACCCGACTCTAACTCACTATTGCTATTCTAGTACAGAACTGGACACTACTTGCCCGAACAAGGGAGCGAGGAGTAGTAAATGCTGATGCCAGTATCACGCATCTGAACCGGTTCCCTCTATAACCGTCAGCATTAAAAGCACCGGTGTTCATGCCGTCGATTCTGGGCTAATACTGCTCATCCCCGTTCGTGATGTCACCGCCTCCCCCCCCCCCCCCCCCCCCCAATATCTCCACCTTGCACTCGCGACGGCTGTCGGGACGTCGGCGCAGTGAGCTACGGCGCCGCTGAGGTTTCACGCAGAATTGCACCTGACACCGGGAATATTTCCCCCTTTCCAAAATTCGTCATACGCAGGTAATTCGAGGAGCCGGGCAAGTGTGGCAGCCTTTCCTTCCCTCCATGAAAATCACCCATGTCAATGCGGTTTCGCCATGATGGACATGGACCTTGGCTTGTGATTGCCCTCCCCACCCTCACCCGCCGTGGCATTTCCTTGCGCCGGCTCTCTTCCGTTGTTCACTATTTCGAAGTTTGATGTCTTTTGCCATCGATTGTGATCTGTTCAGTATGATGGTTCCGTTGTTCCCCCTTTCTGGGCGTTTGCCGGCGCCTTACATTCAATTACGGTCGCCGTAGTGAAAATCGCGTGCACGACGAACGAGGACCACATCCAGGAGTACATACCCACCACCACGTTCGTTTTATCTTGTGACACCAGCATGCGTCCTAGAGTTATCCGAAGACTAGAGTGCAAGGGCAGCGGGATCGTAGAGAGAAGGACGACCAGAAGGTGTAACTTCTTCAATACAAACAGTAACGTCAGCACCAGCAGTATCCCCCTCTGCTGACCGTAGCTGTGAATATGATTGCGTATCAGTCGATTGTATGTACGATCAATATCATGTACTCGCAGAGTCTTCGGCGCAAACCGATGCAGACCACGGTTGCTTCCGTGTGTAGTAGTAGGTAATGTATATAGTGAACTCGTACGGTTTCAGACGATAGCGATCTACTGGAGGGACTGCTGCGCAGTTTGTGATCGGTAGACGTCCGCCGTGCAAGTTGTGACGCACCGAACAAGTGCCTCTCTCGTAGGTAGCATTTTCTCACAGCAGTCCGTACCTGGTACAACAGCAGGGCGGTTCCCCTCTTGCACGATCGCAAACAGATACAAGTATATGCGTGCATTCAATACGGGGGGTGCGAAAATGCTGTCAACTCCTGCTGTTGCAGTAAACCGTACGAGCACAGACGCCCTTGTGAAGCCTGTACGCCACATGCTGTTTTACGGATCTGCTGGAGGTACTCCTGTGGTACTCGGACAGCAGAAAGGGATACAACGGCAGTAGTACGTACGGTAGAGCTGTAGTTATGTTGTGATGCAGTAATCTTTCAGGTATCAGGTGTAAAACTGTACCAGTAGGCGACAAGACGTACTTGTAGGTGGTAGAGTACTCGCATCGCCAGAGAGAACAAGAACCATTTGACCCAACACGACAACATACACGCGCACCTGCTACATAAAAACCCCTCCCTCTTTCCTCCGTGCAGGCCTTCTTGCAGTGAATCTGGAAGCGCTCCCTGGTGAGTATAGGTTCCACCCCGCCACGTCAACGTTCTGTGTACCACCAGCCGAATGCCCATATTGTGAAAAATTCCTCCACTACTAGCAGCTTGCCTTGCGCCTCTTCCCCTCTGAGTTGCTGCAAACGTCTGTGGTTGTATTGTACCCGCCTTGTTCAGTCTCACAGGCAGAGGATAGCGGCAGAATGTAGCATGCCAACCTAGTTGCGCCGCGCGTACTGATCACGCCGCGCGTACTGTCCTGCTGACTGGCCAAACCCGATGGAAAGACTAATGGGAACACCCAATGACCATATTGTCGTATTGTGATATAAACGCTACTCTGAGCGTAAACATAGAGATTGTTTAACGTTTAATGTGAAGACCATACGAGCCTCATGTTTACGACCATGATGTTCTGGGCGATCGGGTAAGACCATGAAAGCGCGGCCAGGCCAAACCTGCGCGTTTACTCAAAGGGAACGTACTTTCCTAGGCTGCATTTGTCGTTTAATGGCCGCAGCATGCAGCCGATAGAGATTGTGTATCGGGCGAATATCGTGTTAACCGTGGGTGAAACGCTGTAACGCATAAATCGTGTTCTTCGTGGGTGAAACGTTGTAATCCACATACATGGCCTCTTGAACAACTTCTTCGTGGAAAACGAGCCCATCGCGCCACCGGCGGATGTGTTCGACGGTATGGACTCTACAGGGGGGCTGTGAGTGATATGGGCCGTTCGCCTCAGATGAAATACCGGCAATGTGTTTAAGGGGGGTGTTCCCCAGTTGCTTGATTTGTTGCGCAAAGCCAAACCGGGGTCGTCGCAACATGTACGTAGAAACAACGTTCATGCCACGCCTTTTCAGGCAGTAGGCGATGGAGAGAGAACACACGAAGCGGTCGTATAAGGAGCCAGATATTCGGCACTGCCATGTAGTCTACATCACTGTGCCGTGTGAAAATACACGAACATGGTATTACGGGGGTCTATAGTTAACAGGACCTATGGCATACATAAAAATCTATGTATTTAGTTATTTTTACTAACAAAATTTCGTCCTGTTAACTATGGACCCCCGTAATAGCGACTTTGCTCAGATAGTATTCGGTAATAACGTTGCTGCATGCCATGAAAGAAGGCCCTCTCTGAATCAATTTTAGGTCCCTACTGTATAATTAATGTTGAAAACGGGTTAGATGTCGCACACTAAGACTATGTACCGGATATGTGGGGTGTGTGTATCCCCTGCACCAGCTGTCCGATCAAGTACGCGGTCGTCCGTCGCCACCAACGGTTAGCCTTGCTCAACGACTTGGATATGTTTTCTCATTGGAACCTATTGATATATCAATCAGCCTCGATTCCTATTGATTCTCGATCTTTTGATTTTACCATTAGTGGTTGATCCGCGTGTTTGAGGCGAACAATACAGCATACGTGTTCGGTGCGCGCTCGTTTTACAATAAAACCATCCGGAGGGCCTGGTTGGCATTTTTGCGATACTCACGATCCCGCAAAACCTCGAGGCAGGGTATCAGCGCATTCAAAATGATACCCGACGCAGACGCCAAACGCGGATGGTGTTCCACTTCAGCAATACCCGGTGTAGGCCCGGCCTGTGATATATTCGAATAAAGGGCCGAAGCCTGACCCAGCCGGCGAGATTCCAAGTTCACCGACCGTCGTCCAAGCCCGGTTCGCGAGATTCCATCACGCTAGGCATCTGCCCGGTCTGGCGTGTGACAAACTCATGTCATTTTCGCGTTTGTCTTCGAGCTGTGGCTGCTCCTCCTCACAATTTCGAGGCCACAACCTGCTCGTTAGCCCGCACGCAGCGCTATCTTTGGGTAGCCGCCCGTGGTCCACGAAGCAGAGTCTGCCATGTTTCTATACCGAACTTCGGATACCGTTGGTCCACGTGGGTTGCGTAGCGCCTTGATAAGACGTAATTCGAGACACGACAAACGTCACGCACCGTTATTGGGTTTGAATTTGGGAAAAGATAAAACAATTGACGTCATGAATCGTGATTTTGGTTGTGATTCACGACACAATAACCACGATTCATGACAAACATGTGACGAATGGTGTTTTTTTTTCCGTTAGGAATAGCCCTGAATATAAGTACTAGTTTGTTCGCTCTGTGCCCTGAACGCTCCTCAGCATTTCTTAGCCTTGTTCGTTTCCGTGGTTTGAGCTAGCGCAAGATGAGGTTCACCTCACGGAGTGAAAATGCCTCATCGTGATCCCCGAGCCCGACTGCGTCAGGAGCAACCTCGGGCGTGCATGAACCGTGCCTCGGCTGCCGGGTGCCGGGTGTGCTGTGCTCCGTGTTCACAGAAACAATTGAAATACGTCAGATGTCAGTTAGACCAGTTCAATGGTTGATCCTTGATTTATTCCTGTCTTGTTGCCAATTATTCTGGTTGACGGCCTACCTTTGCCCTGTCAAACATACTTTTGGCCGTCAAACACACTTCTGAAATACAATACGTTGTTTGGTTTAGCGTTGGGTTGTCCTTGACAGCTGTCCATCAAGGGGAAAATGTGCCGTCAACCGATATCTATGCGGTAAAACAATTGTGTTTTCGATGCCAGCATCCAGACTGGGCCTCTTGTGCTTTAGCGGAACCAAAAGGGCCGCCGCCACGGCGGCTTTCGAAAGTCTATGACGGCCATAGTGTGAGAAATATGGGCTGGGGTAGACGGCCTCGAGTGCAGCCGTTGAGCGTGCGCTGAGTTTAGACCGTTGCAGAAACGGCTGTCGAATAACACTTCAAGCTAGTTGAACTTGTGAGAGCACAGAGAACGATCTTCAGATTTTCGTAGGCTAACGTATAGCTGTAAAACGAACGTCGCGAGCTTCTGTGATCGCTCTGCACACCGAGCGGCCCGCCTCCGTAGGGTCAGAGAAGATGGGGTGTTTGGTTTCGACCGACTCGGATGAGCCTACGCCGAGAGGGGAACAGTGCGTTGGTGAAGGTGCAAACCGTGTCTATTTTTTATTTTGTACACGCAACAGGCACTGTCGCATGATGCGTGTAGTTTCAATTGTCTTGTGAAGGCCTTCTCCTTTCCCGTATAACCGCCAAGAAAAAAAACGTAAATGATGAGCGATTACGTGTGGGGGTTACGACGAGGTACGATGACGAGGTCGTGTTTCATTTACCCCCTCGCGCACCTCCTCTCACAGAGTTGGCCAGTTTGCGATTTGTTTCGTTGCTGACCCTCGAGGATGTTTTATGCCTTTCCTTGGTGTGGGCCATCGTGCTCCCCAGCCACGATGTCTGTGCCGGGGCGGCCTCACGCGTGCATGATGTGATACTGCTGCCACTGCTGTTTTACCGTGACTCTGCGACTGCTTCCGCTACGCATCGCCGCTGCGGTGCTGCTGTACCGATGCTGCTCACGCATCTCTCCTCGTGGAGCAGGTCAGCCTGCGATATGTTCCGTTTCTGAGCCTCGAGGGTGTGACTATACATTTCTTCGTCATGCCCCACCGTTCTCTCCAGACTACCGTGCTCCCTGGCCTTGAGCGTGATTGACGTGCTACTGCTCCTGCTGCTGCCGTGGTTCTGCTGATGCTCTGGAGCTTCTGCTGCTGTTATATTATTTTGCTGCTGCTGCGGTTACTGTATGTCTGCAACATGGGCTCGCTGTCGACCCGTATCGGCAATGCGTCTCCCCCCATCTTGTAGATGAAATACGGATCCATCTCTTATAAAAGCTAGTGCGAGTACCGTTTCGCAGTTGATATGCATCCTCCTCGTGGGAGAGGATTCAGTCGATGTTAGTGTTGGTATGATGCGTACCTGTACGTTATGCGGCTGTTGCTGCTGCTGAGCTTCATGCACGAACGTAGTCGCCAGCGCTCTGTACTGTCGATGAGCTCGGTCGACTGCTGCTCAACTAACTTTTTTTGTCTATATGTATACCAACTATACACGTCAATTTCGCCGGCTGTAGATTCCTGTGGGGAGCTGTAGTAGCAGTCCGCAAGTCTAGTGCAAACGTTCACATAGGGGTTGCTTTTAGACTCATTTTGTGCACCCCAAATGTCGAGAAAGTTTAACCACCTGTGCATTTCTTAGTAGAGGTGTAGGCCCCCGTGAACAACCTCCCCGCGGTCAATCTCGATCTAAACACAAGCTGCTGCGATTAATCTCTAACAAGTAACCGTCGCTCTCCGGTGAGCACGAACCAGATGAAGTTCTAAACGCAGCCTGTTTAGATAGCGATGGTATTTCCTGTTCCGACAATACACATCTGGTAATTAGGGTGACCGAAAACCCGGAAACCAGGGGACGCTTGGGTGCCAGCGTCCCTTTATCGACACGCGTTGTATTTCGTTTTTGCTTGAAATTCTACGTTTCGGTAAATTCAGCGATACTTGAACCTGAATCTTGTCGGGTGCGTGGCTCGGTCGTTTAGTGAAATAAACGTCCACCCATCTCAGAATCCTCACAACAGCAACTGCGCTCGCGGAAACTATCCGTGCGATGGTCCCACGGCCAACGCTCTAGCTCGTAGTCAGGTGTGGGTGCGTTGGAGGTGAAATCCATCACCAACTCGATACGCTACAGCACCCAACGCGACAAAGTCTCATGTATTGCACCTAACGAGCCCAGTCGGTCAGCCAGCAGGGTGCAGTCACCTTGTGAACTCGGCCACGAGAGCCCATAACGGCATTGCGCCTGTTTCGCTGGGCCATGACTTGCGAATAACCTTGGGCACGAGCCTGGTCAGCCTTGTGTGCTCGTGAGTTGTGGCATAGCCTGAGCGGCGGGACTGCCCGACCCCCTACAGTCTTGTACCTAAATTCCCTAAAAAACCCCGAAAAACAAAATTGCGTGGTAAGTTTTCGTTCCCGAAAAATAGGATAGTCAAAATACTGAAAAATTCATTAAAAACATTCCTCGTTAAATGGATCCTTTCAAATCAAGATCGCAAAGAAACAACGTTACGTCTGGACGCCGAACGGACGTTTCATAACATCGGCTGCCGACTGCTGTACAGTACTGATATTAATAGTGCAAAGTACGATATAGTAGTTTGAAAAATTCTGCCAAGCACGTTTATTGAAACAATCGTACGTTTAGCAGTACAACGAATATCAGCTGTTCGAAAAAACAAAGATATGGTCCAGGCAAAACAATTTTTCTAATGGGGGTTTGTGTTTTTTTCTCCGTCATTTTTAATAATGGATAATTGAAAAAAAGCTCTCCCGAACCGCGCGGCCAAGAGGAGTCCAAACGGTCTTGTAAACGACATCCGTGAACAGGTAGGCACGGTTTTCGATATTTATAAACATTTCCATGAAACTACCCCGAAATGTTGCCGAAACAAGAATTATCCGAATCGTAAAAAAGTAGATCTTAGAGACGACGCCCAGCGCATACCTGATTTGTCGAGAAGACACATGTATGTATACAGGAGTAGTTGAAAGAATGTATCATACGTATGTATATCCACGATGATACATCTATCCATATACGATAATATACATGTCGTATACACCATGAAGATTCATGAAAGGCTTTTCTCGTCCCACAGATTTGTTTCGAAAATACATACAAAATGGCCATGGGTCCAGGTCGAATTCATCTGAACCCGGGAGTTTCTCGACATACAGCAGTGTACCATATGTTCGCTAGAATCCCTACAGCTGGAGCGGGAAAAAGTGTATGATATTGAACTGGGGAAATCTGGGGTTTGTGGAGAGGTATTGAATGGTTGGCATACTGGGACAGAGGAGATGGGTAAGAGGTGCATGGAGTTGATGACGGGTGCAGTTGGTGGAACCAGGGAGACTCGTTGGTCCATCCCACAGTTGGGGTGTTCCCGACGTTCCTGAGCCCCTCACATTTGGAACTCAATATCTTACCCTATACAGTACTTGGCACAAGTTCGTTCGGGCCATCCGACCGGCACTTGTATGCGCTAGTCCTAAAACAAATATACGAGTAAAATTTTCATCCTAACTGGTAGTTCCGCACTTATGGAACTCAATTGGTAAGAAACATTTCGCCCAAAAAGTGCAACCCCTACCGTGGGGTGACTTGGCTTCCCGAAGGGTTTACACAGTGAGGAAACAAACAGTGAGCAAGAAGACCATATACCGTAGTACTCTACACGTGGGGGTGTACGAGCAGCGGGGGTTTGACATCCTTTAAAAGGTCGGCGAGTTGAAAGAATAAGTGAACGAAGTTGGTTGACTCGTGTGATGGGATTAATAGACCATTATAAAAAGTGAACGATGTGGGCTGATTATTATTATGGGCTGTTCGATCGACCTAATATGACTATCCTTGGTTTTGTATCGTCAATCGCAGTTCGATGGACCGAGGAGGACCATCATTTAAGTTGAGTTATGGAATGTTTTGAAGATAAGCCAACATACCATGTGTGAAACGAACCGTGGCTGAAGATAAGCCAACATACCATGCGTAAAAAACACCGTGGCTGTTTCGGTCCAGGTTATGATGAAGGAGTGGATTCAACGGTTTCGGAGTGTCATATTCCTTAGCAAATGATGAAATTGGGGGAGGATTTCCACCAGACAAGAAATAGGCCGGCAGAATACAATGCAAATTGGCGGAGGCTACAGAGGAATCTGATGCTTTCAACGCAGTCCAAAGAGAGGCGGAGAGGTCCGATTCATTCCCTTTGCAACAACTCGGGGATATTGCAACAGTAGGGGCTTTGAAGGGTGGTGGAAGGATGGGAGACGTAGCTTCTTCATTCGGCGGGATATTGATAGCTTCGCATTGCAATGCTAACTTGATAGAGAAACATTTCGGTTCGAAACTTTTCCATGACATGAAACGTTTGATGTGAGCTGTTAGGCACGGAGCGCCAGTCGATGTCATAAAGGTAGGAAATTTATAAGCGTCATTGCAATATGGGAATTATTCCAGCACATTACAGCACAGTGGTTTGTTGCTGGACAGGCTCATGGAGTACATAGTGAGTGGTGGCGTTTTACCTTAACACCGGTCGCCAGCATGTGCGGTTCGGGGGTTGAGATATTTCCCCGTTTGCCGAGGTAGGGGAACGAAAGAAAGTGAGAGTGATATTAGATTGGAGAGTAGGACATGGAGTGAACACAGACACTGGCTTCGACAAAGCGCCGGCGTGTGATTTGGGGGAGATCCTATTCAGATTTATCGCGCAAACGTGTGCTCGTCGCGAACAAGTCGGCGCGGACGTGCCCATTTATATTTCAAAAATGGACGTGAAGGACGCGTTCAGAAGAGTTCACTTTGAGTGGGACAAAGCACCTAATATGTCATATGTGGTAGGGAAGTACATTGTTTTTGATATCAGGTTGGGGTTCGGGTGGCGTTCGGTTGGCGTTCGGTTGGCGTTCGGTTGGCGTTTATCACCTGGGTGGTGAGGTTTGATGACTGCGGCGATTTTTCACTCGCATCGCAACCCTGACGTTAATACAGCAATGATTTTGCCAGACGCGATATTGATAGCAAACGATGTAAAGGTATTAGTCCCTCCTGAAGGACCAATTGCGATGTGTGCTCCTCCTGGAGTCGTTATCGTACCTGAACCACGTGGTCACTCAGAGACGGAGTTTTACGCTGAGATGTACGTCGACGATATGCTGAATTTGGCAAGCATGTACGCGTAGTAACGAGAGTCGGCTGTTAACAGCAAAACGTTTCTGCGATTTCGGATCATTGAAGGATGTTTAGAGATGACAGCAAAACTCCCGTGCTTGTTTTGTGTCAAACTAAATTGACGAATTGGGCAATGTGTCGAGCAGTTTTGGGTTTTGACATTGACACGCAACGAATGAGGATGTAATTTCCGGAACGGAAACGTAACGAAGGTTTGCTACTGTTGCGAAAGTGGCCGTCTTCTAGAAAGACCGCAACTGCTAGAGAGATGTGGAGTTTGACAGGGAAATAGCGTCATGCCGCCACGGTCATGAGGCCAGGTCGGTTCGTTGTGTGGAGGTTGTTGGTGGTGGTAGGACTGGAAGGCCAACAGGAGTCTAGTGACACGCCGTTGGCTGCGGTACCTAAGGGGACTGTTGTATTATTAGGCGAAGAGTTTCACGCGGATTTGGATTGATGGGAATGGGCTCTGCACGAAACATATTTGATGGACTGTCTGCCTTTGTATTCACCTTGTTATTCTCACACGCAATGGGATCCGGAATGTCATTGGTTATCGGAAGCTACTCTTAGTGCTGTTGGAGAATTCTGCGCAGAGACCGCGGTGTGGCGGAGATACGATTTATTATCTGAAGAGAAAGGTAGGTCCGAGAGAGGGGCAAAGTGCGCAGAGCATGGCATAATTTCAATTATTTTGTTGATATTCCTGAGGATAGTAATGACAGCGTATGTGATGGTTGTGCAGGAATCAGACCACTCGACCATATTTGGAGCACCCATTCTTATGCTTGGAGACATCGTGTCGGTGGTGACGTGGGTTGATAAGTGCGGGGAACACTTGATCCAAGAGCTGCGTTATGTTTTGTTCTGCAATGTTTGGGCAGGATAGAGATGCGAGCTGGTTGGTACTTTGAGGCGCCTATTCGAGCAGTCAGTAATGTTTTGGGTGATGGCATTCCTAGATGGTCTCGCGAAAATATAAATTTCGCGATTATCTCCCCTTTACCCGCGTGTGCAATGGCAGGAGGCGAGTTTGGGGGAGTGTGGTGGAACGACGTGTTCGGGAATCTTGATGGCTTATTGGCGACGATCGGAGTGGCTCACTCGACAAATGTCACTTGTATAACTGCCTGGCGTTTGTGTGTAGTTGGGGAGGTGGCGGTGGCGAATGAGACCGCGAAGTATATGGCGCTTTATAATATTATCGTGGACACAAATCGTGGACACAAAGCGTCCACGGTGAAGGGAGATTGATAGCTGTGCAGCATTTTCATCGCCGAGAGGGAATAGAATCGTCGATAAAGAATTTGCTCATAAAATCCGTGAAGGACGGCATTGCGAGGGAGAATGCAGTGAAGGGGGAAGCTCAACGGATTCGGAATCCAATTTCGTGGTCTATGTTGAAACAGGGATGGTCAATCGTTCCGGAGTGGGGGGACGGGGGCAAAGTGATACGGTTGATGCTGGCGGTTTCAATTGTTTTGGGGGCCGTGCGTTGGAGATGTTCGCATACAATGATGGAAAAATCCACTAATAATTTGACGTGATGAGGGGAGACGTGTTTCTTTTGCGGTATGGTACAGTTGCAAGCACCTGAATTGTGGCGGTGTGCTGATCGGGTTGAACGTCTGTACAGCGGACCAAAAGGAATCCAGAAGAGGTATGCAGAAGTAGTTGCACGCAAGAAAGCGGTGGTTGGTGCGAGTGGATTCATTTGGGATATTATGCCACCGTCTATTTCTTAATTGAAGGGGCAGGCCGGTGGTTTTGAGGTGATGCTCGAATTGATGATGCTGTATCCAACTTTGGACGTACGTAGTCCTTTGGCTACATACGCAGACGGGAATAAATGAGGAGTGTGGACTCGTTAACTAGGCCACTGTGTCATTACGAGAGTTTGTGTGGAGGCAAACTTTGGTACCGGGAGAGTATGCATTGCATTCGGGAAGGATTGGGGGAGCAACGAGACTGGCTGCAGCAGGGGTGTTGACAATGCAAATCTAGCGTCAGGAGAGGTGGAAGAGTGATTCATTTATGATGTATATCAGAGCGACAAGAGAAGAGGAGGATAGGGTTTTAAAGAGTTTTAGCTTCAAATGCAGTGGCCGGAGAGATTCAGTCATGACAGGGGACAAACTGGGGAGGGGCGGAGAACGAAAACAATATTAATGTGGGGTTTACGAGTGGGGGTGGAATGGGAGTTAAGGCATGCAAAATGGATTGGTAGCACACAGATAAAGTACGTACTGTCTTCAGGTGGGGTCAAGGTATATGGTAGGTTTTATGTAGAAGTTGGCAGTCTATATCGGGTGTGTGTTATATATGCTACTGTAGGTTACGTATGGGTAAGATCAAGCACTTACTAATATCATTTCCAGGTTCACGAGAAAAACAAAGTACAAGATTGAACGGAGATTGAACGGAGGAAATCTGGGGTTTGTGGAGAGATATTGATTCGTTGGCATGCCCGGACAGAGGGGATGGGCAAGAGATGCATAAAGTTGATGACGGTTATAATTGGTGGAACTAGGGAGACTCGCTGGGAAGGGTTGAAACAGTGAGGAACACCAGTGAGAAAGAAGACCATCAACCTTTGTACCCTACTCGTGGGGGTCCACGAGCAGCGGGGGTTTGATATCCTTTAGGAGGTCGGCGAGGTAAAAGAAGAACCCGCACGCCCGCCCTTGGGGTTGAGGTATATGGTATGTTCTAAGCACAAGTTTGCAGTTTATATCGGATGTGTGTTACATATGCTGCTGTAAGTTAAGTGTGGATAAGATCCCGCACTTACTAGTAATACTCTAAGGTTTATGAGCAAAACAAAGGGTTTTTCGCCTATATCTCGCTTCAAATAGATAAATATAAATGCAGCATCCAAAGTAATTAGCCCCTAAACGACGTACGTTCAAGACACGCGTTAAAAGAAACAAATGACAACTGTGTCGTCCTCCATAATGTTGACTTTCTTGTCGGAATAACTAATTTCTCCGACACGAGGATGAAAATAAAAATTCTGGCAGGACGGTCCGATCCGTCTGAAACAGAGTTTTCCGGCAAAATAATTTTGTGTGTTCTAAACATTAGTGACCACCGCAAAATAATTCAATATGTTACTGACGAATTTCTGGAGAAATTGTTCCTCCTGGACTATTTTGGTACCGGTGGAATTGATCACGTACCATCTAGCAATCACAACCAGATATACGGCAGATCTAACAAAACAACCATGTCTGCGAAGAATGAAACACACGTGCTTTTTACGAGCGAGTATTATATCCTGTAATATTAATAGATGATCTACTCATTCTTACGTGCCTGCTTCATCCATGTCCGAACAAGGTGCCGACGTCCCGACTCCGCCCTCCAGCGCATGCAACTGCTGATAAGCCAACGAGTACCGCTCTGTCCTCGCTCTATCATCCCGCACAACGTCGTCGAGCGCCTTTGCCCGCCATCGGCCTTCAATGTCCCAAACCCTCGTCCTCCCCATGGCTATTATCTTATCGATTGTTTCTAGCGACATCCAGGTATATCTCTGTGCTCACACCGTACATGCTCTCGCACCCGGCTTGCGATGGAGGTGCCCATGTCATGGAGAGAGTCGAAGTTGATTGCTCATGCTGATGTTGCTGTAGCTGCGGCTGTGTCTGTTCGTGCTACTACTGTTTCCGCTGTAGATGTCTGTCTATCGCCTCTAACTCATGTTCGTGTTGATTCTCAGCGTTTTCCAGTTCCTCCTCCCCAACCAGCTCCTCCTCACGTCTCTTCAGGTCCGTGGTGGTATCGTACGTTAATTCCATCCACCTTTTATTGTTAATTTGCGTCCATCACCGTCTTCCCTCCCTCACCCCCAAGAAGCTCCTACCCAGCCCCTCAAACTCTTTCTCGCTCCGCTGTAATTCTGTTCCTCCTATAGTTCTCTTCTGATCTTGCCCGTTGATCTGTACTACGCAGATTTGAGTGGTTGACGCGCATGATCCATGCATCTTGGTGTTTGGTATATCATGCATTACAAACTGAGGAATACTTGTTTGGGGGACTCTAGTAGTCGTTAATACTTCAGGCATCCCGCCCGTAGCCCTTTGGACCCACATAGTGGGTACTCGATTCGGTTGGAGACGGTGCCAGTAGTTCGTGCTGTCTGGCCCTTTTGGTAACGCAGTCTCGTTTTGGGGACGAACCACTAAGAACTTGACTGGTTTGTCCCGAAGGCAGGACTGCAGTTCTCAAAGAGTTAAAGATGCGCTGGCACCCAAGCGTCCCCTGGTGCTCGGGTTTCTGGTAACTCTTATCTCTAAATGTTCGGTAGAAACAGGAAACAAAAACTCTACTTCTTTAACACGCTGCAGTTAGAACGTTGGCTGGTTCGTGCTCGCCCGAGAGCGACGGTGACGTGGTTGAAGTTCATTACAGCAGCTATGGTTCTCTACACATTGATCCCCTGCAGATTCTCAAAAGAGACGTACACCTCGACTGGCAGGTGCTCCAGTTATCAAAGTTCATCGAAAATTAGGGTGCACAAAATGACACAAAAGCCAGCACGCATCTGCACGTTTACACTTCACTTGCGGACATCGACAGCTCTTCACAGGAAACTACGACCCGCAAAATTGAAGGATGCTCATGATGGGGTCCGTGAGGGCGTCGGGTGCCGCAGAAAGCAGCAGTCGTAGGCAGCGAGAAACCGGCTCACGGTGAGGTTTCGTGTATTCGGAGTTACGTGCGAGCATGACGACAATCGCGCAAAAACGCTGCAATGTTTCATTTCACGCAAGGGAGCATAGCTTAATGGCTACATCACCGATGAAGAAAAGGTCTACGCTAGAAGATTGCTGTTGTACAGGTGGATGATATATCTCTTAGGGAGTCGTCGTCGATCATGCGGTTGGGCGCATAACTATTAATACGTTCGGTAGTACCAGGTACATTATTGCGCCCAACAAGTGACAAATTGGGCTAACAATCTGGGGATTATCGTATACTTGTGTCAACCATTCCACGACCACGAAACACCGATCTTGGTCCTAAATCTCTCAATCCAATTCCAAGATATATTTTTGTATTGACGAATCGCCTATGCGCGGGTACTGGACGACGCATTCCTGAGCGTGCCGTCGTCCTCTTAATCCTCTCCAGAGCCTCGCTCAATGAATTACTGCACACTCTGTTCCATCTTCAATCTTGCAGTCGCCTACGACGAACGCCTCACTCTCTATCTTCGGCACTGGAAGTTCCCTGTTGCTGACGCCCTGGGATGTCTTTCACGAAATCCTGTACTGGGTCGGCTTGGGGTGGGTTCTCTAGTCTATGGTGTTCTTGCACTGTGCTTGAGAGCTCTCCTCTTTTGCGTGCGTTCACATGGTCCCTGAACTCTGCACGGTGTCAGTCATCATGTTCTTGAACGGTTTTTCGTTCTGCGTTCGTGACGAGGTTCACAGACCCTTGCCTTTCTTCGATGGGCAGCCTCGTAACTCAATATAGACCCACGGCGCATCGTGAGCCTAAGACACCGTAACTTATATGTCGAAGCCATCGTAAAGGGAAACCTTGTGCACCGGGTGGTGCGTCGCTCGATGTCGCCACGAGGTGCGGGAGCAGACGTACAACAAACGACACAAAGTACAAATTGATTTGGTCCATGCCGAAGTGGGCGATGAAGGAGACAGATGCGCATGACGAAGGAAATGCCGAAATAAATGCAGATGTGGACGTCGAAGGACATGCCCAAGTGCAAGGTAGGGAAGCTCGCATCGTCGTTCGCATATACAACGCATCCTATCCGGAGAGGCTAAATGATTTCCGAGATCTCCCTACTACTAGATAAATTGCAGCTACACAAATGACGCTAAGCAGTCGATCTAACCACATAAGATATTGCGCGTTTATTAGCAACTGAGCAACTGTTATTTTTATTTAAATGTCATGCCATCGTATCTGATAAGACAGGCGATACATCTAATAATAACGTGACATGCGTTGAAAACGACAGGTCGAACGAAACAATGAAATACTACAACTAATAAAAAGAGTATTACGATACGAAGTCCAACATCCAATCTTAACGCAGGCAAACCGAAGCACAACGAATGCACCGTCCAGTCAGCCGCAGCAGTTTGTGGTGTGTCTGTTCTTCGCGATATACCTGTGTTTGTACCCGTCGATATTTATCACAGCCAGTGTCCGTGCTGATCCTTCAACCCCTGAGAGATACAAGCTCTGTGGGCACAAAACAGCGACACGTATACATTGACTGGTACATTATTACGCAGGGCGCGGAGTAAACAATGCCATGCCATGTGACCGTTCGGGATTTCAGTAGTACAGAAGCACCAAAGCAGTGAGCCGAGAGTAAATGTGCTATGTCAAATACACACCATACTTCAGCAACACACACCTTGCTTTTCACGGAGTACTACTAGGTATCAATAATAAAGGAGCTGCGTATGACCGAGCCCGCTGAAGACCTATACCGCCACATTCGTGTGTAGACAGAACTCTTCGCATAGCTGTGCGCTCAGAGAAGATGTCGAACGTTTTTCACGGTACTGTACTACCAGGTACTGACCAAAACATGTTGTTGATTGTACTCAGATACACGACATACAAGATCCATGGTAGATTGGGGAGTTCCATGCTGGAAAAGGCTTCCGGCTGTAGGGTATTGGGATAACGGGGTAATGTGTGCCCATCAATGCCACTCGTCAGGTGCAACCCTACACTGCATGTGAGGCGAGTCAACTCTACAGCGAGGATGTAACATAAGAGGAGTTCGTGTTTCATGTCTAGTGTCAGCCACGCGTTCCCGTGCCAGCTGCGCCTATACCTTTAGGGAGCAATCAACACACTAGTGGATTACCGGTGATCATCTATTGGCAAGCGTAGCCCAGGCCAACTCGAAGAGGTGGGAACCTGCTTCCAGCATGTCTATTCTTTCTAGATGATGTGTTTCGTGAGGGAGCCAGCGTGTGTGTATTTTGAAGATGAGATCAAGGTCCTGCAGGAGAGGACGTGCGTGTGAGAAAAGTCAGGAGATGCCGCACCAGGAGAGCGGCAGCGATCCCAGCGCGACCAAGGTTGAGCCGGACATCGCAGAATCGCTTGGCACTGGTGGCGAAGGCGCTGGAGAGTAGTGGTTGCAGGGACAGCAGCAGCTCCAGCACCACCGTCAGCAACGTCAGCAGTCAGAGCATTGCTGAACTTATGTTGCCACGATGAAGCGCATGCAGTAAGCACCGTTACCGCCGCCGTCGTGTCGACCGCCGCGTAACCGTCGCTGCTGCAACACCCCGGACAGCCGGGCATCTGCCTGAATCGGTGGGTTCGCTGTGTGCTGGCGACATAAATGTAGAACGTACATTATTAAATGAAAGAAAGAGTGTTGCCGGCAGGAGCCGGGGGGTAAGGTGGAGGCCGCGAGAGCGACGCTGAAAGTGTTCTGGCAGAATTAGCGTGGACTGCTGAAGCACCACGCCCGCAGGTAGTTGATGGGGGAGACGTCGCCCCCGAGGAAAGAGTCGAGGGAGAGAGTGAAGATGGGCGCAGAGGGAGGAGTAGACATCATCTATTCGGGATTCGGTGCCCCAAGAACAAGGAGGAAAGAGAAGGGATCGAGGCGCCACCGGCAAGGACTTACGTCCGCACAAGGCACGTTTGGCTTAACTGATTTAGTGCTGTGGTGATTTCCGTTTTTAAATTGATTGTGTATCGATTTGAGGACAATGGTAGAGAATCTGGGCATATTGGAGATTCAGATATATTTGCGAATGTTGGAAATAAAATGAGATACACAGACGTATACGTATACGTATAGCTTCCCTCATTGAAGTTTTCCTGTAGACGCACTGCAGGACTTTGACGTCTGTCCGTTTTATGGTTGATTGGTCGAGGGCTCTGGTTGGGCATCGACACGAGTACGAGTGGGAAATGAGAACTGAACAGGGTACAGAAAGGTACTCGAGAATTTAGTTGGGATACGTG
The DNA here is from genome assembly GCA_031763025.1 of Macrocystis pyrifera. Classification (NCBI taxonomy): domain Eukaryota; class Phaeophyceae; order Laminariales; family Laminariaceae; genus Macrocystis; species Macrocystis pyrifera. Next base: position 11,650,236 of record JASSKH010000019.1, read on the forward strand.
CGAATGGTGTGAGCTCAATGACTGCACGAAGACCCTTCGCCCATATGCACCTTTTTGACGTCATTGCGTATCGTATACAGTAAGAGGATTGATATTCCCACCCTTTTGCTGAGTTTGTCATTGCGTTGGTGTGGTCTGATGCTGGCAGAACCGAGAAAGTACAGCAGGAAGAGGTGTATGTATTGAACTCTTGTGCCCAACTACAGCAACACGTCTGTTTCCGGCATTTCACACATTTACATCTTTGTATGCGGGTATCTCGTTTTTGAGTTGTTGGGTTGGTGTGTAGCACGACACGCGCCACTTGTTACGTGCTAAAAGCAAGATATTCGCGTACGGAGTAATATACTATACGAGTACAGCAGCAGAAGAAGTATGGGACTGTGAGCTGAGACGAAAACGGTATACTTGGCACTGCTGTATATGTTCATCAAGTATGTACTGCAGCATATATAGTGGTCGAGGAATACATGGGTTTGATGTGGGACCAGATATTCTCGTTGACAAGTACCAGGTAGCTGTTTATTTGCGGTAGCATTTGACAAGTTACCTATACCAAAAAGGAGTCTGCAAGCAGTGCATGCGTGAAAAGAGCGAAACACCCAATGCAGACCTAATCGCTCGAATGCACGTCCCATCCCTTCCATATGCCGGGTCAATGCTGCGGAGGCGACGTTTGATTTCACCCAGGAGGAGTAGCTGGATGACCCGAGCTGCGGTGACGCCATGAGACCGAACGGAGAGGCAGCCGCGGCGGAGGCAACAGCAGTAGTGTTCCGGGCATCGGGGTGATTCTTACTGAAATGTGGTTGCCTGTGAATCTGGATGAATATTTTCATTGCTTGTATTTTGGAATTGTTTTTCTGGTCGATTTGGATTCCGCGAGAGTTATTAGAGTTTTCGAGTAGTTGCATTATCTAACAAAATTCAAGGAGAGGAATGCATGCTATCTCGCATTACCGTCGCGATCTGTGTATCATTGGCGGGAGTAGGGGATAAGGGGAGACTCTTCTGCGGGGGGGAACGGGGTTCCTCGCGATCTCTGGCATTTAATTTCTTGGCGGAATTTTAGTTTTGATGAGTATGGTTACTGTGATATTTTCCCATGATTTGCATTAATTTCCTAAATAATAGAGGGAGCGGTTTTGGGCGAGACTAAAGAGAAACTATGAAGCGCCTGGGGGCGTGTGCGGCCCATATGAAATGTTTTCTGATTCGGAAGGTGTGGGTAGTATTTCGGAAAATGAGAGTTTGATTTTATTGGTTATTGAAAATTTGTGCTTTTGGTCAAAGTCAGCACTGACTGAGTGGTCTAGCAGGTAGTGCTATTTAACTCCCTAGGGTGGGTCGGGGGTTGAAGTCTTGCCGAATTCGTAAGTTGATCTTTTCGAGCGTGCGCGCAGGAGACAATACGAATGATTATGATAGTGTTCCTGTAGACACCAGTAGCGTTTGACGAGGGGAGGGCCCCGGAGACCACTGTACGAAGTTGACGAGATTCCTCTGAATATCTTCAGACCAATTCCGCGGAAAATGCCGTTTTACCTGACTGAATGCCGTTTTACCTGGCATTGGATTTCGAGAGTTTTATGTGTTTGCAACAGAGAGGCTGGGGATTTGAGCATTTGAATACTGATTTGAGGATTTGAGTGTTGATTCAAGAATTGATTTTTGAGTTTCAGATTGGATTTTCGACTTTCTGAGTTTGATTCGAGTTCATATTTTTTAATTGAGATGTATCAGCCCTGCGTTTTCGTACATTTTCATGCACAGGAGCAAGGGGGATATGAGTATGGTCGTGTATATTGAGTAGGGGGGATGTTGATTGTACTCAGATACACGAGATACAAGATCCATGGTAGATTGGGGAGTTCCACGCTGGAAAGGGATTCCCGCTGTAGGGTATTGGGATACCGGGTAGTGTGTGCCCACCAATGCCACTCGTCAGGTGCAACCCTACACTGCATGTGGGGCGAGTCAACTCCACAGCGAGGACGTATTATAAGAGGAGTTCGTGTTTCATGTCTGGAGTCCGCCACGCGTTCCCGTGCCAGCTGCGCCTATAACTTTAGGGATCAATAAACACGTGTATAGTGCACTACCAAAAAAAAGCCTTAGGTTGGGTCGCCCCCTTTCCAACGTTATGTTGCTAATATACTCGTCATGCCCGCCCGCCGCACTGTGTTAGAGGTGTAAGATTTGACGAACGATGTTCCTGGCGTTCTGCAGTTAATAATCACCGTCTTCGTTGCCGCACGCCGGCGTCAAGCTCTCTAGCGAAACGAATTGCGACAAACGCTCAACGAAGAGAGGGAGGTCACTTGGCACGTGCCCTGTGGTGTCATCATGGTTGTCTTCCTTCTCGTCAAATTTACGCCATTGACGATTGTGCAAGACTACCGTGGCAGAGGCTCTGCGATGAGTTGTTGTCTAGGTTTGCTTCGCCACTGGTGCGGTGAAGTCGACCACCGTATGTTCCACGCGCGATCGTGGCCGTTAGATGGCTTTGTGGTGTGGTCTGGTACCAGACATAGTTCGCCTGTTGCGCAGACCGTCGTCCATGTTTAGGCCCACCGCTCGTTGGGCTCTGGAGGAGATTGTGTAGTCGTAGCATCAGCAGCAGTAGCATGATGAGCAAGGCAATCAGTGGGGTGGTATATATCCCACGATGAGCAAAGCCGACCGAGCTTGTGTACAGTATGGGCTGCTCATAAGGCTGTATCCAGCCCGTGGGGGCCCAGATACGTCGGTAGACACTCTGCCTTGGGTAATGTGTCTATAGTGATAGCTCCTTTTCACCGACAAATTTCGAGTGGCTGCCGTATGCATACGGCCATACTCGTATGTAGAAGCCACCACTACTGTAGTACCGCAGTCCATCTGTTACGTGCAGCCCGGTCTTCCACCTCCTTCATGGTTTTAAAAAAACGATGCCATCCGTGGTTCGAGTAAGATTGACAGGTTGTACTTACCACGAAAAGTCGGTCTGGTACCTTGGGCCTTTTTTGCTTCTTCTTCCTGCATTCTCCAATCATTGGTTTGGCTCGAACCATCGTCCTCGCTCGTTTCTTTGGACAGCACCCATCCAACGGATGTTTGTCGAGGTTTTCTCAGGTTCCCCTCGTGTTCAGAAAACGAAATATAAATACAAAAACATGTTCGTATGTGTAAAAAACAAATGTATCTGAAATAACAGAACAACCATGGGATCGCCGGGTAGCACTTGAGGATATTATATATATATACATATATTGTCGCTGACGAGCCTCCTCAAGCCGCTTAAAATCAGGTAGACGCGAGCGCGTTGAGGAATCTGTCGTCGATTACCCCCGCGAGGGCGTTTCTGTAAGATATACATTCAACTTGAAATTAGAGGGAGGACGTTGCAGCCAGGATCTTTAATTCGTGGTTGTGAAATGGTCGAGGCAAATACACGAGGATTTTGAACTTTGCAGACCATTCTTGCACTTATTTGGGCCCAATAACTTAATATTTACCTATCATGGGAAGTATGGCTTGCTTCTCCATCTTCGACGACGTCTTCCTGAGAGATATACCATCCGCCTGGAGAACATCAGTGTTTCTGTGTAGCCCATTTCTTCATCGGTGATGTAGCCATTGTGCCATGCTCCCTTGCGTGAAATATATCATTTTAGCGTTTTTGCTAGCCTTTTATGCTTCGTTCACAACTTCGAATACACGAAAACACTTCGTGAGTCGTTTGTCGCTGCAGACGATTGCCGTCCGGAAGAGTCCACGCCCTCATAGATCCCACCATGGACATCCCTCAATTTCTAGGGCTGTCATTTTCCGTGGGAAACTGTAGCTGTCCACAAGTAAAGTGGCAACATTCAGTTGGGTGTTTTTTTTATCTTATATCGTACACGTCCAAATCGACCAATTGCGACCACTAGAGCATTTCTAGGTCAAGGGGTAGGCCTCTGCTGTCTGATAAAAACCTGCGGGAAATCAATCTGGATAAAACACACGCTACTGTGATGAACCTCTAACAATACATACAGTAGTATAATAATAGATCATCGTCTCATGCATGTATGATATCATGCGAAACGACCGGCAAACACTCGTACTACAGTACAACTATGTAGCTGCCTGTATTTTGCTTACATTGACGCAGAAGGGTGAATTGAAAATTAGTCGTCGCAGCGTTTTGGTGGCTCGCTTTTGGCGAGAAGATGGTTTCCGTGAGACTCGTGCTGGTGGAAGCGAAGTCACAGCGTTTTGGTGGCGCGCTTTATAGAGAAATTGGTTTTCGGGAGTCTTGCGTGGGTGGGAGCAAAGTCACAGCGTTATGGTGGCTCACTTTGGCGAGACGATAGTTGTCGGGAGTCGTGTGCTGGTGGGAGCGAAGTCACGGCGTTTTGGCGAACGCATAGCGCGCACGCTGTTTTTGATAAGACGTGAACATGGGAATTCTCGACTTTCCGTTCTCGAATATATTGACGACATAATGTTTTATATGAGTTAAGCGCGCCGCACGTACCCAGTGGTTGTGCATTGGTTCTCCATACTCCAATGCAGAGTGCAGGACTCAAGTAGGGCTTGGTAGAATTCCACAACGTGGCATATTTAACAACCATTTCGCCCGTGTCTACTTCGACGATCGCCGGGGCTCGGACCCGCATGTCGTCCAGAGCCTTGATGCCATCTAACGGTGGCTGAAAGGCGTCCTTGCGAAATCTGTACGACAGTATCTGGGAGTACTAGGAACATCCCCTTTAGGCTCGGCGCTCTCGACACAGCGGTGTGCCCTTGTCCCTGGGCGAACAACCCTCTAGGCGTTATCCACAGGGCTAGTCTTTCGAACCCTACGCCCTGAACCCTCTGTACGGTCATGCATGCTGCTACCACAATCGGCCACTGAATTGTGGTATAAGCCCCACTTACGGCCGGACCATGACAGACAGGTACCCACGCGTTTTTCTCTTGCAATGGTTGAAACTTTGGTATTGTGCCTTTTCCATTTCTAGTGGTAAGTTGTACGATAACCCACGCCGGGCCGTTCTAATCGAAGCGTCAAAATTTCCAACTTTTCCAAATTCTTGATCTGGATTTCCTGAAAAATGCTATGGGCATTCTTATCGAGGGTGGAGTTGTTTTGTCGTGATTTTCCATATTTTTTTGAAAACGACCCCCACTACCACACAACACCAGCCGGCACTCTCGTCGTCACAGAGCAAGCATGAGCCAATCAACCCCAAGGCCGCAGAGGAAAGCACCTAGGCCAAGTAGGTTTATGCAATCTTGCGATAACAGCGATGACAGGGCCAGCGCGGGCCCTAGCCGGGCGGTGATGCCTGGTTTTTCAGGTAGAATCAACGGGGCGAGTTTGGCGCCAAGCAGTAGAAGTGAACACGACAGCAGTAACAACAGCTACGCAAGAACGAGCAACTCGGTAGCATGCCCAACTCTGGGGAAGGAGGAGGAAAAAGTGGGCCAGGATATGCTGTCGTGCGGCGGTGCTGGGAGCGCGGGGAGCTTGGCCGACAGCAGCAGCAGCAGCAGCAGCAACAACAGCAGTAGCGGCGAAGTTCAAAGGAAGTATGATGCAGGAGCCGAGTCTTCGGACGACGACTCGGACTTGGATCCATGTGCTGATCGGAGTGCTGATGGCAAGTGTCGGCCGGCAGCACCGGAGGACACCTTGTTCTTGGACGAGTACGACAAGATAATACCACCCGACCCGAAGTCTGCCGATCGCGGCACCCCACTGTCCGGCACAGGTGGGACGGCTGTGACGCAACCTGCGTCGTCTAAACCCTCTCCACGCGAGTCCTCTCCTCGCGAGAAATCCCTCCATCGCGCGAAGAACAAGCCATACGCACGGTGGCCGGCCGGCCTCTTGCGGTTCGCGTGCGGTAGGCGGGGCATCGCACGCATGACGAGGGAGAACAATACGGAAAATCTGGCGGGCTTGCTCAACGCCCTAGACGAGAAGAATGAGAGGAGGAGTCCTTACCTGGATGATCTATGGGGTGATGATGAATGTGAGATCCAGTGGGAAAACAGGGGCAATTCAAATATGTTTGTCAGTCAATCGTGTACGTAAAAAAAATGCAACATTTTGTACTCATCTTGATACCACTAATGTTTTAAATTTCCGTCCAGTGTGGTAAACATGGCACCTTTCGAGTTGTTTGGGCATACTTCGCGTGGTATGATATTTTAATCCCGAGTACGGCATTGCTGCTGTACTTTTATACCAGGTACAAAGCAATGCTGCTGTACCTTCACACAAAACAGCCGCGCTATACTGCTGTTCATGATTAGTCTAGCTTGTCAATGCGAGATACTGCTTTGAGTATAGCACGTACAGCAAGCCTTGACACAGGTTACACGATCAAATCAAAGTACTCGTACAGCTGTACATGAAACTTATTGCTGCCATTAGGAACCCTTTCGCGCGCGCTCTTTCCGTCTATGTTCCTCGTACCCATACAAACATATGTGCACTGGCACTGCCGTAAACACTGGCAGTAGATTTATACCGTCAGTATTTTTCACCCATGATGGAGCCTGCCAGTCCACGCTTCCATTAGTTTTTGACCCTAGCCAGTACTTCAACCCGTGGAATCGAGTTCCTGCGGGAGGGGAGAGACCAGACAATACACAAAAATTGTTGTCGCCACACGTTCTCGTGCATGGTGTTCTTGAAATTGTCTTTTCACAGCAGTATATTTATCTGTCAAGTGCACGTAACCGCCCGGGGCTCAATGCAGTATTGAGCTTCGGTTGTGCTTGGAAACGCAAACACGTTGCGGTATTCCAGCACAACCCTTTCGGGGGCGGGCAGGCGCGGCAGGGTCTATTGGCTATGGTGTGTCGGTGGGCTCATGCAATCCAGCATGCTGTTGTATGGCCCGGTCAGTCTAGTTTGTATAGCTTGAGGCCACGAGTGCGCAGCCATTTTATCTGCGACAAGTCTGGTATCTGCAATTTTTGACATGAAATGTTTCCCCCTTGCCGGTGATTACCTGTTTTCGAACGCAGGCGGCGACAACGTCAAAGGGTGCGTACCCATGGCTTCAGGACCTGTCCCGGCTGGGGTCGTTCTCATGCTTCGCAGTGCTTTGAAGCAGCCGTCATTCTCTCTCGACTCGCACTCTACGTTATCGTACCTAGGAAGATTGTATAAGGGGTCGGATGTGCTTGCCGCCATGAAGAAGGAAGACGCGGATGAGGGTACGGCCGTGGACGCGGTTGAGACATCCGTCAACACCCGGAAGACGAAGCATTGTTTTATGCGGCTACTGTTATTGATTGTTTCAGACAAGCACCGGCCGGCATTCTTGCAGGCCCAGTTGCAGTGCAACAGGCAAGAATTAGACAGGAAGGAGACGGGGAAGAACCGTGGGGTGTGGACCCGTATTGCGGAAGATTTTCGCGACCCTGAAAGCAAGGTAAGCGCTAGCAGTCGAGAGCCTCAAAATCACTCAGGATAGTTCAACAAAGTACTGATTAGCAGACAATAATATTGTGGCAAGCGTATCGAGATCGATACTGGATGTGTGCTATGATACACCTTGCGCAACCTTTGGTCTTACTCGGAGAACTGTTTGTAAAACCCGCCTGATAACGCTAACCATGCACGGGCATCGCTCACACCAAGCCATTATGTCAAACGCAGGTCCCGAGGATCTCGAATGACGCCTATGTCAGCAACTTACAACCAGACTATGTCAGACAACCCCAGGCCACCACCAAGAATCTGGTTGACATGCACAAGGAGGTGAACGCGGCGTGGAACCCCTTGCACGCAAACTTCAAAAAGTCCGGAAGCCACCAACCCTAGAGGAGTTTCAGTGGTGGTGAGCCATGCTCAGCGGTACCCGAGAAAAGTTTTGATTGATTGATAATGATAGACATTGTTAAGACGGATCTTCAGAAAAAGGTAGCCACACCGGTCATTTTCTGGTTTCCGTTATTGTGGATTACTCGAGTAAAGTAAAAAAACACGCCGTTCTGAACTTGAACCTGCGTAGTTTTTTTTAGCGTATATATGTATGCATTATGGCGCTAGGTAACATCTATAACGGACACCGGTAGACCTACCAAACAGACATTAGCGTCTGCAGTATTTCTCTAAAGAAAGCTTACATCCACGGCAAACGTTTAGGTGCCATGGCTTGGTCGTATTCGACTCAGGATATAGAGGCTGTGGAGATAATTCCGCCATCTAAAGTTCAACCTGAGAAACGTACAAGTTCCCGCGGCATCGATGTTTGATGACTTAATAATCTCTGCTGCGCCCGCTCGGCCACTTCCCCCGTCGACTCGTATCGCGTTGTGTCCCGCCCCAGCGGACCGCAACCTCTGGCTCTTCGGCGAAGCTGTTGAGCAGTACCCCAGCCTCACCGACACTGTCGCGCGAGAATACTCGGGTACCGCGTGCGGCAACGAGGTGGCACGGTCAACTGGAACGGCGGACGGCGATCGGAAACGTAGGACTGACACGAAGAGAAAGGCCGCGGAGACTAGCATTAAAGTGGGAACCAGCAGTATGAAGGTGAAGCCTGAAGCGTCTGCGAGTGGTATGACCGACAACTTTAAAGACGTCATGGCAACTGTAGTTGAAGCCTTTAAACCGGAACACATGGGTGTCGAGTCTGCCGGGCGCAGTAGCGACTCCATAACTGTTGACAGTGCCTGTGTCAACGTGCAAGTGTTGGACGCACACATGGAATCGCGCGGTAGATGCGTAGAGAGCCTTGAGAAGTAGGAAGCAAAGGGGAGCAAAGCGAACCCAACGCGCTTGGTGCTGTAGACGAAACAAGCCGCCGGGCTAGAAAAGAAAATTAACGAGTTAATGGCAAACGACCTCTAACGGCCAATTTAGAGCAAGATGAATCAGTCATAAAACCAATCGGCATTCGTTCTTTCTACGTTGGTCGCACCCCCGCCCCTGCTGCCCCTCTGCTCCCTCTTCCCCCGCCCCCAAAACAATCTGGAATTCATTGAATAGGTGTAACATAACAGATCTTGTATCGGTGTGATACAGCAGCGCAGGGCATGTCAGTTCCGGGTCGTTATGAGAGAACGCCGTTGTTTATGCCCCCCACCACAGCCGGTAGCGGTAGCGCTTTGGTCTGTAGAGTTCAGGGGTTCATGGAGCGTTCAAACCGGAAGCGTTCCTCCCCCCTTCCCTTCTGCCTGAGACTTATTCCATATTTTGTTCCCTCAAATTTTGGTGGAGTGCGCAATCATAATGTTGGTCGCGAGAGGTGTTGACGCACCCCCCTCTCCCACCCCCCCCCCCCCGGCCAACCGCCAGTTCTGTTTATTTTGCCGGAGGATTTCATTTCTAGGGGTGCAAGCGGATCAAGGGCGTGTAGAGTATCAGAAGATATTAGCAAATTTTTACTTTGCTTTGAGCCTTGTTTCTCCAAGGGCTGTACCACAAAATGAAGTGTGTAACAATGATCTTGGTCGCGAGAGGTGTTGACGCCCCCCCCTCCCTCCCGCCAAACCCCGTGAATTTCTTCCCAAATAGATTTATTTTGTAGGGGTGCAGGCGGGTCAAAGGTGTGTAGAGTATCAGAACATATTAGCAAACGTTCACTTTTCTTTGACCCTTGTTTCTCCAAGGGCTGTACCAAACATGGAGTGTGTAACAATGATCTTGGTCGCGAGAGGTGTTAACGTCCCCCCCCCCCCCCCCCGCCCCGCCAAACCCCATTTAGTTCATCCCAAGTAGATATATTTTGTAGGGGTGCAGGCGGGTCAAAGGTGTGTAGAATATCAGAAAATATTAGCAAACGTTTACTTTGCTTTGAGCCTTGTTTCTCCAAGGGCTGTACCAAAAATGGGGTGTGTAAGAATGATCTTGGTCGCGAGAGGTGTTGACGCCCCCCCCCTCTCCCCCCCCCCCCCCCCCCCCCGCCAACCGCCAGTTCCGGTACATTTTCCGGAGGATTTCTTTTCTAGGGGTGCAAGCGGATCAAGGGTGTGTAGAGTATCAGAATCAATAGCAATTTTGGGCTTTGCTTTGAGCCTTGTTTCTCCAAGGGCTGTAAAATTCATGGAGTGTGTAAGAATGATGTTGGTCGCGAGAGGTGTGGACCCTCGACCCTCACCCCCCGCCCCCCGCCCGTCACCCTTGTTTTTTTTTAAGTTTAATTCATGGGCGTGCAAGGGTTTGTAGAGTATCAGAAACAAAAGCGTTGATGAAGTTGCCACTTTAAACCTTGTTTCCTTCAAGTCTAGAAACAAAACGGAGCTTGTGGTAACAATTTTGGTCGCAGGAGGTGTTAACCCTCTTCCCCCTCCCCCCCAGTCCCTTCCGTGTATTCGGCACCAGGCATTTTTAAAAAGGGCGTAGGCGGGTCAGGTTGGATTTAAAATATCAGAACGAAAGCGATGCCAGAAACGCTACTCTCAACCTTGTTTCCTCAAAAGTCTAGATTCAAAATCGAGTGTGTGATAATAATTTGATCGCAAGCGGTGTTGACCCTTCCCCTTCCCCCCCTCCCGCCTCGGCCGTTCATTTGACACCAGGCGTTTTTTCTTAAAGTGCGCAAGGGGGTCAGGGGAGGGTGTAGAGTATCAGAAGCAAGAACGTTGCTTTCAACCTTTTTGTTTGATCAAAGTCTGAGGACGTATGGTGTAACATTATTAGTGAAATCGAGAGTTTCGACCCCGCCCTCCGTCTCGGAATGGGTGCGTGGTCAATGGTCAAGTGCCCTTTTGTTTGGGCATTCTTTAAGGTAGAGTTCCTTTTATAATTTTCGTTTCTTCAAAGCTAGGTAAAGAAATGGACGGTGTAATGTTATTTATTTCGCGAAAGATGTTGCCCCCACCCCGTTCCCGTTAAGTATCGTATTCTTTGTAGGGTGCAGGGTGTTGTCAAGAGCCGCAACTGAAAGTGTTCCTCCACCCAAAGCTTGCCGGTGTGCAGGCAGCTTTTGACACGATGTATGATTCGTGACGGTTTGTGAAGCATGTCGGACTACCTAACTCTGTTTGATTCGGATCTAGTTTAATCAGAGCTGGAGAGTTGCCCGGGAGTGCTTGAGCGCTGTGTATTTACTTTACTTTACTACAGCACAGGGAATAGTTTTCTTTCAAAGAACAAAGTGGCTGGAAGTACTAGACTAAAACCTTGCCTATCGCATGTTTTGGGTTTCCATCATGTGCTGTTCACAGGATAGGTTCCTCTTACCCCTACCCAGTGGCGGCAAGCAACAAAATCACAACATAATCGTACATACTGATAAGTAAATACCTTTCGAGTCTACATTCGTCTCATGCATCGCGCTCGGTTCATGCATAGCTTCCACAATAAACACGTTGTATGTCCCCACAACGACTTAAAACCCTTGAGCTTGTCAATATCGCATACCATTGGCGCTCTATGAAACCGCAACATAAAAAAACAACACGACAGGGGGGGCGTGGGGTGGATCAGCTACACCGGGGCTTCTTCGTGATCAAAAGAGCAATTCCGGGTACAGGGCGTTTGACACACTTCACTGCCGTACCAGACTGCGGTAAAGCACGTTTGGTCCTGATGCTAGACAACCTCTTGCGCTCGTATTAAACAAGTGAAAAGGGGGAGGTGTGATGCTAGATAAGCTCTTACACTCTTATCAAACAGCAAGCGAAAAGGGGGGTAATGGTCAACACATCTCGGCACAAAACTAAATTATATTCTCCGCTCCTGTAATAGCCTTCTTCACTTGAAAAGGGGGCCGGGAACGGGGTCAACACCTCTCGCGTATAAAAAAAACAAGTTACACGCTTCAGCCTCTGACGAAAACATGAGGGGGGAAGGAAGCACTTTAGTCTGATGCTCCACAATCTCCTTAACTCCTATCAAAAAGATTAAAACAAAAAGCGAGAGGAGGGAGGGGGATAGTCACCTCTCGCGACAAAATCAAAATGCGCACTGTCTGTGACGAATAAGGGAGGGAGGGGGTAATCAACACTTCTTGCGACGAAAACAAAATGAAATTCTCGCGACAAAAAAAACGTTACACACAGACAAAAAAAAACGTTACACACAGTCTGAGACGAAAACATGATGGGCAAAGGGAGGGTTTTTGCTTCTGATATTCCACAACCCCCTCAGTTCCCTATTAAAAGCAACCGTATAAAAAAACGTGGAAGGTGAGAAAGGGGATCAACACCTCTCGCAACGGTAACAAAATTGCACCCGCCACTCCTGTATTAGCCTCGTTTACTTGAAAAGGGGGGTCAACACCTCTCGCGCATTAAAAACAGGTTACACACTCTAGCCTATGACGAAAACGTGACGGCGAAGGGAGCGCTTTAGTCTCCGAAGCTACACAACCCACTCAACTCCTGTCAAAAAGCAAGCGAAATAAAACAGGAAGGGGGAGGGGGGTGAACACCTCTCGCGACAAATTAAACGCGCCTTGCACAACCTCATCGGTCTGCGACGAAAACAGGAGTGGGCGGGATAATCAACACCTCTCGCGACGGAAAAACAAAAAAAATCCACTTCTGTATCAGGCTGAGAAAAAAAAACAAAAGGGCGAGTGGGGTCAACAACTCTCGAGACAAAAACAAATTACACCACACAGTCTAAAACAAAAATGTGGTGGGCAAAGGGAAGACTTTAGTTTGTGATGCTCCACAAGCCCCCCCCCCAACTTGTAAAAAGCAAACGGAAAAAAAGCGGGGAGGGGGAGGGGGATCAGCACCTGTCGCGACAAACTAAACGAGCCTTGCACAACCTCATCGGTCTGTGACGAAAACAGGAGTGGGCGGGATAGTCAACACACCTCTCGCGACGAAATGAAATAAAAACACTTCTGTATCAGGCTGAGAAAAAACACTAAAAGGGGGAGTGGGGTCAACAACTCTCGAGACAAAAACAAATTACACCACACAATCTAAAACACAAATGTGGTGGGCAAAGGGAAGACTTTAGTTTGTGATGCTCCACAAGCCCTCCCCCAACTTGAAAAACGTAAGCGGGAAAAAAGCGGGAAGGGGGAGGGGGATCAGCACCTCTTGCGACAAAAAAACATTACACACTCAACTTTTGTATCAGCCTGCGAAAAGCTAAAGTGAGGGTGCTTCTACCACGTTTGTTGTTGACGCTCAAAACAGTAAACCAATGCGTGCGCACGGCCCCGTCTTCGAATTCTCTGCCTCGATTTGCCCATCTATCTTCACAATATTGAGATTCGAGTACAAGACAAAAGTCAAGTATTTTCTGCAATCAGCATGGGAACATTTGCCGGCGAATTTGCACCGCGCAACCTGAGCAGCGCCCGCCCCCCACGTGTACCAAGAATTAAAACAGACGTTCGTCGCTACACTTGGAACCCCTTCGTTCCCTTCCCGAAGCTCACCCGTTCACGCCCACCTCGTCCAAAAATAGATTATCCAGCACCCTCCCCATCCTCATTACGCCATTCCCGCCCTTGCGCCCGAATTTCGCCTCGGCCTTCAAACGCTCAGAGAACGACAAACTCACTGGCTACATCATATACAATGCGTCGAAGTCTAGGCGTTCCTGACAATGTTCTCCTTCGGGCGAAACTGTCTGTTGTAGAGCAAAACCGCCGCCAACGCCGCTCGCGTCGGGGTTTCACCGCTTCGCGTCGGTTTGGCGGTCCCAGGTTCACTCGGCTGAATCTCACTCTGGAAGCTGGGCGGTAGAATCCCACCCTTCTCCAGCAGGACTCGCCCGTTTCCTGTCTCGGCGTCTTCTTCTTCCACCTCGACCATGCTGGCGTGTTCATCTCGGCAGAAGTTGTGCAGGCGAAAGATCGCCGTGATCAGGTCAGTCCGGCCTTCATACTTCACACCAAGGGGCTTCCACAGAATGCCCCACGTCGAAACGAGGATACCAAATGACTGCTCGATCTTCACCCTCAATTGGCTGAGGTGGAAATTGAAGGAGTCCTTATCCGGAGGTAGGCATTTCCATGGGTACGGCGTGAGCAGCTGCTCGCTGATTGGGTACGCCGCATCCCCAATAATGTAGTATCCGGGCGGAAGGCTGTTAGTTGCCTGTGCTAGGGAAGATTGGGTCCACGCCGACCAATCATTCGCAGCCCCCGGGGCGATGACAGAGATGCTGCAACAGCGATAGTCGGCGTTGCACGTCGCCCGTACGTTGAAGCCGTAATGCGTCTTGCTGCCTGAGTAGAAGGATAGTGTGTTGGAGGTGCTCTTTGCAGGCGGCGCTTTCATGAACAGACCATCGATAGCGGCCACAACTCCGTCGAAAATGCCGTTTGTGCTCTTGGCCTGACGTCGGGACGAACAAAAACAATACCGTGGAGGCGAACTTCATGAGTGTTACTACAATGCACTAAATTTAATAACGCCGCAGAAGTTATACTGGTCACGAAGAGATAAGTAGGCCTGGCATTTCCTTCGGGAAACTCTATTGCACGTACTCTCGTACATAAGACTATTTATAGCATCTATACACACTGCGATGGTACTGCTGCTGGTCATATTGCTGTAGTCGTCCACCGCACGTAACCTCACCTTGAATTTCGCGGCAAACTTTCGACACTGTTCGACTGTCTGCGGGAAGAAGAACGGACCGACTTCAGGGGTAGTGTTGACGGCGTCGACGACCTCCCACAGTATATTGTAGACCGAGGAGCGTGACACGCCAAACGTCGATCCGACATCCAGACAGGAACCACCGGCGAGCATTCGCAGGCCTATCGCCAGGCGGATTTCAAACTCAATAACTCCGTTTCTCGGGGAACGCAGTTCTGCGTGAGAGAAAAAGCAACAGCAACAGAAAGGATATTGGTGCACACCTTTACCAGCTTCAAATTCGTTCACTGCAGCGTAGAAGAATGTCCGAACAGTCTGGGGTTTGGCGAATCGGAGAGAGAAAAAAAAGTCGGGGTGGGAGGGGGGGGGGGGGGCGTGTAGTTCCAGTGGGGGAATACCTGGTGATGGGTGGTTCACGGCAGGATCACAGCTGTACGTATATTCAGGGCAAGCATACGCAGAGGCATCGGTACAGCAGTGGCAGCAGCAGCAGCAGTACAGCAGCAGCAGCAGCAGCAGCAGCAGCAACAACAGCGGTTGGGAGGATCGACGGGCGGGGAGTAGAGATATAGCACGTGGGTTTTTCGATCGCAATCAAGCAACAGCAACAGAAAGGATATTGGTGCACACCTTTACCAGCTTCAAAATCGTTCACTGCAGCAGCAGTACTCGTCCCATTTCCCGGTTTGCCACGGATAGTTGCTCTTGTATTGGCAAGCTAGATTTCTGTCGTAAGGCTGCTGTGCATGCAGCTGCTAGAGCAGGTTCAGTATTGTTGCTGATAGCCACGTACGGGTTCTAACGCTGCTGTCGTACGAGTACAGCTGGGTTCGAGCGACAGCGCGAAGGTTACACACAACTCACACACACCTGGTATACAGAAACGGGGTTTCATACCACGTGTACGTGTATCAGGTTTCACGACTTCTAGCTTTGCCGCACAACGTTTCACAGTGTCAGGTGGCGTGCAAGGTGCTAGTGCGTCCAGATTGTATACAGCACCAGTTGCGGTGCAAGATACCAGAGGCACCCAAACTACTACACACGGAGACTATGCTAGATGAAAGTCGACCCAAGACAGCGATAACGACGATAACTGAGAGGTGAGCAAAAAGTGGCGCCAACGCGCTACAAGGAAAGCACAACACACACAAAACAGTATCACGCTCACGTCCATAGTGCTCGTCTTTTTCAAGGACTGGGCGGAGCAAGTCGGCGAGCTTCGTGAAACTCTCTTCAGGCATCCGAAAAGTCCTCCGGAAAGCTTTCCAGCGACGGAGGTCTTCCCCCAGCTCTGCCCACGAGAGCCGGTACGGCTCATAGATCGGCGATCGTCTCTTGCGAACATGTGGTGTAGCTCCTGTTGTCATGAACACGCCCAGCACGACGAGAGCAGCAGCGATCGCCTTGAGCATGTTTCTGCGCCTCGCTTCTGGAAAATTGTAGGGGTTGAATCGT
This sequence comes from Macrocystis pyrifera, assembly GCA_031763025.1. Taxonomy (NCBI): domain Eukaryota; class Phaeophyceae; order Laminariales; family Laminariaceae; genus Macrocystis; species Macrocystis pyrifera. Next base: position 11,666,205 of record JASSKH010000019.1, read on the forward strand.
TGTCTCGTACGACTCAATGACGAGTCCTCCGGAGACCCGGACCGCTTCCTTCCACCTTCCATAATATGTGATCTCCCTGGCCAACGTCTCAAGGTACCCGCTTGTCCCAGCGTCGAGCGACGGCGCGGGTTGAAGCACTGCCTCGAATATCGTGAAAATCGTAAAAGGGGTGATGGTTTTTCCAAAATTTGGAACGGGAACACTTCGTGATTTTTCAGGGGCTGAAGAATTTCCAAAAGGGCAAATGCCAAAATCAGGTATACCTGATCCGTTAGAGACAAATAAGGTACATTCTAAAACCAAGAAAAAAACGCGCGCCACGAGCGGTGTGAGGTCCATGACAATCAGGTAAAAAATGAATGCTCCTAAATACTGTTGGTAAGCAACTGAAAATAAGCATGCTTAATCGCGTTTTTTGTGGGTTGCTTAATCGAAGCATAATCAAAGCATCGTAGCCGTGCTTATTTGCTTATTATAAGCAAAGAAGCATGCTTAATTAAGCAACCGTGCTAGATAACTTCGTACTTTAGCGTCGCGGCACTGCTGTAAGCCTCCGTCAGCATGGCCCGCTCGTCGTCTCAACAATGTGGATGAGGAGAGGTGACACACGCCGACCAAACAGCACCAGGAAACGTCGTTGCAGGTCTGTGAGGGTGCCTGGTCAAGTAAACCGTTTTATGGGTTGACGTGCCAACATGACGGAAGGAGATGAGGTATTAATATAGTGGATGGCATGCAGACGTGCAGAAGAGAAAAAACACACGAGGTGTGGGTGGATGATACCACATACCTGGTATGTTTTTCTTTCGAGTTTTTACCAAATCCATCAGCTGTGGGAGAGACCGGTCGAATGGCGATACTCCATATTGCAAGCTGAGAGCTGAGTGTGCGTGGTGCTTGATGCACCCAAAAAAATATTTCCAGTACGTCAGCTGTGAGTCCAACCGTCCAACCGGATGAGTGTGTAAATTATAGTTTTGAAATTCGAATTTTTCAGGGCGTTTTGCGGGTTATGACCCGACCCGCGGGTCGGGTCACGGGGTTTTCAAAATGTCACGGGTCGGATCGGGTCGGTTTAGGAAGTGTTCGAAAACTCACGGGTCGGGTCGGGTCGGGTCAAGAGGTTTTCAAATCTCACGGGTCGGGTCGGATCGGGGTCAAGAGTCTTTCAAAGCTCATGGGTCGGGTCGGGTCGGGTCAAGAGGTGATGCAAAGCTCACGGGTCGGGTCAGGTCATGACCCGCGAGAAACTGGTCACTCGCGGGTCGGCCCAACGTGACCCGCGAGTTCTTTTCTGCTGACCCGCGGGTCGGACCCGCGCATCCGGCCCGCGGATCCGGCACTCAAAGCACTTCCCGCTCTCTTACCCATAGGCGTTTCTCGTAGAAATACTCAATAATACTCCTTTGGTATCTTATTCACTCATTAAAACACTACCAAATCCATATACGCATGCCCGCATCCATTTCTACCCACTACAGCCAGGCCACATATCGCTTGTGGGCACAAAAATAGATAATAAATTGTCGGATTCACAGGTCGGACCTGCGGGTCAAGAGAAATAGTGTCACGGGTCAAGGTGACCCGAACCGCATGAAACCCGTGTCTCACGGGTCAATCCGAAGGTGGCGGGTCGGGTCGGGTCGGGTCAGGAGCTTTTGAAATCTCGCGGGTCGGGTCGGGTCGGGTCGGGTCAAGATATTTTCAAATCTCACGGGCCGGGTCGGGTCGGGTCGGATCAACAACTTTTTAAATATCGCGGGTCGGGTCGGGTCGGGTCAAGAGGCTTTCAAAATCTCGCGGGTCGGGTCGGGTCAGCTGACCCGACCCGACCAGACCCGATCCGTGAGATTTGACCTGACCCGCGAAAAGCCCTGGAATTTTTGAATTTTATATGTTCACAAAAAGAGCCATATATATTGAACAGATCGACCGCAGTACTCATTGTACTACAACTACCGTAATGCGGTATAATACTGCTTGTATCAGTACAACACAACGGCGTACGCAGGACAACAACAGCAGCTGCCGCACCAGCACAAGGTGGAAATGGGAACGGGAATTTGCCTAGCATTTAGGCTAAGCTACAGCAGCAGTCGTAGTACTATAACATGAACGGTGCCTGGTGCGCACAAGCCGGAATCACTGAAGGTACAATTACAGGAGGCAGCAGTACTGCAGGAGTGCAGCCATACTACTGTACAGTGTGCAAGAACGCTACGATGCCCTAGTCGTCAGCTGGACCCTTTCCGACAGAGGCGTGGGCCTCTTGCCGAACTTGCTCGGCGTACGCCGGCAGATTCTTGTGGCGGGCGTCATGGCGCTGTGCTAAGTTTGAAGTCGACGGTGCCTTGACGACGGGTTTTGGGCAGCCTTCCACCCAGCATTAGGCAAGTTTCTTATTCTTGCCCGTTCCTTGAAGGAAAAATGACCAGAGGGGCTACTTCTTCTGGGGTGGTGTTTGCCATTCCACAGATGCGGCCTCACAGCGGCCATCGGCCTTGCGCGCGCCAGCGGCGGCGGCAGGGGGCTTTGCGACCTGCTGCACACTGTCGTCGCTGCTGCTGTCGGGTATCCCGTCGTCGACACTGCTGGGGTGGTCTTCGTCGTCAGCTGATTCAGAAAGATCCGAAGTTGCACCGGCTACCTCACCGCGCGCCTTGCCGGAGGCGCGCCTTGCCGGAGGTTGTCAGGCGCATAGACTGGATAGAGGCCCTCGTCGCCGCCGCACTGCCTATCCTGGTGCCACTCATGACACGATCCCACGAAACCCAAACGCCGGAGGCTAGTCTGCGGTGTGGTCCGGTACCTGTGGTCTGTTCCCTGTGTGCTGCGCTGTGCTATGGCTGTGCGCTGGTTCACTGTGTGTGGACTATGTGTGGTGTGTGGTGGTCGTGTGCTAGAGTTGGACCCCGGCCTCAAAATTTGGAACCGGGTACCCGACCGGGTGGGGGGCATTCCAGCCGGAAACCGGGTACCCGGCGCTCCGGCGGACACTGGTACCCGGGTACCCGGGTTACCAGACACTACTTGCTACCCTTTTAGGCTTTGAGTGGGACACGGGTACCCGGGTACCCCATTTACCATACACTATTTGCTCCCCTTTTTGCGTTTAAGCGGTGGCGTGGTAAGGCGGCCACGGGTACCCGGTTTACCAAACATTATTTGCTCCCCTTTCTACGTTTGAGCGGTGGCGTTGTAAGGCGGACACGGGTACCCGGGTACCCGGGTTACCACACACTGTTTATGTGGTGGTCGATCTCATTGCCGCAATCACATCGGTCTCCCTACGAACAATTCAGCAATATCGAAAGGTTGGGACTTCTCGTGATTGGTCTATCTTCTGTGGTTCATGGTATAGTAGGGCCATCTACGCTGTGGTAGAGGTATCGAGTGAGTGCGTCTGTGTACTCGGGTGTAGCGTATTGTGCGAAGGCAGGTAGGGGTATTCTCTATTGTGGGTCTGCAGTCTGCTGGGACGGGAGGCGAGAGTCTAGGGGCACAGCTGCTGCTGCAGTTTATGTGTGGATCAAGGTATACCCCGGTCTTGGGGCCTCCGTATAGAACAATTGACGGGTACCCGGGTACCCAGGTACCCGGGTACCCGAGGTACAAATACCCGCGATTCCGTGAGTTGGACCGGGACGGTTCCGATTCCGACGGTTCCGAGTACCCGCCACCGGGTACCCGGTTCTCAGTCGGGCGTTGTGCAACTCTATCGTGTGCTGAACCCGGTGCTAAACGCCTTCCATTCCATTAGAAATTACTAAATTGCACCGCAAATAAGCAATTAAGCATGCTTAATAAAGCAACTTCCTGTGAACTCGCTTAATCACAGAACTTGCTTAATAAGCAAATAAGCATGCTTAATCAAGCAACTTTTCCCCAGGTAAGCAACAATCAAAGCAAGCTCTATTTAAAGTTGCTTACCAACACTACTCTTAAAGCATTAAGCGTGCCACATGGCCTCCAAAATCAGAATCGTTTTGTTTTCTTCAGGGTGTAGGTACCACGGGCTCCACTTGGACCTGCAAAGAGTCACTGTTAATATATATTCTTCGTTTGTTTCGCCACGGCGGGAGCGCCAATAGTATTTACTGTGTCGCCCCCCCCCCGTTGACAGCTTTAAAGCTTCCACACGGTCCTCGCGGAACCGCCTGCTCGGCACGAAATTATCTTGCCGTACCAAACCTGAGACCACCTCGACGCGGGGTGGCGCAGACGAAACGCCGAGTGTCCATGGTCCATGGTGCTGTGAAGACTGCTGTGAACATAGGCAACAACAGAGTACACACAACAACTACGAGTAACTAACGGCTAGCACGTGAAATCGTTTTCGTTTCTTTGCGCATCCAATGATGCGTCGGTGTCTTTCCCGCCCCGTCCTTGGTTAACGTTCTTGGTTATGCAGACCTGAAACAGGGAATGTTAACGAAGGTGGACGAAAGTGATTATCCGCAGCGTTACAGAGTATGTATTATAGTTAGAGATCGTATCTGCAGCGTAGTGTCCCTGTTGTAAGTGTTCTTACTTGAGACCTCATCGCAGCACGAGTACGCCCGGTAGGTCGGCGTACTCCATGATTACAGACTAAGCAGCTAGAGGTCGTGTCTGCAGTGTTGTGTCCCTGTTGTAAGTGTTCTTACCTTAAGACCTCATCGCAGCACGAGCACGCCCGGTAGGTCGGCGTACTCCATGACTACACAGGTGGCCACTGGAGTACCTTGAGAGCGTACTCTGGTGGACCTTAAGCAAAAACACCTTGAGCCACAAATCTCAAGGGCGGTCAGTGCCCAACGTGAACATTCACAACGTCCCCGGATTGTCGAATGGACGCGTCACAAAGTACTCAGGTTCGGAAACGTACCAGGTCTAGGTGCTGTATTTTTTGTTGCACAGCTGACAGCGCAACAAAAATCGAATTCGAACAGAGAAACAAACCACAAAATGAAAACCGACAAAAACAAAGCAAAATCATGAAATCCGGGCAAAAAAACGAAACACGAAAAAATGTCGAAATTGATGGAGAAAAATGATAGGTACACGAAAAAAAAAAAAAATTAAATCGGAGAAGGCAACAAAGACTAAGTGCAGTGCATATATATGCCCACAACAACATGTTACACCACTCCCAAGTCTTATTGTCTGGTCAACGATGTGATGTTTTTCCTGTATATATATATACATTTTCTGGTCTCCCTCGCTGTTTTGCACTGCACAAAACCGACACTATATGCGACACATGCTCTACACGCAAAAATCACCCAAAACGTACGTTAAAATTAAGCAAAACATATGCAACTTCGGCACATACCATGTTCGAGGAAGAAGAATGTTTTGTGCTATTTTTTGTACTTTAAAAACTAATTCCGCGTCTATTCTGCAATAAACGAAAAGTTGCCAAAAATAACACTACAAATATTTTGATAAAAAAATGCGATCGACGCAAAACTCACCTCTTGTACGATGCAAACATCATTGCAGATACATACCTGGTAGACGGCAATTCGCAGTTTAATTGCACCCATTAATTGTCAACTTCACGCCCCTCTTCCCCATCCCTTCCTTCTTCTCAATCATGTCAACGATTCAATACCCCTTTGCAGACCCCTTTGCAAGCCCCAAATTTCATTCGTTCAATATTCCATGTTATGTTTCGTCAATATATGATACGTATAACAACAACATACATACATACAAACAACAAGCAGTACACAATTAATCGAAAATGTGTCATAGGTGTTGGAGAAAAAAAAACTCAAGCAATCGTTGCAAGAACGACCACAAACCTAACGACACCGTCACATGTAACTAAAAGTTCACGACAGGACGTCTCACAATTGAGGTGCATTTGTTACGTCACGCAAGCGTTGCGGTATACGTTTTTCTTGTCGCCGCAACGTGCTAAGGTCGTGGTTTCGCCACAACGTCCCGCAACGCACCCAAGTGGCCACCTGTGTATCGTTTGACGGCCTTTGTCCTGTTTTGAGCCCGGCGCCGTTGAGCTCAACCACCGTCCTGGTTTCCTCGGAAGAGGCTCCCAAGGCAACCAGATGGTCCTCGAATGCACGCGTCGAACACCTGTTGTTGTACCCATCTGAAATATCGAACCCTATGGTATGAGCCCTTGTCCCCTCCAGAAGAGGAGAAGGCTACATGGAGGCTGGTTGGACATCGCGCAGAGGTGGGCAACAGTCTTGACACGGCCTACGGTGACGTGGTTGACGATAGCGGTCGAGGTGTTGTGCTTAAGCCGTCGGACGTCCGGGAGAGTGTACACTAATTGGGTAGCCTGCAGGTACAGCAGCGGTTCAAGAGCAGTAGTCGGATCGGAAGTCGAAGAATTGTACAAGATAAGAAGTATTATTCGAGTACTCGCAAGCTACCTGCTTCGTAAACGTATGGATCTGTACGGCACGTGTACGAGCACCCGCAACTCGAGCTTCGATGTTTGAGAGGTACCTCGTATGAAATATCAAAATTGCGAGTATACGACTGCTAGCTAGATTCGTGGGGAACCTCATTTTGGTTACACGAGTACTTGTATGTCGTACTTGCGACTTCGTCTGTCCTACAGGTTGCTTATCTGTACTATTAATAGAGGTTCTGTTTGAGAAGTGTTCGTACGTGCAGTAATCGTGGTTTGGTTGCGATGAAAACGCACGAGGTCGAGGAAGGCAAACACCGTTGAAAGCTTTGAATATTTAGATTATCATGCCAAAAGTACAGCATCACATAATTTGCAAACTATTGTACCTTGTTGGCGTTGAGGTTGATTCATCCCGTTGAGGATCGAGTAAAAGCCGCAGTTCCCATTTCTTTGGGACTCAACCTTCCCTGTGCTATCAGCAAGTATAGTAGTAGTGGAGGGCGCTGGTGCCCATATTCTGGATGTCCTGCCTGTTGTTGCCCTCGCAAGGTGGTTGGGTGTACCAGGACGCCCAGATGGTCGATGCCATACAGGTCGCCACTTGGGTACGTTGCGGGAAGTTGTGGCGAAACCACAACCTTAGCACGTTGCGGCGACAGGAAAAGCGTATACCGCAACGCTTGCGTAACATAACAAATAAATGCACCTCGATCGTGCGAAGTCCTGTCGTGAACGTTTAGTTACATGTGACGGTGTCGTTAGGTTTGTGGATATTCTTGCAACGATTGTTTGAGTTTGTTTTTTCTCCATCACGTACGACACATTTTTCTAATAATTGTATACTATTGTTTGTATGTATGTTGTCGTTATGTGTATGATATAGAAATACAAAGTGGAATATTGAACGAAGGAAATTTGGGGCTTGTGGAGGGGTACTGAATCGTTGGTATGTGTTTTAGAAGAAGGGATGGAGAAGAGGGGCATGAAGTTGACAATGGGTGCAGTTAAACTGCGAATTGCCGTCTACCAGGTATGCATGTATCTGCAATAATGATGTCTGCATCGTACCGGAGGTAAGTTTTGCGTCGATCGCATTTTTTAATCAAAATATTTGTAGCGTTGTTGATTGTACTCAGATACACGACATATAAGATCTATGGTATATTGGGGAGTTCCACGCTGGGAATGGATTCCGGCAGTAGGGTAATGGGATATCGGGGTAATGTGTGCCCACCTATTCCGAGGGGTGTACAGACCTTGATAGTAGATCTTTATGGGGGTTTTGTGTTGGACGCCTGAAGCCGACCCTCCGACCCGAACCCTAACCCAAACCCCAACCCGAACCGTAATGCCAGTGGTCAGTGCTGGGATGCTGTGCTTGTTAAGACTCTAGGTTGCCTCGACCGGCGTGGATGCTGAGCTTGGGAAGACTCTAGGTTGACTCGGGATGACTCGGGATGCTGTGGCTGGGAAGGACTCGAAAGTTTATTAAGCCGCGTAAAACATACCCCTAGCCAATCAGAGTGCCTAATTAGCTACCCCAGGAAGATCTACTATCAAGGTCTGTCCACTACTGCCAATTCCACTCGTCAGGTGGAACCCTCTATTGCATGTGAGGCGAGTCAACTCGACAGCTCGGATGTAATGTAAGAGGATTTATGTTTCATGTCTGGAGTCAGCCACGCGTTCCCGTGCCAGCTGCGCCTAAACATTTAGGGATCAATCAACACACTAGTGGGATACCGGTGATCTTCTAGCGGCAAGCGTAGCCCAGGCCAACCCAAAGAGGCGGGAACCTGCTTCCAGCATGTCTATTCTTTTTTAGATGATGTGCTTCGTGAGGGAGCCAGCGTGTGTGTATTTTAAAGATGAGATCGAGGTCCTGGAGGAGAGGACGTGTGTGTGAGAAGAGTGAGGAGATGCCGCAACAGGAGAGCAGCAGCGATCCCAGCGGGGCAAAGTTTGAGCCGGACCTGGTAGAATCGCTTGGCATGGTGGCGAAGGCGCTGGAGAGTAGTAGTTGCAGGGACAGCAGCAGCTTCAGCAGCACCGTCAGCAACGCCGGCAGTCAGTGGATTGCTGCACTTTTGTTGCGACGATGAAGCGCATGCAGTAAGCACCGTTACCGCCGCCGTCGTGTCGACCGCCGCCTAACCGTCGCTGCTGCAACACCCCGGGTTAGCCAGGCATCTGCCTGAACCTGTGGGTTCGCTGCGCGCTGGCGACATAAATGTAGAACGTATATTGTTATATGAAAGAGAGAGTTTGGCCGGCAGGAGCCGGGAGGGAAGGTGGAGACCGCGGGAGCGACGCTGAAAGCGTTCTGGCAGAATCCGCCTGGACCGCTGAAGCACCACGCCCGCAGGTGGTTGATGGGGGGGACGTTGCCGGCGAGGAAGGAGTCGAGGGAGAGGGCGAAGATGGGCGCAGGGGGAAGAGTCTGCATCATCATCTGTTCGGTATGCTGTGCCCCAAGAGAAAGGAGGAAATAAGGGATCGAGGCGCCACCGGCAAGGACGTACGTCCGCACCAGGCACGTTTGGCTTTGTTGATTGACTGTTGAGGTGATTTTCGTTTTTAAATTGATTGTGTATCGATTTGAGAGTGGGAGAGAATCTGCGAACATTGGAGATTCAGATTTTTTTGGGAATACTGAAATGAAATGAGATGAACAGACGTATACGTATACGTATACGTGTAGCTTCCCTCACTGAGGTTTTTCTGTGTAGACGCACTGCTGTAGGGCTATGACGTCTGTCTGTTTTATGGTTGACTGGTCGAGGGCTCTGGTTGAGCATCGACACGAGTACAGCAGGAAGATGTGCATGTGATGAACCCTTGTGCCCAACTACAGCAACACGTCTGTTTGCGGCATTTCACATATTTTCATCTTTGTATGCGGGTATCTCGTTTTTGAGTTGTTGGGTTGGTGTGTAGCACGACCCGCGCCACTTGTTACGTGCTAAAGGCAAGATACTTATTTGCGGACGGAGTAATATACTATACGAGTACAGCAGCAGCAGAAGTAGTATGGTACTGTGAGCTGAGGCGAAAACGGTTTACTTGGCACTGCTGTATATATTCATCAAGTATGTACTGCAGCATATATAGTGGTCGAGGAATACATGGGTTTGATGTGGGACCAGATATTCTCGTTTACAAGTAGCTGTTTATTTGCAGTAGCGTTTGAGAACTTAACTATACCAAAGAGGAGTTTGCAAGCAGTGCATATGCAGACCTAATCGCGCGAATGCACGTCCCATCCCTTCTGTATGCCGGGTCAATGCTGCGGAGGCGACGTTTGGTTTCACCCAGGAGGAATAGCTGGATGACCCGAGCTGCGGTGACGCCATGAGACCGAACGGAGAGGCAGCCGCGGCGGAGGCAACAGCAGTATAGTGTTCGGGGCATCGGGGTGATTCTTACTGAAATGTAGTTGCCTTTGAATCTGGATGAATATTTTCATTGCTTGTATTTTGGAATTGTTGTTCTGGTTGATTTGGAGGCCGCGAGAGTTATTGGAGTTTTCGAGTAGTTTCAATATCAAATAAAATTCAAGTGGACGAATGCATGTTATCTCGCATTACCGTCGCGATCTGTGTATCATTGGCGGGAGTAGGGGATAAGGGGAGACTCGTGTCCGGGGGAACGGGGTTCCGCGCGATCTCTGGCATTTAATTTCTCGGCTTAATTGTATTTTTGATGAGTAGGACTACCATGATATTTTATATGATTTGCACTAATTCCTCATGAAATAGAGGGAGATTTTGTGGATAAGGTTGAAGAGAGACTATGAAGCGCCTGGGGGCGTGTGCGGTCCATAGGAAATGTTTTCTGATTTCGAAGGTTTGGGTAGTATTTCGGAAATGGAGAGTTTGATTTTATTGGTTCTTGAAAATTTGTGCTTTTGTTCAAAGTCAGTACTGACGGAGTGGTCTAGCAGGTAGTGCTATATAATTCCCTAGGGTGGGTCGGGAGTTGAAGTCTCGCCGAATTCATAAGTTGATCTTTTCGAGCGTGCGCGCTGGAGACAATACGAATGATTATGATAGTGTGTCTGTAGACACCAGTATCGTTTGGCGAGGGGAGGGCCCCGGAGATCACTGTACTAAGTCGACGAGATTCCACTGAAGATCTTTTGACCAATTCCGCGGAAAATGCCGTTTTACCTGACTGAATCCGAGAAGAATGCCGTTTTACCTGGCATTGGATTTCGAGAGTTTTATTTGTTTGCAACAGAGAGGCTGGGGATTTGAGCATTTGAATACTGATTTGAAGATTTGAGCGTTGATTCAAGAATTTGATTTTTGAGTTACAGATTGGATTTTTGACTTTCAGAGTTTGATTCGAGTTTATATTTTTATTGAGATATATCATGCCCTACGATGTCGTACATTTTCATGTACAGAGCTGAGGGGAATATTGCTCATGCACAGGAGCAGGGGGGATATGAGTATAGTCGTGTATATTGCGTAGGGGGGATGTTGATTTTACTCAGATACACGACATATAAGATCCATGGTAGATTGGGGAGTTCCACGCTGGAAAGGGATTCCGGCAGTAGGGTATTGGGATATCGGGGTAATGTGTTACGGCAGGGTGCAGCTCTCAGACCGTAAAAAGGACCTGCGCTCGTTAGATCTCTGAGGCCGGCTCACCTGTTGTTTGGGAGTTCGAGGAAGTGCCTTCAAGCAGAAATGATCGGGTCGTGCAGAACGTGGATCGATGCAATGCGATAGATGCAAGCAGTCAGCGTGAACACTCAACGAAGCACCACAGACACGATGACGGGCACGACGGGTACGGCAGGGCCCAAGGGACTGGGGGTCGATAGGACAGGTATCACAGATCACTTGGCTTTGACTTTCTTTCTTCACTCTTGGTGATGTTTTGTAAACACCGGGTGGTCCCGGAACCTCGCTACTGGCTCTGTACCCGATACCGAAGGCGTTCCCACACCGGGGATCCTCCTGCCCCTATAAGATCCACCCAGAGGATGCTAACCAAAGCTTGCCCTCTGCCTATCGAATAGACCCGACGCGTGACCCTGATCAGGACAGTGGTCTCGCGCCGTATTATCCTCCCCATAGCGCTGGTCACGACAGTCACAGCGCTATGAACCTCCCTCCCTGGCGCCACCCGCTGTAACACCCCCCCTGCCCGACACATAACCATTGTCGGCACAAAGCCGGTGCCCCGGTGCTAGCCCGGCGACAGCGTGTGCGCTTTCCTCCTCGGACACCCCCCCAGACCGGCGCATATGAGCGACGGTGCCCAGCGGGTATTACGATCATGGACCGCTGCAGCGCCTGCGCCTTCCACCTTCCCACCTCGCCGTCGGCTCGATGTTGCAGCTCCTCTCCTTCCCTTAGTGCTGCCCTCAGACGGTGGTAAGAAGAGCGGCGGTCTTAACCTTCGTCCAGACGTTCTTCAGCATTTCTCTTCCATCCATCGCCGTCGGCCCCATGTTGCAGCACCCTTCCTTTCCGCGGTGTTGCCCTTGGACGGTGGTAAGAAGAACGGCGGTCCTGACCTTAGTCCAGATGTTCTTCAGCTTTCCTCTTCCATTTATCGCCGTCGGCCCGATGTTGCAGCGCCCTTCATTTCCGCGGTGTTGCCCTTGGACCGTGGTAAGAAGAACGGCGGTCCTGACCTTCGTCCAGATGTTCTTCAGCCTTCCTCCCCCGTCTATCGCCGTCGGCCCAATGTTGGAGCGCCTCTTGTTCCCGCGGTGCTGACCTTGGATGGTGTTGAGAAGAGCGGCGGACCTGACCCTCGTACAGTCTTCACTTGCAACTGCCAGCGCCACATCTGTCTAACACGCACGGAGCATGTACTCGTCGGCCAAAAAACATGTTTTCTTCCTGGCTCCCCTGCATCTGAGGTGGGGGTTCCTCACGAAGGCCTACGTCCGCACTTTGACAATAACCTACACGTTTAAGCTTTTGGCCAGACATGCATTCCACTGAAAGCTACCATCGTCACCTAACCATCTGCCAGTCCTTTATCGTATGGCTATACGTGGCCACACTACCGAGACGCTGCGGTGGCTGTCCAACTTGCCCCTCTCTCTATATATATATATATCTGCGGGCTTGACTTGTCAAACCTGTTATAACGGTTCACCGATCAGTATTCCAATATACTCACGTACTTGTTTGTATCGATGTGGCAAAACGTCACTTTTCCTTGCGAACGTGGATGTCGTTTTGTGAATACGTTCATCACGGGCTGTAGGAAGTTCATGAGTTCTTTTTACTCCGGGCCAAAATTATTATTTGAGTGACTTAGGTCGTTTCAAGGTACTGACATTCACGCCACATCGACTTGCTGGCACTAGCCAAAGTAAATAAATGATTCCGAGTTAAGCAAGTGTTTGAAGCTACTGGCGTTTGCGCCACCTTTATTCGAGTGATCTAGGTCGTTTCAAGGTACTCCACATCGACTTACTGGCGCTATCCAAGGTAAATATTTGATTCCGAGTTAAAAAAGTGTTTGAAGGTACTGACGTTTACGCCACCCTAGTGTTTGAAGCTACTGGCGTTTGCACCACCTTTATTCGAGTGATCTAGGTCATTTCAAAGTATTCCATATCGACTTACTGGCGCTAGCCAAGGTAAATATTTGATTCCGAGTTCAAAACGTGTTTGAAGGTACTGATTTTTACGCCACCCCCCCAGCACGGACACTGTCCACTAGTGCAACTTGTTCGTGCTAAAATGAATCACGTGTCTTAAAACGGCATTCGTCCAGACCTATTTCCAAATCGTACCCCTCGTATAACGCTTTTTGTGGAAGTAGTTGCAGCAAGGTGGAGACAAACACCCCCCCAGAACAGGAACTGCCTACCACCTACTGGCATTCCAATCACACCTGTCGATTCGTTCATTCAACCCTCGACCACTATGCTTGGAGCGACAAATAGTATCCTGTTAGGTTGCGCAGATCATACCAAAGCTCGTCACGTTCCATCTCGGTTTAGCGTCTCACAAATGTGTATCTGTGCGTGGTGTGGCGAATGCGTACTACAATAGTATGTATTTGACCACCCCACACTCGTGGAGTTACAGCGTTTACCTGCTGGCCAGATTCGTTCTCCGACAACCCAATCTTCAGATGATACTTACGCAAGGTCTGGAACTAACAACCGGTAAGTAGTGCCAGCGTATTCTTCAAACCAAGCCGATCTTGAAACCCCTCTACGCCCACCGCACCGACCATGCAGTGTTTCTTCGTACTCGTTTGCTGATTTTTCACACTAGGTACCTTATATTTTTTTTCGTACGTAGCTATGTATGTACGATACAGATATATCATTGATTTCCATGCCATTAGCTATCTTCGCTCTTTTTTCTCTATCCCTCCTACGTACAGACACCCGGTGTCACACAGCAAGCTCTTTATTCCTCTCCCCGATGTGGTCTGTGCCTTGGGTTTTTATTGCGGAAATACTTTAGTCCTTTGTTTGTTGATTCCACAACTTTGTATTGCGTATATTGCGGAAATCCCCGCCTCATCCATCTTGAGATTCGAGCTCCATGGTTCAACGCTATAAACAGGAGCGACACACTAGGCCACGCGGACCTTTAGATGAAAGGAATAGGCCAACCGTATCAAAACCAACGAAACTCTTTCAGGGCACGACCCAGATGGGGTATACCTATATGGAAGGTCGAACCCGAATAAATATAATCTTTGTGTTTCTGTGCGGACATTGTTTACGTAATCTACTGTGGATACCATGTCCCCGGTAACAATACGCCTACGCATATAGTCGAAAACCCAGCTCCTTCCAGATTCCATTTCTGGGAGCGTTCGCTCGGTTATGTCAGGAGACTGTCATGAACCATACATCGCCGGGAAGCTACCGGTCCACATCTGCTCAACGGATCCGTTGGGATGGCCCCGCTGCCTGATGCAACGTCCCGACGGGATTCTAGAAACCCCGCCGGGTCGCCCATATATGTCCCGTCGTCCCGTTGTCCCGGGACCGGAGGGCAGGAGGAGTGACGCTTCCTCCTCGCCCTCCTCCTCACTTCTCTCAGAGTTCTCTCCCTCCTGTCCTGTCATCAGACCCTCGTCTGAGCCCTTTGTCACGTCATCACTCAGCTGTCGTAGTTCAACAGACAGAACACTCTGTGTCCACAGAGAGACGTGGGATCACGACCCACCGGGGGTAATGTAGCCGGAACTCTTATTGAGTCAGGAACTCTTATTGGCGTCGCACTTGTCACCTACGTTCAGAGTGATGTCGGAATACCAGCAGTCCCAGTACCCCACCCCACTCCCCTACCGTGAGACCCCGGACAGCACGGCCGCCCCCAAGACCACTAGCTGGTGGAGCGCTACCAACAGTTGGGACTCGCCTTGCTCCTAAAGCGGTAGGCAAGGTTGGCGCGACGAGGAAACTCTCCGCAGTAGCCGTGGGTGCTGAGTCCCCTGTACAGAGTGTTGTTAGCAAGGAAGGAGTCAACCTGGGAGTTGAGTGTAGTTCTTTTTCTGGGGGGGGTGTCTCTGTCTCGAGTCTTGGCAGTGGGGTATCATCCTCACGACGTCCCCGTAAACGCGTGACGTTTGCTATCGATTTCCCCGTGTCCGAGTATTCGTCCGAGTGTCGATCGTCGAGTACCCCGATTCACCCAGCAAAAAATAATAAAAGACTACCGTGTGGCACAGCTCAATGGTGGCGCACAGATCCCATCCTTTCTCTTTGTCTTTTTCGTCTCGCAGAGTGCAGATTTCTGGCTCTGTAGACGACTGTCCAGTGTTCGCAATAACACTCGATACTGCTACTGATGTCTCTGTCGTTTCCCACGCGTGGTTGATGTCCAATCCAGCTCTGCGATATAGAAATATTCAACCTGTCCCCCTGGCCGCCGTCGCTTTACGGGCAGCGAATGGTTCGCCTTTGAATATTTTGGGGTTTGTCACATTGTCACTTACATTGGGTACAATCACTCATAACGTCGACGCGCTAGTTGTACCGTCTCTTGCTCCCGATTCATTGCTCCTAGATAATCATGTCATGTCTACGTTTGGAGCTGTCCTCGATTGGGAAAACCAAACATTGTCATTTCCATCGGCTGGTACTACTATCCCAGCGATACATCGTATTAGCCATTCTACCTCACACGCCGCCCCCTCCCCTGCCCCTAGCGCTAATACCATGCCCGTCGCTGCTGTCCACCATGATGCAGAAGGAATTGATGTCATTTTGCGCGAACGTGTGGACCTCAAACCTAGACACGAGGCTCTTGTCGTGGCTTTTACTGGTTGTCTCCCTTTGCGCTATCGTACTGTTGTTGTCGAACAGCGAATCATGTCCGAACCTGAATTTCTGCAGTGTGGTAGCTCGACAGTGTTTGAGAAAATTATTGTCGCTCGCACTTTAGCTACCTGGTACACTGCCGATGGTTCAGTAGCTGTGCAAGTTGTTAACCCATCGTCCGATGGGGTTGCACTTCCGGTCGGGTTATGTCTTGGTCAGCTATACACCGTGTCTGTCGTGACGCTTGACCAGTTACACGTTAACGCTGTAGCGAAAACACCCGAATCCATCGAACAACTGGCTCACGCAAAATCCGAGCTTGAAGGTCCCCTGTCCACAGCTTTTACAAATACCAAACTGTCCACCGACCAACAAGCCGCTGTCCTCAATTTATGAGCACAGTACCGTCCTGTCTTTTCATTGCCAATGTCATAGCTTGGTTTTTGCACTAATACCGAAGCAACGTTCCCATTACCGCCTGACACTCGCCCTGTCGATCGGGCTCCGTATAGCACTAACCCTCGCACTGCCAGTGTCATCGACAAGTGCGTCCATGATATGTTAGAGTGGGGCATAATCGAAGAGCGCCCGAGCCCCTGGGGTAGTCCGTGTACGTTGGTCGCTAAAAAGAACGGAACCCCTCGTTTCTGTGTTGATTATCGTCATACCCTCAATCGTCACATTGTCCGAAAGAGCTGGCCCCTCCCGAACATGGATTCGTGCTTAGATGCAGTCAAAGGGGTCAAGTTCATCTCTACAACCGATGTCCTCAGCGCGTTCTGGCAACTGCCCGTTGCGGAAGAACACATCGACCGGACAGCATTCGTCACCCCCCGACCGGCAAGTACAGTTTTAAACGTATACCTTCCGGCGTGAGTAATGCACCGTGGTTGTTTCAACACATGATGTCTGTCACTTTCGGTCACCTTGGTCCGGAATCGGCTATTCTTACGTACATGGATAATATCATTTGCATCAATTCCACGTTCGAATCCCACCTAAAATCCCTCGAGCGAATGTTCTCAGCGTTACAGGCGGCAGGCCTAGCCTTAAAACCGAGTAAACTCCAATTTGGCCAGAAGGAAATAGAGTACCTCGGTCATGTCATATCGGAAGAAGGCATCTCAATCGGTGCCGACCGCGTCAAACCCATTCTTGCCTTGCCTGAGCCTACGTGTATCAAAGAAAATCGTGCATTCCTAGGTACACTCAATTATGTCTGCCGTTTCATTGACGGTTACGCTGAAATCACAGCACCGCTGGTTGAACTCACTCGCAAGGAATATGTCAAAAAGACCGCGTTCAATAAGGCATTTTGGCGCGCGCAAAGTGAAGCGTTCGCACGTGCAAAGCGCGCCCCAACGTCTGCCCCGGTCCTCAAATATCCGAACTTCAGTCCAGAGTTCATTGTCCATACCGATGGATCAGAAGCCGAGTAGGAGCCTTTCTCGCTCAACGATTACTCGACGGAAACTCCGACTCTGATTTGAATATCATCGCGTATTATAGTCACCGCTTCACTAACAGTCAACGTCATTATAGTGCGACCATGAAAGAGTGTTGTGCTGTGGTCTGGGCCGTCACCCACTGGCGTCCCTACTTATGGGGAAAGCATTTCACTTGCTGTACTGACCACCAAACACTGACGTACCTGTACAAAATGCAGGACACCTCTAACATGCTTACCCGTTGGGCAATCGCACTTCAAAATTACGATTTTACTGTCAAACATGTCCCAGGCAAACTAAACGTCGTGCCTGATATGCTGTCTCGTGCTTTTGGTGAAGTCAACGGGGAACCCATACCATCAGAGCCCAGATTGTCCTTACTACCCACCTGGGCCCCGCGAATACGAACTGTCCGCTTCTAATTTGCACGACGTAGCACCTGTCGAAAGCGATCGTGAGTTGTTCATGAGCGCCGTTTCTGTCTTCCCTACCGTAGATCCAGCGAAACTCGCCGATCTACAGAGAGCGGAATTTTGTCAGTACTTTGATTATCTCCGTGCACCAGCATCAGCCCCATTGCCTACGAAATAATCTGAGCACACGATGAGACACTTCTTCTTGAACGAAGGATTATTATTTCGGTCATATCTTCCGGGTCACTTACCGAAGCGTAGCACTTTCCGTGATCAGCTGGTAGTGCCTACATCCCTCCGGAAACTTCTCATAAATTCGTGTCACGACCCACCCGCATCAGGGGGTCACCTAGCTTTCAAAGGAACATTCGAAACTATCCGAGATAGATTTTGGTGGCCGACCATGCCCACGGATGTCCGTACTCATGTCAAAACTTGTCTGTCATGCCAACACCGGAAGTCATCCCACCGCCCGCCCAAGTTGCCAGTGGGACACCTCCCTGTCATGCGCGCATTTCAATGCGTCGCTTTTGATCTTGTCGAGTATAAAAGCCTATCAGAAGGGAATCGTTTTATTTTGTCGGTCATTGACCATCACACTCGATTTGTCATCTTGATCGCCATCAAAGACAAGGCAGCTCGCACGATCGCCCGTCATTTAATCGAAGGTGTGTTCTCGGTGTTTGGCCCTCCAGAAACGCTGCATTCTGATCAGGGGACGGAATTTCAAAACCAGCTGGTCCTAGAATTGCAGTCAGTATTTGGATATAAGAAAACGCGTACAGCTGCCTTCCGCCCCCAGGGCAACTCCGTCTTAGAGCGTGTCCACAGCACTGTCCACGGTATGTTAGCTATGTATAGCAATATGTCATTCGATAACTGGGCAGAGCTGTTGCCGTTTGTCCAGCTAGCTCATAACACGGCCTATTCGTCAACGCCCCAGGAAACACCTCATTTCCTGATGTTTGTACGCGCAGCTGTACTGCCTGTCGATCTCATTCTAGGTACGCCCTCCACCTGAGCGCCGCAATCACAGGTCGACTATTCCAAACAAACTGTCGAAAATTTGCAATTTGCATACGAGCTGGCCCGCCGAAATCTTAAAGAGCGAGCGGGTAAGCAAGCGGTCGCTAATGAGACACTGTCATTTTCCAGGTTCAAACCTGGTGAACAAGTACTGATCCACCGCCCGTACAATGTAGCTGATGGTCCCAACCCCAAACTTATCAGCCCATGGCGTGGACCGTACTCTGTCCGAGCGCAATTGTCACCTGCCATTTATCGCGTCACGAAAGACGGGAACCCAGCCGAGATTACTGTTCATCTCGGCCGAATGAAAAAATACTTTGTCCCCCTGTCGTCCTATGTCCCCGACCTCGATGCGCTCGATGATATTTTTCTAGGGACCAAACTCCCCGTGCCCGATCTAGAAGGCTCCTTGTCAAAAGTAACGATCGGTGCGTTCACGGTAGAGAGTATTGATGGACATAAAAGAGGAGTAGGCGCAGCATCTCTGACGAACTTTCAATACCATTTAAAATTGGAAGGATATCCAACTCAGATGGGCGTTTGGAGGCATGTCAACGCCCTTCTCCAGTGCAGAGAAATGATTGCGTCCTATCGCGCTGTTGTGTTGTCGACGGACCCCTCAGCATGTAACCCTCCTCCGCGGAAATCTAGTCTTGTTACCGCGTCTGTCACGTAGCACATTTCAATGGGCTTGTCTTGTCTTGTTTTAGCGCTTTATTTTGTCACATCAGACCGAGCAACCACTGATGATGTATGCCCGGTGCTACCGTTTCCATCAAATTATTTGTCTTGGACTGCTTTCCTATAGGAGTAGGTCCGATTTTTCTGTCTTAAGAGGTGTTGTCACCCCAAGGCTTGTCTTGTCGAGTGTTCGTACCGTCCACTCTTGTTGGATGTCCTCACCCCTAGTGGTGAGCGCTGTTCTAGTCTTTAGTTGACTGGTGCTTGGTGTTCCAGGTTCGACGGTGCAAGCCTGACTTGCACTGTAGATTTGTCACTGCGATCACATGTCAACCCAGTTTTATGGGGTGATCAGCAATATTTTAATTACTGTCGACCAAGCATGTGTAAGAGTGTGTGCCTCCGTGTCCCGTGTCCTTCGCAAAATGTCGTTTGTCACCAACCACAGTGCCCTTGTGGAAAGCTTGTTTAGTGCTTCCAAGAATTGTTGTCTTATTTTCCTCAGCATATAGATCTGAACCGAAGTTGCCATTTAGGGTGTCGTCTATTACAGTCGTAGTCACGGATCGTGCCTTTAGAGGTCACTCACTGGCTAACGATCCATCACGAACCCGATTCCCATCGATTTGGCGGGTAGCTTTTATACTAGGTTTGATTAACTGTCGGGCACGAGGTTCCAGAGACTAACGATAGCATACGTGCGATAGTCGGCACGTGGGACACCACCGGGAAACTTATGTGATAATAATATCAAGCGCTCGCGCATACCATCTGTCTCTACCAAAATGCCTGACGTTCCGCATGGATCACGGCATACATTATGCGTCTGTTTTTGTCTCTACGCCGGTTACCCATTACATACCTTCCAATCGCCACACCCTCGAGGCCTCCTCATCAGAGCCCGGGTGCGAGACGATTGAGAGTCAACAGTGATAGCCGCGTTTGTCTGATACGTTTTTATTTCGTCAGTATTTTTTCGTGTTGGACCGCGTCTACCATAGTGGCATACTGTAGGCGGTTGTCACTTCGTATCACCGCCAAGGCAATCCTACTGCGAGGAATTTGATCCGGTTTCGAACACCCATCAGATGCCAAAGCAACCAATTTAGCCCATGTCGATGTCCAGTATGTCATGTCCGGAACACTGTCATTGTCGCCGTCAGGTATGTCATCGTGTTGCTTTTAAGCATAACATGTGCCTTGACAGTGATAGAGCCTTCAGCCATGTGTCGAACGACGGGTGTTCACACTCAGTCGTCTAGCGTGCTCGTCACTAGCAAACCTCTGCTAGAATATCCCGGGATAATTGTCACAGTTGCGCTAGCACGCTCTTGTCAAGGATCATTCTGTCATAATCCACAGCTGGCCAGCCGCAAATACACATATTACATATGTTTTTGTGAAAACGGATTACTCTCTTGTCATCGCTCACTATTTATTGTCTGATCCTGAATGGACTGTCCCAATATTTTAATATTGCCTGTCCAGATGTCCACGGTACGACAGCAGCCTGTCAACTTGTCCTCTGCTGTCACTGTCCTGTCTACAACAGCGCATATGTCACTGTTGTACGGTCTGGCAATTTTTGTCTTGTCTTGCCGTAAAATTGAGTGAGGGAACTCAAGGCGTTGATTGAGCGAATCGCCTTTAAAGTTACGATGTCAACTATTATTAGACGTGTTGTAAACCTTTTCGTCCCTGTTTTCCATTAATTTCGAGGTTTGGTGGAGTGCGAGCTCTAACATCATCAAAACTGGGGGGTGATGTGGATACCATGCCCCCGGTAACAACACGCCTACGCATATAGTCCAAAACCCAGCTCCTTCAGATTCCATTTCTGGGAGCGTTCGCTCGGTTATGTCAGGAGACTGTCATGAACCATACATCGCCGGGAAGCTACCGGTCCACATCTGCTCAACGGATCCGTTGGGATGGCCCCGCCGCCTGATGCAACGTCCCCGCGGGATTCTAGAAACCCCGCCGGGTCGCCCATATATGTCCCGACGTCCCGTTGTCCCGCGACCGGAGGGCAGGAGGAGTGACGCTTCCTCCTCGCCCTCCTCCTCACTTCTCTCAGAGTTCTCTCCCTCCTGTCCTGTCATCAGACCCCTTTGTCACGTCATCACTCAGCCGTCGTAGTTCAACAGACAGAACACTCTGTGTCCACAGAGAGACGTGGGATCACGACCCACCGGCGGTAACGTAGCCGGAACTCTTATTGAGTTAGGAACTTTTACTACAGCAGATAATAATGCTTCAATCGAATCATTGGCCATGGACGGAGAAGTACAATATTATTAGTATCGTACGAAGCTCATGCACAGCAGTAATTATCTCGTTGCTCACTTCCTCGCCGTAGCGGACAGAATTATACGGGGCATCTGCCAAGAGTAAACTGAGGCTGTGTGATACCGCTCGGTATGCTGAAGATACTGCTGTATATTATAGAATATGAATGAAGACAACATACTTTGCAGTCAGCATGAATAATGTGCGATCGTACGGATGTAAAAACTATTTTGTAATAGTACTGGGTGTAGAATGTATGGACACCCCACGGACATGAGTCGCAGGGGTTCGTGCTTCCCCTGTGTGTGCCATACCGTTTTATATACCCAACTACATCAGTCCAACCCAGTATCCGTTCTGATTTATTATTGTTTGCAGACAAAGCAATGAGTAAAGCAAGAAAGCGAGGGAAATGCCAGCGTACCGGTGAATACCGGGTAAAGCAAGTGAATTGCCAACGAACCGGGTACGAGAATACCGTAAGGGTGAAATGCCAACGTACCGGGTACGAGAAGACCATAACACCAGCCATGTTGTGAACATATGAGTCGCTGTATAGTTCTCAGTTTCAACGTAGCTTTCATGCGCCGAATAAAAACCTGATTGCTGTACCGGACAGCTGACCGGTTTCACTGCAGTACTTCTTGCCGGGAGGCAGCAGTGTAGATACTTTGCTGCGGCAGTATGGGACGCTATTTGAGGGCCCAGGATCGAGGGAGATCTTGGCTTACGACCTATAGTATTATCAACAGTTAATTTATTTATAGTAGTATGAATACCATATAGAACGGCTTCACAACAGTACTTTATGCCGAGAGGCAGTGGTGTTGATGCTTTGCTGCGGTAGTAAGGGACAACTATCGTAAGGCCCAAGGATCGAGGGAGATCTTGCCGTACGACCAGTAGTAGTACCCACATATTTATGTACATCCTCCAGGTTGCTGTCTTGAGTTTCTAGACCAACGTCTTCTACCCAGCTTCACTCTGTTCATCCAGCTTCAAGTATGCCCAGTGTTAATATGGTGTATGTGTGCGTCTTCACATTAAACCGTTCTTCTACTCGTCGACATCCAGCAATAGTGTCCGTGCTGATTCTTCACCCTACATATATACGTACAGGTGTTGTGTAGTGCATCCAGCAGATACTGTTGTGTAGGTGCTGTTTCAACGAGTCAACATGATAACTCGTCAAGATAGGAAGAGAGATAGGCTCAAGGGTCCCTCGGGATCTTGCCATACAATTTTAGTATCACGGATATATGGTATACGTCCTCTATGTACGCTTGTGCAAAAAGCAGATGTACTGGTCCCTCGGGATCTTACCGTACAGCAGTTTTAGTATTATGGACATTTTGTATACGTCCTCTATGTACGTACGTGTAAAAAGCGTGCTGCGAGCCACCTGCGAGCTAAAGCGTCCTTCGGGATCTTGCCGTGTGTGTGTGTGTGTTCTTCACATTAAACCGTTCTTCTACTCGTCGACATCCAGCAAGCCCAGTGTCCGTGCTGATTCTTCACCCTAGAAAGATACGAGCTCTGTGGTCACAGACTACGACACAGAGATAACACACCGTAATGCATTAATAGCCTACGTAATACCATGCCTTCGCACTAGGTGCGGCCGACACAACATACATACATACGCCAGCAACCAAAATACACCATAAAGAAAGAGAAGCAACGAAAAAACCAAACCGAAAAAGAACAAGAAAAAGAAAAAGAAAAAGAAAAGGAGAAGAATCCCTAATAAATAAAATTGGAAGCCAAAGCTCAGACACATACATACTTACCCCGAGCATGAGCCAAAAGGGACGTGCAAGGGGAAAGGTACGAGAAGGAAAAAGGGGACTATGCATCCCGGTGAACACTTAACTAAGTAAAAAGAGCAATAGTGAGTGGGCCAAAATACGCTCGTCACCCACCCACTATGTACTACTTCTTTGATAAGGATAAGAAGGGAAAAAAATCAAAATGCATACCGAACGGCCGCAGCAGTTGGCGGTACGAGTAGCAAAGAAACGTCCAACCTATTAGCGGCGGCCTGGTACCTTGCTACCCTATCTGCGGTCTCTCTGCTACTCTCTTCTACCGCGGTTTCCCTTCTACTCCTCCTGTTCCCCCCCCTGCCCCCATACACTTGTACGGTGTTCCCTCTACCCCTCCTGCTGTTACCCCTCCCCCCATTCCCTCTAACACTACCGGTAGCGGATGCACGGCGCCGTCTACCCAGCTTTGCCTCAGCCTCGTGCCACCTGCCCATGAACTGTTCAGCTGCTTCGAGGATTCCCCGGTACCACTTTACCGTCTGTTTTGCTGCAGTGGGCCACAGTGCGGTCCCAACTCCAAAGACTAAGGGGGAGTCTTCCGTTGATCCCTCGGTGGCTTTGAACACCCTAAGGTCCTCAGCAATGGCCCTAGGCCAAGTCTTGGGCTGCCCGCCTGGTTTCGGGCTCCCCCCACCAGCGATCGTCCCGAACATCAACCGACTGGGCAATCGCCCCTCGTGTTGCCGCACCACAGCCCCCGCAAAGAAGAGTCGCCGTTTACGGATGGTCGTTTCGATACTTTCGCGTCGTGTTATCCTGAGCGCCTTCGCATACGAGAGGGTGGTGTGGTCGGTGGGTAGTCGGCGCTGGAAACCAATGACTCGCAGAAGGACTTCGTGGTGGGCTGATCGAAGCTTGGCGAAGTGGTCCGCATTGAGGGTCCACGTCACGCAACCGTACAGCAAGGTCTCAATCACCTCGGCCTTCAGCATCCGGACTTTCAGACTAAGCGGTGCGTTCGTCCTATCGTACAGTTCCGGACCGTACAGTTTTAGTATTCTGGGTGTATTGTATACGTCCTTTATGTACGTTGTGTAAAAGGCATTTTTGATTGTGCTCAGAAACACGACGGAGACGTTACATCTAATATTAGGGAGTTCCATATATTGACATAGGATTATAGGAGAGGGATATTTAGTCGGATATTCGGGGGGATAAACGGGAGGTTTATTCCCGCGTCATGTTGGATAATAACCTACATACGATGCATGAGCTGTCACTCGACAGCTCGGATACAATATAAGAGGAGTTCCGTGTTACTGTCTGGAGTCAACCACGCGTTCCCGTGCCAGCTGCGCCTATACCTTTAGAGATCAATCAACACACTAGTGAGTCCGGCGATCTTCTATTGGCAAGCGTAGCCAAGGCCAACCTAGAGAGGTGGGAACCTGCTTCGGCATGCCTAGTTTCGAGGACATGCCCAGTCAAGAAGCCACAGTGGAGAGTGAAAAGACCATAGAGGAGATGAAGAAAAAAGTAGAGGTCCTGGAAAGGACGATGGAGGAGCAGAGACTGCGCGCCGAGAGGGACGCGCAGGGAGCAGGAAAGGAAGGGGGGGGCGGTGGGGGGACGAGAGGAGAAGGAACTGCTGGAAGACAACAAGCAGCGTCGACGGTGCCGACACCTGGGCTGGAGGCCCGATCAGGCATGTCACTACCTTCTTTGTACCGCCCAAGTTTGTCCCAGTCGAGACCCCCGAAGTTCAATAACGTAGAGGCCCACTTTAGCATGTGGCGTAGTAAGTGTTTGGCATACCTATCATCGCTTGGGTGCTTGCATGTACTCAGTAGCACAGCAAACCCAGTTATGGTGGGTGACATGAGGGTTTCGCCGGAGGAATTAGCCTCCAGACATTCCCCCCAGGAGATTAGGGACGCGAGATTGGTGTATGGATTGATGATGGAGGCCATGACAGGATACGATATGGCTGAGTTTAGAATGCAAAAGGCAATGTCTCCGAGTGGTGCTTGGAAGGAGTTGGAAGACTATTATATGCCGAAGACGATAGCCGCAACTCATAGATTGAGGAGGGAATTTGATACAATCCGAATGGCCGAGGATGAAAACCCCTTGCTGTTCCTAGGAAGGGTGGACAAGGCAGCAGATGTGCTGGCGATGCTAGGATGTGGTAAGAGTACAGAGGAAGTAAACCGCCACATTGTCACCAACCTCTCATCTTTGTATACTATTCAAAGCAAGTCCATTCTTTCCCGCCCTTCCATCCCCCGTTCTGAGATCGATGAGATCATCCGTGACGCGTACGCTAACGACAAGGTAGAGAAGGAGATGGTTTCTAGGGCGTTGGGCGTGCAGGGAGTGGTAGGTCAGCATGCCTTGTACGCCGGAGGTGCGCAGCCTGCCGGTGGCGGAGGTGCGGGTCCAGGACGGGGAAGGAGGAACAGGAGAGGTGGGAGGCTCAAGGATGGGCAACAGCAGCAGCAGCAGCAGCCCCAACGACAGCAGCAGCAGCAGCAGCCCCAGCAGCAGCAGCAGCAGCAGCAGCAGCAGCTCCAGCGACAGTATCAGCAGCAGCAGCAGCGATATCAGCAGCAGCAGCCTCAGCAGCAGCAGCACCAACGGCAGCAGCAGCATCCTCAACAGCAGAGCAGCACCGTCCCCATCAGCAACGTGGCAACCGGGGAGGAGCTTCGTCGGGGGGGATAACCGGCCCCAAATGGCGTTGGGATGCCGTGGCCTGCAGGTACCGTTGGGATGACTCAGCCCCAGACCCCTTCGGTACGGGTGGAGTAGTCCCCCCCATGGGTTGGGTACCTACCGACCCACCACCAGGGACGTTACCGCCGATGCCCCCGCCGCCCTCAGCGACTCCGGCAGGCTGGGGTCCCCCACCGAACAACACATGCAGGCGCAAGGGGCCCTGCTTCCGGTGCGGCAGACCGGGCCACCACGCCGCGGAATGCCAGGCAGCTCCCGCGCAAATGAATATCGCTTTCCCGGGTGCCGCTTCTCCTCAAGGTGGCTGGCTGCAGAAGACGCCCTACGGCAGTGGTGGGTATACCTCGGCCGGAGTTTCCCCGCCACAGCAACCCTCCTTCAGCACTTTCCCCTCCCCTGGCCCAGCGAACAACGGCAACCCTACGCCTACGTTCGATCCGCATCTCCTCACCGCGCAGTTTGCGCACCAAGGCAAGGCGAATGATGATTTGTTTTGGGTTAATGGGAGAGAAGAGTGGGTAGCGGATTCGGGAGCAACTTTTCATGTGACTGGCAACCCTTTTGGTATGGTAAACTGTACTCCCCCCCCCCCCCCCTGGTAAGAGCCGTTTGGTGGTCGGTGACATGAGGTCACTGAAGATAGAGTACTTCGGCCAGATTCCAATTGTGATGCACAGCTCTCAGGGTGACGTTCAAGTTAGGCTGATGGACGTAGCATACGTACCCGGTGTTCGCTTCAATTTATTTTCGCTTCATGCAGTAATGTTGAAATGCCCGGTGACACTTGATGCTCAGGGAGCTCACACGTTGAATGGACAGCTGTCTTTCGTGCGTAGGGACGCGGGTTCATGCGTAGACGCCACGCGGATTGTAGAGACCCCGATTGCTGCCGCTGTTTTGGCTCCTGGAAAAATGAGGAGGATCGATATTAACGACCTTCACGTTGCCCTTGCCCACTCCCATGCTGACACTCTCCGTGAGACGGCACGCCAGATGGACATTAAGGTTTTTGGGGAGTTGGTTCCGTGTGCTGGGTGTTCTGAGGCGAAAGGGAGGAGGATGGCGGTGCCGTGGACGACCGAGTGCCGTTCTACCAGGCCTCTGGAGCGTCTGTTCGTGGATCTGCCCGGACAACAGCCTACGTCTGCTGGCGGTGCGTCATACTTGATGATGATCGTCGACGACTACTCGCGACTGGGATGGCCGTATTTCTTGAAGCGGAAGTCCGACGTCCCGAAGGGCTTCGGTGGTTTCCTGGCCGAAATCAACGCGAAGGGTGTGCCGTCCATCGTGGAGTGCCTTCGCTCGGACAACGGCACCGAGTTCACCAAGGCGGAGTTCGTGGAGTTGCTCAACCACCACGGCATCCGCCGCGAGTACACGCCCGTCGATTCTCCGAAGCATGACGGGGTGGTCGAGCGACGGATCGCCATGACGCTGGAGCTTGCAATGGCGTCCCGCCTGGAGGCCACCCGCCTGTTCGGCGATGCAAGGATGCCGGCGACGCAGCCCCTCTGGGCTGAGTCATGCGTGTGTACGCGAGCGATGTGATCAACATGACGGCGAGGGTAAGGGACAAACCGGAAATGCCCTCGCCGTACCGAAAACTCTACGGGAGACCACCGTTTGCGCGGCTGCTCCCGTTTCTGAAGCCGGGCTTCCACCACGTCAGGAGGACCCTGAAGACCGAGCCGAAGGCGGAGGCTTGCTTCTACCTCAACAGCGGCAACCACCACGCAGCTGACTGCAGCAAGATCCTGCTGATGTCTGGCCGAAGGTCGTTCTCCCGTGACGTCACTTGGGAACACCCGAGGAAACCGTTTGTGGGGTTACTGTCTTCGGAGGAGGAGAGCTCCCCGCCGCCGCCGTCGCCGTCGCCACCGCCGCCGGGTGCGCCGGAACCTCTGAGAGGCCCCGACGTATGGCCCGAGCCACCGTCCCCATCTCCACTGCTGCCGCCGCAACCGCCGTCATCAACGCCGCTACCGCCGCCGCCGCCGTCGCCGTCGCCACCGCCATCGCCGTCACCGTCGCCGTCGCTGCCGCCGTCATCGTCACCGCCGCCACTACTGCCACCCGTCACCGCCGCCGCCGTTGGCACCGCCGCCGCCGCCGCCGCCGCCGCCGTCGCCGACGTTATCATCGCCGTCGCCGCCGCAGCAGTCACCGCAGCCACAGCTTTCGCAGCGTGCTGCCTGGGCACTGGGTTATTATATCCCGGACCCGGGGGATGGCGATGTGCTGAGGGGGCGGACAAGGGGGGAGACTGCACGACACCAGGAGAGCGGTGGCGCTGTGCAGAGAGGGCGGGCTAGGGGGGAGACCGCACGACACCAGGAGGGTGGTGGCGGTGTGCAGGGTGATCGGGCCAGGGGGGAAGCTGGGAGACATCCGGAAGGTGGAGATGTGCTGAGGGGGCGGATAAGAGGGGCGACTGCGCGGAACCGCGAGGCTATGGGGCATGGGCTGCTGTCGTTGATGGCAGCGCGGGAAGGTATAGGCCATGTACTTTTCCACCAAGCCCCACCGCGCGAGAACCCTCCCCTTCCCACACGCCCGGCGAGCGAGCTTTCGACGCCGAACTCGTATGCTGAAGCGTGTGCGGACGAGTTTCCGGCCATCTGGAGACAGGCGATGGACAAGGAGTACCATGGGCTGGCGGACGCGGGGACATTTGGAGCGACGTAGCAACCAGAGGGGCTCAACGTCATCTCGGCGAAGTGGGTGTTCGCCTGGAAGTCGAACTAGCATGGTGACGTGGTGCGGGCGAAAGCAAGGCTGGTGGCACGAGGTTTCAAGCAGCGTGAGGGTATTGATTTCTTTGAGACTTTTGCTCCGACGCCTGCAGCGTCTTGTTTCCGTTTGTTGGGTGCTATTGCGTGCGAGTTGGGTTTGGATTTGTGTCATTTTGATGCTGAGCAGGCGTTCGTGCAGTCGAGTTTGGATGAGGATGTATTCATGCGACTACCTCCCGGCTGCGGCGAAATGTCTGGTAAGGTGGTCAGGTTGAATCGCAGTCTCTGCGGCTTGAAGCAATTGTCGAGGTCGTGGCACAACCACCTTCTCACTCACATGAAGAGTCTAGGATTTGAGCAGAGCCCCGCTGACGCGTGTGTCATGAGGTTGGTCGAGTCGGGCTCTGTCTCCATTGTAACGGTAGTTCATGTGGATGATATTTTTGCTGTAGGACTCAAGGCTAGATGCGATCAGTTCTGTGACGACCTGAACAACCTTGTTCCGATCAACAATCTGGGCGAGTTGCGGTGGTATGCTGGTTGTTGTTTTTCGAGGGATTGGGATGCTGGTACTTTGACGATTTCGCAGCAGGCGTTCGCTGAAAATACCGCGGCGAGGTTTGGTGTTAGTTCTGGGAGGAATAACCCGCTTTCGACTGGTGTGAAGCTCGAGGAGTTTGACGAGAATGAACCCGTGGGTGATTGGCCTTTCCGCGAGTTGGTGGGGTGCTTGATGTGGCTTGCGAACCAAACACGACCAGATATTGCGAACGCGGTGAGGGCGGTAGCGAGGTACACGAATAGGCCGAGGGAAGTACACTGGAAGACAGCAGTCGGTATTTTAGAGTATGTATTTTCTACGAGTGATTTCGGCATTACGTTCCAGAAGTGTAGCGGGCTTGAGCTGGTAGCGTTTGCAGATGCAGACTATGCCAACAAAGCCACTGACAGGAGGTCAGTTTCCGGTGGGGCCATCATGTGTGCTGGGGCGTGTGTGTGCTGGTTTTCTAGGACGCAGAAATGCGTCACACTCTCAACCACTGAGGCCGAATATGTAGCACTGGCAGACACCATCAAGGAGGCAATGTTCATGCGCTATGTGTGGAGTTTTATTTTTCCGGGGTTTGGGGAGAGATGCATTACGGTTTTCGAGGATAACGAGGGGGCAAGGCACCTGGCACAAAATCCAGTGTGCACGTCGAATTCGAAGCACATCGACGTACGACACCACTTTTTGAGCGAGCTTATTTTTAAGGGGGAGTTTGTTATTACCCATGTAGAGTCGGAGAAACAGCATGCAGACTTCTTGACAAAGCCGCTCAACAACACGGTGTTTCGTTACCACCGGGATTTTCTGATGAACATTTGACACGGTTTTTTCCGAGGTGGAAAGCTTTATGTTATTTTTGAGTGAAGGATTTGTGTGAAGTACGTATAAATCCGAAGATGCTGCCGTTTTTCCTGGCTAATTCCGAGGATGATACCATTTCGTTCCTGGTGATGGATTTCGAGAGTTTTTGGTGTTTTCGAGTAGTCCCCACGTCAAATAAAATTCAAGTGAAGGAATGTATGCTATCTCGCATTACCGTCGCGTGTGTATCTATGGCGGGAGTAGGGGGCAAGGGGAGACCCTTGTCCGAGGGAACGGGGTTCCTTGCGATCTCTGGCATTTATTTTCTTGGCTTAATTTTTATTCTGATGAGTATGACTACTGTGATATTTTATATGATTTGCATTAATTCCTCATGAAATAGAGGGAGATTTTTGGATAAGGTTGAAGAGAGACTATGAAGCGCCTGGGGGCGTGTGCGGTCCATAGAAAATGTTTTCTGAGTTGGAGAGTTTGGATAGTATTTTGGAAGTTGAGAGTTTGATTTTTGGTTCTGGAGTGAAATTATGTTTCTGAATTTCGTTTGAGTTGGTCATAATATTGAGATGTTTCCACCCAGCGGAGTCGTACATTGTGGTGTACAGAGCTGGGGGGATATTAAAGTATGGTCGTGTATAATGAGCAGGGGGGATATTGATTATGCCCAGAAACACGACGGAGACGTGACATCTAATATTGGGGAGTTCCATATATTGACATAGGATTATAGGAGAGGGATATTTAGTCGGATATTCGGGGGGATAAACGGGAGGTTTATTCCCGCGTCATGTTGGATAATATCCTACATACGATGCATGAGCTGTCACTCGACAGTTCGGATATAATATAAGAGGAGTTCCGTGTTGTTGTCTGGAGTCAACCACGCGTTCCCGTGCCAGCTGCGCCTATACCTTTAGAGATCAATCAACAGGCATACTGCGAGCCACCCCCCCTGTACGCTTGTGGTTTAGTATTCACCAACCCCGTATATCGATAAATCAACCTTGTTCGGGAAATAAATAAATAAAAACTGCAGGTACAGCGTACAGCAGCAGGATGGTTCCTGTATTTTCTTCCAAATTGCAGGCACTTAGACTGATATTAATACCAATAGTGTACGGCAGTGCAGGCCGTCAGGAATATTCTTTAAATCTTTTTGAGCATCGTGCGTAGTGTTTAGACTACTGATAGCATTGTCGAGACGGAGATACGGCTCTTCTGTGTAATTCCGAGTTGAGGCGCCTTTGCTCCGGGCGGCGGTAGGCAAGGTTTCGTGGCATGGTAGGCTCATCAGTAACTACGTCCAGCTTCACACTTAGAACCATCTATGGGAGGCGCTCATCCCGCAATGATATTCAAAAGTACTCCCTACTACTGCTGTTTCGATACCAGCAGCGAGATATTCTTCAACACCAGTACATGTGATAGTGACAACGAAAATACTGACGGTTGATCAGGTTGGGCTGACTAATTGAGTCGTACACACATTGACAGCCCTATGGCCTCTGCCAGATGATATCAGCAAGAGGGCTTCCAGCGAGGGACTCCACCAGTCTCGCTGGCCTCGCACTCAGTAAGTCTTGTTCTTAGAGCTTGTATTATCACGGAGTGATCCTCATCGGACCACGAGCCAGGTGGCTAGGGGACATCACACAGGATCCCCGGCCACTGCTCCACTCACACATGCGATTACACTGAAACCTCCACGGCTTGGTATCTTTTGGCTTTTGGGCAATCAGAAACATAATGGTTGGGATCACCACACTCGAAACAGACGCGAACAAACGACTTTTTCGCTGACTGCTGCTGTTTCGGTTTCTGCTGCTGTTGGCGTCGCGGTTCAGCTGCCCCTGCAGCATCTTTCCGACCATACGCCTCGATGAATTTCCACTGTTCTGCAGCAGAAAAAATTTGGTCCATGACCAATGCCGGGTCCTTCTTCCACCCTGCAGCGTACGTTAGCTGACCTTTTACGTACTTTTTGAACTCGGACGGCCATAAGCCATCCACCAACGCCATGCTCACAAATTCCGCCGGTCCGGGCAACCACGAACGGTCCTGCGCGCGGTACATGGCATGCACCGCGTGATTCTCCGCAAAATACTTTTCCATAGCGGAGTTTACCATCATCGCGCGGTCTTTGACGGATGTTTCACCGCCCTGCTTTTCATCGCGCCTCATTGAGAGAACGCGACGCAAGTCCGCTGCCGCCCGCGAGGTGTCAAATCTGTTGCTGGTGGTTGTGTAACCGGCGTGCTGCCTAACAGCGTCCAACAACTCCGAGGCGGTCATCGTAGTCTGATGCTTGTAAAATCCCTCAAAACACCGATGAATGTAATTGGGGATAAGCTGGCCCATGCTCACTTTGGAGTGCTGAACCACCCCCTGAGCGTTGGCGAGCTGCAGCCGTTCCTCATAATCGAGGTACGCTGCGTAAAAAACACGAGAGGCCTGCTCGGTCCACACCTCTCCGTATTTCGGTGGAGTCAGAGACTCCCCTACCACCAGCGGCGTGCTTGCCGTGTGCGCCATAATCCACAGCAGTCCACCTGGACTCTACTGTAATAACGGAGAAACTGCCGCCTGACCTGTGCGTCCTCCAGCTCCCGGAGCGTCCTCCCCTGCTGTGCGCTTCAAGCCGTTTCGATCCGTCCAACGGGCCAACTGCCTTCCCAGCTGTGACCCAATACTCCGCAGCCGAAAACTCCTCCAACAGAAGTTCCGCGAATATCTAGATATTATGGCCTCTGCCAGATGATATCAGCAAGAGGGCTTCCAGCGAGGGACTCCACCAGTCTCGCTGGCCTCGCACTCAGTAAGTCTTGTTCTTAGAGCTTGTATTATCACGGAGTGATCCTCATCGGACCACGAGCCAGGTGGCTAGGGGACATCACACAGGATCCCCGGCCACTGCTCCACTCACACATGCGATTACACTGAAACCTCCACGGCTTGGTATCTTTTGGCTACAGCCCACAGCAATTACTATAATACTTTCCATGGTGGTCTAAATGAATACGGCACAACAATCAATTTACTACTCGGACACCATGCCTTTCCGAACACACCGGGCTGCTCGTCACTGGTATGCGCTATGTCGTGCTTGCTACCGGTATCTCATTGGATCCATGTCTCTGGTCTTACATCGGTGGTCCCGCATATTACGGCATGCGCTGCGCGAGTTTTCTAGCTTTGGTGCGTGACTTGAAATCTAAGTCAATCAGGGCGACGCAGCAGCCTACCCCCCCCCCGATTTTTTTATTTTTTTTTTTTGCGCTCGAGGAAAAACGTGCAGCAAGAATAATATAGCATTTTCGGCTGTGGATACGACATCAGAAAAAGAGAAGGATCACCACGGTTGTGTTTCACCCGCTCCGTACCTGTAGCCCTGGTACTACTCGGGTTGGGCTGCATCGATACATCTAGCCCGAGCCCTCTGGACACAGCAAGCCACACCTTCCTCCGTTGTGTGCAAGCTCATCATCGTCCAGCTGAAACTATGTCACCCTGTGTGACCCGTGCCCCCCGAGGGCTTGCGTAGGCGATCTTCTTCTGCTCTAGTTTTTTTTGTCCTTTCCTCTTGTACTTGGCTTTCAGTCCTCCAGGTGTTGTACCTGATACTCGAGCGCAACGCTCGGTTGGTATACAACACAGAAAATAGTACGACGGGAGACATCGAACAGGGTCAAACGTGCATCGGACTTTCCATTTGGTGTGCATAATACGACGATTGATCTATTACTACTCATGTAGCCTACAAGCATCGCGGCAAGAATACTAGTCACCAAAATGTGCGTGGTTTTCTTGAAAGTTCTATGTTTGCCAGCCGACAATGCACGGTGTTGTCCAGGGGTTCATGGTTCTCTAGGGTTACGTACGCCCAAACGGCGTAAGGCTCAACGTCGTTAGTTTCCGGTATCACCTAACCAGGCAAACGGTACACGAGAGCATGCGTGCATTAGTACGTACGGCACCTTTGGCTTGTATCGATACCTGTCGATTGCATTCGGTTTTGAAGACAATATGTGGTCAATAGCATGCAGTCATTTATTAACGAACATGCATGTGTGTGCGATCATGAACAACGAGCGAACAGACGAGCACGAGCAACAGGCAAACGGAGCACGAGCAACGAGTATGCCTGCATGCATTGACCAGATAAGTATCTTCAAAGCCTCACGAAACAAACAAGCAGAGCACCATTGTCAGCGTGAATACATAACAGCATATTGCACGTATCACCATCATACAAGGCAGGTAACAACGAAAACATGTGGATGTATGCATATACCAAGTAACTGGTATGCAAATGAAGTATTATGCAAGATCAAACGTGGGATTATACAAAGAACACGATGACATTATTTCACACGTTTGCAAACGCTCCGATCTCTTGCAAACGTTTTGCGAACACTCCGATCTCCTGCAATGCACTTCGATGTCCCTGGGTTCACCACGTTACAGCAGGGTACAACTCTCAGACCGTAAAAAGGACCTGCCCTCGTTAGATCTCTGAGGCCGGCTCACCTGTTGTTTGGGAGTTCGAGGAAGTGCCTTCAAGCAGTAATGATCGGGTCATGCAGAACGTGGATCGATGCAATGCGATAGATGCAAGCAATCAGCGTGAACACTCGACGAAACACCACAGACACGATGACGGGCACGACGGGTACGGCAGGGCCCAAGGGACTGGGGGTCGATAGGACACGTATCACAGATCACTTGGCTTTGACTTTCTTTCTTCACTCTTGGTGGTGTTTTGTAAACACCGGGTGGTCCCGGAACCTCGTTACTGACTCTGTACCCGAGACCGAAGGCGTTCCCACACCGGGGATCCTCCCTGCCCCTATAAGATCCGCCCAGAGGATGCTAACCAAAGCTTGCCCTCTGCCTATCGAATAGACCCGACGCGTGACCCTGATCAGGACAGTGGTCTCGCGCCGTATTATCCTCCCCATAGCGCCGGTCACGACAGTCACAGCGCTATGAACCTCCCTCCCTGGCGCCACCCGCTGTAACAAATGTGTGCCCACCAATTCCACTCGTCAGGTGGAACCCTCTATTGCATGTGAGGCGAGTCAACTCGACAGCTCGGATGTAATACAAGAGGATTTATGTTTCAGGTCTGGAGTCAGCCACGCGTTCCCGTGCCAGCTGCGCCTATACCTTTAGGGATCAATCAACATTTGTTTTTGGAATCTTACTACAGAATAGACGCGGAATTAATTTAAAAACTACTGGTATGAAAAAGAGTACAAACATTCGTTTTCCCCGAACGAACGTGGTATTTGCCAAAGTTTCAGATGTTTTGCTTTATTTTTGCGTACGCTTTGGGTGATTTTTGCTCGACGAGCATGTATGTATGTATGTGTCGCATACTATATATATGGTGTCGGTTTTGTACAGAGTAAAACAGCGAGAGAGACCACAAAAAGTGTATATATACCGGAAATACATCACATTGTTTACCATACAAGTCGTGAGCTGGTGTTGTTGTGGGCGTATGCACTGCACCATCAAAATTAATTCCAATATTTTTCGTGTACGTATCATTTTTTCAAGATCAATATTGGTATTTTTCGTGGTTCGTTTTTTGACCGGGATTCGTGGTTTCGCTTGGATTTTGTTGTTTTTCATTTTGTGCTTTGTTTCTTTATTCGATTTCGATTTTTGTTGTGGTGTCAGCCGTATAATAAAGAACAGAGCACCATTACCTGGTACGTTTCCGAACCTGAGTACATTGGGACGCGTACGTTCTACAGTCCGGGGACGTTCATTGTGAATGTTTACGTTGGGCAATGATCTACCTTGAGATTTGTGGCTCAAGGTGTTTTTACTTGAGGTCCACCAGAGTACGCTCTCAAGGTACTCCTGGACCAGCGGCCACCTGTGCAGACAATATAGTGCTGATAGAGGTTCGTTGTCGTACATGCCGCAATCGAGCGTAGTCATAAAGTCGAACAGTCCTAAGACAGCCGGCAGGTGGCTTCGGCAGATATGAGAGCACCAGCGAACGCAGAACAAGCAGCCATGATGGCAGGAAGCCACATAGCTGTACGACGAAAGACTACAGCCAGGATGTCGCTGATCGCTGAATCAAATTTTCCAAGGCTTGTCACAGTGACTCAGAATCGTGACGGCACGGGACGGGACAGTTTTTTATTGTTTGGCGGGAAAAAAAATTGACGACGGAACGGGACGGGACGGTAAAATTACGAGAAAAATAGTCGGCGGGACGGGATGGGACGGGAAAGCGGGTGCATAATTTCTCGACGGGACGGGACGGTAACAGTTCAACGGTTTTGTTTTCGCGGCGGGACCGGACGGTAAATATTTTTTCCCTCGGCGGGACGGGACGGTATATATTTCTTTCTTCGGCGGGACGGGACGGTAAATTTTTCCTCGGCGGGACGGGACGGTATTTTTGTTTTCCTCAGCGGGACAGGACGGTAAATATTTTTTTCCTCGGCGGGACGGGACGGTACATATTTTTTTCCTCGGCGGGACGGGACGGTAAATATTTTCTTCCTCGGCGGGACAGGACGGTAAATATTTTTTTTCTCTCGGCGGGACGGGACGGTAGTTTTTTTTTTTTTCTCGGCGGGACGGGACGGTAAATATTTTCTTCCTCGGCGGGACGGGACGGTAAATATTTTTTTCATCGGCGGGACGGGACGGTAAATATTTTTTTCCTCGGCGGGACGGAACGCTACCTGCAGTTTTTCGTGACCGGACGCGGGACGGTATAGGAAAAACTCGACGTGACGGGAGTTATTCATTAAAACGCCTATCCTATGTATTCCAGAACAACCGGGGAAAAAAAAAACTGAACTTCCTTCACATTTCCCCTATATATACAGTATACTCGCACATTAAATCGGCACGGCGAACGCACACCACGAAGTACACGCCACGTTTTGCGCTGAGAAATACCACACATCATGATTCTACCGAAATAACCTCCCCAGCCGAAGCATTCTGGGGTCGTCCCGAGGCAGGTAACTTTGTGACCACCGTGCACTTGACGTTTTTCTTCACGACCGGCTGCTCAAACCCCGAGAAGTATTGCCACACAGGCGACGTCTTCTGATTCCTTCCCACCCCTGCCCCAAGCACTGTTTGCGGTCCCAGCTGATGGCTGTTCTGATGTTTGCGCTTGCGGTGTGTCGCTGGTGGGTGTGGAGGTGGAGGTGGTGGGTGATGGAGGTGGTGGCGGCGGTGGTGATGCTAGTGCCGCTGCTGGTTGATCGACCACGCCCGTGAGATAGGCATCCATGGCGTCCATGCCGGCCACACCAGTATTGGTTGCCGTGAGTTGAGGGGTCTGTGTTTGTGGCAACTGGTGGCTGTGGCAGGTGTTGCGCATGGAAATATTAAATATAAAGATTCATGAAAAAACAAAAACAAAAATTGAAAAAAAAAAAAAAAAAATACCAGATATCAACTAAATTTTGTAATTCGCAAGTTTGTAGTTACGAATTTTCCAACATTCGTACTTCGTGATTTGTGATTAATACTTTCAGTTAATTATGTAAATGAAAATACATCAACACCATCACCACAGCTTCTGCCACAAAATAGAAAATGAAACTTATTTCTAATTTCATATTTGTGAAACTCGAAATTTCGTAATTTCGTAATTCGTGGTGGGCATATGAACGGGAGCAGACCACCACCAGTGTATCTTGGACATGAAGAGGCCAGTTGTGTCGGCGGGAAGGGACTATTCTGTTTGTGACAGCGGTGTAGTTTTTTTTGGCGGGACGGGACGGTAAATTCACGGAGTCACGGCGGGACGGGACGGTAAATTTACGGAGTCACGGCGGGACGGGACGGTATATTTACGGAGTCACGGCGGGACGGGACGGTATATTTACGGAGTAACGGCGGGACGGGACGGTAACATTACGGAGTCACGGCGGGACGGGACCGTATTTTTACGGTGTCACGGCGGGACGGGACGGTAAATTTACGGAGTCACGGCGGGACGGGACGGTAATTTTCAACGGGAGAGTTTTTCTCGGCGGGACGGGACGGTAATTGACGGCGGCCAGGGAATTTGTTTAACGGGACGGGACGGGACGGGACGGCGGTACGATTTTGACGGCGGTTTTACCGTCCCGTCCCGTCCCGTCCCGCCGTTACCGCCGTTACCGTCCCGCCGAAATTACCGTGATAAGCCTTGAAATATTCAATCTCACAGGTCGGGGTTTCCATAAACATTGCAAAATGGAAGTGCGGGGGGCACCGTATAATCAGCCCCGTGGAACAAGAAAAAAGACGAAAATGAGACGACATTGTGTCGTATACGCATCCGTACGGGGAGGAAGTTTCTGTGTAAATGAAAGCAGAGCAGGTGCGGGACTGTGTGACACTGCTGTGATAACACACAGCATGACCCATGCACACAGCACACAGCGAACAGCTAACACACACAGCACGCACCCAATACCCAGACCATACGGCGCACACAGCCAGCACATAGAATACACAGCATACAGGGCAAACACTAGGCAGACAGCGGCAGAGCAGGCACATAGAACACGGATAATACAGTAGTACGCAGCACAGAGGGCACACACCCAACGCACACGACACAGAGATACAGCGCTGGCACAATTGTGGGTCGCTACGGCTCCAAATCAGTCTCGGGATCATAGGTTGGTGGGACTGCGCGAGTATATTGGTGGGTCGCTGCTGCTCCAAATCAGTCTCGGGAATCATAGTTTGGTGGGACTGCGCTGATATATACTGGTGGGCGCAAACCCGAAGGTGTTAGGTAAGATTTTATAAAACACGCTGAGTTTTGTCGACGTCATTTTTTGGGCGAGGGATATATAGGTCCTTGACTGCTGTAGAGACTCGAACGAAACAGGGTACGCCTGTGTTGCGGTATTTATGCAATCACGGTTTTGACGAAAAGGAACTTTCAGTAATGGTTGACATGACCCTGTTTGACACAAACAAGTAGTTGTGGGCGCGCGCACAGTTGATTTGTCGAAAGTGATCCTCACAGTTGGTAACATATACTTTTGGTGAAATTGAGATCCTTTTTTTACGATTGAGAACACGGCGTAGACCATGAAACGGGCCAAACTTTCGGGATGTCTCCATACACGTATCGCGATTCTGTAGGTACGCGATGTTTAATGATACTTTAAGCTGCGAAAAATTCAGATTTGATTAATGCTTGTCCCGCCTGTCTCACTAAAACTCCTACCTACTTGGAGAGTCGAGTTCGAATACATCAAACTTTCAGAAATTAGAAACATAGAATAGTGTATGTCAAGGTCCATAAAAAATTGCAGCTGCAAGCTGGGCTACCCACTCCGTTTCACTAACCTTAAATTTGCATGAAGTCTCGCCGGCCCACTTTTGATGAAATATATAATCTAAACATCGACTTCCAATAGGCAACCGGTAGATCAGGTAGTCGTACAAACACCTGAATCTTATATTGCCCCCGGACCCTTCATGAGGTAATAGCCCAATCACCCTGCCTGATGTTGATAATTCAATTGAGCACTGCCTTACAAGAAAGTACGTAATGATATGCAAAAACGAGAGCGAGCAACTTCTCCAACAATATGTTTTGCACGATTTTGATATTGTCATAATGGTGGCTTGTTTCTACAAGTCAGCATAATACACAATTTAAGCTATTATTAGAGTGCGTCAGAGGACCAACGCCCCAACGGGTAGGGTGGACCGTAACTGGTCCGAGTCCGGCGGGAAGGCCTCATAGCCTTGGTTTTTGTTAGTGCGTGAGCTCGCGCAAGTCCCACACTACCCGGGAGAGATGACTCTCCCAGGTGGCTATCTCCACCGCACCTGCTCCTCTAGGGGGTCAGGTCGGGTCAACGTGCCCAACTGGGCTAAATGGACACACGACACGAAATCGCGAACGTGGAAGTGTGGTGAGCTTAAGCTTTATTTTTACCAATCCGCTGGAGGATTAAAAAAATAAATAAAAGTCAACTCACAAACTTTGATGATACCGTCGATAATCAAGAATGAATGTGGCTATATCTAGGCCGGTAGCACAGGAAAGAGCTGCATATATATGTGTATTATCGAAGAAATAGGGGGTACTACAGGTAGGTACTCATTTTTATACTACCGAATATCAAAGCTATTAGTAGCTATATATATCTCGGTAAACATAGTAGCAATAAACAGCAGCAGCAGCCCAAAGGCCTTCTTGTAAGCAGAGCCTGTGTTCAAAATACAGCGACCAACTTAACCGCTGCTGCTGCAGCACTGCTGCTGTGTACGCGCGAGTGTGTATGATAATCAGCGACCAAATTATATCAGCAGCAAACATAGATAGATCGACGCGACATGCACTTCACTCCCATGTACAATGCCCTCCTCTTGAACAGAGCAGGCATATACCGGTATAGTATTAGGTCGACGCCCTCTGTCTCAGGCATTTCTGTGCTGGCAGACCAATGCTGCTGGTTGTATTGTAATGGGCAGGTTCCCAACAGAACCAACATGACAACTTATGTACGGAAATCTCCCAATGACGTGTCCTCGAGGTCGAGGATGTCTCACGTCTTAGGGACTCAAGTCGTCGGTAACCCGCCGACCAAAGGTACCGTAGTCCTGGCGTCAACCCAGCTAATAGAGGCACCCGGGGGGTACCAAGGGGTGCCCTCGTCCTGTTCCGATGATCCTCGACGCAGTTATACAATACCAGGTATCAAGAAGACCCTAACGGCCAAGTGTCATCTATTCCAGGATACTCGATGAGGTAGTCACCCCATCGAGAAGATCTGTACGGGAAGTGTTCCTACCGCCAGAGCGGAGAGCACTACCCGTATTTGTCTCTTCGTCTGTCCATACGCTGAAAGGGAGTCGTGTTTCCATGTAATCCCACTGGGTCAGCGGACCATTGTCGGGGTTGTGAGCTGTGCTCACCCCCCTCTTTCTGGTCACTCTTGTCCTACCTTCTGTTATCCAAGCCCCGCACTAAGCTTGCTCATACTGCGGCTGCTCTCAGGAGTGGATTCCGACGCTTACCCTCCCGGAGTCGTGGTGTTCGTAACACCCGTGCAGCAAACCGGAACCAAGGGAATATCAGTGGCGTCGACGGCAGGCCTGCAGGCCGCCGCATGCTGCAGCGTTACGGGTACAACCAGTCAAACACATTCATACAATGTCCAGCGGCACATCGTGACATCATGAAATAAATTCATATAATCAGTTCTATGTTATCGGTATTGTCACATTCAATTTAACTGGATGTCCTACGATCGTCTATTAATAGTTACTGGACAGACTACCTGTCGCAAAACGAGCCCTCGATTGTTTAACGCCAGAGTCGATCAATTGCATGTTGTGTATCCGGGATACCTGTATACCATTTTCACTTTTAATTTTGGTGGAGTACTGAAAGAAGTGGTGGGTGACGAGAGTATGTTGGCCCACTCACTGTTGCTCTTTTTACTTAGTTAAGTGTTCACCGGGATGCATAGTCCCCTTTTTCCTTCTCGTATCTTTCCCCTTGCACGTCCCTTTTGGCTCATGCTCGGGGTAAGTATGTATGTGTCTGAGCTTTGGCTTCCCATTTTATTTATTTATTTGGGATTCTTCTCCTTTTCTTTTTCTTTTCTTGTTCTTTTTCGGTTTGATTTCTTCGTTGCTTCTCTTTCTTTATGGTGTATTTTGGTTGCTGGCGTATTTATGTATGTTGTGTCGGCCGCACCTTGTGCGAAGGCATGGTATTGCGTAGGCTATTAATGCATTACGGTGTGTTATCTCTGTGTCGTAGTCTGTGACCACAGAGCTCACATCTTTCTAGGGTGAAGAATCAGCACGGACACTGGGCTTGCTGGATGTCGACGAGTAGAAGAACGGTTTAATGTGAAGAACACACACACACACTGATCATACACTACTAAAAGTGGGGGGTAATAATTTTAATGCAATGGGCCAGGTTCCCAACAGAACCAACATGACAACGTATTACCATACGCGTCTGAAAACGACGTAAAGTTTGGATATTTTCACGTTCACGTCTGAATACGACGTAAAGTTTGGATATTTTCACGTTCACTCTTATTTACCATGAGTTCCCCCTAGAGAGCATGGGAACGAGCGGAACGGAACGAGGCTGTTCGTGGTCATTCGTTCCGTGCATGTGTAAAAATACGTGTTTGGGTCCATGCAGAATCCTGGGCCTCGCCAGCCGAATCAGTACGAACGGTATCTTTTGCATGCGCCAGAGCACATTGGTGTCGACATCCATCCTCGGTGGTGTCCATCTACATCAAATAAGATCCTGTATGTTCCCGTTCGGTCGGGCCGTTCGGTCCTCCCAAACAAGAAAAAGGGGTGCAACACTTCTTCTTCCTCTTCCTAGATATATAGTTTTTCTCGGGCTGCACTGAATCTATTCGTTTCCCATAACCAATCAGCATCAAT
Organism: Macrocystis pyrifera; assembly: GCA_031763025.1. Classification (NCBI taxonomy): domain Eukaryota; class Phaeophyceae; order Laminariales; family Laminariaceae; genus Macrocystis; species Macrocystis pyrifera. Next base: position 11,708,738 of record JASSKH010000019.1, read on the forward strand.
TCATGCAGCAAATAATAGTCCATCCGGTTCGTTCCAATGCTCTCTGGGGGGGGTTAAGACACAACCTAAATCACTACTGCTACTGTGCCGCACACCAACGCAACGGTACGCCGCGTCGACGACCGCCCGACGCCACTTGTCACTATTTTCAGCCGCCCGTGGCCATAACATCGTCTGGACCATGAACATATATTAAGGGGAGCTTTCCGTGAACCTCTCGGTGGCATGAACAATCCTGAGGTCACCCAGGGTAACCTTTTAGACATTGGTCCCACAATTTTGTCGCCGGACCGATCTCATGCTGTTCCTACCGGCTATCCTCACAGACATCAGGCGGGATGTGTGGTTTCATCAAGTTATAAAACTGTATATTCTACCTATCGCCTGACGGTATGCACCATGGACAATGTCCGTGCCGATTCATCAACCCTCGCGAGCTTCAAGTTCGTGATAACAAAACTGTGATACAGAGGCACTGCGTTGCTCTATATTGAGCTATTAATAGTGCTAATAGAGTAGACAGATAATATTCATGTCATCGAACTTTTTCTAAGACAGGCGCGACATACTACTACTACTATTTACTATAGTTCTAAGAAAAACAAACAAACAAAGAAAAACGAATCGAACGAAAGAGCCGTTACTGGTTACAGCATACACACGGCTGGGGGATAGGGGACAGTATTCTACCTCGCACGTGGGCCGCCGCCTACGCCATGCCCCAACATTCGCCACAGTTCACTTTGCCCAAACAGCTTCAAAATATCAAGAGAGCGGCATCTACCATCAACACAAGATCTCGTCGAACGTGATCTACATTCTTCCACAGCTCCTTCACACAATCGAAACTGCCCTACCTGGGAGGACCGCGCTCTCTTTACGCACACAGGCACTCTTGTCAGGTAGACACACAGCAATCATGTTTTTTTTCCGTGTAAACCGTGACTGCTGTTCATGATTGTTTTGTATTCAACAGAGTGCGCTTCTAGTTTTCGGACCCTTCGCGATCGAGCAGCTCGAACGTTGCCCAAAGTCTGACGTTGACCATTTCCCAACGTACTACCGTATGGGCAGTCCCATGGTCTAGTTTCAAAGGAAATCATATTCATGGTATTCAAGTAGTGCATGGCTTGAGCAGCCTCGTCACTCAGAAATAAATTTGCCATACAGTAGGTTCTTCGTATCCCCATCGTTCTACTACCTCTTTGAGTGTGTACTGATTATTTCTCACTTGCAATAATGACGTACATTGCATGGCCTACACCGACTACTGCATGACATTGTAGAGTCCTATACATTATGGTGGTTATGTGACCATTGATTCCCCACTCGGACGGTGGGGAAAACCCGACGTCTAGACAGTTGAAGAGTTGGCGAGTATGCTTGGTTCGAATATGTTAGGGGGTGGCGAGCCACCGAGGGGTCAACGCAACACTTCTCTGCTTCTTGGCGTTTGGAGTTGAAACCGCGCTGTCGTCGACTGCAGTACGAAATGACAGAGAACTGATACCGGGTGATCCTCGAATCAGTTGAAGGGTTCATCGTCAAGGAGCACGAGTACGAGACTAAGCTGAGTGGGCCGCGCCACGCATCCGTTGTGAGCGGTATAGAAAGGAATAGTGGAAAGCGGGTCAACGAAAGAAGTAGACATATACGCGACCATTGGAATTGGCACCAGGATGGGAGAACCCGCGGGTGACAAAAATTGAAGGATACAGCAGGCAGTATAGCAAGGCACCAGGTCGACTACTTGTAACATTAGTAGGGGCGACATGTGGATGCTGCTTGGCATGTCCATGTGCTACAGCTGCTCCAGAAAATACTCGGACTGTACACACTGACACCTACAGATTAACATAATCTATCGTACATTTTTAATACGTCATTACTACGTCAATATGTAGCATTCTCTAGAACCGAGTACGAGACATTTTGTTTCTACGTATTGCAATGGTCAAGACCGCCCTGTCGATGGATTCGACGTGTCCAGCTTGAATTATAAGTTGACCACTCTTCATCGAGGAAACGCGAAGTAAACGTAGTTTTCTCCAAGGAAAACACGGTTTCTGGTCTTGGTACACATCCTTTTTTCTCAATGACATTTGAAAAACAAGAGGATGTCCCACGTGATTACGGCCCTACTCGTAAAACCGGCTGGTCAACCAGGGTTGGTTCCTTCGACAATCAGGATGTGACCAAAAACACAAAATAGTGTGAGGTTTGCTGACAGGTACCTTTTAATAGTAATCAATCAAGCGGGGTGGACAAACGCATTGACATATATATTTGTCTTCTGCCATGGCATGTCTGTCGTCAGTCTGTTTTTGTTCTCTGCCCGTATGTTCTCTCTTATCCCTACTGTAGCCGTAACTTACATCGACGGGGTGAAGAAGTAGGCTGCTCTCCCTCCTACTCTCACGACTGTTAATGTTTAGCATTAGTATGTCATGTAGACTGCAGCCGTCGCTGCCGTGGTCGACACGCAACGAATTGCGTCTAACCGCGGTACTATTGATTGGCGCTTTCTACAGTAGATTTCGTGAAATTGTTACCGTTCCTGGTATCTTTTTTGCAAACGTAGTGGCCCATATGGTATATTCGAACTTCAGCACCGTCTTTTAGCATTCATCTGTAACTTTGTTAGAAACAACTTGGGCGACCTTACTAAACACGACAGGCACGAGCAAACCATTTTAGAATGCGTTGAACGAGTGCACTATACTCCGAAAGAAATATATATACCAGGTATATTATATCAAAAAGTATCATGCTCCTCGGAAACAATGTCGCACACAGTCTGTTGATAAGTCATTTGATGCCAAATACCCTTTTTCGTATTGGTTTGTGGATGGTGATGTGATAATCTCGGAATTATCATGGTCAGTTTTCGAAGGTACTATCGAACAGCATACTACCAGTAGCATCAGCACCGAACCTCCAATTCCATCGTAGCGAGATTCAGATTTTCACAATATGTAGGGACCAGCTGCTGAGAACGCCATGGTAGCGTGGCTTGGTAGCGTGGGGAGGTAGCGAGGAAACAATGTGACGCAGTCTTCTCGCGATCCGAACGCAAAGCGCGAACCGTAATGGAGAGAGATGATAAGAGTTCTTACTGGTTGACCCCGAGTTTGAGATACTACACTTAATAAAATAGTACGGTTTGGTTAAAATGGGACGGGAAAAAAAGAAAAAATGTCAATTGTACGAAGACATATTACTCAACAGACAGAACCAATACAACCTACATCCAGAGTAAGGGTCAATCTTCACGGGGACTGGTTTTCAGTTTATTTTTCAGTATTTTGGTTTTTAATTACGGTTTGTTCATACGGTATAATACCGAAATTTCGGGAAAATTGAAAAACACTCCTCGTAAAGATCGACTCCAAGGCGATAGTAGTGGGAACGAAATGAAACGGCAGACACACCGTCGCACTATTAATTTAGAGGTGTCACCTGTCGAATACCCGTGTCAAACGAGTGCCCGCTAATAAGAGGGAAACAAACCCAGACCCACGCGCGTGCCCGGGCCCGCATACCCGGCAAGTATGATGTGTTACCCGTGCCCGTGACGGGTTTCCACAAGACCGGAATACTCGCGAATATCCGAGTAATCGGCAAGAGAGCAACACCTGTATTTCTTCCGTACTAATAATTGTCAACGCCCCCCTCACCGTATTCAACCCGGGGGGACTAGGTTTAGCGAAGACGGTCAAAATCGGGAGTAAACACGTCCTGTCCAAAATCAAGGGCGAAACACCCCCCGGCTTCACAGTAACCGCCCCCCTTATCATTGTATTGGGTAAACGCCCCGGGGCCCGAGCGGGCAGGTATTTTGAGTGTGAGAGATGGAGCAGTTTTTCGATGCAGGCAATAGATATTGTGATTTTCGTTGGAAACTTCATGCCTGGCATGTGGGTAGGTCATGGTTTGCGCAACAACAGCAAAACAGACAACGTCAGACGCGAACACAACCCCTGTCCCAGCCCGGTCGCTGCTCCACGGTTTGCGACCAGGCCACCGTCGTTGCAGCGGAGGCAAGATTTGTCTATCACCCTGTGTTTCGTCGCTGTAGAATACGATTGCCGCCCGTTCGGCGCCACTGAACGATCAAGTTCAATTGTCGGAGAGTAACCGCGAGAGACTGGTCCGTGCTGTGCAACCTGAGCTACAGGCGCAGGAACTGGGGCCGGCGTGCCTTCCCCCGTGGAGGCTGCAGGCTCCCCCGAGAGTTTGATTGGTACCGCATCACCAGGACGACGCAAGCTTCCCAATAAATTTAAATAGATCGTCAGTGCTTTTGTCGGTGATTGATTCGTTGCCGGTGCTGCTGGGTAGCGACACGATCAACACCCGATCCTGCTGCTGGCTTGCGGTTGCTGTGAGAGGTTGAGAGGTGTATGCTTTTGCCTTTTTGTTGTATTACCCCGGGCGGCCAAATTCCCCAAATTCACTAAACCAAAACGCCCCGGTATCACAGTAAACGCCCTGGGGCGTCTTTTTACACTATTGCAAAATCGTAGCGCCTCGGGGGGCGGATACATCAATTATTACAAAAGTATAGTGCGAGATGTGACGTATGAATCATATTATATTTCGAAAAAGACTTGCTCGAGCGTGTCTACCAAATACCATGCAGGACACGTGATTTACGGGATGAATAGTTGTCATTTCGGCAACTCCAAGGTAAATCACGTCGACGATCTCGTTTAAATCTTGCAACTAAGTACCCGGGCATCCGGGCCCCGGATACTCAGTGACTAGGAAGCGTCACTAGTACACGTAATCGATATATGTAAGCCAGGTAATTCAGGCGAGTACCCGGGGAAATGGATAAACGGGCAACCCCTCTACGGCCGACGGGTAGAAGAGCGATTTAGTGTAGAAACACGGACTATGGGTAAGACAAGTCACTTCTACGACAAGGACATGAGATGAAGGCCAATTGCATATCCATCGGTCACCCAAAATTGTAGGATGATAGTACTGCTGTGGCCCACTACTGACTAGTCGAAAATATCCGACAAACAAAGACCCAGTTCCAAGGGGCCACAAATATCATCAGATCGAGATATCGTGTTCAGCGTGAGTGCTAGATTTAGTCCAGTAGACTGTCCCACACTTAATGTGGGTCATGGACGGTGTCGCTGTAAGGTTCTAACGCTTGCTCAGATTACGTAAGTGATTCTGTGTTGACAGGCCAATGCTACACGGCGGTAAAAGTAAAGGTCCCTCCTTTTCAACACGCACGGAGGGAAATAATCAAATCAACAAGTATTTGTGCAAAGCATTTCCTCCGTCGTATTTTTAGGATAGGACCATTCACTCCGTCACCGTGTTTCCGCTCGAAACCAGTACAAATTCGACGCGAGTGGACGAAACAAATAAATACGTAGCTGTAGTCTTCTCGGGATACGTACATACGAATTCAACGTATGAACGTTAGAGAAAAGAGTATTGAACGCCTGCCCTGTTACCCGGATTTAAGATACGACTATTTACCAGTAATTGCGTCGGGGTCCGCTGTAAAGAATCGTCGCTTGGGCGTCGGGATTGACGTAGTATTTCGTCTGCCATCACCAGCAACAACATTTGCGACACTTCTTCAAATGAAGATCCTTACTTTTACTTTATTCTCTATAGTTGAACCATTTCCGTTGTTCCTTGTTTCTTAACTGGTACTTGCTTGTACAGGGGAGAACCAAAACTTACGTTGGGATTGTCGTTAATTATCCACAGTCGACGAGTGTGTGTGTTCTTCTCATCAAGCCGTTTGTGCTACCCTGCGACACATCCAACACAACAAGCCGATTTTGGAATCCTGGATATACACAAATTAATTGTGTTGTCATTAAAAATCTACGCCACAGAGATAGTGCATGGATACGCAGTATGCAGAGTAGACAATGCAATGCCACGTCATCATTCTTGATACGACAGGCACCGCATCCATAATATATGAACAAGAATAAATACTAAAACAAAGACGACGAAAAAGCTCATCGGAAGAGAAATATCCAAACTAAGAAAAAATTGACACCCCCCCCGCGGGGGATGTGACAGACCAACCCTACATTGGGATTGTTAAAATTTGAGCAGTAGTCGACGAGTGCGTCTGTTCTTCTCATCAGGTCGCTTTTTCTACCTGGCGACGTCCGTCACAACCAGTGTCCATGCCGATTGTTGAATCCTCGATGGATACAAACTGCTGGGTAGTCACTAAAAATCTACGCCACAGAGATTCTACATGGATACGCAGTATGCAGAGTAGACAATGCGCCGCCACGTTATCATACTGTACTTCATACGACAGGTACATGCTACATATTTTATGATCAAGAATAATCAATAAAAAAAGACAACGAAAACGAAAAAGCACATCGACAGAGCGTATCTAAACTAAGAAAAAAATTGCCATGCCCCCCGCGGGGGATGTGAGAGGCACATTAAACGAACGAGCTGATAAAAAACAGCTCCACAACATAAAGACAGAGTAAGTACTAAAGCTAAGGGAAATATCAGCCAGACCGCATCACAATGTAGTCCATTGAGAGGATACGCCAGACAATACGAACCAAGCAAAACCTCGACATTGACGCACACCACAAGACTCCTATAATAATGAAACGAAGAATACCACGCAGGAGCCGAAAGCCCAAAAGGAGAAGAAAACAAAGCAAAACCACGTTGAACCATCTGCGGCAGCCTGCCATGCACTGTACGTATACCAAAGGAACCGAATAACGCTACGCAGACCAACCCACCCCAACCACCCTCACTAAGCGGAAAACCCCGCGTTTCGGATTGGGGGAGGCCAGCGCCCGTCCGGTTGCCCTGCCTGGAGCAGCACCCCCGATCAAACGACGGCACCCTTGACCATGCAGTACGACTCCAACTAAAACATTAGCTTGTTCGTGCTTTACCAACAAGGAGCTTGACGCGGTAGTTTCACTTCCAACACGTAAAAATCAGGTATACTCGTTTTTTTCCAAGGGTAATTGTTGCCTTGGCCCTTCGCCCACCTCTCCTTCTGCATCGATGCTGAGATCTGGGGTCACAGGGCGCGCTCTCCTCCCCCCCCCCCCCCCGCTACTAATGGTCTTGCACGGTAAATTATCGCCAAACGATTCCCTCCTGATCGACTCGCATCGAATTATGCCTACCCAGCCTAGATTCTCTCAGAAGGTTGTTTGTTTTGTTCTTGTTATTTCTCCATCATTCGCTCGAACGTTCTATCCTCGAGGGATTCGATTTTCAACGTCAACTCCGAGCAGTATTCCAGGGTACCACGAGCCCGACGGGGACGCTGTCTCAACGTTTGATCAACCCCCCAAACCAACTCATTTTCACTGATGATGAGAATGTCGGACCAAAATGATACCACATTAATAATCAAGAACAAAAGCAAACAATTTGGCTGTGTTGAGACTTGTTGTACGTTGTACTTGGTACAATGTTAGCTTTCAAAGAACAGGGCAACTGTTGCTCGCTCTCGTCGAACGATGGTAGCCGTGAGCGACAACTGAGCATTTGTCTAAGCGTGGGATAAGAAGGTATGTGGTTGTAAGCGCTGTGAGTTGTCTAACTACTAGTCGCCAGCCAGTTACTACTGGGTTAGGCAAGACTTTGTTTGCGGCGGTGCCTACTGTCTACTTGTCGGTTTCCTCGCCTTTTCGAAGCCTTGCTTGGTATCGGGTATATATTTCCCAGCATCTCCAAGTAGTACTATCTAGATAACTACACGCTGCAAGCACAAAGAGAGGTCTTCTTCAACCGCTGGTGCATCAACCCGTGGCTATCGACTATGTTTCCCTCGATAGGATGTTCACTGTTTATTGGATGATGAGCACCGTTGGCTCTGGTCTTAGAGCGATGCTCGCTCTGAGCTGCGTGTCTATTGAGCGAAGACCATAAGGCTCAGAATAAAACCTCGGTAGAGAACAGATTGGTCCTGTGCGTTGGTTCATAACTCATACTATACAACGGAGGGTATGACATGGTATGTTGGTAGCTCAACTGCTGTACACAGTTCTCGAAGTGCTCAATCGCCGGCGATGGGTTATATGTCATCTATGTTCCTGTCGTTCAAGAGGCCCAAGTCTCTTTCCTTTATCGATTTTGGGCGATAATTGTCTAGTTTGCCACTGCCCGCCGCACGAGCATTTGCCATTTCGATTAAAAATTAACACAAGTAAAATGTAACACAAGTGAGAGAATCCCAAACGCGAGCGGCATTTCCGTACTGCTGGTGCACCCTTATATGGTCTGATATAGTTTGATGACCTTAAAACTTCAACTTTGAGCGATGTAACCACACACAAACCCGGCCGATATACGGTACTGTTTGAGTGTAAAACGAAGTCGATAGTGTGGTGGACTTCGCCAGCCAACTAAACCTTCGGCGGGAACCCCAGACCAACCAGAGCCCCACTGGTTGTTGTTTGATGCAGTCTGACAGGTGTTGATAATTACCCCAAACAAGGGCTTGATATTGTTTTTGAAAAATGTTTGTTTTGTTTGATTGGTTAGCCATGGGGAAAGGGTTACGTAGCTCTGGTGGCGTGTAGTATGGCGAATGTAAACCTACGCGCACATTTTTTAGACCGTCGTATGGTGACGCTGAACTCCATACGATATATTTGTGAACTTTAACAATACGCACTTTTTATTCTTGTCAACAAATATATATCGGTTATTCTAAAACCCATACAGTTCATTTGCTCGGCGTTGAGTGTACCATACCAAATCTATACAGCCAAGATTTTTGTGAAGGTAAGGCCTTTTTGTATGTGAGTATTTTTTGCAATGATCAGCCACTAAAATTCGTGATCAGTCATGATCTGTTTCTTTTTGATTAGTTTCAAGACGTGAACGTCTGTTTATTGTGGAAGATTGAACACAAAGTATCTGGGATTTGCTAGTAGGTAATCGTTTTTTGCCAGGCGCCTATTTATAATTGATCCGACAATTCCTTCCCTCATGGGAAGTGTTTTTACACAAATACGATAAATATTCATGAGTCATTCAATGTGACCGGACCCGCGAACTTTCGTTATATCACGGGCGACGACCTGACCCAACCCGTGGCATTTCGCACGCCTCCTTGAGCTGAGCAGACAACCCTGTGCGATGCCATCGTACCTACGTACTGGATACGAAATGCACACGATACATACGCCAGCTGCGCGATGAAACAGTCACGTGCGGTACTCGCCAAAGTATCGAATCGGAAAAAAACTTATACTGTCGTTCCCCCGCGAAGTAACGCGACAGGCGATTGAAAGCGAAAACAAACGAACTTCAGGGAGTTGCCATTTGGCAGCGTCGTACAATTTTTGAAGACCTGCTAATTGCTGTTTCGAAAGAAGCAACATGACAAATGACAAGACGCGCTTTTTCAACGATGCCTTGAGGAAGAATGAAAATGCGGGTTGCCGTATATTCCCTTTTGTTTCGTTTTCGGTTGTATCCCTTGACCGTGTTTTGGCTCGATATCCAAAGTAATAAATGAAGCAAAAATATATATTTTAAACACGTTCTATCACACAATTTCCGACCCATTTTCTTGATCGAGTGTGGCATTGAATGCGTATGTATTGAATACATTTTGAGCAAATGACCAGCGAACGAGAGAGCTGTGTTTCCCTTAACCACTAAAAGTACAAGCTCAGAAAAAAATCGACTCGGTCTGTGCTACGTGTTATTGTTTTGAACGAAATGTTTGCAAAATTACCGCACGCGTTTTTATGATTTGCGTCGCCCCAGGATGTTCCGAAAAATATAGATCACCCAAGCGTACTGTGTTGTCGCGCGCAAGTTTGGAAATGCTTCGTGTCAGTTTTCACGATCGTGTTAGTTCTATAATCCTGACGTCTTCTGCGACGTTTTCGAAGCAGCGGATGATCGGAGGTGGTGTGGTGTCCATGCGTCATTGGCATTACAGCAGCATCAAGTCTGCTGAAGATGCTCCCTGATTGCTCATCGTCTCAGGGTGGGGGCTCTATGCACTTACTTACATTGATTGGCTGATAGTATATCCCCTTTGTTCGGGCTGGGTCACGCGTCTTTCGCCGGACACATAGATTCTGATGACGTCGGGAATGATGATGACTTCTGGCCTACGTCTGTACCAGCTGTCGCTCTGGTGACCATGACAACAGTAGTAGGTGGCCAACAAGTACAACCTTTCTTGTTGGGAACGAGGTCACTCATCTCTCACGAAAGCGACGACGACACGGATGATAGCGATGAGGACATCCGTCGAATACTAGAGCGCTTCGGGGGGTTTCATTCATGTCGAGCGCCGACTTCGCCTGATACCAATTATATATTTTTGGGGTAGTTGTATTATGGCAAAGCAGTAGCAACTTTGTTGGGATACACTGCTGTGGCACAATTGTAGGAACAGCTCTGTTCGTCACAGCAGTATAACCGGAGTAACAGGCAAACCATGCTGATGCACGCGTGTATCCCCGTGCGGAGATGGGGCAGTGTCCATGCGGGCAGTGTGGTGTCCATGCGCCGTTGACACTAATCAGGATTATGCTAGAGCACATGTTTTACCTGATTTGTTCTGCTTGTAGCAGTTTGGAACCACGACTCATGTCACTTCAGTGATATCCTCAAACTAAGTACATGGCTCTGTAAACTCAATTTAGGTTTTTCTAGACAATTGTTTTCCGGACCTATGTGGACGAGGGCTGTCGCGTTGTCGTTTCCGACGTTTGTAGCCTACCCTCGACAAAACCATGATGTATTTTCATGTCGCGTGGGTTTGCTTATCACACCCGTCGACCTACCGAGGCGAATCATCCCTTGCAGGGCATACGGTCGTCAAGTTTTTGATTGTGCGATTAGTTCCTTTTCGATAGCATATCCGTGAGAGTTAAATTGCGGACGGCGGTCGGTGCCTGTGCTGGTTTCATGACAGACCACGAACGACAGTGAGAATCAACAGAAGACCGCTGACGTAGTGCGCATGCGTGTCGTGGGTTCTCATAGGTCCCCGCTATTCTCTTGGGTGGCCCTTGAGGATTTCGGCGGGATCCCATCGGAATTGAATATTGTTCTCATGAATTCCTGTGAGTTCCTGCTTTTGCGACGGAGACCTGTGGGCAAACACGCGGAACACCGCGAGACACGCTTCCCCCCGCGGCGCACCTGGGGGTTGCAGCGGAGAACCGCGAGATACCGTAGGGGGAATCCTTTTGTTTCATTCGTATCTCTAGGGCCCCGCTCTTCTCGTGGGTGTCCTTGGTGACTTTCCTGTGGGGTTACATGGGAATTGCATGTTGTTCTGGGTTTTCGGGTACCCACTTTTACCGTGTGAGGCAACTGCTCAAAAGTTACTTTCTAATCGAATGATTTATCGACTGACAGCAACCATAGTTCTCTGCGTGAACGAGAGTGTTTAAGTCGCTATGAATAATAGTTGAAGCTAGCCTAGCAGGATATGTTTTGCATGTCATCACATTGTGCGCGTTGGTGAAACCTTCACACCAATTCAACCGAATAATGTTTTTTTCTATTTCATGTTCAGAATACACGAGTGCTTGTACCTTCCCGTCAGAGAACTATTTGCGGCGGTACGAAAACGAAAAAAACCTCGCGTTCGCCTGTTATTGATAAACCGACTGTGGTAATACATCCGGTGCTGTGCTCGGGATGGAAAATAAGAATATACCCTTTCGGGCAAAAGAAAAAGCGGACACGCACGTGCATCGCAGCGGCTCCAATAATCGAACACTCGCCGGCCTCATGTATGTTTACAAGTGTGTCACGACCATCGCACACAATTGCAACACAAGAAGGGATCTAGTCGTATTGTGTGTATATTTTTAACTCTGTAAACAATATTACTGGATGCTCAGTAAAACAAATTACTGAAGTCGGTAGATCTTGATGTGCGATAGAGTAGGTCTGCCTCGGAACAGCTACAGTGTCTCGTTCACCACTTTAGTTAAGGAGAATATATCAAACACACCGTAAGCTATTTTGTTTCGTCCGGTGTATGAAATATTGGCATTGTCGGTGGGTTGGTGTAAAGGATGTTGATCTGGTTTTCCATCATGCGTCTCGTGATTTGTGAACCTGTCAAGGACGGTTTACATATCAGGGAATATATCAAACTTGGTGTGTTGCTATCCGGCACTACATGTGTGTCCTTGCTTCCTGTACGCCAACGAAGGTTAATGGCGATAAATCATTTTTCGAGCATTCAAGTGATACGTATACTTTATTATTTGCTTGTACCCGTCATGAGGCCACACCTACATGGGCGTGTCATTGGGCTTCCCAATGCCTCACAAGTACGAAGACGTGGATTTCCTCTTGTCTCGCTATTGACAGTATTATGAGCCAACATCATACCTTATGTCCCCTCGCCCCGCTGGCACTATTATTGTCGTACCTCTTTCGACATCGTTTTCGTCGTACAGGCGAAGCCCGACCGAATAAAAACAAGGATGCGGGCGGTTCTCGCATTTGTTACGGCGGGTCTAGCCGCTCAAGCGGCCTTCGGCAAGGTAGGAAAGTGCTTTCGGGTTTTTCGCGTTGGTCCGCCAACGTACATACACCGTCAAAAGGCAACCCTTTCATGGTATGTCGTCCACGGGCTGAACTGAACACCCCGCGGTGATGTGTGATTCTTTTATCGGCCATCGCTTCGCTTGTCTCCGGGCGTACGTTACGTGGTACGCCCCCCCCCCCTCCGTAGCCGGCAACATATATCCATCAATATATACATGTACAATACGTTGGCGTCGTTTCCAATCATAGTCGAAACCACGTCGATCATTGGGTGGTATAAACAACTAGGGCACATTTTCCCCTTTGTTTGACGAAGACTGTAGCTGGGTCGAGTTGAAAGTCGATGATAGTTGCGGGGTCGGGAATCATGACTCTTCACAAATCGTATTATCGTGCAACGCAGTTTACAAGGACAGGCACCCAGACACGAGGTCGCTGCATTGAATAGCTTGCCTCTGGCAGTGGCCACGTCAGAAAACACATAACTTGTCATCGACCCTGTCGTCATAGGCGGTTCTGAAAAGGGTGAGACGCATCATTCATGTGGCTCGGCCAAAACCTCACTGTGTTTCGCAACTAGGCGCGAGGGATGTCTTCAGGGTCAGTGAAAAAATGACACTGCAGACATCCACTGTAGGAATCCATTTGTATATGAGGCTGTGGCCTTGCAAGACATGGGTACAGCCTCCCCCCCTCAAACTACTCCGTGTAATAAAGTTGCAATGTTCACCGAACATATCGGGGAATTCGTGCTCGCGCTACGTCATCATATTGCGTGGTTGCGTGATTTGTGGTAGCGTGTGTGATCTGCTTCATAGACAACTTGTGGGCAAGGGTTTATCTGGAATCAAACACCTGTGGACGTGTCCAGAGATAGTTTGAACCCAATATGTTGACGCTGCATCCTTCCTCCGCGTGAAAGCAGTGGCTTGTCTGGAGGTATAGGTACACCATACGTAAGCATGTTTTCTATTGTGACTCGAACACTCGTGCGAAAACATGATCCACCCTGCCCTGAAGCTCCTTGTTTTCCCCCTTTCACCGCCTCCCAAATACCACTCATTTTTGTACTTGGTTCCACAGCTGTTTGCGCATGTTCAAGATGTGAAACACGTCGAACACGGGGAAGGCGTCGGCAGCGGGTTCGTCAACGTGCTAAAGGAAGGGTCCGCTACACCCAGCGACATGCATGATGTGTTGGTCGTGCCGGGAAACAACCGCGAACTGCAGAGTACGACGGTTGAGCTTACCTTTAAGGTCTACAATTTCGTGGTCTCTGCGACAGTTATCATCTCCGTCTACATGTCTATACAGAAACCATCGGATTCGGACCCTACTCAAATTTCTACAAATTTTGTGACGCAACTCGTTTTGGTCGGTGGTGATGGTATCGGCATGTTGGTTACCACTATTCTTGACAATTTCCTCAACGACGACCAGACAGACGTGTGCGACACGTGCACAATCGTAGCTATTGCGGGAAACTGCATCGGTGGAGAATGCGAAGGCTACGACCAGGACGCCACGAACAATGATATCATGGCCAAGGTTAGTCCGGAGGAGGTCAAGAGCCGTTTAACCTCACAGGATGCACCTATGACCCAAACTCCTTGTCTTTGACGGAGCTCCTCGACGGGAGAGCCGTGCATGATTTACGCATGTGAATAATACGAGAAACAAACGAGTACCTAGCTCATAAAAATTGCGCATCGAGCCTAGCTCAAATGTTTTTCACCATCTAGTGCGAGGTACGAACTCAACTTGTCACGAGACGATCATTACAACCTTGGCGTGCTATATTGTCTTGCCGTCTTACGGTCCCTCAAAAAGGCCACATGTTCCTGCCATGCTTGATTTTTTTTCGGGTTATTTACTCACTGCGTTTGAGAGCATATTTTGTCAGTTAGATCCCATCCTTCATACTAAATCTTGTGCCCTCAATCTGCATCAGATACCAACGAGAGTCCTTACTACTTGTCCGTTCTTCACTTCCCTGCCGAACAACAGGTAGCGGGTGACCCCCACATGGTCGGCCTTCTTGGCCAAAGGATCGACTGGTCCGGCGTGGATAGCGCCTGGTACTGCCTGCTCAACGACGGACCCGACTTCCACGTCAACGTGCGACTCAGCGCCCCCATGCCGGAGGAGTTCCCCGACAGGCAGCTCATCTCCGCCGTCAGTGTACTCTCCGATGATGGCCACAGCTCTCTTGTGGTCGAGGTCAAGGACCCGTACACGACCTCCACTAACGGATGTACCAAGGATTCATCGGTACCCTGTTTGGCCGACGGGGGCCTGCGCATCCTTGTTGATGGCAAGGAGCCGACCAACCTGCAAGCCCCCGTCGTGAATGTCCGTCTGCCGGGGAGTTCGCCGGTTGTCGTGTCGGCCACGAACCTGCCGGCTGAGTGCCGCCCGTTCGGCGGTGATCGCATCTGGGCGACTCTCTTCCACGACATGATGGTCAACAAATGAGGCCTCCGTTTGGATAGCGTTTCTTTTGGCGAGTGGATTCTGCAGCCCAACACCCTCGCAGCGCCAACTTGGTGTGCCAAGTATATCGAAGAAGAGGGGCCTGCTGGGCTTCTTACGACGCGCTCCGAGCATGCTACGATCCGCGTCGAAACTGAGAAGACCTCTGTTAGGATCAACGTCGGGGTCAACTACCAGGATCTTGAGACTGCCGCCGATGGAACAGTGCTGGTGCCGGAGCTGGAGTTCTGGCAGGTAGACCTCGGGTTCGACGGTCTCAATCTGTCAAACAAGGTTGCCGGGCTGATGGGTGATACCTCTCGCTTTGTTCTCGACGACGAGGGGATTCCGGTGACCAGCGGTCTCGGTGCCCTACACGGTCCCGTGGAGAGCTACCGTGTGGCTGGTCCCTTCGGTCGAGACTTCGAGAAGCTGCACGGGTGAGCGCGTCACCGCTCAACATTACCTCTGGGTTGCAGTGCGCCCATCTGCAACGGGATACTCGATTTTCGACCGCTCGCTCCCTGTTACGTCAGCTCTGGGATGTGAGCTAAATGAGTTGTCACAGAACTCGTGTGTGGAAACTAACAGGGAGCTTGCATCGCAGTCACCATTTCCAGTACGAACCTCATGAGACATTCTATCTCGACCACTATGTAGCTTGCAAATATGAAAACGACATGGGTTTATATTGTCGCAAATATACTGTATAGCATTCGTAAGGGATAAGTGGGGGTACTGAACGTATCGAGAGTGGAACGTGCAGTGTACTTCTGTTTAATAAACGCCATTTGTTGATCGAATATGTTCCTACTTTGTTGCACACAGTAGGAACGTTTCGAGCATATATTACATCGTTCGAAACTTGCGTTCTACTGTGTAGAATAGTTCGGGGTTGAGAAAGTGTTATGTTTAAGTATTGGCAGCGGGATATATGAAGGTTAGTTGGTTTCAAGGTAAATAGAACTACTCTATAGTAAGGAAAAATGCCCACGTTACTTTCGTACAACGTGTGGCCCCGGAGGTTTCGCCTACGGCCGGCCCTGTTTGAACGGTGTACGTGCATGTTTGTTGGTGTTGTATTGATGGCTTGCATAGCAGGCATCTATCGAACCCACGACCGAAACGGAGAAACACCCGTCGCGTCGCCCGCAGCAACACGGGTCACTGGCCGTGTTTGGCATAGTGTGCACTGCATTAGGTTTTTCTCTACGTGCATGCACGCGAGGTTCGTTCTTCGCAGAAATGTCATGTTACCACTGTAGTTCAGACATGTCTCAAAATTGTCTTCCCCACTTCCGCTGAACACAGTGAACATGCGGGAGCCCAAACAATTAGATATTCTTGCATGGTATGGTCGGGGAGAAAGGGCTAGCGGGAACTATTCGTGGCTTGGGAACGGTCTGTCGCTTCGGACTGTTTCAAGTCCAGGCGAACTAAACAATTGCTAGTTGGGTTGACGGAAACGGAGATGGGCGGCAAAACAGTTCAGCTCGAGCGTACTACAACACTCCATCTATAAAGTACGAATGTATTTCGACATCTATGTTTAGACGGTTGTTGTCCCAATTGCGATATCTACTAAGGGCGGGATATAGGGAAGTCCAGAAACGTGGGGGAAATATTCAGCGTGTGCCTTTTAGCATGAACTGTTGGATAGTCGGAATGGGTTAGTTTGCAGATTTCTGTCAACAGTCACGAACACGCCTGCGAGGTCATCACTCGTAACGTGGACGTCATTGCCGATTCGTGAAACCAAGCGGGTGTCTGCAGTTGTCTCAGAACGTTTAAGCTCTCCATACAGAAAATGATGACTTTCAATCAGGCGTGGACGATTGGTTCGAATGGGGAGGGTTCGAAGAGGGACAGAATTGTACAACCTTTGCCCCCTCACAGCACCCGACATACAGGTGTGGATACATTGGACACCACGCGTGTGCATTAGTATCCAAGAAGGCGTCCAAGCACCTACGTGTACATTGGTATATGCATCCAGCAAGGCGTCAGATGCAAGCAGCGCATGGGAAAAGGTGCCGAGAGTACTTATTTTGTTGAGGGTGAACTTGCATTTGAAAATAACGTAGCAATATCGTATCCCGGTCGCCCAATGCAGCGGTTGAAGAAGGAGAACGACATTGATATTATATACTGTCGTGAATGTCCGGTAATATCTGAGCGCCTAGTCGAACCAATGCGTATGCAGTCAGTAGGCTGATAAAAAGGGCACATAGGTCGAAACGGCTGCTCATTGTTCATGGTGAGCTGGAAAGCGTGGAGAGTTAGACTTCGGTCGTAGTTTACGCCTTTTGCGAAGGGCTTGAGATTCTGACAATGCATATTTACTTGAAGATCCGAGAAGGGCTTCAAACCCTTCGCTTTTACATTCTCGACCAACCAAAAGGCAGGTTATGCGGGGGCAACATCCGACTTTCAAGATGAAGGCGCGGACACAATTGGCTTAGGGGTCAAGCTCGACGCCCTTCACCGAAACATAGACAGGGGTTAGGTACCAGGGGTGTGTCAATTCTGACTTCGCGATCTCCCATACACACTTTCGGCTTGTCGTGAACCCTTCGTTCGGAGAACCCATTACGCCCTCTTATCCTGTGTCTCGAAAGGGAAAATTGGTTTCAATGATTCTGCTTGAGAAAGTGTTGTTCACGATATTTCGATTCAACCCCCAACCACCAGATGCACGCCGATACGACTTAAATCAACAGCCCCGTTGAAAACCGAGGTGCCGGGATCTCAAACAAAGCACCCCCCGTTTGCTCGGCCGTCTTTATTCCAATTCTTCTGTGGACACAAACTTGCGCGAGATTGTGCAGGCCCTCAAGACAATCTTGCAAACCACTGGCGGTGCAACAGTAGGGGGAGAAGTCGAACTGATACGACCCCTTCCTACCGACTACTTGTACCGTCCCGCCGTGTACTCAGTGTTGTGAACCGAAACTGAAGAGTGGCTCGGTCGGTTTGTCAGTTTTTTTCTGAAAACGTCGGTCGGTTCCGGTGGGTAAAGAAAAGAAATAAACCGAAGCCGGAACCGAACATTTCGTGGTCGGTTTCCGTTTTTTTTTTTCGGCCGGTTTCTCGTCTAGACCAAACAATTCGTCAGTATTTCGAAGGTTTCGGTGTGCATGTGTTCGTATTAGGTGAGATTATCATATGGAGTCAAGTGTCCTTGCTGTAGTACTCGCGTCTGCTGTGCCACACGGTACAGACCGGCATACGCTATCGTACTGACGTGCTTAGATTCTGCAAGAAAGTAAAACTACAGGTACATCAGATGCTACAATATTAACCATTTGTATGGATAGTGCGAGGGTATTTAGCTGGGTTTGGATAACGTAGATGACATGTCAGTTTCGTAGTTACACTATGTATTTTAGGAAGACACAAGTATTATTGCCGGCAGAGGGCGACAGTGCGACAGTTCAATGGGCGAAGAAGCCAGCACTGCCGTCTGCACTCGACTTGATGTATACCTCACAGTTACAAGGCGCCTCGTGCCCTGTGCGACTGCTGCTGCTTGCTGCCACTGCTTCTTCTGTGTGCCGTGCTGCTGCTGTATTGCCATCGTGTTGCGGGATGTGGGCTGCGTGCTGGCAGTGTCGCGCGTGGCGTATTCATACGTAATAAAGAGGTTTCCATACATCAGGGGAAAAAAAAACACCGAGAAAAACCGAGTCGGTTTTTCGTTTTCGGTGTTTTTCTCCAACCGACAAACCGACGGAGATAAGATTTTGGGTTGAAAAAATCGACCAAAAAAATACTCTTGGTTTTCGATTCACAACACTGCGTGTACTTGACCAACACACCGTCGACTGCGACAGCAAAAACATGTTCCGCAGGTGGAAGCTTTGGCCAAGTCATTTCTGTGTAAACCTATCGCTGACCAGCAATCCCTGTTTTAACCCTTTGAAGGCTGCAGTCCCGTTTGGAAGACGAACGACATGGAATGCTATTACGGGAGACCCCTGGAGAAAAAAGTACCTGGTAAATGAATATATAGGTTTTTGTTGGTACCGTTGGTCCTATTTACCATGGCCCCCCGCAATAGTGGTTTGCGACAAAAACCAGACTGCACCCCTAGAAAGGTTGTACGGTATCTCACGGGGCACTGATTTAGCCAGAACATGGGTTCACCCAGAACAGTAGTTCCGAGTATTTGCTCTAGTAGGTGCAGGCTCACAATGGGGTCACTCCTTTGATTTTCTGATGTTTATTACTTGGTGGGGTGAGGAAGGGGTTTGACCGATGTCCGTCAGGTTCCTAAGACCCCAACTGCACTGAACTATTGGGTTGTTTGCCGTGACTTATATCTTGCGTTCTCCCATACACCATGGTCTTTCTTCTGACTACATATGGCCTATTCAGCGATTCGCGTCAACGTAGAAACCTTCAAACATTGGACGACAGGCGACCTGTGCAAGGGAGTTGTTGACATGTCACTATGTACCTGCGTACGAGGTACTGCTGCAGAAACTAGCGAAGAACGGTTGGTTGCTGCTGGGTACGAACAATTAACTGCAGTCCTACACAGCAGTAGTAGTACCAATGTGCTATGAGATCGGATACGGTGGGTATCAACCATTCTCGTCGTTACCAAAAGACGTACGTACCTCCACCGTCACCGGTTCTCGGATTGAAGCTATTACGCTAATGTCAAATCCATAGACACCGACATGGGGCGCGAGCGTGGATGCTCAATATCGGGGGAACGAGCACAGGAATATCACCACCCGCACAGCCCTGCAAGTTCTACGTTTGGAGGCCTCGGTTTTGTTTATTGTGGCTGGGAGACTCCATCGTTGGTTTCGCAGCAGGGACCTGTTTCTTGTGTTCTCTTCGAAGGGCTAAATTACCACCTCCGTGCTGGGGCGCACACACCGCTGCCCTGTTTTAGGTCGCCTCGCTCCCCATTTGTTTTGGGCGTTTCGCACCAAATGAGTTTATTTGCGCGCAGGAGGTAACACCATGAAAGTGCGGCTGAACACTTTCACAACACAAAAGTTAATGTTATGATTATTTTAGTAAACGTTTTCATCAGGTAAACGAACGTTTTTTGCGATGATCGAAAAATCGAAATACTTCATATTCGCGACAACAGTACAAGCAAGCCTCTGGTATATAGCACGTTTGTTTGGCACCTTTTGCACGAAGGCGATACTGATATCTGCCGACGTCGACAACATCCAGTTCTCGACCGAAGTTTCCTGCAACGCGACGTACACGGTGATAACTTCAAAATGCGCACAGGGCCGCTTTTTGGATTTTGCGATATCGTTCCCACAAGGCTTACGTGCAGTATATGAGTCAAGGGATTCTTGTATAAATGTGACGACCTTCTTTAATGCGGTATTGGTGTACTGGAGTGTGTTCACTGCGTGAGTCGGAAGCAATAAAAACAGCTCCTCTGACAGCTGGCGGGAACTCGAAATAGCGATGCGAACAATGATACCGTTGGTTCGATTCATCGCCCCACAAACTAAACAACAGCACGAGTTGGGTCACGGTTCGGCCGTACGATTCAACGCCACGCGGACAACGACTTGAATCACCTCCTGACAATGGAGTGGCCATTCCTGGAATCGTCACCCTGACACGTACGTTTTCCCGTAATGACCTCACAAGGGGGGTTATGATCTTTCCTGCGGGGAAACCAAAAATTCTCCAGTTGCTCTTCGGTAGTTGAGGGCAGCATACACAGCGGTACGACTGCCTTTGTGGATACGACAGGTTTGGACAACTGTACATTCAGATATCTGAAAAGCACTCCAGATACACCGCTGCTGCACTCGGAGCGCGAGAAACGCCCACGCCGTTCCTCTCTCATTCCCCTCTGAATCAGAGTGTAATTTTGAGGCAACGTCAGTCGCCCTAGATCAACCACGGAAGGTGAGAGTCGCATCACTTATCAGTGGTTTATGGAGGTCCGTGTCGCACGAAAGGCGATCGATTCAGGCGCAGTGTAACTTCATGGACTACTGTACATGGTGCTGCCGTTCGCTCGTGCTCACAATGTGTCGGTTATAGACTAAGAGTAAAACCTACAGCTGTAACGTATCTGTGGCAGGTGTCATTTGTCGTCAACGTGCCGTCGGTTTCCCCGGAAATTCACATGGGCTATCGTTTCAATAGTTTTCGCTGAACGTGTTACACCGATTCAGTATCGACCGAGTGTCGAAAAGGGCCCCGGCGGGCGGGCTTGCCTTGTGCTACGCACGCAACGTGAAGGGCGTCTAAGAGTGAAGAGGACAACTACGCGACCTTGGTGAACTGCTGCCGAATGGCAGAGGGGTCAAGACCGATGATTTCGATGAAGAGCTTGCAAAATCAAGAAGGGCAACAGTCCGACGTTTGCATTTTTGTTTTTTTCTACACTAACTGCCCAGTTTGTTTTTTCCATCATACTCGAATCACAGCTTGAGATTTTGTGCCTCATCGACCTTTTCGACGTGTGCGCGCGTGTGTATTTGTGTTAGTGTGTTTGTTGTAAACTTTCACACGTTCGGAGACGTCAACTCACCAAACTAGCTCTGATCTACGAATTGCGATATTGTCAGACTCCATTTATTTTACGAGGATGTCTACCTGGAATAGTCGCTTGTGTGTTTGCATTGCCTATTCCGAGCGGTGTACGTTACCGATTTCCACATCGCCGGTGTCTGCAGAAGCGAGCGCTCTTGACCTAACGTGTGTGACTTGTCCCGTCGCAAGCCATCGCGAGTTGATGTCGTTTTTATCGTTGTACTGGCATGTTTTGAGTGCGTCAGGATTCGATTATGTCGCCGTTTTGTGTCGTACGAGCGCACAAGGCCTACACAGCGCATGTATCAAGCAGCATTGCCTCGTCTGCCTCTATACTACTGCTGCAGTGCTCGCCTCCAGTGAAGCCTTGGCGGACCACATATACTTGCACACAAGAGAGATGCTGCACACTGTCTCTATTTTTTCGTTTTAACGGTATAGATGTATTCTTCCCTTTCTTCTTGGAATTCGAATTGGTTGATGTTGGATACGACCACATCACGAGAACCCACCGCTTGGAACTTGAAGTGGTCGATGTTTGATAGGACAACATCACGAGAACTCACCGCGAGTGAACAGCTTTCCCGACCGAGTGAAATCTAGAACTATCTAATGAGTAAGTGCAGGTGGAAGACTATGTATGGTGGAACGTGCACAGATGTGTCAATCGCATCTTCTCTTGTACGTGGTATCTGTTGGCATCATCGAGTAAATGTCTTTGTCATATAATGTGGTGTCGTGTTTGACGTTATTAGTTGTTTGCCCCTCGACAGTAACAGTCGCCAATCCTATTTTGGTTGAACCGAAGCAGTCTCCGCTAAACTACTGTCCCCACAGACCCCCAAAGACACACAAACAAACAAACAAATAATCTCCATACATGCCTCGAGCGCACCCCGCTCTTGGACGCTGTGCATCGACCGTAAGTGTCGGATGTAGTTTGCGAGTAGAGTACATCTGCAATTTTTGCGAAACAAACCAGGCACGCCGATTGACGGAATGTGCAACATCATCTTGTTATCAAAAGAGTAATGTTGTCGGCTAAAACCTACGGTGTCTACTTTAAACATATGGAGTCATAGCACACGCTGCACGCTTTGTACATTATTTTGCTTCATCTGAACAGTACTCTCCAAATTGACTGCACTTGACACGCACCACTGTTGATCGGGCGACCGGCCAGGATTGAAGCGCGCCTGATGTACTTCGTCTCAGGCGCACACGACTCGCACCGACGACTGACGTTGTATATCACGTTCTTCTCTGTCGGCTGTTTTAAGTCGCGGCGACGAGCGTCAGGGGCACAGCTGTAAATATGCCCTCCCACCATGTGATCCAAACAACTGATTATGGTGTTATTCCTATGTCCCCACCGTCATATAGTGCCCAGTTGATGCTGGCAAGCAAGCGTGCGAAAACACCGACGACATTGATGAGTGCACAGCAATACTATTGTGCCCCCATAATCTCGAGAAGCTACATTATCTGCGTCCTATCTCTTCGAACCCAAAGTCATCGGCGATTCACTCTTCCTTGAGTGGCACCTGCAGGACCTCCACTTTCTACGGGAGCGCGCATTTTGTCCTGATGGGCGCATACCTCTCTCAATCGGGCCTTACCGCTTACCTAACGATGCCTGCATCACCACACGTGGGGCGCGAGACGTGGGTATCACGTGCCATGTAAGCCCTCAAAAGCAGTAAATCCTTTTACCAGAACTGAAAAGGCCTGGCTCCTAAAACTGAAAAGCCACGGAATGGGTTTTGTTCGACGTTCAACAGTACGCCTCAAGGTGGCCGGCGTTGTTGGTCAAAATCGAGACAACAGCATCATTGTTCCGCTTCCGTATTCGCGACGACATCGCACACTTCAACGATCTATTGTGAAAGTGTACAACGCTACGTAGGTACGACGAGCGTCGTTAATGTGGTGTTGGGCTTGGAGCGTGGCCGGTACGTTTTATTACGGATGCAGCCGATTTTACAAATCGGAAGTGAAACAACCCTGCTCGGGGAGCATGCATCAAACTCCAGGACTACGTAGTAGCATTATTCTGTCGTGACATATTTTCCTCAATATCTCCCTCACGTTTGACATCCAATACCTCCCGCGCGTTTATCGTCCTGCTACAGGTAACTGGAATGACTCCCAACGTCACCGTAATAATATTGCGGAAATTCAGTTCGGATACTCTAAGGTGCCCAACAACACGCAAATGATGAATTCACGCGGGTGAGTAGAACCTATGAAGGCGATAGCAAGGATTGCGTTTCAATTTGGGAACAAAAACAGCGAATAAGGCAGTGGAAATACATAGCGAGAAACAGCGCGGCACCATATCGAGCACTCGTTCAACCTATTCCTGCATGGCCTCGTGTACCAGTTTCTAATCCCCCAGCCCCTTGAAGGTTATGGTAACGTACAACACTGTCTCAGAACGACAGCGCGAGGTAGAACAGCAAAGGCGTGAAGCCCAAAGAGCAGTAGTGCCACATTAGATGTCATGCAAAAGTAGAGGGAGCTGTCGCAAAAACCCGACTCTAACTCACTACTACCATTCAAGTACAGAACTGGACACTACTTGCCCAAACAAGGGATCAAGGACTAGTAAATACTGATCCCTGTATCACGCATCTGAACCGGTTCCCTCTATAACCGTCAACATTGAAAGCACCGGTGTTCATGCCGTCGGTTCTGGGTTATTGCTGTCCATCCCCGTTCGTGATGTCACCCCCCCCCCCCCCCCCCCCCCCCCCCCCCCTTGCAATCTCCCCACCTTGCGCTCGCGACGGCTGTCGGGACTTCGGCGCAGTGAGCTACAACGCCACTGAGGTTTCGGGCAGAGATGCACCTGACACCGGGAATATTTTCCCCTTTCCAAACATCGTCCTACGCAAGTGTGGCGGCCTTTCCTTCCCTCCAAGAAAAGCACCCAGGCCAATGCGTTTTGCGATGGCGCGGTGTTATGGACATGGACCTTGGCCTGTGATTGCCCACCCCACCCTCACTCGCCGTGGCATTTCCTTGCGTCGGCTCTCTTCCAGTATTCACTATTTCGAAAGTTGATGTCTTCTGTCATCGATTGAGGTCTGTTCAGCAAGATGTTTCCGTTGTTCCCCCGTTCTGGGCAGTTGCCGGCGCCTTACATTCGTCACGTTCGCCTCAGTGAAAATCGCGTGCACGACGAATAGGTATTACAGCGGTATTCCAAAACATCCAGGGGTTTCCAGAAGTGGACACGGCATGTAGGCAAAGGGGACAATGCGAATTGAACCCGGAGACGATAGGGATGTGAGCAGACGGTCACAGCCCTTTTCCACCCCTTCAGCGTCTTATATAGCTCATCTTGCTGCCGGCAGTGCCCCCCTACACCAGAGGAGTACCGACTGAGACAACTAGGAGATGGCTCAGGCGTATGTTCCTCAAGCAGGGTGAAACGACGGCAATGCAGGTGGCAGTCTTTGCATCGACCTGAAAGAGCTTGAGTGTGTGCATGTGTGACGGACGGCCTAACGCCCCTGTTTGTTCTGACAACGAATTAATACATGACGTTTTGGAGGTGGGTATATCTGAGCAGCTTTTCGAGGAATATAAGCTATCTCGGCCGGCGAGCCCGACGAGATTACGCCGTCATGCATGAAACGCGCACCGCTCGACTCTATGACATGGTGTCCAATCCAGGCGTTTTGGTCGCCGACGTGCTCGCGTTTGTACACTGCCAGCACGGACACCCAGGGGTCGGCAGGACGCTTTCACCACTGCGCGACCGCTTCCATTTACCGGGGATGTGTAGAGATGCGAGGGAGTATGTCTTGTCGTGCGGGTGCCGGCGTCGGAAGCGAACACGTAGCCAGCATATAGCTATGCTGCCTGCCAGGTACCTCGAGCCATGGGAAGTCCTAGAGGTAGACTTGCTGAGGATCCCCAACACGTCCGAGACAGACAACGAGTATTTGTTGCTGGTGGTAGACAAGGCATCTCGGTTCCTGTTCGCATACCCTCTCCCCTCGAAAGAGGCCCAAGGGATCGCACGCCTTCTCTTGGACCTGTGTCTAACGTTCGGAGTGACCTCGTTTGTCCGTGCCGACGGAGGAGGCGAGTTTACAGCTACGGTAATGGAGCACCTCTGCCGCTGGCTAAAGGTGCAGATCGAGATCGGTCCTGCCGATCACCCGCGGCGACAGGGTAGTGTGTAACGAGCAGGGGCGTGGTTAGTCGATGTTCTGTCGGAGCTGTACTTGTATGTAGCTCTCGCATGCTGGATCAAACGCACCATGCCAGACCCGGCCCTGTCTTCAGCAATGGCCCCCTTCCAGCTCTTGTTCGGCCGCAGCCCGCGCACGTCTCTCGACATGTTAGTGCCTCAGATGGATGACACGGAGACCACGGGAGGCTTCGAAACATTTATCGAAGAGCGCCGGCACAACGTACGGGAGCACTCGAGAGGATACACGAGGGCAGGGAAAAGGCGCGGCAACGCCGCAACGCATTGATTCAGCGACCATCGGCGGGCACTCAAGTCGTGACGGGCGACCTCGTCCTGGCGAGGGAGAGCGACAGCTCGCTCCACCGGCAGGGCATGGGGCCTAAAACTGGTCCATGAGAAGTGGACTGGTCCGTGGAAGGTGGTAGAGGTAGTGATTGAGGGCCTGAGCGTCGTCATCGAGATGGAAGCCAGGACGACGCGCTCCAGGACGGTCTCTGCTGCGTCGCTGAAGCCGTTCTACACGAGACCGTCTGATCTTCGGCACATCATGGAGGATGAGTTCGCGCAGATGGCGTGGGGAGCGGACCTGGGGCTCGGAGGGCACTCGACTACAGCAGCGCCGATGTACACGCTACTGGACAGGAGGCGGGTGGTCAGCGCGACAGGTGTCGCGAGACGGGAGTATCGAGGCCGGTACCTCGACGGGGTGGCGTCGGACTGGGTCTCGGAGGCGGCGTCACTGAATAGCTTCACCCCGCTGCAGCTGGACACGTTTCATGCGTTGTGGAACTTGTACGATCCGAGCAGCGAGCGGAGCCGCCCCGCAGACCGAGACGAGGGGGCGAGGAGACGCCCCGCGCTGCGGAGAAAGGAGGCGTTGAGAATGTTCCCGAACGGCACGAAAGTCATCAAGCCGGTCGAGGGCGGAACGGGGCGCGCGCGGCGGCCCGGACCGGTCTATGACTTTTTCTAACCGTATTGGCGCGTCCGCTTCGCCGACAACGATTGGGAAGAGCTGACGGCATCAGAAATGCGGAGGTTCGGAGTGTGAAGGTGAGGGCGGGGCCGCGGGCGCGCCGTCTCGCGCATGGTTTCTCCTTCTATGCTCCCCCCTCTCTCTCTCTCTCTTCTTTTTGCTTTCTCTCTCTCTCTCTCTTTCTCTCTCTCTATCACGTCTGCACGCGTGCCCGCGCCAGTGTCTTTCGCGCCCTTTCTCCGCCTTTCGCACCACCGCTTGTACAGCGGACCGAGGATTGAGCAGCTCGTCTCGGGTCCACCGGCGGGTACGGTCTCGGCCAACACAGGCGCATCGGGCGGGGTGGCTTTGAGGTTTCGGGGGAAAACGGATGGGCAAGGAGCAGCTTAGGCTATTCACCCGGGGGTGGCTATTCGGAAGGCGCTTGTTCTGAGCTGGGGAGGATGAGCGGGGCGCCGCTGGCAGGCGCGGTTCTAGGCGAGCGGTCACCAGGTATCCGGAAACACGAACCCTCTTAGCTCGGCGACGGCAACACAAGTTTACAGGAGTTTTTTGTTATGATAGGCGCCAGGTGATTGCTACGTCGAAGCCATGCAAAAACGACCCTGTCATCTCGATTTACCGTCGCGATCTGTGTAGCTATGGCGGGAGTAGGGGGGCAATAGGAGACTGTTGTCCGAAGCAACGGGATTCCTTGCGATCTCTGACATTCTATTTTTGCCTAGTTTTCACCTTGGGGGCGCGACGATTGTGATCTTTCTATCGATTAGGATGAATAGAGTTAAGTGGTACGGGTATTGTACGCCTGGGGAACTGTAGGGATTTTAGGAGTCAAGTAGGCATTCCTCCCTCAGTTTGGCGGACAGAGAATACCGCGGGTCCACCGTCTAGGATATGGCGTGGCTCGCCTTACCAGGCGGAACCAGCTGGGGAGGATGTTACAGTGGTATTCCAAGGATCCGAGGGGTTTCCAGAAGTGGACACGGCATGTAGGCTAAGGGGACAATGAGAATTGAACCCGGAGACGGTAGGGATGTGAGCAAACGGTCACAACCCTTTTCCGCCCCTTCAGCTTCTCACATAGCTCATCGTGCTGCCGGCAGGGCTCCCCTACACCGGAGGAGTATGACTGACACAACTAGGAGATGGCTCAGGCGTATGTTCCGCAAGCAGGGTGGAACGACGGGAATGCAGGTGGCAGTCTTTGCATCGAACTGAAAGAGCTTGAGTGTGTGCATGTGTGACGGACGGCCTAACGCCCCTGTTTGTTCTGAGAACGAACCAATACATGACGTTTTGGAGGTGGGTATATCTGAGCAGCTTTTCGAGGAATATAAGCTATCTCGGCCGGAGAGCCCGACGAGATTACGCCTTCGTGCATGGCACGCATCGCTCGAATCTATGACATGAGGACCACATCCAGGAGTACATACCCACCACCACGTTCGTTTTATCCTGTGACGCCAGCATGCGTCCTAGTGTTATCCGACGACTAGAGAGCAAGGGCAGCGGGATCGGAGAGAGAACGACGACCAGGAGGTGTAACTTCTTTCATGCAAACGGTAACGTCAGCACCAGCAGTATCCCCCTCTGCTGACCGTAGTTGTAAATATGATTGCGTATCAGTCAATTGTATATACGATCGATATAAAGTACTCGCAGAATCTGTGGCGCAAACCAATGCAGACCACGGTTGCTGCCGTGTGTAGTAGCAGGTAAAATTGTCGGGACTTCGGCGCAGTGAGCTACGACGCCACTGAGGTTTCGGGCAGAAATGCAATTGACACCGGGAATATTTCCCCGTTTCCAAACCTCGTCCTACGCAGGTTATTCGAGGAGCCGGGCAAGTGTGGCGGCCTTTCCTTCCCTCCATGAAAAGCACCCAGGCCAATGCGTTTTCGCCATGGCGTGGTGTTATGGACATGGACCTTGGCTTGTGAATGCCCACCCCACCCTCACTCGCCGTGGCATTCCCTTGCGCCGGCTCTCTTCCAGTGTTCACGTTTTCGAAGTTGGATGTCTTCTGTCATCGATTGTGGTCTGTCCAGCAAGATGTTTCCGTTGTTCCCCCTTTCTCGGCGGTTACCGGCGCCTTACATTCGTCACGTTCGCCTCATTGAAAATCGCGTGCACGACGAACGAGGACTACATCTAGGAGTACATACCCACCACGACGTACGTTTTGTCTTGTGACGCCAGCATGCGTCCCAGTGTTATCCGACGACTAGGGTGCAAGGGCAGCGAGATCGTAGAGAGAAGGACGACCGGAAAGTGAAACTTTTTCAATGCAAATAGTAACGTCAGCACCAGCAGTACCCCACTCTGCTCACCGAAGCTGGAAAGATGATTGCGTATCAGTCTCATTGTATGTACGATCAATATAATGTACTTGCAGAGTCTGTGGCGCAAACCAATGCAGACCACGTTTGCTGCCGTGTGTAGTAGTAGGTAAAGTATATAGTGAGCTCGTGCGGTTTCAGACGATAGCGATCTACTGGGGGGACTGCTGCGCAGTTTGTGATATGTAGATGTCAGCCGTGCAAGTTGTGACGCAATGAACAGGTGCCTCCCTCGTAGGTAGCATTTTCTCACAGCAGTCTGTACCTGATACAACAGCAGGGCGGTTCCCCTCTTGCACGATCGTAAACAGATACAAGTATATGCGCGCATTCAGTACGGGAGGTGCGAAAAATACTGTCAACTCCTGCTGTTGCAGTAAACCGTACGAGCACAGACGCCCTTGTGAAGCCTGTACGGCACATGCTGTCTTAGGGATCTGCTGCAGGTACTCCTGTGGTACTCGGACAGCAGAAAGGTGTACAAGGGCAGTAGTACGTACGGTACTGCTGTAGTTTCGTCGTGATGCAGTAATCTTTCAGGTATCAGGTATAACACTGCACCAGTAGGCGACAAGACGTACTCGTAGGTGGTAGAGTACTCGCATCGCCAGAGAAAACAAGAATCATTTGACCCAACACGACAACATACACGCACACCTGCTACATCCCCTCCCTCTTTCCTCCGTGCAGGCCTTCTTGCAGTGAATCTGGAAGCGCTCCATGGTGAGTATAAGTTTCCATCCCGCCACGCCAACGTTCTGTGTACCACCAGCCGAATGCTCACATTGTGAAGAAGTACCTCCACTACTAGCAGTTTGCCTCGCGCCTCTTCGCCTCTGAGTTGCTGCAAACGTCTGTGGTTGTATTGTACCCGCCTTATTTCAGTCTCACAGCCAGAGGATAGCGACAGAATGTAGCATGCCAACCTAGTCGCGCCGCGCGTACTGATCAAGCCGCGCGAATTGTCCTGCTGACTGGCCAAACCCGATGGGAAGACTCGTGGGAACACCCAATCACCACATTTTCGTAACGCAAAAAAAATACTACTCTGGGCGTAAACATAGAGATGGTTTAAAGTTTAATGTGAAGATCATACGAGCCTTTTGTTTACGACCACGATGTTATGGGCGATCGGGTAAGACCATGAATGTGCGGCCAGGCCAAACCTGCGCGGCTACCCAAAAGGAACGTACTCTCCTAGGCTGCGTTCGTCGTTCAATGGCCGCAGCATGTAGCGGATAGAGATTGAGTATCGGGCGTATTTTCCGTGGGTGAAACGCTGTAACGCATAAATCGTGTTCCTCGTGGGGGAAACGCTGTAATCCACTTACATCGCCCCTTGAACAATTTTCTTCGTTGTAAACGAGCCCATCGCGCTACCGGCGGATATGTTCAACGGTTTGGACTCTAAAGGGGGGATGTGAGTGATATGGGCCGTTCGCTTCACATGGAATACCGGCAATGTGTTTAAGGGAGGTGTTCCCCGGTTGCTTGATTTGGTGCCAAAGCCAAACCGGGGTCGCCGCAACATGTACGTAGAAACAACGTTCATCCCACGATATTTCAGGCAGTAGGCGATGGAGAGAGAACACACGAAGCGGTCGTATAAGGAGCCAGATATTCGGCACTGCCATGTAGTCTACATCACTGTGCCGTGTAAAAATACACGAAAATGGTAGCGACTTTGCCCAGATAGTACTCGGCAATAACGTTGCTGCATGCCATGAAAGAAGGCGCTCTCTGAATTAATTTTAGGTCCCTACTGTATCATGAATGTTGAAAACGGGTTCAATGCCGCATACTAAGACTATATACCGCATATGTGGGGGGGGTATATCCCCTGCCCCAGCTGTCCGACCAAGTACGCGGTCGTCCTTCGCCACCAACGGTTAGCCTTGCTCAACGACTTGGATATGTTTTTTCATTGGAACCTATAGATATATCAATCAGCCTCGATCCCGATTGATTCTCGATCTTTTGATTTTACCATTAGTGATTGGTCCGTGTGTTTGAGGCGAAAAAACACAGCATACGTGCTCGGTGCGCGCTCGTTTTATAATAAAACCATCCGGAGGGCCTGGTTGGCATTTGTGCGATACTCACGATCCCGCAAAACCTCGAGGCAGGGTATCAGCGCATTCAAAATGATACCCGACGCAGACGCCAAACGCGGATGATGTTCCACTTCAGCAATACCCGGTGTAGGCCCGGCCTGTGATATATTCGAATAAAGGGCCGAAGCCTGACCGAGCCGGCGAGATTCCAAGTTCACCGACCGTCGCCCAAGCCCGGTTCGCGAGATTCCATCTCGCAAGGCATCTGCCCGGTCTCGCGTGTGACAAACTCATGTCATTTTCGCGTTTGTCTTCGAACTGTGGCTGCTATTCCTCACAATTTCGAGGCCACAACCTGCTCGTTAGCCCGCACGCAGCGCCATCTTCAGGTAGCCGCCCGTGGTCCACGAAGCAGAGTCTGCCATGGTTCTATACCGAACTTCGGATACCGTTGGTCCACGTGGGTTGCGTAGCGCCTTGATCAGACGTAATTCGAGACAGGACAAACGTCACGCACCGTTATTGGGTTTGAATTTGGGAAAAGATAAAACAATTGACGTCATGAATGGTGATTTTGGTTGTGATTCACGACACAATAACCACGATTCATGACAAACATGTGACGAATGGTGTTTTGTTTCGTTCGTTAGGAATAGCCCTGAATATATGTACTAGTTTTTTCGCTCTGTGCCCTGTACGCTCCTCAGCATTTCTTACCCTTGTTCGTTTCCGTGGTTTGAGCTAGCGCAAGATGAGGTTCACCTCACGGAGTGAAAATGCCCCATCGTGATCCCCGAGCCCGACTGCGTCAGGAGCAAACTCGGGCGTGCATGAACCGTGCCTCGGCTGCCGGGTGCCGGGTGCGCTGTGCTCCGTGTTCACAGAAACAATTGAAATACGTCAGATGTCAGTTAGACCAGTTCAATGGTTGATCCTTGATTTATTCCTGTCTTGTTGCCAATTATTCTGGTTGACGGCCTACCTTTGCCCTGTCAAGCCTACTTTTGGCCGTCAAACACACTTCTGAAATACAATACGTTGTTTTGTTTATCGTTGGGTTGTCCTTGACAGCTGTCCATCAAGGGGAAAATGTGCCGTCAACCGATATCTATGCGCGCCCTTGACGGTAAAACTATTGTGTTTTCGATGCCAGCATCCAGACTGGGCCTCTTGTGCTTTAGCCGGAACCAAAAGGGCCGCCGCCACGGCGGCTTTTGAAAGTCCATGATGGCCATAGTGTGAGAAATATGGGCTGGGGTGGACGGCCTCGGGTGCAGCCGTTGAGCGTGTGCTGAGTTTAGACCGTTGCAGAAACGGCTGAGGAATAACACTTCAAGCTAGTTGAACTTGTGAGAGCACATAAAACGATCTTCAGATTTTCGTAGGCTAACATATAGCTGTTAAACGAATGTCGCGAGCTTCTGTGATTGCTCTGCACACCGAGCGGCCCGCCTCTGTAGGGTCAGAGAAGATGGGGTGTTTGGTTTCGACCGACTCGGATGAACCTACGCCTAGAGGGGAACAGCGCGTTGGTGAAGGTGCAAACCGTGTCTATTTTATATTTTGTACACGCAACAGGCACTGTCGCATGATGCGTGGAGTTTCAATTGTCTTGTGAAGGCGTTCTCCTTTCCCGTATAACCGCCAAGAAAAAAACGTATATGATGAGCGATTACGTGTGGGGGTTACGACGAGGTACGATGACGAGGTCGTGATCCATTTACCCCCTCGCGTACCTCCTGACACAGAGTAGGCCAGTTTGCGATTTGTTTCGTTGCTGACCGTCGAGGATGTTTTATACCTTTCCTTGGTGTGGGCCATCGTGCTCCCCAGCCCCGATGGCTGCGCCGGGGCGGCCTCACGCGTGCATGATGTGACACTGCTTCAACTGCTGTTTTACCGTGACTCTGCGACTGCTTTCGCTACGCACCGCCGCTGCGGTGCTGTTGTACCGATGCTGCTCACGCATCTCTCCTCGTGGAGTAGGTCAGCCTGCGATATGTTCCGTTGCTGAGCCTCGAGGGTGTGACTATACATTCTTCGTCATGCCCCACCGTTCTCTCCAGACTACCGTGCTCCCTGGCCTTGAGCGTGATTGACGTGCTACTGCTGCTGCTGCTGCTGCCGTGGTTCTGCTGATGCTCTGGAGCTACCGCTGCTGTTATATTATTTTGCTGCTGCTGCGGTTACTGTATGTCTGCAACATGGCCTCGCTGTCGACCCGTATCGGCGATGCGTCTCCCCATCTTGTAGCTGAAATACGGATCCATCTCTTATAAAGGCTAATGCGAGTACCGTTTCGCAATTGATATGCATCCTCCTCGTGGGAGAGGATTCAGTCGACGCTAGTTTTGGTATGATGCGTACCTGTACGTTTTGCGGCTGTTGTTGCTGCTGAGCTTCATGCACGAACGTAGTCGCCAGCGCTCTGTACTGTCGATGAGCTCGGTCGACTGCTGCTCAACTAACGTTATTTGTCTGTATGTACACGAACTATACAGTACGGACACCCTCAATTATGCGGGATGTAGGTTCCTGTGGGGAGCTGTAGTAGCGGTCCGCAAGTCTAGCGCAAACGTTCACAGAGGGGTTGCTTTTAGACTCAATTTTTGCACCCCAAATGTCGAGCAAGTTTAACCACCTGTGCATTTCTTGGTAGAGGTGTAGGCCCCCGTGAACAACCTCTCGGCGGTCAATCTCGATCTAAACACAAGCTGCTGCGATTAACCTCTAACAAGTAACCGTCGCTCTCCGGTGAGCACGAACCAGATGAAGTTCTAAACGCAGCCTGTTTAGATAGCGATGGTATTTCCTGTACCGACAATACACATCTGGTAACTAGGGTGACCGAAAACCCGGAAACCAGGGGACGCTTGGGTGCCAGCGTCCCTTTACCAACACGCATTGTATTTCGTTTTTGCTTGAAATTCTACGTTTCGCCATATTCAGCGATACTTGAACCTGAATCTTGTCGGGTGCGTAGCTCGGTCGGTTAGTGAAATAAACGTCCACCCATCTCAGAACCCTCGCAACAGCAACTGCGCTCGCGGAAACTATCCGTGCGATAGTCCCACGGCCAACCCTCTAGCTCGTAGTCAGGTGTGGGTGCGTTGGAGGTGAAATCCATCACCAACTCGATACACTACAGCACCCAACGCCACAAAGTCTCACGTATTGCACCTAACGAGCCCAGTCGGACAGCCAGCAGGGTGCAGTCACTTTGTGAACTCGGCCACGAGAGCCCATAACGGCATTGCGCTTGTTGCATTGGGCCATGACTTGCGAATGACCTTGGGCGCGAGCCTGGTCAGCATTGTGCGCTCGTGAGTTGTGGCATAGCCTGAGCGGCGGGACTGCCCGACCCCCTACCGTCTTGTACCTAAATTCCCTAAAAACCCCGAAAAACAAAATTGCGTGGTAAGTTTTCGTTCCCGAAAATAGGATTGACAAAATACTGAAAAATAAATTTAAAACATTCCTCGTTAAATGGATCCTTTCAAATCAAGATCGCAAAGAAACAACGTCACGTCTCGACGCCGAACGGACGTTTCATAACATCGGCTGCCGACTGCTGTACAGTACTGATAGTGCAAAGTACGATGCTGTAGTTGAAAAGTTCTGCCAAGCACGTAGTGGAAACAATCGTACGTTTAGCAGTTCAACGAATATTAGCTGTTCGAAAAAACAAAGATATGGTCCAGGCAAAACAATTTTTCCAATGGGGGTAGCGTTTTTTTTCTCCGTCATTTTTAATAATGAATAATTGAAACAAAGTTCTCCCGAACCGCGCGGGCCAAGAGGAGTCCAAACGGTCTTATAAACGACATCCGTGAACAGGTAGAGACGGTTTTTTCGATATTTGTTTAATAAATTTCCATGAAACTACCCGGAAATGTTGCCGAAACAAGAATTATCCGAATCGTAGAAAAGTAGATCTTAGAGACGACGCCCAGCTCATACCTGATTTGTCGAGAAGACACATGTATGTATACAGGGGTGGTTGAAATAATGTATGATACGTATGTATATCCACAATGATGCATCTACCCATATACGATAATATACATGTCGTATGCACTATGAAGATTCATGAAAGGCTTTTCTCGTCCCACAGATTTGTTTCGAAATATAAACAAAATGGCCATGGGTCCAGGTCCAATTCATCTGAACCCGAGGAGTTTCTCGACATACAGCAGTGTACCATGTGTTCGCTAGAATCCCCATAGCTGGAGCGGGAAAAAGTGTATAATATTGAACTGGGGAAATCTGGGGTTTGTGGAGAGCTATTGAATGGTTGGCATACTGGGACAGAGGAGATGAGTAAGAGGTGCATGGAGTTGATGACGGGTGCAGTTGGTGGAACCAGGGAGACTCGTTGGTCCATCCCACAGTTGGGGTGTTCCCGACGTTCTTGAGCCCCTCACTTTTGGAACTCAATATCTTACCCGATACAATACTTGGCAGAAGTTCGTGCGGGCCATCCGACCGGCACTTGTATGCGCTAGTCCTAAAACAAATATACGAGTAAAATTTTCATCCTAACTGGAAGTTCCGCACTTATGGAACTCAATTGGTCAGAAACCTGTCGCCCAAAAAGTGCAACCCCTACCGTGGGGTGACTCGGCTTCCCGAAGGGTTTACACAGTGAGGAAAAACACAGTGAGCAAGAAGACCATCTACCGAAGTACTCTACACGTGGGGGTGTACGAGCAGCGGGGGTTTGACATCCTTTAAAAGGTCGGCGAGTTGAAAGAATAAGTGAACGAAGTTGGTTGACTCGTGTGATGGGATTAATAGACTATTATAAAAAGTGAACGATGTGGGCTGATTATTATGATGGGCTGTTCGATCGACCAAATATGACTATCGTTGGTTTTGTATCGTCAATCGCAGTTCGATGGACCGAGGAGGACCATCATTTAAGTTGAGTTATGGAATGTTTTGAAGATAAGCCAACATACCATGTGTGAAACAAACCGTGGCTGAAGATAAGCCAACATACCATGCGTAAAACAAACCGTGGCTGTTTCGGTCCAGGTTATGATGAAGGAGTGGATCCAACGGTTTCGGAGTGTCATATTCCTTAGCAAATGGTGAGATTGGGGGAGGATTTCCACCAGACAAGAAATAGGCCGGCAGAATACAATGCAAAATTGGCGGAGGCTACCGAGGAATCTGATGCTTTCAACGCGATCCAAACAAAGGCGGAGAGGTCCGATTCATTCCATTTGCAAAAACTCGGGGATAGTGCAACAGTAGGGGCTTTGAAGTGTGGTTGAAGGATGGGAGACGTAGCTGCTTCATTCGGCGGGATATTGATAGCTTCGCATTGCAATGCTAACTTGATAGAGAAATATTTCGGTTCGCAACTTTTCCATGATATGAAACGTTTGATGTGAGCGGTTAGGCACGGAGCGCCAGTCGATGTCAAAAAAAGCATCATTGCAATATGGGAATCATTCTAGCACGTTACAGCACAGTGGTTTGTTGGTGGACAGGCTCATGGAGTACATGGTGAGTGGTGGCGTTTTACCTTAACAACGGTCGCCAGCATGTACGGTTCGGGGGTTGAGATATTTCCCCGTTTGCCGAGGTAGGGGAACGAAAGAAAGTGAAAGTGATATTAGATTGGAGAGTAGGACATGGAGTGAACACAGACACTGGCTTCAACAAAGCGCCGGCGTGTGATTTGGGTGAGATGCTATTCAGATTTATCGCGCAAAACGTGTGCTCGTCGCGAACAAGTCGGCGCGGACGTGCCTATTTTTATTTCAAAAATGGACGTTAAGGACGCATTCAGAAGAGTTCACTTGGAGTGGGACAAAGCACCTAATATGTCATATGTGGTAGGGGAGTACATTGTTATTGATATCAGGTTGGGGTTCGGTTGGCGTTTATCACCTGGTGGTGAGGTTTGATGACTGCGGCGATTTTTCACTCGCATCGGAACACTGACGTTAATACAGCAGTGGTTTTGCCAGACGCGATATTGATAGCAAACGATGTAAAGGTCGTGATCCCTCCTGAAGGACCAATTGCGATGTATGCTCTTCCTGGAGTCGTTGTCGTACCTGAACCTCGTGGTCACTCAGAGACAGAGTTTCATGCTGAGATGTACGTCGACGATATGCTGAATTTGGCAAGCATGTACGCGTAGTAACGAGAGTCAGATGTTAACAGCAAAA
The DNA here is from genome assembly GCA_031763025.1 of Macrocystis pyrifera. NCBI lineage: Eukaryota > Phaeophyceae > Laminariales > Laminariaceae > Macrocystis > Macrocystis pyrifera. Next base: position 11,746,033 of record JASSKH010000019.1, read on the forward strand.
CTTTTCTGCGATTTCGGATCACTGAAGGATGTTCGGAGATGACAGCGATACTCCCGTGCTTGTTTTGTCACAAACTAAATTGACGAATTGGGAAATTTGTCGAGCAGTTTTGGGTTTTGGTATTGATACGCAACGAATGAAGGTAAAATATCCGGAACGGAAACGTAACGAAGTTTTGCTACTGTTGCGAAAGTGGCCGTCTTCTAGAAAGACCGCAACTGTTAGAGAGATGTGGAGTTTGACAGGGAAATAGCGTCATGCCGCCACGGTCATGAGGCCAGGTCGGTTCGTTGTGTGGAGGTTGTTGGTGGTGGTAGGACCGGAAGGCCAGCAGGCGTCTAGTGACACGCCGTTGGCTGCGGTACCTAAGGGGACTGTTGTATTATTAGGCGAAGAGTTTCACGCGGATTTGGGTTTGATGGGAATGGGCTCTGCACGAAACATATTTGATGGACTGTCTGCCTTTGTATTCACCTTGTTTTCTCACACGCAATGGGATCCGGAATGTCATTGGTTATCGGAAGCTACTCTTAGTGCGGTTGGAGAATTCTGCGCAGAGACAGCGGTGTGGCGGAGATACGCTTTATCATCTGAAGAGAAAGGTAGGTCCGAGAGAGGGGCAAAGTGCGCAGAGCATGGCATAATTTCAATTATTTTGTTGGAATTCCTGAGGATGGTATTGACACCGTATGTGATGGTTGTGCAGGAATCAGACCACTCGACCATATTTGGAGCACCCGTTCTTATGCTTGGAGACATCGTGTCGGTGGTGACGTGGGTTGATAAGTGCGGGGAACACTTGATCCAAGAGCTGCGTTATTTTTTGTTCTGCGATGTTTGGACAGGATAGAGATTCGAGCTGGTTGGTACTTTGAGGCGCCTATTCGAGCAGTCAGAAATGTTTTGGGTGATGGCATTTCTAGATGGTCTCGCGAAAATATTAATTCGCGATTATCTCCCTTTACCCGCATGTGCAATGGCAGGAGGCGAGTTTGGGGGAGTGTGGTGGAACGACGTGTTCGGGAATCTTGCCGGCTTATTGGCGACGTTCGGTGTGGCTCGCTCGACAAATGTCACTTGTAAAACTGCCTGGCGTTTGTGTGTAGTTGGGGGAGGAGGCGGCGGTGGCGAGTGACACCGCGAAGTATATGGTGCTTCTATATTATTCTCGTGGACACAAAGCGTCCACGGTTGAAGGGAAATGGGTAGCTGTACAGCATTTTCATCGCCGAGAGGGAATAGAATTGTCGATAAAGAATTTGCTCATAAAATAGGTGAAGGATGGCATTGCGAGGGAGAATGCAGTGAAGGGGGAAGCTCAACGGATTCGGAATCCAATTTCGTGGTCTATGTTGAAACAGGGATGGTCAATCGTTCCGGAGTTGGGGGACGGGGGCAAAGTGATACGGTTGATGCTGGCGGTTTCAATTTGTTTGGGGGCCGTGCGTTGGAGATGTTCGCATACAATGATGGAAAAATCCACAAATAATTTGAAGTGATGAGGGGAGACGTGTTTCTTTTGCGGTATGGTACAGTTGCAAGAGCCTGAATTGTGGCGGTGTGCTGATCGGGTTGAACGTCTGTTCAGCGGACCAAAAGGAATTCAGAAGAGGTATGCAGAAGTAGTTGCACGCAAGAAAACGGTGGTTGGTGCGAGTGGATTCATTTGCGATATTAAGCCACCGTCTATTTCTTAATTGAAGGGGGAGGCCGGTGGTTTTGAGGTGATGCTCGAATTGATGATGCTATATCCAACTTTGGACGTACGTAGTCCTTTGGCTACATACGCAGACGGGAATAAATGGGGAGTGTGGACTCGTTAACCAGGCCACTGTGTCACTAAGAGAATTTGTGTGGAGGCAAAGTTTGGTACCGGGAGAGTATGCATTGCATTCGGGAAGGATTGGGGGAGCAATGAGACTGGCTGCAGCAGGGGTGTTGACAATGCATATCCAGCGTCAGGAGAGGTGGAAGAGTGATTCATTTATGATGTATATCAGAGCGACAAGAGAAGAGGAGGATAGGGTTTAAAGAGTTTTAGCTTCAAATGCAGTGGCCGGAGGGATTCAGTCATGACAGGGGACAAACTGGGGAGGGGGCAGAGAACGAAAACATTGTTAATATGGGGTTTACGAGTGGGGGTGGTATGGGAGATAAGGCATGCAAAATGGATTGGTAGTACACAGATAAAGTACATACTGTCTTCAGGTGGGGTCAAGGTATATGGCAGGTTTTATGTAGAAGTTGGCAGTCTATATCGGGTGTGTGTTATATATGCTACTGTAGGTTACGTGTGGGTAAGATCAAGCACTTACTAATATTAATTCCAGGTTCACGAGAAAAACAAAGTACAAGATTGAACGGAGATTGAACGGAGGAAATCTGGGGTTTGTGGAGAGGTATTGAATCGTTGGCATGCCCGGACAGAGGGGATGGGCAAGAGGTTCATAGAGTTGATGACGGGCACAATTGGTGGAACTAGGGAGACTCGCTGGGAAGGGTTGAAACAGTGAGGAACACCAGTGAGAAAGAAGACCATCAACCTTGGTACTCTACTCGTGGGGGTTCACGAGCAGCGGGGGTTTGATATCCTTTAGGACATCGGCGAGGTAAAAGAAGAACCCGCACGCCCGCCCTTGGGGTTGAGGTATATGGTATGTTCTAAGCACAAGTTTGCAGTCTATATCGGGTGTGTGTTACATATGCTACTCTAAGTGAAGTGTGGATAAGATCCCGCACTTACGTTTACGGGGGTCTATAGTTAACAGGACCTATGGCATACATAAAAACCTATATATTTAGGTATTGTTACTAACAATATTTGGTCCTGTTAACTATGTACCCCCGTAATAGTAATGCTTCAAGGTTTATGAGCAAAACAAGGGTTTTCGCCTATATCTCGCTTCAAATAGATAAATATAAATGCTGCATCCAAAGGCATTAGCGTACGTTCAAGACACGCGTTAAAAGAAACAATGACAACTGCTGTGTCGTCCTCCATAATGTTAACTTTCTTGTCGCAAAAACTAATTTCTTTGACACGAGGATGAAAATAAATATTCTGGCAGGACGGTCCGATCCGTCTGAAACAGAGTTTTCCGGCAAAATAATTTTGTGTATTCTAAACATTAGTGACCACCGCAAAATAATTCAATATGTTACTGACGAATTTCTGGAGAAATTGTTCCTCCTGGACTATTTGGTACTGGTGGAGTTACTCGCATACCATCTAGCAATCACAACCAGATATATGGCAGATCTAACAAAACAATCATGTCTGCGAAGAATGAAACACACGTGCATTTTAGGAGCGAGTATTATATCCTGTAATATTAATAGATGATCTACTCGATCTTACGTTCCCGCTTCATCCATGGTCGAACAAGGTGCCGACGTCCCGACTCCGCCCCCCAGCGCATGCAACTGCTGATAAGCCAACGAGTTACCGCTACCGCTCTGTCCTCTCTCTATCATCCCGCACAACGTCGTCGAGCGCCTTTGCCCGCCATGGGCCCTCAATGTCCCAAACCCTCGTCCTCCCCATGGCTATTATCTTACCGATTGTTTCTAGCGACATCCAGGTATCTCTCTGTGCTCACACCGTACGTGCTCTCGCACCCGGCTTGCGATGGAGGTGCCCATGTCATGGAGAGAGTCGAAGTTGATTGCTCATGCTGATGTTGCTGTAGCTGCGGCTGTGTCTGTTCGTGCTACTACTACTGGTTCCGCTTTAGATGTCTGTCTATCGCCTCTAACTCATGTTCGTGTTGATTCTCAGCGTTTTCCAGTTCCTCCTCCCCAACCAGCTCCTCCTCACGTCTCTTCAGGTCCGTGGTGGTCTCGTACGTTAATTCCATCCACCTTTTATTGTTCATTTGCGTCCATCACCGTCTCCCCTCCCTCACCCCCCAGAAGCTCCTACCCAGCCCCTCAAACTCTTTCTCGCTCCGCTGTAATTCTCTTCCTCCTATAGTTCTCTTCTGATCTTGCCCGTTGATCTGTACTACGCAGGTTTGAGTGGTTGACGCGCACGATCCATGCATCTTGGTGTTTGGTATATCATGCATTACAAACTGAGGAATGCTTGTTTGGGGGACTCTAGTAGTCGTTAATACTTCAGGCATCCCGCCCGTAGCCCTTTGGACCCACATAGTGGGTACTTGATTCGGTTGGAGACGGTGCCAGTAGTTCCTGCTGTCTGGCCCTTTTGGTAACGCAGTCTCGTTTTGGGGACGAACCACTAAGAACTTGACTGGTTTGTCCCAAAGGCAGGACTGCAGTTCTCAAAGAGTTAAAGATGCGCTGGCACCCAAGCGTCCCCTGGTGCTCGGGTTTCTGGTAACTCTTATCTCTAAATGTTCGGTAGAAACAGGAAACAAAAACACTACTTTTTTAACACGCTGCAGTTAGAACGTTGGCTGGTTCGTGCTTGCCCGAGAGCGACGGTGACGTGGTAGAAGTTCATCACAGCAGCTATGGTTCTCTACACATTGATCCCCTGCAGATTCTCAAAAGAGACCTCGACTAGCAGGTGCTCCAGTTGTCGAAGTTCATCCATAATTAGGGTGCACAAAATGACACAAAAGCCAACACGCAACTGCACGTTTACACTTCACTTGCGGACATCGACAGCTCTTAACAGGAAACTACAGCCCGCAAAATTGAAGGATGCTCATGATGAGGTCCGTGAGGGCGTCGGGTGCCGCAGACAGCAGCAGTCGTAGGCTGCCAGAAAACGGCTCACGGTGAGGTTTCGTGTATTCGGAGTTACGTGCGAGCATGACGACAATCGCGCAAAAACGTTACAATGTTTGATTTCGCGCAAGGGAGCATAGCTTAATGGCTACATCACCGATGAAGAAAAGGTCTACGCTAGAAGGTTGCTGTTGTACAGGGTGGGTGATATATCTCTTAGGGAGTCGTCGTCGATCATGCGGTTGGGCGCATAACTCGTAATACGTTCGGTAGTACCGGGTACATTAATGGGCCCGACAAGTGACAAATTGGGCTAAAACTCTGGGGATTATCGTATACTTGTGTCAACCATTCTACAACCACGAAACACCGATCTTGGTCATAAATCTCTCAATCCAATTCCAAGATATATTTTTGTATTGACGAACCGCCTATGCGCGGGTACTTGACGACGCATTCCTGAGCGTGCCGTCGTCCTCTTGATCCTCTCCAGAGCCTCGCTCAATGAATTACTGCGCACTCTCTTCCATCTTCTATCTTGCAGTCGCCTAAGACGAACGCCTCACTTTCTATCTTCGGCACTGGAAGTTCCCTGTTGCTGACGCCCTGGGATGTATTTCACCAAATCCTCTACTGGGTCGGTTTGGGGTGGGTTCTCTAGTCTATGGTGTTCTTGCACTGGGCTTGAGAGCTCTCCTCTTTTGCATGCGTTCACATGCTCCCTGAAAGCTGCACGGTGTCAGTCATCATGTTCCTGAACGGTTTTTCGTTCTGCGTTCGTGAGGATGTTCACAGACCTTGTCTTTCTTCGATGAGCAGCCTCGTAACTCAAGATAGACCCACGGCGCATCGTCGGCATAAGACACCGTAACTTATGTGTCGAAGCCATCGTAAAGGCAAACATTGTGCACCGGGTGGTACGTCGCTCGATATCACCACGAGGTGCGGGAGCAGAAGTCCAATAAACGATCAAAGTACAAATTGATTTGGTCCATGCCGAAGTGGGCGACGAAGGAGATTCAGATGCGCATGACGAAGGAAATGCCGAAATAAATTCAGATGTGGACGTCGAAGGACATGCCCAAGTGCAAGGTAGGGAAGCTCGCATCGTCGTTCGCATATACAACGCATCCCATCCGGAGAGGCAAAATAATCTTCGAGATTTCCCTACTACTAGATAAACTGCAGCTACACAAATGACGCTTAGCAGTCGATCGAACCACATCAGATATTGCGCGTTTATTAGCAACTGAGCAACTGCTATTTTTAAAAAAATGCCATGCCATCGTATCTGATAAGACAGGCGATACATCTACTAATAACGTGGCATGCGTTGAAAGCGACAAGTCGACGAAACAATGAAAAACTATAGCAAATACAAAGAGCATTACGAGACGAAGTCCAATATCCAATCGAAACGCAGGCAAACCGAAGCACGACGAATGTCCCGTCCAGTCAGCCGCAGCAGTTTGTGGTGTGTCTCTTCTTCGCGATATTCTTGTGTTTGTACTCGTCGATAATCATCATAACCAGCGTCCGTGCTGATCCTTTAACCCCTGAGAGATACACGTTCTGTGGGCACAAAACAGCGAAACGTATACATTGCCTGGTACATTATTACGCAGTGGGCGGAGTAAACAATGGCATGCCATGTGACCGTATGGATACGACAGACACGACATAGATTTCAAATTGAAACAGAGAAAAATCAATAGAAACAAGAAAACGAAAGTGGTGGGCGTTAGTGGTTCCAGCATACATATGCCATGGCACAGTGGACTCCATCCTAAGAAACACACCAATTGGCTGCCCATCCCGTGCCCGACCAATTGCCTCTTTCCTCTCGGAACGTGCAAGCTTCATTTATCACGAGGTCCTCATGCCAGCAATTTCCGCTCCTTTGTGTTGCTTCGCCCGCCCAGATGATCAAGAGTGCCACACGAAAGGATATTACCCTCGGAGAAGGAAGGTTCGTCATTTCAGTAGTACAGAAGTACCAAAGCAGTGAGCCGAGTGAACATGTGCGATGTCAACTACACACCATACTTCAGCAACACACACAGAGTACTACTAGGTATAAAAAATATGAGAGCTGCGTACGACTGAGACCACTGAGGACATATACCGCCACATTCGTGTGTAGACAGAACTTTTCGCACAGCTCTGCACTCAGAGAAGATGTCGAACGTTTTGTACGGTACTGCATTTCGAGGTGCTGGCCGAAATATGTGTAGTGCACAACCAAAAAAAGCCCAAGGATGGGCCGCCCCCTTTCCCTACGTTATGTCGCAAATATACTCCTGATGCCCTGCTTGTCGCACTGTATTAGAGGTGTGAGATTTGACGAACAATATTGCTGGCGTTCTGCAGCTAATAATCACCGTCCTCGTTGCCGAACGCCGGCGTCACGCCTTCTAGCGAAAAAAATTGTGACGAACGCTCAACGAAGGGAGGGAGGTCACTTGGCACGTGCCCTGTGGTGTCAGCATCGTTGTCTTCCTTCTCGTCAAATTTACGCCCTTGACGATGGTGCAAGATTACCATGGCAGAGGCGCTGCGTTGAGTTGTTGTCTGTGTTTACTTCACCACTGGTTCGGTGAAGTCGACCACTGCATGTTCCGCGCCGATCGTGGCCATCAGGTTGCTCATTGGTGTGCTCTGGCACCAGATAGAGTTCACCTGTTGCGCAGACCGTCGTCCATGTTTATCCCCACGGCTCGTTGTGCTCTGGAGGTGCTGATGTACTCGTAGCATCAGGAGCAGCAGCATTATGAGCAACAAAGCCAGTGGAGTGGTATGTATCCCATGATCAGCAAAGCCGACCGAGGTTATGTACAGTATGGGCTGCGGATAGGGCGGTATCCACCCCGTGGAGGTCCAGATATAGCGGTAGCCTCTCTACCTTTGACAACGTGTCTGTAGTGACAGCTCATTTTCACCGACAAATTTCGGGTGGCTGCCGTATGCATACGGCCATACTCGTAGGTAAGAGCCACTACTGCTGTACTACCTCAATCCATCTGGCACTTGCAGCTTAGTCCTCCACCTCCTTCATGGTTTTTATAAACGGTGCCCCATCCGCGGTTCGGGTAGGATTGACAGGTTATACTTACTAAAAGTCGGTCTGGTACCTTGGACCTTTTTGCTGTCTCCTTCTCGTATTCATTCATCATTGGTTTCCCTACTACCGTCATCATCGCCCGCTTCCTTAGACGCCACCCCTCTAACGGATGTTTGGCGAGGTTTGCTGGGCTTCCCCTCGTGTTCAAAAAACGAATTAGAATTAAAACAAACACATAGATGTGTAAAAAATAATATGTACCTGAAAGAATAGAACACAACAATGGGGTCGCCTGGTAGCACCTAAGGATATTTATACATGTATACAAGGCTTTCCTTCGGAGTGGGTGTTCCGTCGTTTCTTGTGCAAATACATTTAGTTTGGTTGGCTTTGGGCTATGACGCCATTGTGCAATTGGGGTAAAATCCCAAAGCCAACCAAACTCAATGTATTTTTTGTAACAAACGGTGAAGGATGTAATAATCGCGTTTATTTATGAATGTACTGTGAAACCTAAGATCGGGTGACGCAAGAGAATGACATTCGTCTAATAATAAGAATAACATATATCATCAGTGCGGGGAGAGCGTGGAGTAGTGCATGGCATGTGGATGACATACAACTTACAGGCTGCTGTTTAAAGGAAGGTTTGGGACAGGAGGGAAAGCAGCAGTGCCGGCAACGACAACGGTTATGGAAATGTTGTGTAGTTGCTGGGCGGCCGCGATTTCGATGTAGCCAGCATAGGAGTTTGGATGAGACATGATATATATGTAAATAGTCTTCCAGGCTGCTGTAGTAACGAGGCGGGAGGCCCAGAATGTGGATCTGTCCGCTGTTGAACCCGTTGGATATGTATGTGTAGGAAGAAATAATCGTTATTTTGGGAAATGTGGGAAACAATTTGTTGCCTTTCGTTCGTCCTGGATGGCGGCAATCTGCTTGGCGTACTGCTTCAGAATTCCGCGAAGCCCTGTAGCAGGCGAAATGGAAGGGAGTCTTCTTGCGCTTGATGATGAATCTTCGTATTTGATGGTGGAGTCCGTCAGGCGGCAGTTGTAGCACTTACCACCGACCTGGTCGAAGCAAAGCTAGGGTGCGCGGGGCGGGAGTGGCGTGCAGGGAATGGCGGGGGAGGGGGAAGAGGGGGCGGGGGGGGCAGAGTTCATTATTTGTATTGCTCTACAGCGGCACAACAGCAGTACCTGGTACGTAATAGCTTGCTATACGACGGCAGCAGCAGCAGTAGAAGCAGCAAGTACGTGCGTAAAACGCAGCAGGAAAACGGCCAAAATATTTTTTTCACGTACCAAAACGACCATATATATGGGTGCAAAAACGACCAAGAAAACCAGTAATCCGAATACATACGAACTCAATCAGCGGATATTGAGGCAGCATTCGCAGTATTAGCAGCAGCAGCAGCAGCAACGGCTTCGAGCAGTGGTTGCGGCAGCAATAGCAACATTAGCAGCAGCAGAAGCAGCAATGGATCGCCGCAGAGTTGGCAACAGTAGCGGCATAGCAACGATATGAAAAAAAAAGAAGAAAACAAGTATGTACCCTGGTATGTCGCGACCGCAAAAACTACGGAATTTCAACAGAGAAACAAAAATATGTACACACAAATAACCAGCATGATGTACGGCAACAACGCAGCAGCACCACCACAGCAGCAGCAAGGCAGCGATATGAAAAGAACGACGCCCAAAACGAGAAAAAGCAGTACGTACGCAAAATGCAGCAGCAAAAAAAAAAATCAGGTACCAAAATGACCATTTTCAGGTACACAAACGATCAAGAAAAACAATGATCCGAGTACATACGAACATTCAGTGAACATTGCGGCAGCATTAGCATTAGCAGCAGCAGCCGCAGAAGCAGCAACGGATCGCCGCAACGTTGGCCGCAGCAGCAGCAGCATAGCAACGATATGACAAGAAAGAAGAAAAAAACTATGTACCCTGGTCTGCCGCAATCGCAAAACCTACGGAATTTCACTGACGATACAGAAATATGTACACACGCACAAGTGTAATAGACACACAAATCATGTCCAGCATGATGTACGGTAACAACGCAGCAGCGCCACAAAACCACCAAGAAACACAATTTTTATCCGAGTACATACGAACATTCAGTGAATATTGCGGCAGCACTATAGCAGCAGCAGCAGCAGCAGCAGAAGCAGCAACGGATCGCCGCAGTGTTGGCAGCAGCAGCAGCATAGCAACGATATGAAAAGGAGGAAGAAAAAAAGTATGTACCCCGAGGCCGTCCGAAAAGTATTTTTGGTACCTCACTATAGACCCACCCCCGCGTGCTGTACGGCAATAGCGCAGCAACAGCAGCATAGCAACAATACGAAAAGAACCAAGCTAAACACGAGAAAAGTAGTTCGTACGCAAAATGCAGGAGCAAAACGACCAAAATACTTTTTTACGTATCAAAAGAACCATTTGGGTACAAAACGGCCAATAAAAACAACAATCCGCGTTGGCAGCAGCAGCATAGCAACGATATGAAAATAAGGAAGAAAAAAACTATGTACCCTGATATGCCGCAATCGCAAAAACTACGGAATTTAATTGACGATACCGAAATATGTAATCACACAAGTGCAGCATGATGTACGGCAACAACGAAGCAGCACCACGGCAGCAGCAGCATAGCAACGACATGAAAAGAACCAAGCCAAAAACGAGAAAAAAGCAGCACGTACGAAAAATGCAGGAGCAAAACGACAAAAATATTTTTTTTCACGTATCAAAAGAACCATTTGGATACAAAAACGACCAACAAAAACAGTAATCCGAGTACACACGAACATTCAGTGGATATTGCGGCAGCATTATTAGCAGGAGCAGCAGCAGCGAACATTCAGTGGATATTGCGGCAGCATTAGCAGCAGCAGCAGCTACAGCATTAGCAGCAGCAAAAGCTGCAACGAATTGCCGCAGCGTTGGCAGCAGCGTTGGCAGCAGCAGCAGCAGCAGCAGCAGCAGCAGCATCGCAACGATATGAAAATATGGAAGAAAAAAAGCATGTACCCTGGTATGCCGCCATCGCAAAACCTACGGAATTGACGATCCGAAAATATCTACGCTTCCAGCATGATGCACGGCAACAACGCAGCAGCACTACATACAGCAGCAGCAAGTGCACAGGAGCAGCAGGTGCACAGCACGGCAACAACGCAGCAGCGCTACAGCAGCAGCGAGTGCACAGGAGAAGTAGGTGCACAGCAGCAGCAGCAGCACTCCTGGCGTGGCGCTGACAGCAGCAGCAGCAGCAGCGGCAGCCGAAAACGAGCAAAATGAGCATGTGGGGTCACCCAAACATGTACACACAGAAATCGTGTGCATGCACCGAAAAATGCACCACAGTAGCAGCAGCACTCACGTCGTTCGGTGCAGCGGTGACGGCGACAGCTGAGTCCTCCGTTCCTTCGTTCACGTCCCGCAAACAGCGGTGCATGTGCGCGTTCGCGTGCACTGTGTGTAGGAGGAGCCGACGCAACGGACGAAGGGGAAAGAACGAGCATGGATGAGTAAAAACAAAAAAAAAAAACGCTTTGACGTAAGTTTGCGTGCAAAAAGGCAATTGAAAACCCCCAAAAAAACGTACTGGCAACATACAGCATGCACAATAGACATAAGACACTCACCACTGTCAGCAGTCTCGAGGGAGTACGAGACAGTCCCTTCCTTGATCGGGCGAGCACAGAACTCGCAGTCGGTTGCCCTGTCAGGATGATCCCGCCACCACGCACGTGAGATCCTTGCAGGTGGCCAAGGCCACGTTTTTGCCACCAGGCGCGGAGTTCTTGACCAAGTGCTGGTCCGTGCTGCACTGGTCGCAAAACAACAGCCGGCACCAGGTCGGTCTTTGTCGTTGCCGCTCTCTTGCCAGAAGGCGAGGACCACACGCCTCTCGACGAGGGGGAGGTGAGCTTAGGGGCGTGGAGAAGGGAGAGGCGGGGGTTGCAGCACCAGCAGGTTCGCCACCAACAGCAGCAAGCAGCTTGGCCGCCTACAGCTGCACCTATCTATGCCGTTCGTCGAAGGCGAGACGCCTCTTTTAGGCGCCGTGCGAAGAGCTGTCTATTGGTTGGCAGTTTGCGGAAGAAGAAAGAAGAAAGGTTGTTTGGCTGTTCGGCTGTTTCAAAGAAGGAAGAAATGTTGTTTGGAGTGTTCGGCTGCTTCAAAGAAGAAGGGCTGTTTGCGAAGAGCTGTCTATCAGTCGGTCTGTCTGCCAAGAGCTAGCAAGTGACAACGACCTCAAAAATCGTAATTATAGTTGTATCTATATATATATTGTCGCTGACTAGCCTCTTCAAGCCGTGTAAAATTAAGTAGACGCTAGCACGTTGAGGAATATTTTTTTGAATTCCCGCGCGCGTGCGTGTTTCTGTAAGATATACATTCAACTTGAAATTAGAGAGAGGGAGTTGCAGCCAAGATCTGTAATTCGTGGTTGTGAAATGGTTGACGCAAAGCAAATACACGAGGATTCGGGACTTTGTAGAGCATTCTTGCACTTTTTAGGGCATAATATTTTCTATTCACCCATCATGAGAAGTAAGGGTTGCTTCTCCATCTTCGACGACGTCTTCCTGAGAGATGTACCATCCGCCTGGAGAACATCAGCCTTCTTCTGTAGGCATTTTCTTCGTCGGTGATGTAACCATTATGCCATGCTCCCTTGCGTGAAATATAACTTCCAGCGTTTTTGCTAGCTTTTTGTGCTTCGTTCCCAACTTCGAATACACGAAATCACTTCGTGAGTCGCTTCTCGCTGCAGACGATTGCCGTCCGGAAGAGCCGACGACCTCGTAGACCCCACCATGAACATCCCTCAACAATTTCTCGGGCTGTCATCTTTTGTGAGAAACTGTAGCTGTCCACAAGTATAGTGGAAACATTCTGTGGGGTGTTGTTTTTGTGTCTTATTTCGTACACGTCCAAATCGACCAATTTCGTCCACTAGAGCATTTCTAGGTCAAGGTGTAGGGCTCTGCTGTCTGACAAGAACCTGCGGGAAATCAATCTGGATAAAACACACGCTACTGTGATGAACCTCTAACAAGCCACCGTCGCTCTCCGGTATGAACGAACCAGCCGAAGTTCTAACCGTTGCTTGTTGCGAATAAAGTATATTGTTGGTTTCTGTTCCTTTGAGACGTCTAGAGGTTAGAGTCACCGGAAACCGGGGACCAGGAGACGGTTGGGTACTATCGTGGCGTTAAGTGGCGGGAATAACAATCGAATTTGTTTTGTGTAATACATACTTGCTGCAGGAGATCGTCCATCTCATGGCACGTCACTTTCGAATGGTTTTCTTTTGTTTTCTGTATTATATTTCCATTGTATTTTCTCTTTCGTATACCGTGAATGTCGTGCCTGTCGTAACCAGTGTGATGACATAGCGTTGCATTGTCTATTTTTGGCATACCTGGTACATGTACTGCATACGCGGTACAAATTAGTATCTCTGTTATGGTGTTCGACCGTTTCAGGAGGTACGACGACTTGCGTTTTTGTATCAGCAGGGGCCGCGTCATTTACAGCCCCTCCCCAATTTGTGGGTTGCCACTCTCTCCTATTCGGCGGCACTAGGTGTTGCCTCGGTGATCGCTCTCGACCTGAGGCTCAAAGCAATCAGTTTACCATCTACATAACGGGGAGAACTTTTCCCCAGCCAGCGTCAGAAGCACGTTCTACCCCTCTGAGACACGTGCGAGCCCACTTCTCGACTCGGTTGGATCGTGGCCAGGCTTGAGGTCGGTCTTGTTTTTCATGAATATTTGCATATTGTAGGCATGTGTTGTAATCCTGTTCTATCTGAAGCGGAGTGTCAACGGTTGATCCTTCGAATAGGCTAATGCCCGTGCTGCTTGCCTCATCCTGACCAAGACCCATTACTTGTACGCTCCCGATCCATAACATGTTGTCCAATCCGAGACACGCGCTTGCACGCGCTGGGGATCGTTCTACGCACCCCACTCTGTTTTGCTATTTTATTTTGCGAGACCCTGAGATCTCTCTGGGTTTTATGCACACGAGGATACGTACATCAGCAGTAGAATGCGATACTTGCTGCTGTGCTGCTGTACTACAACAGTATTAAAATAGTAGTCCTGTTGTTTTTTATTTTTATTTTTTCGTTTTGACTCCAACGTTTTCGCTTTGTTTTTCGGGGGAGGCAACGGACACACTCAGGAGCTTATATTGCCCTGGAGTGTGTCTTATCTCTTGGCTCTAACGGCTACCCTATCAAGTTTTGTTTGCCCCTTTGCACCTTGAGGCTTTGTTGCGATGGCACAGGTGGGAGTCCAAAGCTTGCAGCACACACGTTAGGCCCCCGCCCTTTGCTTTCCACCGGCAGCGACAAAAACGAGTGAAAAGCAAAAGCCCGAACGTGATGTGACCTGTGGTTTGTGCAGCGCGCCCGAGTGTGCTCGCTTTAGTGACTCCCGGGCCGGGTATCCACTTGCAATCTGTCTGTCTGCGCGTTCGCTGCTGTCGCCGTAGGCCACTCGTCACTATCGCGACGCGTGGCTCTGCGTTGCTGCGAACGCGGTACTTGCTCCACTTTCTCTGCTGTGGGCACTACCCACAATGCAGCAGGATTCACGGGGAGATACCTCTTGGTCTAATGTACGATGCTTTTCACAGAGTTACTGCTGTGTACCAGGTACGCATATAATCACACCCTGGACAATAGACAATAGTCCAATAGTCTATTAATAGTTTCCTATTGCAATTGACTGTCTATTGTGGTCCCTAATTCCAGTTAATTGAAAGGCGTCGAGCTCTATTATCCAGACAATTTCTATTAAGTGACCCCTACCTGACCCTATTGTCCAGACAATTTCACTTTATAGGTAGTCTCCGTAATCAATGGTTCGGACAATTCCAATTAATGGACCTTCTCCTAAATAAATTGCCTGGCCAATTCCAGTTGCCAGACTGTCTCCTGAATCAATTGTCCCGGCAATTCCAATTGATAGTCGGCCCCCGAAATAGGTGTCCGGACAATTTCAATTAGTAGACTGACGCCAAAAGTATTTGTCCCGACAACTCCAATTAATAGACAGTCTCCCAGAGCAATTGGCCCGACAATTCCAATTTATACACAGTCTCCAAAATCAATTGTCCGGACAATTTCAATTAGCAGACTGCTTCCTAAATCAATTGTCCGGGCAATTCCAATTAATAGACGGTATACAAGATCAATTATCCCGACAATTTCGACTAATACGAAATCTCCAAAACTTCAGACAATGCCATCATTGGTGGGCAGTCTCCTAAATTAACTGCCCGTGCATTTCAAAACAAGAGTGCATTGCTTTGTTTCGAGATTTTTTTTTTTATGGTCACATCTGAGCACATGGGCTACGCGGCATCAAAACTTCCTACCCGCGGATATAAAATACTGAGCTAACGTTGAGGTGTCCCGCCCTTTTCTGCTTATGCCTTGGACAATAGACCTATCAATAGATTATTGCCCCTACAGCAGAGTCACGAAGTTGTCTATTAATTGGAATTGTCCGGGCAAGTGATGTCATAGACTGTCTAGCAATTGAAATTGTTTAGACAATTGATCTTGGACACTGTTGAACAATTGGATTTATTCGGACAATTGATATCGGGCACTGTTTAACAATTGGAATTGTCCAGACAAATAATTTTGGAGACTCTCTATCAATTGAAGTTGCCCTGACAATTGATTTTAGAAGCTGCCCATTAATCGGAATTGTCTGAACAATTGATGTTTGGTGCTTTTCAATAATTGGAATTGTCCCGACAAATGAGCTCGGAGACTGCCTATTAATTGAAATTGTGCTGGCAAATGATTTCACAGGCTGTCTATTAATTGGAATTGCTTGATCGATTGATTTCGGGTGATTTACATGAATTGGACTTGTCGGGGCAACTGCTTTGAGATACCGTGTATTAATTGGAATTGTCCGGATAATGGGATTCGGAAGCGATCTACTAATTGGAATTGTCATGACTATCGAGTTTAGGAGGGCTCTGTTATTTGACAGCTGGCAGCTACTGGTAGAACTACATTTGATTTGGTGAGTACACAACAGTACCACCATGCTAGTATTGCCTCTACAATAGGATCGGGAACTTCCCTCAATACGCAGTCATTTGCAAGGTCCTTTATTGTGCCATATTACGAGTAGTATCAATTCAATGGGGAGTGTCTATCATAATACAATAACTACTGTAGGCACACGGCCATGACATTTATCGAGCAATTGATTTCTTGGGCGGCATCTAAAATCAATTGTGCGGACAATTCCCACTACTTTCCAGTCGCCGAAGTCCGCTTGGACAATTCCATTTAATTGACAGCACCCGAAATCAATTGTGCGGACAATTTCAGTTAATAAGCAGCGGCCGAAATCAAATGTTCAGACAAATCCACAATTAATAGACAGCTCCGAAATCTATTGTGTGAACAATTTCAGTTAGTGGACAACACCCGAAGTCAATTGTCTGGACAATTCCAATTATTGAATAGCACCCGAAATCAATTTGGTGAATAATTCCAATTAATTGGCAGTCTCCGCAACCAATTGTTTGGACAATTCCAATTTATAGACAACACTCGAAACCTATTGCTCACACAATTCCAACTAGTAGATGGTATTCCAAATCAATTGCCTGGACAATTCCAATTGATAGACAATCGCCGAAAACAATTGCCTGGACAATTTCAATTAATGGGCAATCGCCGAAATCAATTGTATTGACAATTTCAATTAATAGACAGTCACCAAAAACAACTGTCAAGACAAATCCAATTAACACACATCCTCGTGAATCAATTGTAGACACAATAGACTGTTGAAATAGTAATTGTCCAGGGTGTGATTTATATTTATACGAGCTACTGCTGTAGATCGAGGTCAGGTCTCGAAATGATGTTGATATCGTCCGACGTGAATATAATATCAAAGATCCAGCTCGTACGACGTACCTTTTTGGGTCGAGTTGTCACGTATTCACTACGACAGAAAAATGATTACGACGTCAAGATCTAACAGATATCTTCCTTTCTAGTGGTACATGTGACAAGTAGAAGCGACCTACCTCGTCAAAGTTGTTGTCGTTGTTGTCACATCTAATTCATCGCCATAATTAACATGTTGCAACATCATATCATTATCCCTGGTTCGGGTTATATAGTATCAGTGCGCAGAATGATTATTTAAAATTGTCCTGTTGACCTGGGCAGCATCCAGGGGAGCCGCTGGCCTATATCTTTGAAAAGGGATTACATATAGAATACGCGCGTTCGGTTTGTCACAATAGTTGTAAAATTCGGTAAAAATGGAATATAGACGAGACGAATGACGCAGCTTCCAAAGTTGAGTCAATTATTTAATCAGTCGAACTCACAGCTGACGTATTTCAAATTTATTTAAAAAAACAAAAAAAAAATGCAGTTCGTGGTCGCAGCACGCGAGAATACCTCGATAAGGTACGTGTTAATTATTACTCAATTATACAGCAGTATAGACCCACCAATAAGCACCTGATATAAACAAGAAGTTCACTTTTTTAGGGACGCCAAGAAATTGCATAGAGATGATGCGCTCCGCGGAAAGTATGTCTGCAATAATAGTATCATAACCGGTGCCTGGTATGTGTTGTTGTTTTCGTTGCTGTTGGTCTTGTTTGTTTTATTATGCGTTTCCTCTTGTTTTTCGCGCTATACCTTTATGCCCTCATGGTGTCAGAAAGCAGAGATAGGCCAATGCCTCGTGGAAAGCGAATAGTTTCGTCAACCAAGCTTACACGGGGCATGTGCCAGTCCTACCTGTACTTGCATTATGATGGATTAAAGGAGATGGGCCTGTACCTCGTGGGAACGGTAGTGATGTATTTCAGTCGTGGGAAACAACCACGAGCTTCCACGAAGTCTGCGCCTATCCTACCTATCTGGCATGCGTTTTGTTTTTATTGGACATGGGTCTGTGCCTTGTGGGGACATAAATTTGTTATGGTCTTGAACCTACTGTAGCTTCCACAAGGTTTGTGCCTTTCCTACCTTTACCTGTTGTTGAGATGAGTCTGTGCCTTGTGGGGACATAATTAGGGTTTTGAACCGCGCCTCCACAAGGTCTGTGCCTGTCCTACTTGCACCTGTTGTTGAGATTGGTATGTGCCTTGTGGGGACATGGCTATAGTCTTGAGCCGAGCCCCCACAGGGTCTGTGCCTGTCCTACATTTGCCTGTTTATTATTGAATAAGATAGATAGGTCTGTGCCTCGTGGAAGTTAGTGCGGTGTCTTTACCCGGCGTGGGAAATAGAAACGTACTTCCACGAGGTCTGCGCCTGTCCTACCTACACGGTCTGTTAGTATGTTCTCTACAATTTTACTTCGTTTATTTTGTGGGTGCGTAGCTGCTGCGCCTATCCAGTTTATGCACTTCCCACCTAGATTATAAAGTCGATTCGTTAATTTTGTTTTGGTGCGTTATGCTGCTCTGCTGCTGGTTGCACTAATTCTCCCGCATTTATAGGTGCTGATCTTTTTCATATTTTTATTTTCCGTCATCGCAACATGTTTCTGCAGCGATGGGCGAGCAGGAGACAGGAACGGCCAAATGCATTGTTTGTTTTACTATTTCTTCTTGTACGTGCGTGCATAATGTATGGGTTCGTCTCAGCCTTGGAGGACCGTTTTGGCGGCCTCCATCCGGCAGAGAGATAGCAACAAGGTCTCTGGAACATTGAAATGTTTGACTGATATGGCAAGCCCCTTTCAGCATGCTGTGCGGGCAGCAAACGATGAACACACTGGATAATAATGTCCTTACCAGCTGCTAATTTTCCGACGTCCTGTGTTCCACTGCACGCGTTATTTGTCTTATCTTCACGTTCGCTTGCCATTTGCCTGTCTGCGTATCCGCTGCTGTCGCCGCACGCCACGCGTCGCCGTCGCTACGCGTGGCACTGCGTCGCTGCGAACGCGGCACCTCATATTTTATGCCCTGTGTTTGTTGTTTTCGTTTGTCTGTCTGTTTGACTGTTTGTTCATTCCTCGGATAGAGATTGGATGTCCAGAGTGGTTGGGTCTGCGCCTATTGGGACCGTTGTTGCTGCCTCCCATGCTAAAGGGAGACGGCAAGCAGGCCCTTCTAGGTCTGTGCCTTAGCCACGGGGCTTCTACCTGTTTGTCGTTTAGTTTATGTCGTTCGTCCGTTTGTTTCTTTGCTCCTCTGTTTGTTCTTGTTGTTTGTTATGTTCGCTTTTATTGTTTGTTTGGTCGTTTGTTTGCTTGTGTATATGTTTGTTGCGAACCCGCTTGCTCGTGCATCCGATCGCACTGACTGTGACCTTTGCTGACGCCCGTACTCCGTCGCATTTTTATCCGCAGTTTACTACAGTCCCGTGTCCGCTGTGCGTGCGTTTCCGTCGTGGCTATTTTAGTTCATTATCACTTCGTTATTTTCTCTTCATTTTTTGGCGGGTGAAGGACACATCGAGTAAGATATTGCCCTGAAATGTGTCTGAGAGCCTGGACCTGACTGTTAGGCTTGCCAGTTGCATGGACCTGACTGTCAGGCTCTCCAGTTCTCTTTGTGCCTCCCGTTCGCTTCCTTTTTCGTTTCCATTTTCGTTGACGGGGTGAGGGCGACGCGTTTGTCGGAAGCCTGCAACGGCCTGACGTCAACGAGATCAACCAAGTGGCTCAGATATCACCAACCCGGCATCCCTCACGCGACGGCACCGGAACGACTCCCCATCTGGGTCAGCCTTGCCCGTGTTTCCGATAGGTGTCGCTCTATAAAAATACTGGGTGGCGATCTCAGACCGCAGAATCAGGGGTACGATTGCAGAGACCGCTACTAGCGAATACGCTACAGCAACCAGAACCGGGAGGGGCTGACCCGTCGCGAGATGGAGCAGTTGAAGAGCGGAAGCGATTATCGAGCATCAAGCAGAGTAGGCCGCGTCCACGCTTTCCCGTGCGCAGTTTCCTTTCTGTCTCGCTTGCCGGTACACCGTTCCTTCACTTTCCCGCGCGCCGTTCCCTCTCTGCTTGGCGTACGCGATTCCCTCGCTTTCCCGTGTAGATCTCCCTTGCACCAACGTCTTGTCCGTGCGCCACTCCGCTGCTTCGACGCCGTGCGTTGTCTCGCTCCGGTGTCTTGCACGTCCGCCGCTCGCTGCACCGCTCTCTCGTTCCGGCGCCGTGCGTTCCCTCGCTGCGATGTCTTGCCCGTCCGTCGCTCGCTTGCGCCCGTGCGCTGCTCTCTTGCCCTGATGCCTTGATCGTACCAGGTACTTCCCAACGACCAGAATTGGAAGGAGCAGACCAGCCGCTATACGGAGCAGTCGAAGACCTAAAGCGATACTGTGCGTTCGCCGAGGAGGCGAAGATCTTCGACTCCTGCCCTTCGTTGTTTTGTGTTTTTGTATGAAACGGTGGGGGTCCTGCCCGCAACAGCTAGTTGGTTTGGCGTGGAACTGTTCGGTATAGACTTGTGGGGTGTTGAATGTACGTTGTGACTGCGTGAATGTTTGTGTGTTTGGGTTGGGAGGAGGCGTACTCTTCCGTGCCTGGTGGGGTGACATTATCGTAATTCAGTGAGGAGCAGTTCCAGACCGGAAGCGATAATGAGCTTTCGCCGAGGACACGAATATCTCTGGTTCTGTTTATCGAGGTTGCGTGTTTTGTTGAGAGATTCAGAGGTTCCTGTTTGTTACAGCCAGTCGGTCTGGCGTGGATCAGTTGGGTATTTTTGTATGGGGGTTTATTCTCCTTTGCCTGGTAGTGGGCAAACCTGTTTTGATGATTCGATCTCCTCGTATATTTTCATCCGATTTGGGGGACTCAAATCCCACGGGTAATGACTCTTGACCCATTCGGAGAACGCGAAATGGCGGTTTAAGCTTAGGCGTTAGTGTACTGCGCTTATTGATTGTTGACAAAGTGTGATAGGATGACTATAAACCATTGATTATTGGTCAGGCAGTCAAACTCGAAGTGAAAAGGTGAGGGTGAAGGTATTTATCGGGGATTTCCGCTGAGGCCCCAGCGTTTTCGGTTTGTTTTTGCCTATCCCCGAGATCATATTTTTTGTATAGAACCTTGCGGTCCCTTACCCTTGGTTAGAGTCAACAATTGCTGTAGCATATTGCTCAGTTATTTGCA
Organism: Macrocystis pyrifera; assembly: GCA_031763025.1. Classification (NCBI taxonomy): domain Eukaryota; class Phaeophyceae; order Laminariales; family Laminariaceae; genus Macrocystis; species Macrocystis pyrifera. The sequence goes on from JASSKH010000019.1 coordinate 11,766,975, forward strand.
CTATGCCAGGGGGATGTTATGGTTTTAGACCGTTTCAGGAGTTACGACGACTTACGTTTTAGTATCAGCAGGGGCCGCATAATATACGGCCCCTCCCTAATTTGTGGATCGCCACTCTCTCCTCTTCGGCGGTCATACGTGTTGCCTCGGTCATCGCTCTCGACCTGAGGCTCAAAGCAATCGGTTTACCCTCTACATACCGGGAGAACTTCTCCCCAGCGTCAGAAGCACGCTCTACCTCTCTGAGACACGTGCGAGCCCACGTCTCGACTCGGTTGGATCGTGGCCAGACTTGAGGTTGGTCTTGTTTTTCATGATAATTTGCGTATTGTAGACCTTTGTTGTAATCCTGTTCTGTCTGAAGCGGAGTGTCAACGATTGGTCCTTCGAATCGGCTCGTGCCCGTGCTGCTTGCCTCATCCTGACCCAAGACCCCATGACCTGTACGCACCCGATCCATTATATTTCTGTGCGTAGGATTGTAACTACAGAACTTGTGTCTTTCACGATTTGAAGAATCGGCACGGACACTGGTTGTGCTGGTATGTCGACGGGTGGAAAGAACGGTGTAACGTGCAGAACACAAAAACGCGCTGAGTTTGTCGACGTCAGTTTTTGAGCGAGGGATATAGGTCCTTGACTGTATATTCTCGGACGAAACAGTGTACGCCTGTGTTGCAGTATTTATGCAATCACGATTTGACTAAAATAATTTAGGTATGGCGATTGACGTGTGTGTCAGCGCGTGGCTGATGTATACGTCGAGACTCGATTGCCGATGGCCGGTCAATACACAGTCAATGTCCGAGGCAAACACGTAGTCACTGTCGCGTGACTTGTGCGTGAAGCTTCAACAGAAGAGAAGAAGAAGACGTTTCGGTGACTCCTTGCCGATATTGATTGACTTGCTCAGCTGGAAGCTGATGATGGTGAGCAACACGTAGAGTAAGCCCAAAGGGGAGCGGTGCGCGTGTGCGCTCACGGCTCGAAACAAAGGACGACTCCTACAATTCGTTCAAAAACAAAAATAGGGAAATACCCTTTCATTCAGGTCAATATAAAACAACACGGAGACCCGCAGGTCTACTGCAAAATTCGGTATCTCTTGGGGGACGTATTCATGACCCTCTTGTAGCCTATGTTGATACTTCAACCAGAACTAAAATTCTGGTACTGGTCCCAGAGGGATACTGAAGATATCCTTTCCGTTGTTTACCAGTGCGCACGTACCAGGTACTACTGTACATGTGCTGCTATAGATTCTGTACGTACGCAATACAATACATCCACGATACTTCTTGCTATTGATACCTAGTCTGCAATGTGCACAAGTGCACAGCAGTAGATGGTGTAAGACTGCCGCTGCTGTATACTGCTACTACTCGCAGACTGGAAAACTGTCCGTTGCACTTAGAAAAGCGAAAATGTATACCAGATGACGTAAGTGTTACCGAGTGACGACTATGATGGCTACTAACAAGTATCATCCCTAATACCTCCTCCCGTTAAGCATACACTTTCTTACTCTGCGTTAGATGCTAAAACTTCTTCGACAGAATCACATGCAACACCAAGTGGTGATGATGCTATTGGGAACTGTTGATTGATCTCTAAAGGTATAGGCGCAGCTGGCACGGGAACGCGTGGCTGACTCCAGACATGACACGGAACTCCTCTTATATTACATCCTCGCTGTAGAGTTGACTCGCCTCACATGCAGTAGAGGGTTCCACCTGACGAGTGGCATTGGTGGGCACACATTACCCCGATATCCCACTACCCTACTGCCGGAATCCCTTTCCAGCTTGGAACTCCCCAATCTACCATGGATCTTATATGTCGTGTATCTGAGTACAATCAACATCCCCCCTACTTAATATACACGACCATACTCATATCCCCCCTGCTCCTGTGCATGAGCAATATTCCCCTCAGCTCTGTACATGAAAATGTACGACATCGCAGAGCTGATACATCTCAATAAAAATATCAACTCGAATCAAACTCAGAAAGTCAAAAATCCAATATGTAACTCAAAAATCAATTTCTTCAATCAACACTCAAATCCTCAAATCAGTATTCAAATGCTCAAGTCCCCAGCCTCTCTGTTTCAAACAAATAAAACTCTCGAAATCGAATGCCAGGTAAAACGGCATTCTTTTCGGATTCAGTCAGGTAAAACGGCATTTTCCGCGGAATTGGTCCGAAGATATTCAGTGGAATCTCGTAGATTTAGTACAGTGATCTCCGGGCCCTCCCCTCGCCAAACGCTACTGGTGTCTACGGGCACACTATCATAATCATTCGTATTGTCTCCAGCGCGCACGCTTGAAAAGATCATCTTACGAATTCGGCGAGACTTCAACTCCCGACCCACCCTAGGGAATTATATAGCACCACCTGCTAGACCACTCAGTCAGTACTGACTTTGGACAAAAGCACAAATTTTCAAGAACCAAAACAAATCAAACTCTCAATTTCCGAAATACTACCCAAACCTTCCAAACCAGAAAACATTTCCTATGGACCGCACACGCCCCCAGGCGCTTCATAGTCTCTCTTCAACCATATCCAAAAATATCTCCCTCTATTTCATGAGGAATTAATGCAAATCATATAAAATATCACAGTAGTCTTACTCATCAAAAATAAAATTAAGCCAAGAAATTAAATGCCAGAGATCGCGAGGAACCCCGTTCCCCCGGACAAGAGTCTCCCCTTATCCCCTACTCCCGCCATTGATACACAGATCGCGACGGTAATGCGAGATATAATACATTCCTCCACTTGAATTATATTTGATATTGAAACCACTCAAAAACTCCAGTAACTCTCGCGGACTCCAAATCGACCAGAAAAACAATTCCAAAATACAAGCACTGAAAATATTAATCCAGATTCAAAGGCAACCACATTTCAGTAAGAATCACCCCGATGCCCCGAACACTACCGCTGTTGCCTCCGCCGCGGCTGCCTCTCCGTTCGGTCTCATGGCGTCACCGCAGCTCGGGTCATCCAGCTATTCCTCCTGGGTGAAATCAAACGTCGCCTCCGCAGCATTGACCCGGCATACGGAAGGGATGGGACGTGCATTCGAGCGATTAGGTCGGCATATGCACTGCTTGAAAGCTCCTCTTTGGTACAGTTAACTTCTCAAATGCTACTGCAATTATACAGCTACTCGTCAACGAGAATATCTGTCAACGAGAACATATGGTCCCACATCAAACCCATGTATTCCTCGACCACTATATATGCTGCAGTACATACTTGATGAACATATACAGCAGTGCCAAGTTAACCGTTTTCGTCTCAGCTCACAGCAGTACCATACTACTTCTGTTGCTGCTGTACTCGTATAGTATATTGCTCTGTCCGCAAATATCTTGCCTTGAGCACGTAACAAGTGGCGCGGGTCGTGCTACAAACCAACCCAACAACTCAAAAAACGAGATACCCGCATACAAAGATGTAAATATGAGAAATGCCGCAAACAGACGTGGTGCTGTAGTTGGTCACAAGGGTCCATCACATACACCTCTTCCTGCTGTACTCGTGTCGATGCTCAACCAGAGCGCTCGACCAGTCAACCATAAAACAGACAGACGTCATAGTCCTACGAGTTGGATTGGCCGAGAGACTCACATTAATTCTTCAAGTCATAACTATACAACGCCGAGGAGTCGGGAGGAAAACGGCATATCGGTGTAATCAGCTAATCACAGCGCGTTTGCACGTGAGCTCTGACGTCGCGTTGGACACTTTCCTCAACTCTAGGCCCTGGCCTTTAAGGCTTGCCTTAAAATTGGCCTTAACGCCTTTTTCTGAAAAGGGCGTGCCTTAAGAGGTGTTTCGAGCCTTACCAGCCTTCTGGGTTAAGGCTCGTTGCCAGACGCTGAAAGAGGCCTCTCAGAGGCTCTAAAGGCACGTTTTGGTGATTCTCGCGCACAACAAAACGCCGTTAGACTGGAACTCCCAAAAATAGGGGACAGGGGGTTTAATATTCGGGTTATCAGCGCACTGGGTGGTGCGCACAAGCCAGGACGCCAGCACGCCAGCTCGCCAGATACCAGGTACTCTTGCAAACACGAAGATACTATCCGTCACCTGCCACCTACAACCTACACCTTCGGAGCGGCGTTATGTCTAGCCAACAAGGGAGCCCCGCGCCTCCAGGAAGTGGCGATCCTGCCCAAGATCGCTCCGGATCTGCTCTGGCGGATGTTCGCGCGGTGATAACTCGGCTCCTGCTGCGGCTGCTACGTCAGCTCCGGTTCCTGCTGCGGCTGCTGCAGCACCAGCTTCAGCACCAGGACAAGCACCGGCGGCAGCCGGCGGCCAGCCTGGCAGGTTCCAGCCGGAGTCGCTCACGGCAGCAGGGCAGGGGACGCTCACTACATTGACAGTCGACAAGAGGAGCGACCTAGCTATCAACACATTCCAGGCCTCGAGCGCGTTGTTTCCCGTTGAACGTACGATAGCTCTAGGGATCATCGTAGTGTGCAGTTGATGGATGCACACCATGCACGGTGTTTCGTGAACGGCTGCGCGTGGTTCTGTCGTACATTAAGCGTCGCAGTTATGCTCAGCAAGACCATACCAGTAGTGCACACTGCGCCACACTTGGCAGGCAACCGGGCACCTTTCGTGTTTGTTGCTTGGGTGGGGATGTACTGTTGTCGTCGGGGCCGATGCTGAAAGTACAATGTCAACACCAAAAATATGTTCAATCGGCGGCAGTAATACTAATATTTTTAGTAGTCTACCGCTGCAGCACTTGTTTTTTTTCTTGCATGTGCGCGCATCCACAGCGAGGTCTACCGCGGCATAATACAAGCCTAGGTGGTGAGAACGCGAGACTTTACTTGGTAGCTACGAGTAAGACTCGTGTGCAAGGAATACATGGACTTTATTGCTTCTTGTTGACGCTACGTGCACACATATTTGCCTTGTGTTCAAGGGTACACCCATTGAGTTATGCGGCAAAAATATCAGTCAACACTACCGCTCTGTACACTACCGCCATGAAGTATGATCTACGTCACGAACCCGGCACTTCCCTCTCTATTATAAGCATGTTCAGGCGAGATAATCGTTAAGGCTCACTTAAGGCGTTTTTTTAAGGCTCGTGCTTATCTGGTTAAGGCCCGTTAAGGCTCGTTAAGGCCATTAAGGCTTTTGCCTTAAAAACGTGCCTTAACCCCAGTTTTTTTGTCATTCGCCTTAACGGGCCTAAAAGCGAGCCTTAAAGGCCAGGGCCTACTCAACTCCCAACTGACGTTTACAAAATCAACTGAACCCGCCGCACTTCATGTATAAGTTTTAGACTTAAAAAAAAATGAAACCGTTTTTTTTTTTTTTTCCCGGCGCAATCACAGATATTATTTTTCGAAAACACAGCAGCAGGAAGACATCAGCAGCAGACACACGTGATCCCAGCTCGCACACACAAGTGCGACAGCATGGCTGCCAGCCGCCCTCCCACAACCACACACCAACGGCAGAAGACGTCACTCCCCGGCTCACCGCAACATTTTGGACATGGAATCTGGTTTCATTAACAAGCAGAATCCTGGGCCTGGCGGCCAGCTGGGGGGGGCGGGGGGAAAGGTTTGGTGTGCCCTGCTGTTCGAGTATGTAATGCATGCAGAGAGTACGTTCTTGAGTACGTATTGTTGGTATTACTCGACAGTAGAACGTGTGACGCAGCTGTTCAGAACGCAGAAGATGATTTTGTTAACAGTAAATACCGTCTGTGAGGCCCAACTTTACCCATACCGTACGTGACAGAATATGGTACTACAACTACTGCTGCTGTGCTTGTACTTTATCGCCAAACAACACGTTATGAGAGAGCTCTACATAAACTACATATTTCCAGTGGCACCCTTGTCGGTGCTGTCGTTGCTCTTCGTGAGGAGACGTCAAGGTTTAAACTACGTAGGGGGGTGGTATCATACAATATGGGGGTGTATACTCGTATATAATACTATTAAATATTAATACGTCACCTACAATCCTGATGACAAAAGAAAAACGAGAATATCCACGCGGTTCTTACAAATTTTGATCTGAAACTTCGACACGTGATTTTTAGCAGTATTACTACAAATGTAATTGCGATTGCACCTTCTTGTTTTGTTTGTTTTTACATCCCTTTGTCGCAAAATAAATATTCCCATATTTACAAATACTGGCCAAACTTTCGAAAAAAAAGAAAAAAAAAAAAGAGGTGCAGTCGCAATTACATTTGAAATACCACTAAAAATCACGTGTCAAAATTTTAGATCAAAATTCGTAAAAACCGCGTGGATATTCCCGTCCAACCTTGTTTTCAGCCTCTGGGCCAATCCAGCTCGTACAGCAGTGCGTCTACAGAAAAACTGCAGTGAGGGAAGCTATACGTATACGTATACGTATACGTCTATTCATCTTATTTCATTTCCAGTATTCCCAAATAAACCTGAATCTCCGATGTTCGCAGATTCTCCCCTAGTACCCTCAAATCGATACACAATCAATTTAAAAACGAAAATCACCACAGCAGTCAATCAACAAAGCGAATAGAAGATCAACGGTATCCCACTATTAATAGTGTGTTGATTGATCTCTAAAGGTATAGGCGCAGCTGGCACGGGAAAGCGTGGCTGACTCCTTTTTATTTATTTATATATTTTTACACGGAACTCCTCTTATATTACATCCTCGCTGTAGAGTTGACTCGCCTCACATGCAGTAGAGGGTTCCACCTGACGAGTGGCATTGGTGGGCACACATTACCCCGATATCCCAATACCCTACTGCCGGAATCCCTTTCCAGCGTGGAACTCCCCAATCTACCATGGATCTCATATGTCGTGTTTCTGAGTACAATCAACAGGAACGAACACTTGTACGTTATGTACCTACATGAGTTCCAAGGATAATCAGTTGTACATGATGTACCTACCCCATGAGATCCAAGGAGTGAATTCCACAAATACAGGAAAAAAAATAACCGAACATGTAATCGTTTTGTTCTTCTACTGTTGTAACACCTGCTTGTATGAGATGGGTGTGCACCTAAATTATGGTTGCTACAGGAGTACCTGGTAGCCTTGTGTTATGAAGCAGCGACTAAATGATCCTGGCTACTGCTGTAATAGGTGTCACTAATACGACACCTCGATGCGTTAAAACATCGAACTGAACTAAACTTTGAAATTTAACTCAAGAATATGGTACTCGTTGCTTCTGCGTCACATGCCATACTTCCAAAATGCACACAACAAGGTGATAATTGTTGCGGTGAAAGTATTCAACATAAACTACCGAGAGCCAACTAATTATTCTAGAATACCCGGGGGGTTACACAAAACAAGCACATGTAAGATATCCAGTTCTGCTACTTTTTGCACATCTGATGCAAGCTTAGCGATCAGCTCAAGCCTCATCAAACCGTGAACTACATTCCAGTCAGTTAAACGACAAAGGAATACTAAATGTGTGTAGTAGTCTAGAACAGTGAATTTGTTCATTATTCCGTAACAAGAATAGGAGTGAACAAACTATTAACGTTCCTGCCGCCCACAAAACAAACAAATGAACATGTTTTCGATACTGCCAGCTTAAGGCCACGGTGGCACGCTCAGGTCCCTTCAGCTCCTTTCATCCCCTACTTGTGAAAATCGACATCATTTCAATAAAAAAAAGCTACAGTTACAAAACGAGACTGTCAGGTTTCGGACCAATGGAAGGCTGAGGGTGACTTGAGGCAAAGCAGAAATCACTCTGGAAACTATGCGAATCGCTATCTGGCTTATCGGCGTGGTGAGCGGTGCTCGGGCATGCGGATCTATGGCGGCCCCACAAGGTAAGAGGGTTACCAAGGTCGTGAGACATGTCGCCTGCCAAAATTTGGTGGTATCCGGTGCACTGTGTGTCGAGAGCTGGTGTAGGCGTGTTCTAGTCACCGACAACCCTGGTTAGACCGCCTCTTGAGCCCGTGGTTAAGGCGTCCTACCCCTGTGCTCGTCTCACAGACCGCGCAGCCTACCACATAAAGGCTTGACCTCACCGCCGTGTTGTTTGAAGGCGATTCCTCCCCCGCAGCGTCGCAAACGAGCATGTATAAGTCGACTTTGGGCCCAAAAGGTCTGAGGTTGGTCCGAAATCTGGACCGGAGGGGTGGCCAGGGTTATCGAGGCGTACTTGTACAAGTATCCACGCTGCACACACAACACAAACACACACCACCAACCACGGCAATCACTGTCGCTGCCCTTATGTGTGGTCCATCACCTGCGGTGGAATTGGCGCACGAGGTGCCGTACAGCAGTAGAAATTCATGTTTTGGTTATGCAGGTCTGGTAAGGTAACACTGTGCTTAGGACCCACCCATGCGAAAACAGGGCCATATGTACCCGTTTTGAGTCCCGCCGTTCTCTTTGGCTTTGGCATACTCGGCCAAATGTCTCGCAGCCCAAGGTAGCTGACATCCAGACGAATCTGTAGACCTAAGATCAATCGATGTACCCCAACGCTGCGGGCCTGGTTGGACCAATACCGTAAACCCTTCATGCCAGAAAAAACGTCTTGTATCGTTCAAAAAACGTGATTTTTGTACCAGTTTCAGTATATGCACGCTCCCCGACTGGTAAGGAAGCTTGCTGGATTCACCCGTATTGGGGGCAGCTATTCTTCTATGGTTTTTCCCGTTGGGCAGAACGCCTACTCCATAGAACATGGTAATTTATACGTAGACGATTCTGTAGGTCTCTCTTGAGCCTTGCAGCCCAAGGTAGCGGTGCGGTTTGATCCAATGACGTAAACCTAGAATGCTCGAAAAAATGTCGTATTCCCTTGAAAAAAAAAAGGTTTTTGTACCATTTTTAGTATGCGCAGGCTAGCCTACCGGTCAGAAAGGTTGTCGGAATCACCCGTATTGGGGGCAGCCATTCTTCTATGGTTTTTCCCGTTGGACAGAACGCCTACTCCATAGAACATGGTAATTTACACGTAGATGATTCTGTAGGCCTCTCTTGAGTCTTGCAGCCCAAGGTAGCGGAGCGGTTTGATCCGATGACGTACCTAGAATGCTCGAAAAAATGTCGTAAAATCCTTGAAAAAATGATGTTTTTGTACCATTTTTAGTATGCGCAGGCTAGCCTACCGGTAAGAAAGCTTGTCGGAACCACCCGTAACGGGGGCAACCATTCAATGTTTGTTCGTCTTGGACAGAACGCCTACTCCATAAAATATGGCTGAATTCCGGACGGATCCATGAACCCGATGCCCATGTTATTGCATTATCCTGCAATGAAGAAAAATACAGTACCACATACCTACTGCTGTTTATAAACGGCCTTTTCCACCATTCAAACGGTGCTGTGGTACCGTTATTTGCATATGCAAGCTTGCCCACCTGTTGCAAAACAAAAGAACGTCAGGTGCACCCGCTTTTGCGCTGCTGTTCATCGTGATCTCGATACAGTGCTCACAAGGTCAGGGATGGGATATAGATGACGTGAAGACGGTCCTATCAATAGCCCTCAAGTATACTTGCATTATGATGTTGTCAAGAAAACACCAAAACCGTGAGTGTGACATACTGCAAACACCGGCGTAGCGTTCAATAACAAAACCGCCTTTTCTTGTGCTGTGGGGTTCATACGCAGGCGCGCACACAGCGCCTGTTCCGGTGAATGCTTCGGCGATGGATCTTCCTGCGATGTTGTGCGCTCAGCCACGACCGAGTCACTGGCGCAAGCAGGAAGAAGTTGAACGTGACCTGGGGCTCGAGGAGCAGGCCGTCAGCAAGTATTTTAGGAATTTGTGCGGAGGCACGCATGGCAGGAAGAATTACGACGAGGCCGTTTCGCTCCCGCGGCATCAATAATAAAAAAAAAGCATTCTTATTTCTCGTCCTGGGGGGGGGGGTGCATGGTGTACTACCAACACATGAACGCTTTGCTTTGCTCGCACCGCAAACATGTTGTAAACAATTTAACTTTTCGACTTGATTAGTTTTCGTGTGTCGCGGATGCCATTGCCAATAACTAAGCGTATCCCTTTTTATTTGGCTACGGAAACAAGAAGGAACGCGTTCGTCGCTAAGCCCAAACACCAAAACCTTGTCAGACAATCGGAAAATTACAGCAAGTTTTAGCCCTGGCGTCCAAACTAGACCCTGCTCGCTCACCCGCCTAACTACCACCCACGAAAAAATTCCATCGATTTCAAAGGACAAAACAACTTCAGATATAGCGCATGCGTTCATACCACCAAAGCGCCAGCATCCGTTCTACGAGCAAACTCCATCTTACAACAAACATCTCCATTGCGCCCAGCAGTAACTGAACATAGGCACACACTGCTTATCCCTAACCCAAGACACAATGTGCTCAGACACAATGTACTGCGGCGAATCTGGAATTATTACTCGCAACGAAGTACAACACGTTTTCGTCTGCGCTGCATCTCTGCTTGTGGTGCTCGAAAACGCCAGTGGGGGCGGAGGTTCGGGGGGGGGGGTGACGAGGATACCCTCCACCCCACCCCCCCGAAAAAAACAAATTAAAACGCCTATTGAGATTCTTCATCACTTCTGCCTAAAAAACGCCAGCACGACCTCCTGGGGAACAACCTCCGTCATGCCGGGTGGGGATGTTTGGGGCGGGGGCGGGGGGGGGGGCACGAGAGTGGACCCCCCTCATAAAGAAAACATGCTCGCTCAATCAGATTCTCAATCACTCATGCCTAAGCAACGCCAGGGGGGGGGGTAGCTGGGGGGGAAGGAGGGGAGAGGTGTACTCATTTTCTGTTCGCCTCACATCAATTGAACACTGACCACTCCTCCCTTCCGAGACGGAGCACCCTTCATGCTCGTAATAAAGCCACCACCACCAGCAGTTGGGCGCTCACTACGTTTTCTTGACTATAATTCATAGGTACCTTTTGCTTCATCTTATCCCCTTGCTGTTTCGCCGTCTGCGGCCATCGTCTCTCTCCTACAATACAGGTCCTTTAGTCACTGCTATCTAGTGTACCTAATGTAAAAGCGACGAGGGTATAGCCCCTACCCCCCCCCCCCCCCCCCCAAGAAAAACCCCCTACACTTTCTTCATCAATTCTGTCCAAGTAACGCCAGCGCAACCTCATTGGGAACACCCTTCGTGTGCTCGGGCGGGAGTGTTTGTAGGAGGGGGGGCGACGAGGGTAGACCCCCTCAAAAACAAAAATTACTAGCCTAACGAGATTATTCACTTGTGCCTAAGCATCGCCAGCACAACCTCCTTGGGAATACCCTCCATGCCGTCCCCACTAAATATCCCCATCATGCGCTTCAAGCACCGGCCACGCCTGCATTGATTGCCGGCACCCCTGCACCCAATCCCACCAGCCGCGTTGTACTTCAAATAACTTCTAACGGTGCGTGCGAGGATGTAGGGCACAGCGTCATCACCTCCGCGCTTTTTCTGGTGCTCGAAATTGGCCTGCACACGGGCCGGGCGGCGGATGGGGGGTGGGGAGGGGGGTGGGGGAGGGGGGTGCACTCATTATCATGCATGGCCATAGTCGTATGACGAGGGGGGTACTCAATATCATGCATGCCCGTAGTCGTATGACCATACACCCTCACATCCCTACAATGCCGGTACGGAGCGCGTCGGGTTTCCAACGACCAGGCAGACGGTGCTTGCGCCAAGCGCCAAGCGCCGTGAGGTGTTGGGCAAGTCGCATGAAGGGTGAGCTGCATCCTACTAACAACCGCTGGAGAGGCGGATTTTCTTGCATATTGGTCACAGCATCAATGCATTTATGGAATTTCTGGTGTGGCCACCTCGATAGACTATAGCAAATAGGACCTGCGGTACGCCCAAAAAACTATACATTTTCATCTTTGTACTATTACGGGGGTCCATAGTTAACGGGACCAAATTTTGTTAGTAAGAATAGGTAAATATATAGGTTTTTGTGTATACCATAGGTCCTATTAACTATGGACCCCCGTAATAACAATATTTCGTTCTATTTACTCTAGGTCCCCCGTACTGACTCGACACTGCGGCGCACTATGCTCCCCTCTTGTAGTGTCATGCGTGTACTACTGCTGTACAATACGACAGATCATCGATCCCTACTTCCTGATCGACATACATGAGAACTGATCTGTTACGAATCTTGTATGGTATAGATGACGTCCGCGGCAGCTCGTTACAAGGGAGGCACGAGGCGTGCAATTTGAATGAACTATTATACGGGGGGCCATAGTAAACAGGACCAACGGTACACACAACAATTTATGCATTTACCTGTTTTGAATAAAAAAAATTGGTCCTATTTTTTATGGGTCCCTCGTAATAACACGACTACTGCTGATACTAGTAAAATCTGCGCCAACTAAAAAAAATGTATACACAGATCCCGCACAGCATCTTACAACGGAAGGTTAGGTCAGTCAAATATATGCCGCAGACCATGAACTACTGCTGTTGCACACCGTGCAAGGTGTTTGTACAAGCACGGTTTTCAACACGGCGGTGTCTTGTGTTTCGGGTCATTTTTCGTTCGTACGTACGTACACGTCTCTGCTCCTGGTATAATAGACCACTACACAAAAAAAAGCCTGGGGGAAAAAGCGCGTAATAAAATAAGGTCGATCGATATACATTTCCCCAGTCATATTTATTTTTCTCTGCTGCAAGGCAGGTAATCTATTATTTACGGGCGACCATAGTAAATAGCACCTGTGGTGCAGACAAAAACCTACATATTGATCTATTTTTTCTGACAATATTTGGTCCTGTTTACTATGGACCCCCGTAATAGAACCAACACCACACAAGACAGTGAGCAAATACCAGTGGTGTGATCATTGTTCCGTCCCACCCTACGGCGGAACCTACGTACGACGAGGCATCAACCACGCACCTCAATGCCTAGCTACCCCAGAGATGATGTCCACCTGCTGGCGGCTGCAAGTGCCGGCACTCGGCCGGGAATCCTTCCTCTGCTTCTGCAGCGGCGTCTCACAAAGGCAGTCGCCAGCTTGTTCCTTGGCACTTGTTTGTGTTCCTCCGCCATCTCCTCCCAGAGTGTTGGGGCCGGTATCCCAATCATCGGCACCCTCCTTGCTGGATGTGAACACGCTGACTATGGCTCCGAGTACCATGTACCCTTCTCTCGACCTTGCATCCTCGTATCTGCTGCTCCAGGAGAGGCAACTTCACCCGAAAGAGAAGCCGGGAACCATCCTCGACCTTGCTGCGCTTAGACGGTGGCTGCTGTCCATCGGCCATGGTCACGAAATCTGATGATAGAGTGGCTATTTGCTTGGTGGATTCAAAGCGCTGTGCGAGTACGAGTATCTCTCTTGCCACCGTGTGTTGTTTCTATGGGTATGATGGGGACGGCGTGCATCGTGTTCGCTCTCGTACTGCTGTACTGCTGTACGAACCAGGTATATCGTGCATAATCGCCCACTCTATTTCCTAGTCGATTTTATTTTTTACGTGATTTCTAGCGGGAGTACTTTTGCGATACGTATTATTTTTTTTGGGCGAATAGACCGGTCGGAATAATCACGCCGTTCCTTTAAAAACCCGGGGTCGTGCTTTTACCGGCCAGATCGGATTCCTGAGCGTGCCACCGTGGCCTTAACGTCGTAACAAGACATACTGTTAACAGAGAGACATCCCCTTCGTGTATGCTAATCTCCTGTTTGGACTCATCTAGGTGAAGAGTTCTCCTGCCATACATCCTGAAGTTCCCGAGATGACGTACTCTTTTCAACTACACACTCGAACCTAACGATTCGACTCTGTTACAATGCATCCTTACTTGGTACTGAATGCGATATATATATAATCTTGGAACATCGATCATTGTACTGCACTGTAGAGAAGATGGACGGGATACGCTACCAATGAATGCAACAACTCCAGTGATCAGTTCGTTGACCCAAGGAAATGAATTTCTTATCCCCCCCCCCCCTACAAGTTGAACATGCGACAACCTACAGCTTCGGTAACGGAGATAACACAGCTAGCGCTTGCAGTGGCTTGACCTTGTTGGCGTAGAGTGCGGTGGTTGTCCGATGCACTTGGTCCGTTATTCTTTGCGTAGGACTTGAGGTTCAACTTATGTTGAAGTTGGAGAGGTAGTCATTTCCTTTCCCTCAAAACTGATTGTCGTCTCAGCTCCGCCTCCACTGTTAATTAAGCAATCAGTGTCTGCTTCTTGGTCCCGATGTTAATGGGCTCTCCGTCCAGCAAGAAGAGGATTCATGAAGTTGGCTTGCGGTTGTACACCAAGGCGGTAGTCGCCAGTGGCTCTTGATCGTCGTGTGTCGATGCCGCAGATCCTGTCCCGGGGTTTGCCCGTTGTTGTCCTTCAGCTATTGTGAGCGTGTGGACCTCCTTCAGCTGACGGTTGGTCTCTGTGTTCTCTGTTTTGGGCCCGGCTCGTCTGGAGGCACGAGTCACACACAGCCCTCGAGAAGCTGACACGACCCATAGTGAAGCAGGCGGTGATGTCTCAGCTGATATCACTCGGGTGATGCCAGATGATGATCATCCAGCTTATGATCCGGTGATCCCAGACGCTGATGCTCCGATGATCCCAGACGATGATGATCCAGCTGATTCAGATGATCTGGTGATCTCAGATGATGTTGATCCAGTGATCCCAGACGTGGATGTTCCGGTGATCCCAGATGCTGATGTCCCGATGATCCCAGATGCTGATACTACAATTATCCCAGACACTGGTGCTCCGATGACCCCCGATGTTGATGATCCGATGATCCCGGGTGATGCTACTCCGGGGAATGAGTCGCATCGTAGTGGTTTATTGGGGATTTTAGTCACCCAGTTTTCCTCCTCCGAGATCCGAAAGGGTCTCTATTGGTGTAGGCGAAATCCACACGCGTGTCCGGCGGGTCTTTCCCCGACGCCCTCTTGGCGTGCGTGCTGTCGAAGGTCTCCTTGACGCTTGGATTGTGTACCGTACTGGCGGTCTCGTGATGCGGTGCATCCAGCGTGTCTCCAGCCAGAGTGGAAGATTCAACCCCGGGCGAAGCAACAGATGCGTCCCAGAGTGAAAAGGAAGATGTAGCTCCTGATGATGATGACGACACTCCAGCTTGTTGCAGTAGTGTTCCAGTCTCTGATGATGTCATTCCGGTCTCTGATGAGGAATCTTTAGTCCTTGGTGATGGTGTTCCAGCCCCTAGTGAGGACACTCCAGCTCCCGTCGATGATGCTCCGGCTGTTGTTGTCGATGACTTGTCCTATTCCAGAAGGTTGCTCGCGGACGGCTTCTCGTCGTCGTTGACGGGAGGTGATATCGCGCTCAGTACAGCAGAGGTGATGTAAGCGCCGTTTGCTTTGCGGCGAGTAACGTTCCGAGTCGTCGTGAGATGTGGTCTTGTTTGCTTAACACCCCTTCTGCTCAGCTTCATCGTTGGATCCTGCCTTGATCTTGGACGATTCCTTGTTGTACTTGTTGACTATTAAGAGTTCTTGAGGAGCTCGCTGACAATCCCCGCACGTACTAGTCGAGTCTTCGTTCGCCCTGTCATAGTCAGCAATTATCCTGTCAAGAGAAGCCTGAGCTCCCGTGCCGGTCGTTTCTTCGGTTGGTCGGGGTTTCCCTCCGATCAGGCTTGCAATGCCTCGGCGCGCGACGCTGAGCACTGCCGCCAGCGTCTTACGCCAATCGTGAACATCCCCTGGCCTGCCGCCGTTGGACTTCGTCAGTCCTTTCATAGCATTGGCGAGGTTGCCGCTGTTGTTGTTGAAAGCTGAGTCTTCCAGAATGATGAGTAGTACTTGGCCAGGCGGTCTTGTATGATACTACACCAGTAGTACCGTATGTACAGCAGTATCTCTTGGAGTGGCTGCCGCACAATGCTCGGGGATCCCGAGGCTTTTAATTTGCCCTGTGTATGTATGATACAGCAGTCGACAGTAGTACAGCTGTAGTATCAGCAAGATACAGGGGATACAGCAGTACACGCGTTCCCTTTCGAAGAAAGAAGAAGCAGAGCTCCCTTAGCAGGCAACGATGGCCGGGAAATGCTTTGCGGTAGCTTCGGCTCGTGAGTCACGAGGCGGACAAATCCACAGTAGTGGATGGCACCTAGCAGTGCCCCCAATCTACACGAGTACAGTGATTGTCTTTGGGGTAGCTATTGAAACAGCGCCAAGCTATGTAAGAACTCGACACGATGCTCTCGAGATTTGAATTATATCCAGGGGCTTCTCCTCGATGATCACACGGGGAGGTCGCTGTTGGAAATTTGTGAAGTCAGGGTTCCTTTTGCAGGCGGTGGTACCGCCGGGAATTGTTTTTACACACTCTGCAGCTCGGCTTGTCCGAGGCTGACGATCCACGGTGTGGACTACACTAGGCAGAGATCCTTAACCCCAGTGGTGCTGTGAGTTGTTGCGAAGTTGTCCTTCGTACAGCAGTATACTCGACTGGGGTCGAGATTTTAGTATTTCCAGAGTTCCTCTGCGATTTATGCTATTGTCGGAAATAAATGGTGAAGTCAGGGACTCCTTTGGCAGACAGCTGTCACGCTTTTCGTGAGTTTGCTTCCACGCCGCTGTTGCTTGGGGATTGCAAGGCTCCCAAAACTACGCCTAGCAGAGCTCCTAACCTCAGCGTGCTGGGTTGTCTTCAGTTTGCCTTCGACGGCGTACAAGAGTACAATACTCGACTTTGGGTCGAGATTATGGAGTCCACACTACGTTCGGATTGAGAAATACGGCACGAGGTGAGATGCACACACACCTCCAAAAACGCAGTGATGTTCGCTGGGTATCTCGCTCAGATGAAACAGTTTTAACTGCAGTAATATGGTAGCAGTTGATAGCAGACGCCTATCTATGCGGGACCCTCTGGATGCGCGCAGTGTAACTGATACCGCTCACTTCTACGTTTGAAGTCGGTGTCGTACTTGTATGATACTACAGCTGAACGAGTAGTGCACTGATGTACAGTATTAGACGTACTACTGTAGGTACCAGTACTGCTGTGTGAATAACTTGTCGTATCCTCCTCGGAGAAAAAATTCCAAAATAGTTCTCGTTCCAACCGTCGTGTGGGGTCACAGACCTACATGAAGTACTAGTGACGACTGCAAAAAAAAAAAACAAAAAATCTCCCTGGGGCCGACGACCCTCTTGGAAATTATCGAAGTTCAGCGCTCCTTTGACAGATATCAGCGTACTTGTCGGAAGTTCACTTCTATGCCGCTGTAGTAACGACTGTCATGTAATCTAGGCTGGGGGCGATGATCCTCTTGGAAATTTATCGAAGTTCAGCGCTCCTTTATCAGATAGCAGAATACTTATCGGCAGTTCACTTCTATGCCGCTGTAGTAACGACTGTCATGTAATCTCTCTGGGGCCGACGGTCCTGTTGGAATTTTTTCGGACTTCAGCGCTCATTTATCAGATAGCAGAACGCTTATCGTGAGTTAACGTCTATGACGCTGTTGCTCAGAGTGACTGAGCCTTATGGTCCGCGAAATCGACTACACTAGACGGAGCTCCTTAACCCCAGGGGTGCTGTGGGTTGTGGCGAAGTTGTCCTTAACAGCGTACAGCAGCATCTTACTCGACGTGTTGATCGAGGTTTTTGGATTTCTAGGCTCCTTCAATGGATGGCCCTGTCAGAAAATGGTGAAGTCAGGGACTCCTTTGGCAGACAGCTATCACGCTTGTCGGGAGTTTACTTCTGTGCCACTGTTGTAGTGACGACTACATAAACAAAATATCACTGGGGCCGACGCCCTCTTGGAAACTCGAAGTTCAGCGCTCCTTTGACAAATAGCAGCGTGCTTATCGGGAGTTGACTTCTACACCGCTGTTGCTCGGAATGACTGAGGCTAATGATCCACGAAATGGACTACGCGCAGCAGAGCTCCTAACCTTCAGGCGTGCTGGTTTGTGATGTGGAGTTGTTGTTCGTACAGCGGTTACACTCGAGTTTTACTCGAGTATATTGGTCCTCGTTTATGAAAAGACAAAGCAGAGCAGATGGGATTATCACAGCGTAAGGAGCTAGCTCCTTTGGCAGTGGTGCTCTGTGGGTTTCTCTATCGTAGTTATTTGACTACAGTAGTAGTGAACTGCAGCTGTAGTGAACTGCAGCAGTAGTGAACGCCAGCAGTAGTAGAATGCCCTATGCAGGACCCTCTCAGAAGCACGCGGTGTCCGTACCACGTGTCACTCACATTTCAACCAAGTACGTAGACGTTCGATGTTAGGTTCCTCTCGTCGTGGAAGACGCTTCCATTTTCGTATGTAGCAGCAGGTTTCTTGATTTTGATAAAGGCCAGTCCTCCTCCTGCTGTATAGCGAGCCAGTAGCAGTTCAGGGTGGCGGTCTTGGGCCACGGATGCTAGTAGCTCGCCGCGTTTAGGTGTTCCGAGGCTGGTTAACCTATTAGGTATGGCGGTTGGCGTGTGTACCAACTCGTAGCAGGTGTATACGCCTGGACTCAATTGCCGATGGCCGTCAATACATGGTCAAAATAAATGTTCGAGGCAACGTATACGCGCTGTTCGGTGACAGGTAGGAGAAGCTTCAACAGAAGACAAGAAGAAGATGGTGTGGTGACCCCAAGCCACAGTGTTGATTCTTTTGCTCAGCCGGAAGCTGATGATGGTGAGCAGAAGTAGAGTGAGCTCAAAGGGGAGCGGTGCGCGTTTGCGCTCACGGCTCGAAACAAAGGACGACCCCTACAATTCGTTAAAAAACAAAAATAGGGAAATACCCTTGTATTCAGGTCAATATAAAACAACACGGAGACTCGCATTTCTACTGAAAAAACAGTATCTGTTGGGGACGTACTCATGCATATGACCCTTTTGTAGCCTATGTTGTTACTTAAACCAGAACTAAAACTATGCTACTGGTCCCGGAGGGATACTGAAGATGCCCTTTCCACTCTTTAACAGTGAGCACGTACCAGGTACTACTGTACATGTGCTGCTGTAGATCTTGTACGTACGTATTACAATAGATCCACGGTACTACTTTTTATTGAGACCTACTCTGCAATGCGTACGAGTGCACAACAGTAGATAGTGTAAGACTGCTGCTGCTGTATACTGCTAATACTCAAAGACTGGAAAACTGTCCGTTGCACTTAGAAAAGCGTAAATGTATGCCAGATGACTTAAGTGTTATCGAGTAACGACTATTATGGCTACTATTAATAACAAGTATCGTATCTAATACGTTCAGTAATGCTTGAAATGACCCTAATTGACACAAACAAGTAGTTGTGGGCGTGCGGAGAGTTGATTTTCCGAAGGTGATCCTCACACTTTGTGCAGTCTGAATCGCCACTACTGTGTCGCCCAACCAACGAGACAGTACGCCGCGTCGATGTCCGCCCGATGCCACATGTCACTCTTATCAGCCACCCGTGGCCATAACACCGCTTGGAACAGATAAGGGGGGCTTTCCGTGAACCCCTCGGTGGCATGAACTACCCTGAGGTCACCCAGGGTCACCTGCCAGTCATTGGTCCCAGATATTTTGTGGCCGGACTGATCCCATGTTCTCCTCACTAGCTATCCTTACAGACATCACCCGAAAGGTCAGCCGTGGTGTTTAGTTGGTCGACTTAATCAAACCGTTTGTTCTACCTGTCGCCTGTCGGCGTGCACCACGGACAATGTCCGTGCCGATTCATCAACCCTAGCGACATTCAAGTTTCGTGATACAGGATAACAAAACTGTGACACAGTTAGAGGCACTGCGTTGCTCAATATTCAGCTATTAACAATTGAGTAGACCAATAAGTTTCATTTGATCGAACTCTTTTTTCATACGACAGGCACGACATACTACTATTATTCTAAGAAAAACAATGAAAAATGAATCGAACGAAAGAGTCGTTACTGGTTACAGAAAACACGCAGCAGGGGATAGGGGACAGCATTCTACTGTTCACGTGGGCCTGTACGGCATGCCCCACCATTCACCACCGTTCATTTTGCCCAAGCAAGTTCGAAATATCAAGAGAGCGTCATCCACCATCAACACAAGATATCGCCGAACGTGACCTACATTCTTCCGCAGCTCCTTTACACAATCGAAACGGCTCAACGTGGGGGGACTGAGCTCTCTGCACACACACAGGCACTCTTGTCAGGTAGACACACAGCAATTATATTTATTTTCGTGTATACCGTGACTGCTGTTCATGTTTTTTTTTTTATTCACCGGAGTGCGCCTTCAGTTTTCGGAGCCTTGCCGATCGAGGAGCTCCAACCTTGCCCAAAATCTGACGTTGACCATTTCCCAACGTGCCACCGTATGGACAGTCCCATGGTCTAGTTTCAAAGGAAATCATGTTCATGGTATTCAAGTAGTGCATGGCATGAGCGGCCTCGCCACGCAGAAAAAAATAGACATACGGTAGGTTCGTACCCCAATCGTTCTACTACCTCTTTACGTATGTATTAATTTCTCTCACTTGCTATAATAACATGCATTGCATGGTCTACACCGCTTACTGCATTACATTGTAGAGTCGTATCTATTCTGGTGGTTATGTGACCATTGATTCCCCAGTCGGACGGTAGGAAAAGCCCGACGTGGCAGACAGTTGAAGAGTTGGCAAGCATGCTTTCTCGAAGATTTGGGGAAATACGAGCCACCGAGAGGTCAACGCATCACTTCCTCTTCTTGGTGTTTGGAGTTGAGACCGCGTTGTCGTCGACGGCAGGATGAAATGACAGATATCTGATACCGGGGGATCTTCCAATCAGTTGAAGGGTTCATCGTCTAGGAGCACAAGGACGAGACTAAGCTGAGTAGGCCGCGCCACATATCCGTTGTGGGCGGTATACGAAGAAATAGGGGGAAGCGGGGTCAACGAAAGACGTAGAAATATACGCGACCAGAGGAATGGGGGAAGAAAGGGCACCAGGATGGGATAGAGGAGAAACCGCGGGTGACAAAACCTGGAAGGATACAGCAGGCAGTATGGCGAGGCACTTGTTCGACTACTTGTAACAGTAGTAGGGGCGACATGTGGATGCTGCTTGCAAGCCCATTTGCTACAGCTGCTGCAGAAAATACTCGGACTGTATACACAAATACCTATTATTAGAGAATTACCGAAACTATCGTACTTTTTCAAGACGTCATTGCTACGTCAATATTTAGTAATGTCTAAATCCGAGTACGAGACATTTTTATTTCTACGTATTGCAACCGCCAAGAGCGCCCTGTCGATGGATTCGACGTGAAATCCTTGAATTTTTATTTGACCACTCTTCATCGAGGAATTGCGAAATGTAGTTTTCTCTCAGGAAAACACGGTTTCTGGTCTTAGTACACGTCCTTTTTTCTGAATACTAATAGAAAAACAAAAAGATGTCCCACGTGGTTACGGACCTACTCGGAAAACCGTTGAGCCAATTAGAGTTTGATTCCATCGAGAAACAGCGTGCGACCAAAACCGCAAAACAATATGAGGTTTGCTGACAGGTACAAAGTAATCAATCAAGCGGAGTGGACAATACATTGACATATTTGTCTTCTGCCATGGCATGTCTGTCGTCTGTCTGCAATTTTTTCTCTGCCCTTATTTTCTCTATTATTCCTATTTATAGCAGTAACTTTCATCCACGGGGTGAAGAAGTAAGCCGCTCTCCCTCCTCTTCCCACAACTGTTCGTGTCTAGAATTGGTATCGCATGTAGACTGCAGCCCTCGCTGCAGTCGTGGGCGTCTAGCCGCGGTACTAAAGATAGGCGCTTTTTACTGTAGATTTCGTGAAATTGTTACCGTGCCTGGTATCTGTTTTGCGAACGTAGTGGCCCATATAGGATTCGAACTTCACCGTCTTTTATTAATAGCATTCATCTGTAACTTTTTTGTAAACAACTTGGGCCACCTTACTGATCACGACAGGCACGAACAAGATATTTTAGAATGCGTTGAACGAGTGCACTATACTCCGAAAGAAATACATATATATATATATATATTTAATATCAAAAAGTATTATGCCCCCCGGAAAAAAGTCACACACAGTCTGTTGATAAGTCATTTGATGTTAATTACCCTTTTACGTATTTGTGGATAGTGATTTGATAATCCCGGTATTCTAATGGTCAGTTTTCGAAGGTACTATTAAACCACATACTATTAATAGCATCGGCACCGAACCTCCAATTCCATCCGAGCGAGATTCAGATTATACTTGCCCAACATGTAGGGACCAGCTGCTGAGAACGCCTTGATAGCGTGGCTTGGTAGCGTGGGGAAGCACAATTCGACGCTAGTCGGCGAGGAAAAAACGCGCGGCAGTCTTCTCACGATCCAAACGCAAAGCTCGAACCGTAATGTGTTTTATTTTTTATCGTCACTTTTACTTTCCAGGCTAACTCGTAGGAGGTTTTATCCTCAGCGATCTTCTGGACAAGCCGTGGTCACAGCCCTTCTCCCCCCCGGTGCGTGCCTTTAGGTTTTGTCGCGCATAGCGTTCAGCATTCCCTCTGCTCGTCGATTTTGATGAAATGTAGCTAACTCACGCTCTCGCGCTTTCCGCTAATCAATTTTTTATGCAAGAAAAAGTCCCTAAGCGCATGCACTCGGTGCGACTTGAACCCACGAAACTGATCTTGATAGGCACGCGGACCACCTACCAAGTCACCGGAGACGCCGGCATGGGCAGAGATGATAAGAGTCCTTACTGATCGACCCCGAGTTTGAGATACTACACCTAATAGAATAGTATGCAGAGAAAAAGGGAGGCCAAAAGGTTATAATGGGACGGAAAAAGAAAACAAAAATGTCAATTGTAGGAAAACATGTTGCTAAACAGACAGAACCAATACAACATACATACAGAGTAAGGGTCGATCTTTACGAGGAATGTTTAGTAAGTTTATTTTTCAGTGTTTTGGTCTTTTTTTTTCCGATTGTTCACATGGGAAAATACCGAAACTTCGGAAAAGTTCGCGACTCTAAGGCGATAGTAGTGGGAAACGAAAGAAACGGCAGACACACCGTCGCACTATTAATTTAGGGGTGTCACCTGTCGAATACCCGTGTCAAACGAGTGCCCTCTAATTAGAGGGAAACAAACCCAGACCCTCGCGCGTGCCCGGGGCCCGAATACCCGGCAAGTATGATGTGTTACCGGTGCCCGTGACGGGTCTCCACAAGACGGGAATTCTCGCGAATATCCGAGTTATCGGCGAAAGGGCAACACCTGTATTTCTACCGTACTAATAATTGTCAACGCCCCCCTCTCGGTATTCACCCCGGGGGACTAGTTTAACGAAGACGGTCAAAATCCGGAGTAAACACCTCCGGTCCAAACAAAAGTGCGAAACACGCCCCGGCGTCACAGGAACCGCCCCCCTTATCGTTGTATTGGGTAAATGCCCCGGGGCCCGAGCTGGCAAGTATTTTGAGAGCTGGAAAATGGAGCTGTTTTCAAGGCAGGCAATAGAGTGCTTTTCGTAGGAAACTTCATGTCTGGCATGTGGGTAGGTCATGGTTTGCGCAACAACAGCAAAACAGAGGAAATCAGACGCGAACACAGCCCCTGTCCCAACCCGGTCGCTGCTCCACGGTTTGCCACGAGGCCACCGTCGTTGCAGCTGAGGCAGGTTTAGTCAATCACCCTGTGCTTCTTCGCTGCCGAATACGAGTGCTGCCCCTTCGGCGCCACTGAACGATCTAGTTCAATTGTCGGAGGGTGAACACGAGGGACTGGTCCGCGCTGTACCACCTGAGCAACAGCCGCAGGAACTGGGGCCGGCGTGGCTTCCCCCGTGGAGGCCGCAAGCTTCCCCGAGAGTTTGATTGGAACCGCATCACCAGGACGACGCAAGCTTCCCAAAGAATTTGAATATATCGTCAGTGCTTTTGTCGGTGATGCGTGCCTTGCCGATGCTGCTGGGTTGCGACATGAACAACAGCAGATCCTGCTGCTGCCTTGCGGTTGCTGTGTGAGTGTGAGAGGTGTGTGCGTTTGTCAGTTTTATCGTACTGCCCCGGGCGGGCAAAAGCCCCGAAATCTTTAAAACAAAAACGCCCCGGTATCACGGTAAACGCCCCGCGGCGTCATTTTACACCTGCCAAATCGTAGCTCTTAGGGGGGCGGTTACATCCATTATTACAATAGTATGGTGCGGGATGTGACGTATCAAACATGAAACCTATTTATATTTCGAAACAGACTTTGCTCGAGCGTGCCTACCCAAATACCATGCAGGACAAGTGATTTAGGGGATGAAAAGTTGTCATTTCGGCAACTCCAACGTAAATGACGTGGACGATATTTCAAGCCTTGCAACTAAGTACCCGGGCACCTGGGCCCCGGATACTCAGCGACTAGGAAGTGTCACTCGTACACGTAACGGATATTCGCAAGCCAGGTAATTCTTGCGAGTACCCGGGGAATTGGACAAATGGGCGACCCCTCTACGGCCGACGGGTAGAAGAGCGATTTCATGTAGAAACACGGACTATGGGTAAGACAAGTCACTTCTGCTACAAGAAGTTGAGATGAAGGTCATATACAAGTACATATCCATCGGTCACCCGAAATTGTAAGATAGTTCTTCTGTGGCCCACTAGTTAAAAAAATCCGACGAACAAAGACCTACGTCAAATAGGACGCAAATGTCATCAGATTGAGATATCGTGTTCAGCGTGAGTGCTACTTAGTCCTGTAGATCGTCCCATACTTGATTTGGGTCAAGGACGGTGTCGCTGTAAGGTTCTAACGCTTGCTCAGATTACGTACGTGATTCTGTGTTGACAGGCCAGTGCTACCCGACGGTAAAAGTAAATGTCCCTCCTTTTCAACACGCACGGAGGGAAATAATCCAAACAACAGATATTTGTGCAGAGTATTTACGTCGTATTTAAGATAGGGCCATTCACTCCGTCGCCGTGTTTCCCCTCGAAACCAGTTCAAATTCGACGCGAGTGGACGAACAAATATATACGTAGATGTAGTCTTCTCGGGATACGAATTCGACGTATGAACGTTACAGAATGGGGTATTGAACGCCTGCCCTGTTTCCCGGATTTACGATACGACTAGTAATGGCGTCGCGGTCCACTGTTAAGAATCGTTGCATGGGCGTAGGGATCAAAGTAGTATTTCGTGTGCCATCACCAGCAACAACATTTGTGACACTTCTTTAAATGACGAGTATCCTTACACTTAATTGTATCTATTTATTTGAATCATTTCCGTTGTTTCTTGTTTCTTAACTGGTACTTGCTTGTACCGGGAGAACCAAAACTTACGCTGGGAATGTTGGTAAGCATCCGCAGTCGACGAGCGTGTGTGTTCTCCTCATCAAGTCGCTTTAGCTACCTATCGACATCCCGCACAACAAGCTTTGCCCATGCCGATTCTTTAATGCCGGATATATACAAATTGTGTGGTCACTAAAGTATCTACGCCTAAACAACTACGCCACATAGATGATGCATGGATACGCAGTATACAGAGTAGACAATGCAATGCCACGTCATCATGCTTGATATGACACGCACTGCATACGTATTTTATGAACAAGAATAAATAACTAAACAGAAAAAAAAAAGCACATCCAAAGGGAATATCTATTCTAAGACAAAACAGACACGCCCCCCGCGGGGGATGTGACAGACAAACCTTATGTTGGGATTGTTCTTATTCAGCCGCAGTCGACGTGTGCGTGTTCTTGTCATCACGACGCTTTTTCTACTCGGCGATGTCCGTCACAACCAGTGTCCATGCCGATTCTTGGATCCTCGATAGATACGAACTGCTGGGTAGCCACTAAAAGTCTACGCCACAAGATACTACATGGATACGCAGTATGCAGAGTAGACAATGCCCCGCCACGTCATCATACTGTATTTCATACGACAGGCACGGGCTACATATTCTATGAACAAGAATAAATAATTGAAAAAAAACAAGGACAACGAAAAAGCACATCGAAAAAGACTATCTAAGCCAAGAAAAATCTGGCATGCCCCCCGCGAGGGATATGACAGGCGCATTAAACGAACCAGCAATTAAAAAACAGCACCACAACATAAAGACAGAGTAAGTACAAAAGCTAAGAGAAACATCAGCCAAACCGCAGCACAATATAGTCCATTGAGAGGATACGCCAGACAGTACGAACCAAGCAAAACCTCGACATTGACGCACACCACAAGACTCCTGTAATAATGAAAAGACGAAAATCACGCAGGATCTGAAAGCCCAAAAGGAGAAGAATACAAAGGAAAACCACGTTCGAACCATCTGCGGCAGCCTGCCATGCACTCTGCGTATACCAAATGAACCGAATAACACTACGCAAACCAACCCACCCCAACCACCCTCACTAAGCGGAAAACCCCGCGTTTCGGATTGAGGGAGGCCAGCGCCCGTAGCACCCCCGACGAAACGACGGCACCCTTGACCGTGCAGTACGACTCCAACAAAAACGTTGAGTTGTTCGTGCTTTTATCAACAAGGAGCTTGACGCGGTAGTTTCACTCCCAACACGTAAAACTCTAGTGTACTCGTTTTTTTCCCTTGGACTTTGTTGCCTTGGCCCTTCGTCCACCTCTCCTTCTTCATCGATGATGAGATTTGGGGTCAAAGGGCGGGCTCTCCTCCCTCCTCCCCGCTACTAATGTTCTTGCACAGTAATTTATCGCGAAACGATTCCCTCCTGATCGACTCCCATCCAATGATGCCTACCCAGGCTAGATGCTCTCAGAGGTTGTTTTCGTTTAATTTTTGTTACTTCGCCATCATTCGCTCGAACGCTCTACCTTCGAGGGATTCGATTTTCAACGTCAACTCCGAGCAGTGTTCGAGGGTACCACGAGCCCAACGGGGCGACCGTCTCTATGTTTGATCAACCCCCCAAACCAATTCACTTTCACTGATGATGAGAATGTCGCACCAAAATGATACCACACTAAGAATCAAGAACAAAAGTAAACAAGTTGGCTGTGTCAAGACTTGTTGTACGTTGTACTTGGTACAATGTTAGCTTACAACGAGCAGGGCGACTGTTGCTCGCTCTCGTCGAACGATGGTAGCCGTGAGCGACATCTGAGTACTTGTCTGAGCATGGGATATGAAGGTCTGTGGTTGTAAGTGCTGCGAGTTGGCTGACTAATAGTCGCCAGCTAGCTACTACTGGGCGAGGCAAAACTTTGTTTGCGGCGGTGCCAACTGTCCACATGTCGGTTTCCTCGCCTTTACGAAGCCTTGCTTGGTATAGGGTATACATTTCCCAGCATCTCCAAGTAGTACTACCTATCTAACTACACGCCGCAAGCACAAAGGGAGGTCTTGTGGAACCCCTGGTGCATCAACCCATGGCCGTCGGCTATTTTTCCCTCTGGATGATGAGCACCATTGGCTCTGGTTTTGGAGCGATGCTCGCTCTGAGCTGCGTGTCTATAGAGCGAAGCCATAAGGCCGAGAATAAATCCTCCGTAGAGCACAGATTGGTTTCTGTGCGTTAGCTGGTAACTCATTCAATACAACGGAGGGCATGACATGGTTTGTTGGTAGCTCAACTGTATACCGTTCTAGGATTGCTGAATCGCCGGCGATGGATAATATGTTATCTATGCTCCTGTCGTCGAAAAGGCTCCAGTATGTTTGCTTTATCGATTCTTGGTGGTAATTGTCTTGTGTTCCACTGCGTGCCGCACGAGTATTTACCGTTTCGACAAAATAGAACACAAGTAAGATGTATCACAAGTGAGAGAATCCCAAACGGAAACGGCATGTCCGTACTGCTGGTGCACCCTCATATGGTCTGATTTAGTTTGATGACCTTAAAAGTTCACCTTTCGCGATATAACCAGACGCAAACCCGGCCGATACACCGTACTGTTGGAGTGTAAAACGAAGTCGATAGCGTACTTTCCGGGGGGGCTCCAGCGGGCCCCCCTTGTCCGTGGGGGTCTGTTGTGGACTTCGCCAGCCAACTAAAACATCGGCGAGAACCCCAGCCTGATCAGAGCCCTACTGGTTGTGGTGGTTTGGTACAGTCTGACAGGTGTCAATAATTACCCCAAACATAGGCTTGATTATAATCTTGAATAATTTTTGTTTTATATGATAGGTCTATCAAGGGTAAATTGCTATTTAGCTCTGGTGGCGTGTAGTATGGCGAACTTAAACCTACGCGCATATTTTTGAGACCGTCGTATGGTCGGGCTGAACTCCATGCGATATACTGGTGAAATTAACGATACTCACTTTTTATTCGTGTCTATTATATATCGGTCATTCCAAACCCATACAGTTCATTTGCTCGGCGTTGAGTGTACCATAACAAAATCGATACAGCCAAGATTGTTCTGAAGCTAAGGCCCTATAGATGTGAGTATTATTTGTAATGATAAGCGACTCAAATTTGTCATCAGTCATTATCTGATTTTTTTTGTTTAGTCTCAACACGCTATTGTCTGGTTATTGTGGAGATTGAACGCAAAGTATCTGGGATTTGATGATAGGTATTCGTTTTGCACCAGGCACCAATTTATAATTGATCCGACAATTGTTTCCTTCATAAGAAGTGTTTTTTACACAAAAACAACTCAGCATATCTCTGCTATATGCCAGGCAGACGAACTTCAACATAAACGTTCCCATGCTGATGATTATGCTTCAACTCAGATGTGCGTCGACAACGCTAAGCACTAGTACCTACCTGACGTTTTGTGTTCCAACCGCATGAAGTGTCCTATACGCCACCAAAGCAGAGTGCCGATAGCCAACAGGAGCACCACGAAAAAATGAACTATGCTGGCGATTCAAATCGTTGCGTGATCCCAAACCGTAGATCGCTGTCTTCCGTTCCGAATCCAAACGCCCCAACAACACATCCTACAGACCATCACGAATGCGCCATAGATTGATCGAGAGATTGATGGAGGGCTAAATCATAGCCTGGGTAACGGGTATATGCCTTGTTCGATAAAGAATCGTGACATATACCCGGTACCAGGTATGTCGTGATTGACTAAGAAAAATTAATCCGCTTTGGGACTGCAGTCCCGTTGTAGGGACAAAATGCTCTATTACGAGGGGCCATAGTTAATAGGACGTACGGCACATACAAAAAAAACTCTATATTTCGCAAATGTTACTTACAATATTTGGTCCTATTTACTATGGTCCCCCGTAATAGTTCTATGTAGTTCGTCTCCGAAACGGGACTGCAGTTCTGAAAGGGTTGTGAAGAACGGGAAATCATTAATTGAAATCACTCAAGCACAATTATGAATTTTGACCGAAGGTGCCCGTTGAATAAAATATTTCGAGACTTTTCGCGGGTCAGGTCAAACCTTGCGAGTAGCGTCAGGTCGAGTCAGCTGACCCGACCCGTGAACAGTTTGAGGTGTGCTGACTTGACCCGACCCCACCCTCTTGATTTCGAATGCCTCTCGAACTGGCGACCCGACCCGCGAAATGGAAACAAATCTTGGCCCGAGCCGACCGGACCCGACCCGTGATATGTCAAAAACCTGTTGGCCTGACCCGACCCGACCCGTCACCGTTTTTTTGACGGGCGAGACACAGGTTTAATGCCTATCGGGGCTAGGAGCCTAATGACATATCTCAGGAGTCAAAGAAGGAAGCTCACGGGTGCAACGATAGAACCGTTGGCACCTTGGTCGGTTAGTTGGTCTTTGGTCCCTCGTACTTCAGGGCAAATATCGTGCGGTTGTGATCTGTGTTTTCTATTCTCAGATATTTTCTCGGACCAATATTGTGGAGTGGGCGCTTGTACAGCGACCATGTCAAAAAAGCCACACACCGGCACTCTGCTGCGCGGATGCGTCCCGACCCATGGGTCGACCCTGTAGCTCTGGCTTGATGGCTTCTGTTTTCGCCCTGGCGAGCGACCTTGCTATGCAGCCTACGGCACAAATAGGCAGCGTATATCCGCCACCACCAGCAGCAAGTACTACTGCGGCGGTTGATCTCTTAACGGTGGCATCTGTCGGGCAGGATCGAGGGTCACCAGCTGCTACTGTTGTTGTTGTTGCTGCTGCTGCTGGTGCTGCCGCCACAAGTGGAGGCTATAAGAGTATGATATATGGAGGTTGTTGCGTCGTTGTAGTTTTTCAGTAGTGTTTTTTTTTCACTTGTTTTTGACATCTGTATTAAAAGTATTACCCCGGGCTGTGTAATCTATCGATATTTTACCCCTACAGCTCAGTAGGTCACACCACCATCACATTTCGAGTCGTCCACGTCACGGGTTCGATCCTCACTTCGAACGCTTCTTTTATGGAATCGCTTCCGTGTGCCTGAAAAAAAAAAAACACACACAACTCCCTGGTTCCCCAGGTAATGAAACGAAGTGGGTAGGTCGGTATACGGTTCTGACGCCTCAACCATCCCGCCATTCAGAGGGGAAAACAGTGTTCTAAGGATTACCCTGGGCTGGATAATCGATCGACCTAACACCCCTATAGCTCAGTAGGTAACACCTTCACACCTGCATCAAATTTTCTTTTTTTGCTACTGCGAGTGTACCTCTGTTTCTGTTTGCTTTTGGGTCGTGTATCGCCGCTATTAAGTGTGTACGCACTTGTACACTACGAGCACGAGGGTTCATACACTGCTGTCATTTGATATTTTCATTCTCTAGCCTGCATGAGCGTGTGGCGTGTTTGGGTTTCGGAAATGGATGGACGTGACCATGAACACAATTGTATGCGTTGGTGCTCGCTACGTAAAATACTATATACTACACGTCCACACTTAGCACTAACGGTGTCCTTGACCATTCTTCCATCCTAGAGAAATATATGTTTTGCGAGGAAAATCCTTCGTCACAGAGATATTAAGAGTAGTATTATACATCTTTGTTCGCCCGGGGATTCACGGATCAACATTCTACACGCTATGCTATGGTCTCTCAAGTTAGCGTATGGGCACGAGGGAAGCCTTCGGGCGTGAAAAGGCGAGTATTTCTTGTGGAATAGTCTCGGCCCCGCGGGTTACAAAAGTGACCTCCCGGCAGGGAGATGAACCTGTGCATAAACGCGGATCCGCGGACCAAACACGCGGGTCCAACGTGTGGGTCGGCAGCGAAATATTCACGAGTCATTCAATGTGACCGGACACGCGAAATTTCGTTGTATCACGGGTGACGACCTGACCCAACCCGTGACATTTCGCACGCCTCCTTGCTGAGCAGACAACCCACTGCCATGCCATCGTACCTACGTTCTGGATACGAAAAGCACACCATACATACGCCAGCAGCGCGATGTGAGATATTAAAACAGAAACGCCAAAATATCGAATGAGAAAAAAACATGTGCTGTGTCGTTCCCCCCCCCCGCAAGGTAACGCGACAGGCGATTGAAAGCGAAAACAAACGAACTTCAGGGGGTTATCATTTGGGAACGTCATAATATTTTTTTAAACCGGCTAATTGTTGTTTCGAAATGAGCAACATGACAAGTGACACGTCGCGTTTTTCCAACGATGCCTTCAGGAAAAATGGAAATTCACTTTGCCGTATATTGCCTTTTATTTCGTTTTCGGTGGTATCCTTTGATAGTGTTTTCGCTCGATATCCGAAATGGCCATCAACATAATAAACAAAGCTAAAACATCTATTTTTAAACACGTTCTAACACACTATATCCAATCCATATTCTTCATCGAGTGGAGTATTAAATGTGTATGTATTGCATACAATTTGAGCAATTGACGAGCGAACGAGAGAGCTTTGTTTCCGTTAACCACGAAAAGTACGAGCTCAGAAAAACGTCGGCCCGGTCTGTCCTGCGTGATATTTTTTTTTAATAGAAATATTTGCAATATTACCGCACGCGTACGTATGATTTGGGTCGTCCCAGGATGTTCCGGAAAATAGAAATCACCCACGCGTACTGTGTTGTCGCTCGCAAGTTTGGAAGTGCTTCGTGTTAGTTTTCACGATCGTATTAGTTTTATTATCGTGAAGTCTTCTGCGACGTTTTCGAAGCAACGGATGATCGGCGGTGGTGTGGTGTCCATGCGTCATTGGCATTATAGTAGCATCAAGTCTGCTGAAGATGCTACCTTTTTGCTCATCGTGTCAGTGTGGGGGCCCTACTGACTTCATTACATAGACTGTCAGATAGCACACCCCCCTTGTTCGGGCTGGGTCACGCGTTTTTCGCCGGACACATAGATTTCGGTGACGTCGGGGATGATGATGACTTCAGGCCTGCGTCTGTACCAGCTGTCGCTCTGGTGACCATGACGACAGTAGTAGGTGCCCAACAAGCACAACCTTTCTTTTTGGGAACGAGGTCACTCATCTCTAACGAAAGCCCCGACGACTCGAATGACAACGATGACGACATCCATCGAATACTAGAGCGCTTCGGGGGGTTTCATACATGTCGAGCACCCACTTCGCCTGAAACCAACTGTATTTTTTTGGAAGTTGTATTATGGCACAGCAGCAGCAGCTTTGTTGGGATACACTGCTGTGGCACAAATGTAGGAACAGCTGTGTTCGTCGCAGTAGTATATCTAGAGTAACACGCAAACCATGTTGATGCGCGCTTGTGTCCCCGTGGGGATGGGCAGTGGATTTTCGGGCAGTGTGGTGTCCATGCGCTGTTGGCACTAAGCAGGATCATGCTAGAGCACATTTCGTACCTGATTTGTTCTGCTTGTAGCAGTTTGGAACCACGACACGTGTCACTTCAGTGATATCCTCAAACTAAGTTCATGACTCTGTGAACACGATTTATGCTTATCTAGACAATCTTTTGCCGGACCTATGTAGACGAGAGCTGTCGCGTTGTCGTTTCCAACTTTTGTAGCCTACCCTGGACAAAAGCATGTTGTATTTTCATGTCGTGCGGGTTTGCTTATCACGTCCGTCAGCCTGCCGAGGGGAATCATCCTTCGTAGAGCATACGGTCGTCAAGGCTTTGGTTGTGCGAATTGTTCATTTTCGATAGCATACTCGTGAGAGTTCAATTGCGAACGGCGGTCGGTGCCTGTGATGGTTTTCATGAGAGACCAAGAACGACCGTGAGAATCGGTAGAAGACCGCAGACATAGTGCATGCGTGTCGTGGGGTTTCATAGGTCCCCGTTATTCTCTTCGGTGCCCTTAAGGATTTCGGCGGGATCCCATCCGAATTGAATATCGTTTCCATGAATTCCTGTGAGTTCCCGTTTTTGCGAGGGATACCTGTGAGAACGCACGCGGAATACCGCAGGACACGTTTCCCCCCGCGGCGCACCTGGGGGTTGGAGCGGAGAACCGCGAAAGACCGTACGGGGAATGCGTTTGTTTTATTCGTATCTCTAGGGCCCCGCTCTTCCCGTGATTGTCGTTGGTCACTTAACGTGGTGTTACATGGGAATTGCATTTTGTTCTGGGGTTTTTTGTGGGTGCCACTGATCAAAAGTTACCTTCTAAACGAATGATTTATCTACTGACAGCAACCATCGCTCTCTGCGTGATCGAGAGTGTTTAAGTCGCTATTACTAGTAGTAAATCTAGCCTAGCAGGATATGCTGCATTTGATCACAGTGCGCGTGTTGGTGGAACGTTCGCACCAATAGAACCGAAAAATGTTTTTTGTATTTCATCTGAAGAATACGCGCGTGCTTGTACATGCCCTTCAAGGAACTATTTGCGCTGGTACAAAAAAAAAACTTGCGTTCACCTGTTAAAATTATTCGACTGTTGTACTACATTGGGCGCTTTGCCCGGGATGGATAATAAGAAGCCACTATTTCGGACGAAGGGAAAAGCGGACACGCACCTCCATCGCAGCGGCTCCATTAATCGAACATTCCCCGGCCTCATGTCCGTCTACACGTGTGTCACGACCATCGTGCACAATAACAAAACAATAAGGGATCTAATCGTATTGTGTGTATATATTTAACTCTCTGAACAATATTACTGGATACTCAGTAAAACGAATGACTGAAGTAGATAGATATTGATGTGTGATAGAGTTGGTCTGGCTCGAAACAGCTACAGTGTCTCGTTCACCACTTGAGTTAAAGAGAATATGTCAAACGCACCGTACGCCAATTTTGTATGTCCCATGTACGAAATATTGGCTATCATCGACGGTGGGCTGGTGTGAAGAGTGTAGATTGGGTTGGTCCATCATGCGTCTCGTGTTCGGTGAACTTGTCGAGGATGTTTTACGTATCAGGGAATACATCAAACTTGGTATGTTGCTCTTCGACACTACGTGTGCGTCCTTGCTTACTGCACTCCAAGGAAGGTTAATGGCGATACATGCATGCGAGTGGTATGTTTACATTCTGCTTTGCTTGTACCCGCTATGAGGCCACACTTACATGGGGTTTTCGTTGGGCTTCCCAATGCCTCACAATTACGTAGACGTGGGTTTCCTCTCGTCTCGCTATTGACAGTACTATCAGTCAACATCATACTTTCCCCTCGCCCCACGGGCACTAATATTGTCCGACCTCTTTCTGCATCGTTTTCGGCGTGCAGGCGAAACCCGACGAAAACACAACGAGGATGCGGGCGGTTCTCGGACTTGTCACTGTGGGCCTGACCGCTCAAGCGGCCTCCGGCAAGGTAGGAGAGTGCTTTCGGGATTATCGCGTAGGTGCGCCGACTTACATACACCGTTCAAAGGTAACCCCTTCATGGTATGTCGTCCACGCGCTGAACTGAACACCACACGGTGTTGTGTGAATGTTTTATCAGCCGTTCCTTCGCTTGTCTCCGGACGTTCGTTGGGTGGTACGCCTCCCCATCCCTAACCTGTAACACATCTCCATCAATAAACATATATGTACTATACGTGGCGTCGTTTCCAACCATGCTGTAAACCACGTCGATCATTGGGTGATGTAACCAACTAGGGCACATTTTGATCTTTGTTTGGCGAACACTGGTTGGGTCGAGTTCAAAGTCGATAGTATTTGCGGGGTCGGGAACCTCCACTCTCCACAACGGGAACGATCGTGCAACGTAGTGTATAAGAACAGGCACCCAGTCACGAGGTCGTTGCATTGTATGGCTTGTCTCTGGCAGTGGCCACGCCACAAAACACGTATTTTCTATCGACCCTGTCGTCATAAGCGGTGGTGAATAGGGTGAGACGCACCATTCACATGGCTCCGGCAACACCCCACTGTGTTTCGCACTTGGTGCGAGATATGCCTGCAGGGTCAGTGTGAAGGGTCAGTGAAAAACTGACACTGCAGACATCCATTGTAGGAATCCTTTTGTATATGGGACTATGGCCTTGCGAGACATGGGTACAGCCCCCCCCCCCCTCAACCTACTCCGTGTAATAAAGTTGCAATATTCACCGAACACATCGGGGAATTCATACATGCGCTACGTCATCATAATTCGTGGTTGCGTGTTTTGTGTAAGCGCGTGTGATCTGCTTCATAGACAGCTTGTGGGCACGGGTTTTCCTAGAACCAACCACCCGTTGACGTGTCCAGAGATAGTTTGAACACGAAGTATTGATGTTGCATCCTTCTTCAGCGTATAAACATTGGCTTGTCGGGAGGTATATGTAAACCATACGTATGCATGTTTTCTATTGTGACTTGAACACTCGTGCGACAACACGATCCACCCTGCCCTTAAGCCCTCCATTTTCCCCCTTTCACCGCCTACCAAATTCCACCCATTTTTGTACTTGGTTTGACAGCTCTTAGCCCAAGTTAAAGGTGTGAAACACGGAGAACACGGAAAACACGTCGGCAGCGGGTTCGCCAACGTACTACAGGAAGAATCCGCTACACCCAGCGATGTGCATGAGGTGTTGGTCGTGCCGGGAAACAACCGCGAACTGCAGACTACGTTTGTTGAGCTAACGTTTAAGGTCTACAATTTCGTTGTCGCTGTTACTGACGACATTGTGGTCACCGTCGACATGTCTATACTGAAACCATTCGAATTGGACCCTACTCAAAATTCTATAATAGATGTGACCGGAAACGCTATCGTCGGTGCTGATGGTATCGGCATGCTCGATGCCAATATTTTGGTGGACTTCCTCAACGACGACCAGACAGACGTATGCGACACGTGCACAATCACCTCTACGGCGGGAGACTGCATCGCTGGAACATGCCAAGGGTATGACAAGGACGCCACGAATAATGATTTCATGGTCAAGGTTAGTCCGGAGCAGGTCAAGAGCCGTCTTGCCTCACAGGGTGCACCTACGGCCCGGAATCCTTGTCTTTGACGAACTCCTCTCGGCGGGAGAGCCGTACAAGATTTACGCATGTGAATAATACGGATACAAAACGAGCACCTAGCTCATGATAATGGCGCATCGGGACGAGCTTAAATGTTTTTCACCGTCTAGCGCGAGGTACGAACTCACCTTGTCACGAGACGAACATCACAACCGTTGCGTGCTATATACTCCTGTCGTTATACGGTCCCTAAAAATGGCCACGTGTCTCTGCCATGCTAGATTTTTCTCGGGTAATTTACTTGTTGCGTTTGAAAGCATGTACTGTCATTTAGACCCTATCCCTCACACTAGTTCTTGAGCCCTCGACCTGCACCAGATACCAACCAGAATCCTTGCTCCCTGTCCGTTCTTCACTTCCCTGCCGAACAACAGGTAGTGGGTGACCCCCACATGGTTGGCCTTCTTGGCCAAAGGGTCGACTGGTCCGGCGTGGACAGCGCCTGGTACTGCCTGCTTAACGACGGACCCGACGTCCACGTCAACGTGCGACTCAGCGCCCCCATGCCGGAGGAGTTCCCCGACAGGCAGCTCATCTCTGCCGTTAGTGTACTCTCCGATGATGGACACAGCTCTCTCGTGGTCGAGGTCAAGGACCCGTACACGACCTCCACTAACGGCTGTACCAAGGACTTATCGGTGCCCTGTTTGGCCGACGGGGGCCTGCGCATCCTGGTCGATGGCAAGGAGCCGACCAACCTGCAAGCCCCCGTCGTGAATGTCCGTCTGCCGGGGAGTTCGCCCGTTGTCGTGTCCGCCACGAACCTGCCGGCTGAATGCCGCCCGTTCGGTGGTGATCGCATCTGGGCGACTCTCTTCCACGACATGATGGTCAACAGACGCGGCCTCCGTTTGGATAGCGTTTCATTTGGCGAGTGGATTCTGCAGCCCAACACCCTCGCGGCGCCACCTTGGTGTGCCACGTATATCGAAGAAGAGGGGCCTGCTGGGTTTCTTACGACGCGCTCCGAGCATGCTACCATCCGCGTCGAAACCGAGAAGACCTCTGTTAGGATCAACGTCGGCGTCAACTACCAGGATCTTGAGACTGCCTCCGATGGCACGGTGGTGGTGCCGGAACTGGAGTTCTGGCAGATAGACCTCGGCTTCAACGGTCTCCATCTGTCAAACAAGGTAGCCGGGCTCATGGGTGATACCTCTCGCTTTGTTCTCGACGACGAGGGGATTCCTGTGACCAGCGGTCTCGGTGCCCTGCACGGCCCCGTGGAGAGCTACCGTGTGGCTGGTCCCTTCGGTCGAGACTTCGAGAAGCTGCACGGGTGAGCGCGTCACCGCTCAACATAACCTCTGGGTTGCAGTGCGCCCATCAGCAATGGGACACTCGATTTTCGACCGCTCGCTCCCTGTTACGTCAGCTCTGGGAAATGAGCTAAATGAGTTGTCACAGAACTCGTGTGTGGAAACCAACAGGGAGCTTGCATCTCAGTCACCATTTCCAGCACGAACCTCATGCGACATTCTATCTGGACCACTATGTAGCTTGCAAATGTGAAAACGACATTGGTTTATCTTGTCGCAAATATACTGTGTAGCATTCGGAGGGGGCAGGCGGGGGTACAGAACGTATCGAGAGCGGAACCTGCAGTGTACTTCTGTTTGATAAATGCCATTTGGTGATCGAATATGTTCCTACTGTGTTTTAATGCACACAGTAGGAACGTTTCGAGCATATTAGATAATCTTGCATGGTATGTCTACGGTTGGGGAGAAATGGCTAACGGGGTCTTTTCGTCGCTTGGAAACGATCTGTCACTCCGGACTGTTCCAAGTCCAGGCGAATAAAACAAATGCTGGTCGGGTTGACGGAAACGGAGAAGGGAGTCAGAACAGTTTAGCTCGAGCGTGCTACAACGCTCCATCTATATACTAAGAATGCATTTCGACATGAATGTTTAGACGGTTGTTGTCCCAATTGCCATATCTACTAAGGGCAGGATCTGGTGAAGTCAAGAATGGCGGGGGGAATATTCAGTATGTGCCTAATACGAGAAGTTCTTGGTGCACTGACCGCTGCCTCAAAGAACAAGTGTGCGGTCTGTGTTGATTGTCGGGAATGTTGTGGCCTTTCCACATGAACCGTTGAGTAGTCGGAATGGGTTAGTTTGCAGATTGCTGTCAACAGTCACGACTACGCCTCCGACCTCAGCACTCGTAACGTGGACCTCATTGCTTTTTCGTGAAAACAAGCGAGTATCTGCCGTTGTCTCAGAACGCTTAAGCTCTCCATACGGAATATGATGACTTCCAATCAGGCGTGAACGATTGGTTCGAATGGGGAGGGTGCGAAGGGGATCAGAATTGTGTAACCTTTGTCGCCTCACAGTACCCGAGATACTATTGTGGATACATTGGACAGCACGCGTGTGTATTAATATCCACGAAGGCGTCCAAGCACCCACGAGTACATTGGTATATGCATCCAGCAAGGCGTCAGATGCCAGCAGGGCATGGGAAAAAGT
Source organism: Macrocystis pyrifera (assembly GCA_031763025.1). Classification (NCBI taxonomy): domain Eukaryota; class Phaeophyceae; order Laminariales; family Laminariaceae; genus Macrocystis; species Macrocystis pyrifera. The sequence goes on from JASSKH010000019.1 coordinate 11,805,701, forward strand.
GTCGAGAGTACTTATTTAGTTGAGGGTGACCTTGCATCATTTGAAAATAACCTAGGAATATCGTATCCCGGTCGCCCAATGCGGCGATTGAAAAAGGAGAACAACATATATATTTTATAATGTCGTGAATGTCCGGTAAGGTCTGAGCACCGAGTCGAACAAATGCGTATGCAGTCAGTAGGCCGAATTATAGCATCGAGAGCACGGGCACAGAGGTCGACACGGCTGCTCGTTGTTCAGGGTGAGCTTGAAAACTAGGAGAGTTGGACTTCGGTCGTAGTTTACGCCTTTTGCGAAGGACCAGATATTCTGATAATACGTATTTACATGAAGATCCGAGAAGGGCTTAATGCTTCGCTTTTTGAACTCGACCAACCAAAAGGCAGGTTGTGCGCGGGAAAAATCCGATTTTCAAGATAGGGGTGTGGAAACAATTGGCTTAGGGGTTAAACGACGCCCTCCACCGAAACATAGACAGGGGCAAGGTACCAGGAGTGTCGCAATTCTGACTTCGCGATCTTCCGTACACACTTCCGGCTTGTCGTGAACCCTTCGTTCGGAGAACCGATTACGCCCAGGTATCCTGTGTCTCGAATGAGAAAATTGTTTTCAATCATTCTGCTTGAGAAAGAGTTGGTCATGGTATTTGGACTCAACCCCAAACCACAAGATGCCCGCTGGTACGTCAGGAATCAACAGCCCCGACGAAAACCGAGGTACCGGGATCCCAAACAAGCACTCCCCGTTTGCTCCCCGTTTGCTCGGCCGTCATTTTTCCAATGCTTCTATGACCACAGACTTGCGCTAGATTGTGCAGGCCCTCAAGACAATCTTGCAAACCGCTGGCTGTGCAACAACCAGAGCGGAAGTCGAACTGATACGACCCCTATTTACAGACTACTTGTATCCTCCCGCCATGTACTCAGTGTTGTTGACCATCGGTTTGTCGTTTTTTTTTTTTCCGAAAACGTGGGTCGGATTCGGTCGATAAAAAAGAAAAATGAACCGAAGCCAAAACCGAACTTTTCTCGATTAGTTTCCGTTTTTTTCGGCCGGTGTCTCGTCAAAACCGAACAATTGTTCAGTATTTCGCAGGGTTCGGTATGCATGTGTTGGCATCATGTGTCATTATCATATGGTATCATACCGACGTGCTTAGATTCTTCAGCAAACTAATACTACAGGTACATCTGTTGCTACACTATAAAGCATTCAGAAAGATAGTGCGAGGGTATTTGGCTGGGTGTGATAACGTAGATGACATATTGTGTCAGTTTCGTAGTTACACTGCATTTTATGCATACACAACTTGCAGCATACAGCAAACGCCATGAAGAAATCTACGTTGCTCACGGAGGGGCTGTGAGCTTGCACTAGTAATAGTGTAGGCAGAGGGCGACCGTGCGACTGTTCAGTGGGCGAAGAAGCCAGCACTGCGGTCTGCACTCGACGAGATGTATCCGTCGCAGTCACACATCGCATCATGCCCTGTGCGAGTGCTGCTGCCTGCGGCCACTGAGTGCCGTGCTGCTGCTATGCTGCCATGCTGTTGCGAGATGTGGGCTGCGTGCTAGTCGTGTCGCGTGTGGTGTATTTACACGCGTACTAAACAGGTTTGCATACAGATATGAAGGCGTCATTGAGGTAGGGAGACAGAGAAAAACAAAACCACCGAGAAAAACCGGGTCGGTTTTTCGGTTTCGGTGTTTTTCTCCAACCGAAAAACCGCCTGAGAAAATATTTTCTCCTTTGAAAAACCGACCAAAAAACGACTGTCGATATTCGGTTCACAACACTGCGTGTACGTTACCAACGCCCCGTCGACTGCGACAACTATAATATAACATGTTCCTCCAGGAGGAAGCTTTAGCCAGTCATTCCTATTTAGACCTATCGCTGACCAGCCATCCCTGTTTTAACCCCTTGAGGACTGCAGTCGTCCCGTTTTGAGGACAAACGACTTGGAATGCCAGTGGTTTGTGCCTAAAGCGAGACTGCAATCCCAGAAAGGTTATACAGTATCTCCCAAGTCATATATTTAACCAGAACATGGAGGCATCCGGAAGAATAGTTCCGTGTATTTACTCTAGTAAGTATGGGCTCACAATGGGGTCACTCCTTTGACTTTCTGTTATATATTAATTGGTGGGGTGAGGATTGTGACCGATGTCCATCAGGTCACGACCCCAAGTGCACTGAACTTCTGCGTTGTTTGCCATGACTTATATCTTGTGTTCTCCCAACAACATTAGTCTTTCTTCGGACTACATATGGCCTATTCAGCGATTCGCTTGAACGTAGAAACCTTCAAACATTGGACGAGAGCCGATCTGTGGAAGCGAGTTGTTGACGTGTTACTATGGACCTGCTGCCAGGTAGGAGGTACTGCTGCATAAAAAAACGAATAACGATTGGTTGCTGCTGTGTATGAACAATTAACGGCAGTCCTATACAGCAGTAGTAGTACCAAGGTGCTATGAGATCGGATCAGGTGGATATCAAGTTAGATTACTCCTCTGCAATAGTATCGTAGATTGTATCAATACTCTGCAGCAGTACTTGCCTGATATAATAGCGAGCAGCATACTGCACTATGTGGCATGGCTCGGATGTACTCTGTACGAGATAGTACGCCATTTTTTAAATTGAAATGCTCCATTGTAGCGATGCTCTGCAGCAGCGATATGACATAGATATACTTACTTGGATCTCGATCTCTGAGCGTGCTCGGTTGGTACATCCCTGGCTTCTCAGAGCTCCCACTTGGGAACGGCCTCCTTTCATTTCTTGCCGGACCGTTCCAGCGAGTCTTTGATTTCTCCATTTCTCGTCGTACTTTCAGTCCTTCTTTCCTGTTTTCTTATGTTTCGTGTGCGTGCGTGTACTCCGAGCACGGTTGCGCGGGCGAACCCGGCACCGTCGTGGGTGTCAGCAGATGCTGGCGAGTAGAGGGGGAGTTGCAACGAGCGCGGCGCCGCTTTCGTGCCTAGGCGTCGCGTGTGCCTCGAGACACGAGGGATGCATCAATTGGCTCTGTCTGGCCTCCATTTTTGATTTTGGATAGAGTACGTACGAGTATTTAAGGGTCGTTCGGGATTGTAAGATAATATTCAAGCGGTGCTTATTGTCGCGACCGGGCTGAGAGTCACAAGAGGGAGGTACCCCGAATGAGCACCAACATTGTCGAGCTTGCGCCGAGGTCCACGGTGAGCACCGGGCTTCACGCGTGGCGGGCGACGGGGCTCATTGTGGAAGAGAGGGAGCGAAGCTTTACCCGGACTGAATCGGTGGCGAGATAGTCGCAAGAGGGGCGGGTGGCGTACGAGGCTGAGAGAGAAGCTCTGCTGTAATATTGTTTTCATTTTTTCATTTTTTTTTTTTCTGCAGTAAGGTGTTCCATTATCAGGTAGTAAATTATTACACGAAATGGGACGGGGATTGTTTTCTTACAGAATTATTCGATTTCATTTTCGTTGTTTTTGCTGTGTTGGTGTGCCGTTCTATGCTTTGTCTTTCGTACATACGAGTACACAGACACATAGCATATCGAAAGAAGAAAATATGTACCCTACCTGGGGTATGTACGTATGTACGACGTGTGAGCGAGCGTAGCGGAAAACCGCCCGCAACGCGAAGCATATGTGGCGTCCGAGCTGTTTTCTCCTGACGCATGGCGGCAAGACTCTTGGCATTATCAAATCGCCAGTTTGCAACTAACTACAGGGGCCATAAAAACAACAATATTCAATCATGGACCTCTGTCCGCTTCGCATAATTTGATGTTTCCTTCCTGAGCGAGCGTAGCGGGCGGCGTAGGCCGCCCGCGGAGCGAAGCGCCTTGTATACTCGTACGACATACGTATATGCAGTGCGCGTATCTTGTTGCATGTCGAGACCTGTAAGTTATGGTTCGACGAATCAATAGCAACGAAGTTACGGTTCGATTATGATTAATTGGCTGCGCCGCTACGTCGTTTGAATCTCAGGTGTGTGCATGAACATCGTATTCCCCTCTACGAGAAAGTCTCGTACTGGTATATATCAAGAGCAGGAGAAGTCATCATTGCACATTTGCGGTATTCACCATACGCATGCCACATCAGGACTACCGGTCATCGGCTAACAAGATGAACACCGAGCTGAGGACGCCTACGTACAGCACGTACAGGAAGTATGACATAACATAAGAACAGAGTACCGAGGAGGTATTGGACCTCTCCTCATTAACGAAGTCTTTGGAAATCACATCGTACTTGGACCAGGTTGAATTTAAGCCGAACCACAATCATCCCGTGTTCGAACGATTCACACAACTTGCAAAGTTGAATACCGACCGATTGGGTAAACTCACAATTATATCATCCCGTACCAAATACTACTACTGCTGTAGAAATGTCAATCCTGTGATACGTATAACTGCTGCAAATTCAACACCAACTCATACCTATGAGCAACAACACCCCTCAAAATCTTATGCTGACACCTACCATCCCGAGATGAATGTTGGCCGCACTTTCATGGTCTTACCTCCTATGGGCAAATAAACTCAGTTGGCGCGAAGCGCCAAAAAATAGGCGACCAAACAAAACGCGGTGTGTACAGGCTCCCAATATTTTACTAGTGTCTGCCTGTAATGGTAATGTTTTTCGCACAAGGCCTACATACCGCATGTGCAGCCTTGCCTCATGTATCTCTATATTATTGTTGCAGTACTTGCCTACTCTGAAGCTTTGGGAACCATATATACTCACACTCAACAGAGATTATGTGCACTTTCTCTTTCTTATTTCGCTCTACCTGTATAGATAAATCTTCTTCCCTTTCTTCTTGGAATTTTAAATTGGTCCACAACATCACGAACACACTCCCCGTGAGTGAGCAGCTTTGCCGACCGAGTGAAATGAAGAAGTATAAGCGAGTACGTGCAAGTGGAAGGCCATGTAAGATGGAAACACAAAGATGTGCCAATCGCATCTTCTCTTGTACGTAGTACACATTGACAATATCGACTAATTTCTTTGTCCCATCATGTGGTATCATGTTTTGACAGCAGTATTGATGCTTTGCCCCTCGACAGTAGCAGTCTTCGTTGATCATTGCTCCCACAGCCCCCCGAAGCATACAAATAAAAAAATTATCTTCGCATATAGCTCAAGCGCACCCCGCTCTTGGACACTGTGCGCCGACCGAAAGTGTCGGGTGTAGTTGCATGTAGAGTACAATTCAATTCGTGCGAAGCAATCAAGGCACGTGAAAATGTTGATTGGTAGAATGCAACACAAGAAAACACCATCATATTGTTCTCAAAGGGGTAATAAGGTCGGCTGAAACCTATGATATCTACTTAAAACATATGGAGTCAGTGTACACGCCGCACGCGTCGTACATCATATAGTTTGATCTGAGTAGTACTCTCCAAATTGCCTGCACTTGACACACACACCTATTGCTTGTGCGACCGGCCAGAATTGAAGCCCGCCTGATGTATTTCGTCTCTGGCGCATCCAACTCGCACCGCCGGATGAATTTACAAATGATGTTCTTCTCCGTTGACTGTCTCAAGTCGCGGCAACGCTCGTCTGGTACACAGCAGTGAATGTGCCCTCCCACCTTGTGATCCAAACAACTGATTATGGTGTTATTTTTATACCCCCTCTGTCATATTATACCCAGTTGATACGACGTGCGGGCAAACGCGCGAAAACGCCGATGGCATTGATGACTGCACAGCAAAACTCTGGTGTCCCCTAATGTCGAACAGCTTGATGTTCTGCATACTATCTGTTTAAACTGAAGGTCGTCGTCAATTCACTTTGCCACGCGTGGCGCCTGGAGGACCCCCACTATCCACGGGAGCGCGCAGCTTGTCCTGATGGGCTCATGTTTATCTCGAACGGGCTTAAGCGCTTCCCTGCTGATGCCAGCGTCACCACCCGTGGGGCGCGGGATGTGGGTAGCACGTGTCATGCTAGCCCAAAAACAGTAAATACATTACCAGAACGGTATAGGGGCTCGCTCGAGCACCCAGAACTGAAGAAAACGGGATAGGTTTTGTTCGATGTTTTAACAGTACCCCTCAAGGTGGCCGGCCTTGTTGCTCAAACTCGAGACGACCGCAATATCTTCCCGCTTCCATATCCGCGATGGCATCGTACGGCTTAGGAAAGTGTACCGAGCTGCGTCGGTACGACGAGCATCATTAAAGTGGTGCTGGACTTGGTGGGGTGGCCGGTATGTTTTACTAGGGCGGCAGGCGACTCGAGCAAATCGGAAGCGAAACAGCCCTGCTCGAGGGGTGTGCATCAAGCTCCAGGACTGCGTAGTAGCAATGATTCTATCGTGACATAATTCCTCAACACCCCCCGCACGTTTGACATCCAATACCTCCCGCGCGTTTGGCATCCTGCTACGACAACTGGATTGGGCCCCAACGTCACTGGTAGATATTGTGGAAATCCAGGTCAGATACTTCGCGTTGCCCAACAGTACGAAGACGATTATTTCACACGCGCGAGTACTACCCATGAAGGCAATAGCAGATATTTCGTTTCAATGTCGGACTAAAAACATTGATTAGGTCAATGGCCCTGTATCCAGCACTCGATCAAACTATTCCTGCATTGGTCCCGTGTACCAGCTGCTCATACCCCCCTATTCAAAGTTACGCTCCGTCCCTGGATGATACGGATGCGAGGGTCTATGGTCGTACGACTACGACCATTCATGATATTTACGGGGGACCATATTAAATTGGACCTACGGTTCACACAAGACCTATATATTTCACTGTTTTTTACTCGCAATGTGTGGTCCTATTTACTATGGTCCCCCGTAATAGTACACCCCCCCACTCCCTACGTCAGAAATATGGACTTCGTGGTGATCAAGAGTGGCCATAGAATCTCCCTGCATGCGAGCAGATGCATATACATTCTTCTGCACCATTTGTACTGAAAGCACGCTGATGCATCAGAAAGCCAGCCGAAGAATACTCCCTTGCCTGGATACTATATTGGCAGGCCATCGGAATCAGTCAGTCTGTCAGTCAGCCTTGACGTGCAGCCTTCCTCTCTTCCTCCCTCAGCAAAGATTGCTGAGTCTTCAAGCAGATTGACCCACCAAATGGGCGGCCGATATTATTATAGCTCAGAAGAAGATCTCATCATGCTCATGATGACGGGATCATCCTGATATAGATGGCAACGAACAAGAATAAGACAAAACAACAGGGAAAGCGTCATATGTTGTGCGGAACAGTGACAACTTGCTTGCGGGGAAACTCAGTCAAAATCCTAACCACGCTGCGGCGGTATGTTCACTCGGCAACCCGGCACTCGACGAACTTAAAAGGGATCAGGTCTCGCACCCGACGTGAACTTCACCTATGCCGTTGAAGCTAACCTTCGGTACGTATGAATATAGCGATGCCACTCCCACTCGTTTTTCATGTCCACATGGTCTTGACTCCCGACCTTGTGGCGGAGGGCCTGCTCCACCGCCTCGAATTCCTCTGCGCTTTTATCATAAAAACGAATCTCCCAACCATAGAAAAACAATGCAGACCACGGTTGCTGCCTTGTGTAATGGTAGGTAAAGTATATAGAGAGCTCGTGGGGTGCAGGCGACAGCCATCTACTGGGGGGATTGCTGTGCAGGTTGCGACTGGCACACGGCAGCCGTGCAAGTTGTGGCGCACCAAACAGGTGCCTCCCTCGTAGGCAACATTCTCTTACAGCAGTCAGTACCTGGTGTAACAGCAGTGCAGTACCTCTCCTGCGCACACGGGTACAAGTATATTCGTGCAGTCAGTACGGGAGGCGTGAAAAATTCAGGCAACTGCTGCTGTTGTAGTAGACGGTACGAGCACAGATGCCCTTGTGAAGCCCGTACGGCACAAGCAGTCTCAGAGATCTGCTGGACGGACCCCTGTGGTACTCGGACAGCAGGCAGGTACGAGTATACAACAGCAGTATTAGTAGTAGTCTTTACGGTAAGTACAGTTTGGTTGTGGTGCAGTACTTTTTTAGGTACCAGGTACAAAACTGCTGTACCAGATGGCGACACTCGTAGGTGGTAGAATACTCGTACCGTCAGGGAGCACACAAGCAGCATGTGACACAACACGACACATACACGCGCACCTGCTACAAAGAAGCCTCCCCCTCTGCCGTGCAGGCTTTCTTGAACAGGGAATCTGGAAGCGCTCCCTGATCATAGGTTTTCATCCCGCCACGCCGAGGTTGGGTATCCCCACTAGCACCACCAGCTGAATACCCACATTGCGAACAAGTGTACCTCCACCACCAGCAGCTTGCCCAGCGCCTCTTCGCCTTTGAGTTGCTGCAAGCATCTGAGTTTGTATCGTACCCGCGCCTTGTTTCAGGCTCACACAGCAGCAGGGGGGTGGCGGCAGCATGCAGCATGCCAGCCTAATCGCAATTATCTCGCCGCGCGTATAGTGCTGCTGATTTTATGGGAGCCTTATGGGAGCACCCAATCAGGATGCTTTGGTATTTGGCAAAAAAATACTACTCTGGGCGCAAACATAAGGACTGTTTAAAGAAACAGAATGAATATCAAGCGATCATTATATTTGCGACCAGAACCTTACGGGCGATCAGGTAAGACCATGAGAGTGCGGCTGGTTTATTTTTTTAAATTTTGAAATACGTCAGTATTTGTAATAAATTTTGAAATACGTCAGTATTTGTACGCAAACTACTGATACGACCACGCCCTGATAATCAACAATGTACGAGCAACAACATATATGACATAAGAAATGTCTATATCCCATACGTGTGTCCTATAACCACGATGCAGCAGTACTGCTGTACCACTACGTACATTTTCACAATGACCTGACATCATTCAGAACCCTTTTGCATATCTATCACGATATACCAGGTACCTCGTAAACAACAATAATACGACCCTTGCCTCAGTAATAGCACGAGAATTCGATATGAAAATCCTTGTACGTAGTCATTTCGCTCAGGTGCCGAAAGCGAAATAGATACTATGGCCTCTGCCAGATGATATCAGCAAGAGGGCTTCCAGCGAGGGACTCCACCAGTCTCGCTGGCCTCGCACTCAGTAAGTCTTGTTCTTAGAGCTTGTATTATCACGGAGTGATCCTCATCGGACCACGAGCCAGGTGGCTAGGGGACATCACACAGGATCCCCGGCCACTGCTCCACTCACACATGCGATTACACTGAAACCTCCACGGCTTGGTATCTTTTGGCTACAGCACCCCCAAAGCGAGTTCACTCGACACGAACGAGCTTGACAAAACCAAAAAAACAAGACGAAATCGCATGCGGCAAATCACAAATCAATGCTGAACTCTGAAGCAATTTTAATCTTGAGCGCACGGGTCATCCGTAATTTGCGCAATTCCTTCACGACGAATTCAGGCGCAGCAGAATAAATCGACCGCAAAGACTCCCACGTGCGCTCCTCTGCTTCGAAACCATCCCAATCGACCAAGACAATCACCTCGTTGGCATCATCTTCGGCCACATGCACCAAAGCATTCATGCGGCATTCACCCTGCGCAAAGGAATGTTGGAAAACATCCTTCAGATCAGCGGTGACGTTCAACGTCGCATCCGCATAAAATCGTAAACGAGCCACGTGAGCTTGATGCACCTTCCCAGAAACGATGTTCTGAACTGAGTACACATGATCATGATCAGCTGCTACCACACGCCACGGACCAGTCCATGTGGACAACAATTTCGGTGTGGCACCCTGCCGACGAACACGAGCATACAACACGAAATCACCAACCGCAAATTTTGGCAACACCACCTGGCCCTGAGCCTGTTTACGTTTGTTGTCGCGAGACACGGCAACAGCTGCGCGAATATCGGCGCAAAATCTCTCCTGCTCTGCAACGACTTCACGGACGTTCGCACGCAACAAGTCAGCATTCATCACGTCAACATTCCACCTGCCATCAGACTCAGAAACGAGCGCCGAGAAATCGGTACGCGGAGCACGCCCAAACATCACGCTGTACGGAGTGCTTCGGTAACGTTCACGAAACGAAGTGTTCAAGGCCCACTGAGCGGCCGGCAAAACATCAACCCACTCCGAAACCTGACGACGCTGTTCTGACAGAATGGAACGCAGAGCACGTACCACCTCTTTTACCATGCGTTCACACGTACCGTTCGACCACGGCGTGTAAGCGACAGCAAAACGATGTTCGATGTGCAACGCGTCGCTCAACAAAGCGAGCACCCTGTTCTTGAAATGCGTGGCGGTATCACTCACCCACACACGCGGCACCCCCAAAGTCTTACACCAGGCTAGCAAATGCTTCGCTGTGACCTCGGCTGTACAAGCCTCGGCCGGTTCCAACGCCACGTAGTTGGACAAATCATCCATGATGACCAAAACATATCGGAAACCATCCTCATCAGGCAGGCCATCGCTACCTTCGGGCCCGCTGTGGCCAACATACAAAAAATCAAAGTGCACCACTTCTCCCGGAGCGGTACCATGCACCGTGTCTCCGTAGGGACGAGGAATGAGTGCACCTGCACGCGTGTCTACACAGTGCAAACACTGGCGAACGAATTCGCGAACCTGAGAATCCATGTGAGGCCAAACACAATATTCCTTCAGGCGAAACAAAGTCGGCGCCACACCACGGTGACCAGCCGAGCGCATGTGCGCGCACACCATCAAACGAGTTTGAAGAGCAAGATCATCCGGCGGAATCCACAAGACGTCACGCACCCCAACACGCACACGAAACAAACCATCATCGGCCAAGGTAGCTTGACCGAAGGTTGTCGAAAATTCATGAACACCAACGCCGATACGAGCGACAGACCTTTGTTGCGAGGCACGAATCACATCCAATGCGGGAAGCGAATCGTCAGCATTACATGGGCTGTGCACGGCAACCGAACGAACAGGCACCGTAGGAACTTTGACCCAACGAGACAACAGATCCCCCCAACAGTTTCGATCGCCAGGGATGTGTTCGATTGCATAGCGGTATTGTCCTAAAACACCCTTCCAATTCTCTAGGCGTTGTGCCATGGTCTTTGTGACCGTCGTGACACACTTCTCCGGATTGAAAATGTACTGCAAGTTTCGATGATCAGTAAAGATATGAACACCACCCCAAAGCAGGTATTCGAGCCTCCGGAACGTATTAACGATCGCAAAACCTTCTTTGTCGACAGTCGCCCAGCGCAACTGCGAACCTGTGAACGAACCACTCAGAAATCCGAGAGGCTCGTGAGACATGCTTTCCAACGCCAATCCACTGCGAAATTCGTGTTCAGGCACTTGGGTGATATCTAGATATTATGGCCTCTGCCAGATGATATCAGCAAGAGGGCTTCCAGCGAGGGACTCCACCAGTCTCGCTGGCCTCGCACTCAGTAAGTCTTGTTCTTAGAGCTTGTATTATCACGGAGTGATCCTCATCGGACCACGAGCCAGGTGGCTAGGGGACATCACACAGGATCCCCGGCCACTGCTCCACTCACACATGCGATTACACTGAAACCTCCACGGCTTGGTATCTTTTGGCTACAATACACACATATATATGTCTGAACCGAAATAATTTCTTGCCGAAAAATGTATATACAGTATAAAAAAGCAGGTAAGCCTCTGAACTACTAAATATATATATATATATACAAGGTTCCCCTCCGGGAGGTGCCGTATTAATAGGGGAGTGGCGCAAGAGCGAAATAATAACACTCGTCGTATGAAACCCTGCACACTTTTTTAGAAGTAGCACCTGCACCCACCCATCATATTAACGTAAAGAACACACAGCATATTTTTGAGGACAGACTGTTATACTGCTGTTGGCGGAATTAGTGTGGGATCATCACTACAATAATATATAATGGGGTATCTGTAAAAGTTGAGATATATTGATCCAGCTGACTCGCGGCGATTAATTCTTAAGTACATAAAAGTTGCGCGAGGTCGAGGTTGCGCCATAACACTTTGTCACCGGCTGAGTAATAAGGTGCAGCACATACATACATACTGGTACTACAATATATATATGTTCCCCCAAAATAAATGTTTCTTGGTGCTCAGGGTAAAATATCAAGGTTTCACAGGTAAACGCTCGAGAACAAATCGTAGTCCGAGTACTGAGAGTATTGGAGTACTGGCGGCAAAACTACTGCGAGTACTGAGAAGGCCCAAATACTGAGAGTAATGAGAGTGTGAGCAGTACCGAACCCCGAGAATACAGGTTGCTTAAAGTATTTACCCGCAGTAGTATCGAAACACGACATACATACTTGGGGTGAAGGCAATACTTCGAAGTATACGCGCAGTACAGAACCTAGAGATACTGAGAGCATTCGCAGTCATGCCTAATATTACATCGAAATACTGGCAGACTGCTTTGAGTGCTCAAGTTGTCTCCAGCGAAAGTAGTTTGCTCCAACTCCCACTCGTGTGGGACTATCTGGGTGTGTTTTGTGCCGAACGCTGGGCCTGAGACTTGTCAACACGGTGCACAAACGGTTGAAGTATACTTCATACTCGAAGTATACTGGGCATATTGAGGGTATTTCATAACTGCGAGTACTGAGTCTCGCAGAAGAAGGAGCAGCAGTACGAACACTATCAATGTGCTATAGACTAGTACTTACTGGTATACTTGTAGTACCCGCGGTACAGAACCCCGAGATACTTGAAGCACAACAGGCGGTATCCATGCCAGCAGCAGTAGCGAACCCCGCATTAGTGCGAGACCGAAGAAAGTATACGCAGTAGTATCTACAGAACCTCAAAATACTGCGAGTACTCGCAGTATCTCGAGTACAAAACCCCGAAATACTGCGAGTGTATGAAGTACCTACGGTAGTAGCAGTATTTTCTCGAACATGCTTTGCTTTACTCCCAAGTATTCGGAGTAGCTGTGAAATGTTGAGGTATGAACGCACGCCACACACGCAAGCACGCCCAAACTCTTTAATTTGGGCTAAAACACACAAGTAACATGTGTTACTCTATCATATTATACGTTCAGAAAAACAAGGTGTGGACGAATGTATTCTTATTACTGTAGTACTCTGTTGTAGTTCTGGTACAAAAATAGTCAAAAGTGAAATTAAGAAAAAAAAACGTGGATGGTGCGAGTCGAACCTCGGAAACGAAAATGTTATCCAGCACAGTTTAAACGTATACGCTAGAACAGTGTTCGTACAACTGGCATGTCGTGTTTTTTTACGCAATCAAAAACACTTTGCACGATCTCCTACAGCAGTAGAGTAGCTTGTACAGGTACGACTGCATATTCAGCAGTACTGCTGTAAAATGCAACGCGAGGAACGTACGTGTACTGATCCCCTTTCAGCTGGCTCTAGGATCTATCTCGAGCAATGTAGGACACACTGCAATCAGAACTACTTTACTCTGCTGTAAGTATATTACGAACGCTGCTGTACGAATGAGCCGCAGTACGATCATCCATCATACGCGCTAGGTGTGCTCACTGCTGCTGCTGGGCAGCAGGGTTGGTTGTGGTGCTGTAGGAAGCTGGAGGTAAGAACGCTCTGTGCGTTGCTGGGGGTATTGTTCTCTAGGCGGTGGTCCGTGCTCCGTGCAACAACCCCAAAAAAATGTATGTACTCGTATGGGATATTTTTATACGTCATCCTGGGTTCATATGGATAAAAAATATATGGCAGACGATGGAATGAGGACGACAGGCTCCGACAGACACATCCAACCACAGCAACACTGCGCATATGGGTGTGTCGAACACGCACGGCGTGTGGGCGGCAGCGTTGGAACGAGGGGGATCTGTGCATGTTGTCTGTTGTGTTCCTGGTATATGCCTGAGCTGTGTGCTCACAGCTCATGAGAGCCGGGGGGAGGAAACAGAGAGCATGACAATGTACCGATACGTACGTACAAAATAAGATCTCTTTACCCAAACCAGGGAAATCGTCTTATCCACTCCCGCCGGAAAAGAAATATATAAGCGCCTGCCACGCGCTTCAGAGTGCAAGGATCGCACCGAAACCTAGACTAATGTGTCCGGCAGGGCTTCCCGTGTCCGTGTACTTACTGTTTTGCCTAAAAGTGCTCGTGCGAAGAGAAAAGTTGGCAAAAGTACGAAAATTTGACAAATATACGTATACATATAACTTCTTGCTAAAAATTCTTCAAATAAGATCCGTATTACGCAGCTTGCAAACTTGAGTATCAACTATTAAATCAGTCGAACTCACAGCTGACGTATTTCAAAATTTGTAAAATATGTTCGGGTTGTATTTTTTTTTTTTTTTTTTTTTTTTTTTTCATCACACTTTTTACTTTCCAGCCCACTCGTAGGAGGTTTTACCCTCGACGATCTTCTGGACAGGCCGTGGTCACAGGTGTCGTCCCTTCTCCCCCCCGGTACGTGCCTTTAGTTTTTATCGCGCATAGGGTTCAGCATTCCCACTGCTCGTCGATTTCCATCGAATGTACAGCTAACTCACGCTCTCGCGCTTTCCGCTAATCAATTTTATGCAAGAAAAAGTCCCTATGAGCATGCACTCGGTGAGACTCGAACTCACGAAATTGATCTTGATAGGCTCGCGGACCACCTACCAAGCCACCGGGGACGCCGGACCTAGTATCAGTAGGCAGACTGGTTATTTAAAGTTGTCCTGTTGACGCGGGCAGCATCCAGGGGAGCCGCTGGCCTATATCTTTGACAAGGAATCACTTATGGAATACGCGCGTTCAGTTTATCACAATACTTTATCATTAATTTTGAAATACGTCAGCTGTGAGTTCGACTGATTGTTGATACTCAACTTTGCAAGCTGCGTATTACGCCTCGTATATATTCCATTTTTACCGAATTTTACAAGTATATGTGATAAACCGAACGCGCGTGTTCTATATGCGATTCCTTGTCAAAGATATAGGCCAGCGGCTCCCCTGGATGCTGCCCGGGTCTGTAAAATTCGGTAAAAAATGGAATATAGACGGCGTATTACGCAGCTTGCAAAGTTGAGTATCAACTGTTTAATCAGTCGAACTCACACACAGCTGACGTATATCAAAAAAAAGAAAAAAAATCCCACCAGTATGACCTGACATAGATCTTCGACATATCTTCACACATACATACCTCGATGCACTACTTTCGAATCTACACAAAAAGCCATGTGAAATATAATCTAGACATCAACACAACAGCAGCAGCAAGAACAGCAGCAGCTCATCCCCGGAAGAATTATTCACATTTAGAACCATACCATAAAAAATCAGTAACACTCAATCTATCTATAAATATTTGTGAAATGAAAAGGTTTCGACATGTTACATCATCATATCATTATCCCTTGCTCGGGTTAAATAGTATCGATGCGCAGACTGATTATTTAAAATTGTCCTGTTGACCCTGGTAGCATCGAGAGGAGCCGCTGGCCTATATCTTTGACAAGGAATTACGAGTAGAATACGCGCGTTCGGTTTGCCACAATGCTTGTAAAATTCGGTAAAAATGGAGTATAGACGAAACGTATTGCGCAGCTTGCAAAGTTGAGTATAAACTATTTAATCAGTCGAGCTCGCAGCTGACGTATTTCATAAATTTATTAAAACAAATGACGGTTGAGATCGGCCTGCCCCGACCTCGGGGTGAGCCGGAGCCCATCGGAACCTACGACGGTCTGCCGGTGGTCATACGAGCCCCAGCCTCGCTCGATAGAGAGGAACCCCGTGCGGTCTGGTAGGTGAACTACAGGCGGCGTAGGGTGGTGGCGATGAGTTTTATTTTCAACCCCAATGCCGAGGAGTTCGTTCCAACCGCAGAGGAGGAGCGTCGCCACAGCGGAGAGCGTAATGGGTACAGCATGGGGAGAGGAGAGGCCGGGCATTGCGTGGGTAAGCAAATACCCCGACAACGAAGACGAGAGTTGTCGGGGTGGGGATGGGCTGGGACGGCTGAACCCAGCCATTGGAAACGAAGGTACACACCGGGCTAGAAAACAGAGAGCTTACATCGAATTAAAAGGAAAAATAAGGAGAAAAAGACAAAAAAAGACGGTGCTTTCGGACCTCTCGTCGGCTAGCAAGATACCGGGTTTTCTGCTCTGGGCAACAAGACACGGATGGCAGGCAAGGACTATACGGAGTTGGTTTGGCAGTGAAGGAAACGATATGCCGTAAGTATGTTTATACCCACCAGTTAATTGACGAACGCCTTATGTCCATGCGCCTCGAGCTGACTGGTGAAAGCGTTGCGCTCAACCTAGTTGTTGCCTATGCCCCAACAGAAGCCAACCTCAACATAGAGATGAAAGAGGAGTTTTCGAAAAAATTGGGGCACATGGTTGAGCAGATTCCAACGAAGGAATGCCTGTTCGTGCTGGTAGACGCACACGCACGGACTGGAAAGGGGGTGGAAGGGTGCGGTGACGGTAGGGTGCTTGAAGCGTACGCTCAACAATAACGGCAAACGCCTGCTGGCATTCGCTTCAGACAATAAGCTCGCTCTCACGAACACGTTTTTTTAGCGCTCGCAAGGGTGGAATGTCCCATGCGTTCAACTGCATCAGCAGCCGCAACGCCCAAAAACGGATTAACTACATCCTAACCCGCCAAGCACACCCACCTCGCGTGCACGATGATAAGGTCCACGCCCAGCCTCCGCCCCCAGCCAAGGCGGATTCAGGCCATAATATCGTATATGCGATGGTCCGCCTCAGCGGTCGTTTCGCACCTAACAGACACGTACGAACGAAAACCAAAATTCGGCCTTTCGACCGGCAGAAGGTTCGATCCGACGGTGGTTGCAGACAGCGAGTCGTGGCGCTGATCCTTTCAAAGATTCCCTGCCTTCCCTCGCAACCAAACAGTATCTCTGAGATGGCTGAATCCTTTGCGGATGTTATTCTTGATGTAGTAGTGAAAGACGTACCCCCCCCACCACGACACCCACACAAACCCGGGTGGTCCGAGACCGCGGAAACTTCAGCCGCCATATCACTCGCATGGGATGCGAGGGAGGATGCCCGACGAGTCATGCGCATCAAGAAGGACAAAACCACGTGGAAGACGCTGAGCACGGCGTTCGCGAATATGCGCAGGGCGATAGATACAGCGTTGCACGCCTACTTCGAAGAGTACCTTGCTGAACGGAGAGACTGCTCGCCGACAACGACCAGTGGGTTTTCTACGAACACTTGAAGGGCACGGTGGGATAGGGCGGTCGAAAAGCGAGAAGCGAGCAGTTCATCCGGAGCGAAGATGGCACGCTACTAAGGGACAAGATGCGCACTCTTGAACGGTGGGAGAGGTTTTTCGGCACCCTCCTGACCACGAAATCTTCTAAGCTTGACCCAACCATCAGCGCTCTATTTCCACAATGGCCGTCGGCACCATCGCTTGGAGACGAACCGACCATGGATGATATGAAAGGCGGTAATTCGGGGTATGCCAAACTGGAAAGCGGTGGGACCAGACTCCCTTCCGGCCGAGTTATTGAAAATCGACCACCCCGAATTCATCCAGTACTTTCACAACTTACTTGTCAACGTGTGGAGAACGGGTAACGTCCCCCAGCATTGGAAATATGCCACCATTAAGGTCCTTCATAAAAAGAAGGATCGCTCTGATTGCAACAATTACCGGGGGATTTCGCATGTTGCCCGTTCAGGTAAGGTTTTACTGGAAATGGTCGCGTCCCGCCTCAGTAACTACTGCGAGGCCGAAGGGATACTCCCCGAGAAATAGTGCGGCTTTCGCCCAGCATGATCAACCGCCGACATGCTGTTCGTCGTGCGCCGATTGGACGAGCTATAAAAATCCCCTTGCACATGTGCTTCATCGACCTGCGGAAAGCATATGACTCCGTCGACCGTGAGCCTCTGTGGGTGGTGCTCGCACGCTTCGGTGCACCGGAGAAGATGCTAACCGTTATCCGCCATTTCCACGAAGGCATGCGAGCCCGCGTGCGTACGAATGACGGCGAGCACTCGGAATGGTTCGACGCCACTCAGGGGCTGCGGCAAGGATGTGTCTTGTCACCACTTCTGTTCAATGACTTCTTCGCTGCTGTGATACACGCCGTGCGGGTACGCTTCAGTGAAGACCCAGATATTTTGAGGGACTTGGTTCACCTCGAGGATGACTTCGGCGAGGACGAGGTGAAGTTTGACCCACTAACTTGCGTACGGAGGGCAGTATAGGGTATGCTGTACGCGGACGATGCAGGCATTGTGTCTAAGTCGGCGGAAGGCCTTGCGAAGATGATGACCGTATCCGAAAAGAAAATGGAGACCATGCTGCTGCGGACACCGAATCAGGCACCCCAGACCTCACCTCTCGTCATCGAAGCGGCGGGACAGAGATATAGACAGGCGACGCAGTTTCTGCATCGGGGCGGTCTTGTCGTCGCAAGCGCTCACATTATGCCAGAGATCACACGACGGATCCGACTCGCATGGGCATGCTACAATCGGTTCAAACGGGAACTGTATGATATGGAAGATGCCCCGTTCACTCTAAAAGCGCGCATGCTAAAGGCCGAGGTGATGGAGACCCTACTGTACGGGTGCGTGACGTGGACTCTTGGTCAGGAGCACTTCGCTGAGCTCCGAACGGCACACCACAAACTCCTCGTACGGATCATTGGCTTCCAGCGCCAGCAACGCACTGACCACCTCATGTCGTACGCCAAGGCCCTCAAAAAGGCACAACGCGAGATCGTTGAGACGACCATCCGCAAAAGACGCCTCCTCTTTGCGGGGGGCGTACAGCGAGCGACCAACGAGCGGCTGACCCGCCGGGTGATGTTTGGGACGATGGCTGGTGGGGAGAACCCAGGACCAGGCCGACCGAAAAAGACCTGGGCCCAATGTCTTGCAGACGACCTCAGGGTTTTCCAAGCCACCGAGGGGTCTACTACGGAAAGCTCCCCTCTGCTGTTCGGAGTAGAAACGGTGTTATGGCCGAGGGCGGCCAGGAAGAGCGGGAAGTGGTACCGGGGGGTCGTCGACGCGGCGGACTGTTTCATGAAGAGGTGGCACGGAGACGGGGCACAGAGGAACAGGCTACGCCACGCAGCTGAGCACGACAAGAACGGTGGCAACGGGAGGGGGGGAGGGGGGAAGGGCATCCGTACTGATACAGCTGTCGACGAATGCAAAAACCTAATGATAGATTGGGTGGCTATGTATCGGCTCGACTAGCTCTTATAGACTGTCGCCTGTAGCTCCCTCTCTTTCGTGTCGCTTCGTCCGCGCAGCAGATATCTGTCTTTTCCTGAGTACGTATGCTTTCCGCCTGGTAGCCTTTCTGAAGTCCTAGCGTCGTTTGTGTTCTGTTTTCATTTCAAGTTTTTTTTTTGTTGTTGTTGTTGTCTTTTTGCTCTTTTTTTTTTGTCCTGCTTGTGGTTTTTGTTCTCGTACCCGGTCCGCTGGCATTTCACTTGTTTGACACGTGAATATGCTATTTGTTTTTTTCTTTTTTCTTTGTTCTTTTTCTCGTCATCCTCTGTCTCACGGTCTGTGACCACGGAATTAGTATCTCTCAAGGATAAGAAATCAGGACGGACACTGGGTATACTGATGAAGCTGGGTAGAAAGGACGATTTAATGTGAAGACAACAACAACAACAGTTGATGGTATACCACAAGTTGCAGCGAGATATATTGACAATCCCGTGGAACGAGAACGAGCGCGCAACGTCCCTGCGATGCCACTCTCCTTTCACCCCAAGTTCCTGATCTCTCACCAGTTCACCGTGATAAACCAACAAAATCCCGAGAGCAACAATCACCAACTGAGATACCATCGTCGTACACATCTTCATCACCAGTGCAGCCAGGGCTGTCTAACCGCAGCTTCTCGCGCTAGCCTCTAGAGACCGTCATCGGCCAGGCGTGTGCGACCAGTCCTAACCGCAAGACTTGAGGACAGTCATCACCAGACGACCTGAATATCAAGGTATCAACCATTGTCGTCGATATCAAAAGACGTACGTACCCGCACCGTCGCCGGTTCTCGGATTGAAGCTATTACCCTAATGTGAAACCCATAGACCCCGACATCAGAAACGAGCGTCGCCGTTCGACATTGGGGGAAAGAACACAGGAATATCACCACTCGCAAAGCCCTGCAAGTTCTACATTAAATTTTGGAGGCCTCGGCTTGGTTGGACGTGGCTGGGAGACTCTGTCGTTGTTATGGCAGGAGGAACCTGTTTCTTGCGTTCTCCTCGAAGAGCAAAATTACAGCCTCCGTACTCGGGGCGCACACACCGCTGCGTGTTTTTACTCGCTTCGCTCCATATGTGTTTTGGGGGTTTTCGCGCCGAATGACTTTAATTGCCCACAGGAGGTAAAACCATGAAAGTTCGAGTGACCACTTCTACACCACGAATTTTATGTTTTGATGATTAATAATAGTTGTCATATTGTTCACGTTTATTTGCGATCATCGAAAGATAGAAATACGTCATGTTCGCAACAACAGTACACGTTTGTTTGACGCCTTTTGCATGAAGACGATACGGATATCAGCCAATATCGAAAACACCCAGGTTCTCGACCAAATTTTCTTAAAACGCGAGGTACCCGGTGATAACTTTTGAATGCGCACAAGGCCACTTTATGTAGTTTGCGATTTCGAACACACAAAGACTACGTACAGTACAATAGTCGAAGCACTCTCGCAAGAATATGTTGACCTTCTTGAATGCGGTATTGGTGTGCTGTAGTATGTTCATTGCGTGAGTCGGAAGCAATAATAGCAGCTCCTCCGACAGATGGCGGGAACTCGAAACAACAATGCGAACAATGACAACTTTGGTTCGATTAATCGCCCCACTAACTAAACAGCACCACGAGTTGGGTCACGTTTCGGCCGTACAGTACAACGCCACGCGGACAACAATTGGAATCACCTCTTGACAATGGAGCGGTTATTCCCACAATCGTCACTCTGACACGTACGTTTTCGCGTAATGACTTGCCAAGGGGGGTTATGATCTTGTCTGCGGGAACAACCAACAATACCGTAGTTGCTCTTCGGTAGATAAAGGCAGCATATACAGCAGAAAGACTGCTGTTGTAGATATAACAGGTATGGACAACTGTGCATTCGGATATCTGAGCAGCATTCCAGATACACTGTTACAGCGGGTGGTGCCAGGGAGGGAGGTTCATAGCGCTGTGACTGTCGTGACCAGCGCTATGGGGAGGATAACACGGTGCGAGATCACTGTCCTGATCACGGTCACGCGTCGGGTCTATTCGATAGGCAGAGGGCAAGCTTTGGTTAGCATCCTCCGGGCGGATCTTATAGGGGCAGGGAGGATCCCCGGTGTGGGAACGCCTTCGGTCTCGGGTACAGAGTCAGTAACGAGGTTCCGGGACCACCCTGTGTTTACAAAACACCACCAAGAGTGAAGAACGAAAGTCAGAGCCAAGTGATCTGTGATACCTGTCCTATCGACCCCCAGCCCCTTGGGCCCTGCCTTGCCCGTCGTGCCTGTCATCGTGTCTGTGGTGCTACATTGAGTTTTCACGCTGACTGCTTGCATTTACCGCATTGCATCGATCCCCGTTCTGCGTGACCCGATCATTACTGCTTGAAGGCACTTCCTCGAACTCCCAAACAACAGGTGAGCCGGCCTCAGAGATCTAACGAGCGCAGGTCCTTTTTACGGTCTGAGAGCTGTACCCTGCTGTAACAACACCGCTGCTGCACTCGGAGCTCGAGAAACGCCCCGGCCGTTCCTGTTTTTTTCCCCTTTGAATCAGAGTGTAATTTTGAGGCAACGTCGGTCGCCCTAGGGCAACCACAGAAGGTGAGGGTCGCGTCACTTATCAATAGATTGTGGATGACTGTGTAGCGAAAATGGCGCTCGGTGCCGGCGCAGTGTGAACTCGTGGACTACTGTACATGGTGCTACCATGCGCTCGTTCTCATTATGTGACGGTTCTAGATCAAGAGTATAACCTACAGCTGTAACGTATCTGTGGCAGGTGTCATTTGACGGCAAAGTGCCGTCGGTTTCCCTGGAAATTCACCTGGGCTATCGTTGCAATAGTTTTTCCTGAACATATTACACCGAATCATTATTGGCCGAGTGCCGAAAAGGGCGCGGGCGGGGGGCTTGCCTTGGTCTACGCGCGCAACGCGATGGGCGTCAAGAAGAGTTAAGAGGGAAACCACGCGAATTTGGTGAACTCCTGCTGAATGGCGGAGGGGTCAAAACCGATGATTTCGATTAAGAGCTCTGTTGATTGATCTCTAAAGGTATAGGCGCAGCTGGCACGGGAACGCGTGGTTGACTCCCGACAGTAACACGGAACTCCTCTTATATTATATCCGAGCTGTCGAGAGACAGCTCATGCATCGTATGCAGGTTATTATCCAACATGACGCGGGACCTCCCGTTTATCCCCCCGAATATCCGACTAAATATCCCTCTCCTATAATCCTATATCAATATATGGAATTCCCTAGTCTTAGATGTAACGTCTCCGTCGTGTTTCTGAGCACAATGAATATCCCCCCTGCTCATTATACACGACCATACTTTAATATCTCCCCAGCTCTGTACACTTCAATGTACGACTCCGCTGGGTGGAAACATCTCAATATTATGACACAACTCATATGAAATTCAGAAACATAATTTCACTCAGAACCAAAATCAAACCCTCATTTTCCAAAATACTATGCAAACCCTCCAACTCAGAAAAACATTTCTATGGACCGCACACGCCACCAAGCGCTTTATAGTCTCTCTTCAACCTTATCCAAAACCTCTCCCTCTATGTTATAGGAAGTTAATGCAAAGCATATAAAATATCAAAGTAGTCATACTCATCAAAATAAAAATTGAGCCAAGAAAATAAATGCCAGAGATCGCAAGGAACCCCGTTCCCCCGGACTAGAGTTTCCCCTTGTCCCCTACTCCCGCCATAGATACACAGATCGCGACGGTAATGCGAGATAGCATACATCCTTTCACTTGAATTTTATTTGACGTTGGGACTATTCGAAAACACCAAAAACCCTCGAAATCCATCACCAGGAACGAAATGGTATCATCCTCAGAATTAGCCAGGGAAAAACGGCAGCATCTTCGGATTTATACGTAGTTCAGACAAATCCTTCACTCAAAAATACCATGAAACTTTCCACCTCGGAAAAACCGCGTCAAACATTCATCAGAAAATCCCGGTGGTAACGAAACACCATGTTGTTGAGCGGCTTTGTCAAGACGTCTGCATGCTATTTCTCCGACTCTACATGGGTAATAACAAACTCCCCCTTAAAATATGCTTCCGCGAAAAGTGGTGTCGTACGTCGATGTGCTTCGAATTCGACGTGCACACTGGATGTTGTGCCAGGTGCCATGCCCCCTCGTTATCCTCGAAAACCGTAATGCACTTCTCCCCAAACCCCGGAAAAATAAAACTCCATACATAACGCATGAACATTGCCTCCTTGATAGTGTCTGCCAGTGCTACATATTCGGCCTCAGTGGTTGAGAGTGTGACGCATTTCTTTGTTCTAGAAAACCAGTACACACACACCCCAGCACACATAATAACCCCACCGGAAACTGACTCCTGTCAGTGGCTTTGTTGGCATAGTCTGTATATTCAAACGCTACCAGCTCAAGCCCGCTACCCTTCTGGAACGTAATGCCGAAATCACTCGTAGAAAATACATACTCTAAAATACCGACTGCTGTCCTCCGGTGTACTTCCCTCGGCCTATTCGTGTACCTCGCCATCGCCCTTACCGCCTTCGCAATATCCGGTCGTGTTTGGTTCGCAAGCCACATCAAGCACCCCACCAACTCGCGGAAAAGCCAATCGCCCACGGGTTCATTCTCGTCACGTCGGGCTTCACACCAGTCGAAAGCGAGTTATCCCTCCCAGAACTAACACCAAACCTCGCCGCGGTATTTTCAGCGAACTCCTGCTGCGAAATTGTTAAAGTACCAGCATCCCAATCCCTCGAAAGACATCAACCAGCATACCACCGCAACTCGCCCAGATTGGTGATCTGAACAAGGTTGTTCAGATCTTCACAGAACTGATCGCATCTAACCTTGAGCCCTACAGCAAAAATATCAACCGCATGAACTACCGTTACAATGGATACAGAGCCCGACTCGACCAACCTCATGACACACGCGTCAGCGGGGCTCTGCTCAAATCCTAGACTCTTCATGTGAGTGAGAAGGTTGTTGTGCCACGACCTCGACGCTTGCTTGAAGCCGTAGAGACTGCGATTCAACCTGACTACCTTACCAGACATTTCGCCGCAGCCGGGGGGTAGTCACATGAATACACCATCATCCAAACTCGACTGCACGAACACCTGCTCAGCATCAAAATGACACAAATCCAAACCCAACTCGCACGCAATAGCACCCAACAAACGGAAACAAGACGCTGCAGGCGTCGGAGCAAACATGTCAAAGAAATCAACACCCTCACGCTGCTTGAAACCTCGTGCCACCAGCCTTGCTTTCGCCCGCACCACATCACCATGCTCGTTGGACTTCCAGGCGAACAACACCCACTTCGCCGAGATGACGTTGAGCGCCTCTGGTTGCTACGCCGCTCCAAACGTCCCCTCGTCCGCCAGCCCATGGTACTCCTTGTCCATCGCCTGCCTCCAGATGGCCGAATACTCGTCCGCATACGCTTCAGCATAGGAGTTCGGCGTCGAAAGCTCGCTCGCGGGGCGTGTGTGAAGGGGAGGGATCTCGCGCGGTGGGGCTTGGTGGAAAAGTACATGGCCTATACCTTCCCGCGCTGCCATCAATGACAGCAGCCCATGTCCCATAGCCTCGCGGTTCTGCGCAGTCTCCCCTCTTGTCCGCCCCCTCAGCACATCTCCACCTTCCGGGTGTCGCCCAGCTTCCCCCCTGGCCCGATCACCCTGCACACCGCCGCCATCCTCCTGGTGTCGTACAGTCTCCCCCCTAGTCCGGCCTCTCTGCACAGCGCCATCCTCCGGGTCCGGGATATAAAAACCCAGTGCCCGGGCAGCACGCTGCGAACGCTGTGGCTGCGGCGACTGCTGCGGCGGCGACGGCGATGATAACGGCGGTGGCGACGGCGGCGGCGGCGGCGACTGTGGCTGTAGCGGCGGCGGTGACGATGACGGCGGCAGCGACGGCGACGGTGACGGCGATGGCGGCGGCGACGGCGACGACGGCGCTGGCGGCGGTAGCGGCGGTGATGACGGCGGTTGCGGCGGCAGCAGTGGACATGGGGACTGTGGCTCGGGCCATACGTCGGGGCCCCTCAGAGACTCCGGCGTACCCGGCGGCGGTGGCGACGGCGACGGCGGGGGCGGGGAGCTCTCTTCCTCCGAAGGCAGTAACCCCACAAACAGTTTCCTCGCGTGTTCCCAAATGACGTCACGGGAGAACGACCTTCGCGCAGACATCAGCAGGATCTTGCTGCAGTCAGCTGCGTGGTGGTTGCCGCCGTTGAGGCAGAAGCAAGCCTCCGCCTTCGGCTCGGTCTTCAGGGCCCTCCGTACGTGGTGGAAACCCGGCTTCAGAAACGGGAGCAGCCGCGCAAACGGTGGTCTCCCGTAGAATTTGCGGTACGGCGAGTGCATTTACGGCTTGTCCCTTACCCTCGCCGTCATGTTGATCACATCGCTCGCGTACATGCATGACTCAGCCCAGAGGGGCTGCGTCGCCGGCATCCTTGCATCTCCGAACAGGCAGGTGGACTCCAGGCAAGACGCCGTTGCAAGCTCCAGCGTCATGGCGATCCGTCGCTCGACCACCCCGTCATGATTCGGAGAATCGACGGGCGAGTACTCGCGGCGGATGCCGTGGTGGTTTCAGCAACTCCACGAACTCCGCCTTGGTGAACTCGGTGCGTTGTCCTAGCGAAGGCGCTCCACGATGGACGGCACACCCTTCGCGTTAATGTCGGCCAGGAAACCAGCGAAGACCTTCGGGACGTCGGACTTCCCCTTCAAGAAATACGGCCACCCCAGTCGCTAGTAGTTGTCGATGATCATAATCAAGTACTGCGCACCGCCAGCAGACGTCGGCTGTTGTCCCGACAGATCCACGAATAGACGCTCCAGAGGCCTGGTAGAACGGCACTCGGTCGTCCACGGCACCGCTATGCTCCCCCCTTTCGCCTCAGAACACCCAGTACACGGAACCAACTCCCCAAAAACCTTAATGCCCATCTGGCGTGCCGTCTCACGGAGAGTGTCAGCATGGGAGTGGGCAAGCGCAACGTGAATGTCGTTAATATCGATCCTCCTCATTTTTTCAGGAGCGGCAGCAATCGGAGTCTCTACAATCCGCGTGGCGTCTACATATGAACCCGCGTCCCTACACACGAAAGACAGCTGCCCATTCAACGTGTTATCTCCCTGAGCATCAAGTGTCACCGGGTATTTCAACATCACTGCATGAAGCGAAAATACGTTGAAGCGAACACCGGGTAAGTATGCTACGTCCATCGGGCTAACTTGAACGTCACCCTGAGAGCTGTGCATCACAATTGGAATCTGGCCGAAGTACTCTATCTTCAGTGTCCTCGTGTCACCGCCCACCAAACGGCTCTTACCAGGGGGAGGGGGAGTACAGTTTACCATACCAAAAGGGTTACCAGTCACATGAATGGTTGCTCCAGAATCCGCTACCCACTCTTCTCTCCCATTAACCCAAACAAATCATCAGTCGCCTTGCCTTGGTGCGCAAACTGCGCGGTGAGGAGGTGCGGAGCGAACGTAGGCGTAGGGTTTCCGTTGTTCGCTGGGACAGGGGAGGGGGGAGTGCTGAAAGAGGGTTGTTGTGGCGGGGAAGCTCCGGCCGATGTATACCCACCACTGCCGTAGGGCGTCTCTTGCAGCCAGCCACCTCCGTAGTATGGTTGTGGGGCGGGTTGAGGAGAAGAGGCACCCGGGAAAGCGACATTCATTTGCGCGGGAGCTGCCTGGCATTCCGCGGCGTGGTGGCCCGGTCTGCCGCACCGGAAGCAAGGCCGCTTGAGCCTCCATGTGTTATTCGGTGGGGGACCCCAGCCTGCCGGAGTCGCTGCGGGCGGCGGGGGCATCGGCGGTAACGTCCCTGGTGGTGGGTCGGTAGGTACCCAACCCGTAGGGGGGACTACTTCACCCGTACCGAAGGGGTCTGGGGCTGAGTCATCCCAACTGTACCTGCAGGTCACGGCATCCCAACGCCATTTGGGGCCGGTTATCCCCCCCGACGAAGCTCCTCCTCGGTTGCCACGTTGCTGATAGGGACGGTGCTGCTGCCGCTGTTGCTGGGGCTGCTGCCGTTGGTGCTGCTGCTGCTGCTGCTGGGGCTGCTGCTGCTGGATACTGCTGCTTATACTGTCGCTGGAGCTGCTGCTGCTGCTGCTGCTGGTGCCCATCCTTAAACCTCCCGCCTCTCCTGCTCCTCCTACTCCTTCCTGGACCCGCACCTCCACCGCCGGCAGTCTGCGCAACTCCGGCGTACAAGGCATGCTGATCTACCACTCCTTGCACGCCCAACGCCCTAGAAATCATCTCCTTCTCTACCTTGTCGTTTGCATACGCGTCACGGATGATCTCATCGATCTCGGAACGGGGGATGGAAGGGAGGGAAATAATTGACTTGCTTGGAATGGTATACAAAGACGACAGGTTGGTAACAACGTGGCGGTTTACTTCCTCTGCACTCTTACCACATCCTAACATCGCCAGCTCATCTGCTGCCTTGTCCACCCTTCTTAGGAACAGCAAGGGGTTCTCGTCCTCAGCAATTCGGATGGTATCAAACTCTCTCCTTAATCTATGTGTTGCTGCTATCGTCTTAGGCATGTAATAGTCCTCCAACTCCTTACAAGCACCACTCGGAGACATTGCCTTCTGCATTCTAAACTCTGCCATATCGTATCCTGTCATGGCCTCCATCATCAATCCATACACCAATCGCGCGTCCGTAATCTCCTGGGGGGAATGTCTGGAGGCTAATTCCTCCGGCGAAACCCTCATGTCACCTACCATAACTGGGTTTGCTGTGCTACTGAGTACATGCAAGCACCCAAGCGATGATAGGTACGCTAAACACTTGCTACGCCGCATGCTAAAGTGGGCCTCTACATTGTCGAACTTTGGGGGTCTCGACTGGGACTAACTTGGACGATTCAAAGAAGGTAATGACATGCCTGATTGGGCCTCCAGCCCAGGTGGCGGCACAGTCAACGCTGCTTGTTGTCTTCTAGCAGTTCCTTCTCTTCTCGTCCCCCCACCGCCCCCCCCCCCCTCCTTTCCTGCTCCCTGCGCGTCCCTCTCGACGCGCAGTCTCTGTTCCTCCATCGTCCTGTCCAGGACCTCTATTTTCTTCCTCGTCTCCTCTATGATCTTTTCGCTCTCCACGCTGGCTTCTTGACTGGGAATGTCCGCGAAACTAGGCATGCCGAAGCAAGTTCCCACCTCTCTAGGTTAGCCTTGGCTAAGCTTGCCAATAGAAGATCGCCGGACTCACTAGTGTGTTGATTGATCTCTAAAGTTATAGGCGCAGCTGGCACGGGAACGCGTGGTTGACTCCCGACAGTAACACAGAACTCCTCTTATTTTATATCCGAGCTGTCGAGTGACAATTCATGCATCGCATGCAGGTTATTATCCAACACGACGCAGGAATAAACCTCCCGTTTATCCCCCCGAATATCCGACTAAATATCCCTCTCCTAGAATCCTATATAAATATATTGAAATCCCTAATATTAGATGTAACGTCTCCGTCGTGTTTCTGAGCACAATCAATAAGCTCACATAATTTAACAGGGCAACAGCCCGACGATTGCATATTTGTTTTTTCTACACTATCTGTGGAGGGACTTTTTTCCATCA
This sequence comes from Macrocystis pyrifera, assembly GCA_031763025.1. Lineage (NCBI taxonomy): Eukaryota > Phaeophyceae > Laminariales > Laminariaceae > Macrocystis > Macrocystis pyrifera. The sequence continues at coordinate 11,834,567 of JASSKH010000019.1, forward strand.
TACTCGATCCAATGCTTGAGATTTTGTGCCTCGTCAACCTATCGACGTGTGCGTGTGTTTATTTGTGTTGTGTGTGTGTTGTTGTCTTCGTGTCGTATTATCAGGCTCCCTTTATTTTACGAGTGTGTCTACCTGGAAGAGTCGTGTGTTTGCATTCCCGATCCCGCCAGTTTTACGTGATCGATTTCCGCAACGCCGGTATCTGCAGAAGCGAGCGATCTCGACCTATCGCGTGCGACTTATCTCGTTGCAAGCTGTTGCGAGTTGATGTTGTTTCTAGTGCGGCAGGATTTCGTTATGTTGCCGTTATGTGTCTAACGAACGCACAAGGCCTACATACCGCATGTACTAGGCAGCCTTGCCTCATGTACCTGCTGCTGCAATACTCGCCTTCAGTGAAGCTTTGCAGATCACTTATTGTCTCTTTCCTAATTCGCTTCACCTGAATAAATATCTTCTTCCCATTCTTCTTGGAATTCGAATTGGTCGATGTTTGATACAACAACATCACGAGAACTCACCGCGAGTGAGCAGCTTTCCCGACCGAGTGAAATAAAGAACTATCAACGAGTAAGTGCAGGTAGACGATTATGTGTGTTGAACATGCACAGATGTGCTAATCGCATCTTCTCTTGTACGTGGTATGTATTGACAGTATCGAGCAATGTCTATGGCATAGAATGTGGTATCATGCTTGACGTTATTAATGGTTTTTCCCTCGACAGTAGCAGTCGCGTATCCTTTTTGATTGAACCGAAGCAGTCTTCGTTATACGACGGTTTCCACAGACCCCCACATGCACAAAATGAAACAAGCATTCTTCATACATAGCTCGAGCGCACCCCACTCTTGGACGCTGTGCATCGACCGTAAGTGTCGGGTGTAGTTTGCATGTAGTGTATTCCTACAAGCTTTGCGTAACAATCCAGGCACGTTTATCGACAGAATGTGCAACACAAGACAACACCAACCTCATCTTGTTATCAAAAGAGTAACAATGTCGGTTATAACCTAAGGTGTCTACTTGAAACACATGGGGTCAACACACACGCTGCACGCGTCGTACACTATTGTGTTTGATCTGAACAATACTCTCCAAATTTAGCCCACTTGACACGCACCACTATTGCTCGGGCGACCGGCCAGGACTGAAGCGCGCCTGATGTACTTCGTCTCAAACGCGCCCAACTAGCACCCCCGACTGAAGTTTCAAATCGCGTTCTTCTCTGTCGGCTGTCTTAACTCGTGGCAACCCTCGTCTGGGGAACAGCTGTAAATATGCCTTCCCACCATGTGATTCAAACAACTGATTATGGTGTTACTCGTATACCCCCACTGTCATATGGTGCCCAGTTGATACTGGCAAACGTGCGAAAGCCCCGATTACATTGATGAAGGCACAGCAATACTCTGGTGCCCCCCTAATCTCGAGAAGCTTGATTTTCTGCATCCTATCTGTTCGAACACGAGGTCATCGACGACTCACTCTTCCATGCGTGGTGCCTGCAGGACTTCCACTATCTACGGGAGCGCGCATTTTTGTCCTGATGAGCGCATACTTCTCTCGATCGGGCCTTAGCGCTTACCTAAAGATGCCTACGTCACCGTGGGGCGCGGGATGTGGATAGCACGTGTCATTTTAGCCCTCAAAAGCAGTAAATACATTTCCAGAACTGTATAGGGTCTGGCTCCTGACACCGAAAAAGTAACGGAATGGGTATTGTTCGACGTTTAACAGTACGCCTCAAGGTGGTCGGCGTTGTTGCTCGAAATCGAGACAACCGCATCATTGTTCCGCGTCCGCGTATCGGCGACGACATCGTACACTTCAATGATCGATTAGAAAAGTGTACAGCTCTTCGTAGGTACGACGAGCGTCATTAATGTGGTGCTGGACGTGGAGCGTGGTCGGCATTTTTTACTAATGTAGGGTTGCAGCAGACCCGACCAAATCGGAAGTGAAACAACCCTGCCCGAGGAGAACGCATCAAACTCCAGGACTGCGTATTAGCGTTGATTCCTTCATGACATAATTCCTCAATATCCCCAGCACGTTTGACATCCAATACCTCCCGCGCGTTTAGCGTCCTCCTACGGATATCTGCAATGACCCCCAACGTCACAGTAATAATAGTGCGGAAATCCGGTTCGGATACATGGCGTTACCCAACAGCACGAAAAGGATGATTTCACGCCGGCGAGAAGAACCTATGAAGGCAAAAAAAAGGATTGCGTTGCAATGTCGGAAAAAACACACGGTGGAAACACGTAGAGAGAACCAGTGCGGCACCGTATCCAGCACTCGATCAACCTATTCCTGCATGGCTCCGTGTACCAGATGCTCATCCCCCACCCCCTTCAAGGTTGTGCTATCGTACAAAATTGTCTCAGAACGGCAGGGCGAGGTAAAACGGCGCGGCGTGCAGCCTAAAGAGCAATATTGCCGCTTTAGATGTCGTGTAGAAGTAGAGGGAGCTGGCGGAAAAACTAAACTCTAACTCACTACTGCTGTTCAGGTAAATAGCTGGACACTTCTTGCCAAAACGAGGGATCCAGCAATGGTAAATGCTGATGCCAGTATCACGCACCTAAACCGGTTTTCTCTTTAGCCGTCAGCACTGAAAGCACCGGTGTTCATGCCGTCAATTTAGAGTTATTGCTGTCCATTCCCGTTCGTGATGTCACCCACGCCCCCCCCCCCCCCCCCCCCCCCCCCCCCCCCCCCCCCCCCCCCCCCCCCCCCCCCCCCCCCCCCCCCCCCCCCCCCCCCAATCTCGCCACCTTGCACTCGCGACGGCTGTCGTGACTTCGGTGCAGTGAGCTAAGACGGCACTGAGGTTCTGCGCAGAAGTGCACCTGACACCCGGCATGTTTCCTCTTGCCCAAAACCCGTCCTACTGAGGTTATTCGAGGAGCCGCGCAAGTGTGGCGGCCTTCCTGCCCTCTATGAAAGCACCCATGCCAATGTGTTTTCGCCATGCCGCGGTGTTGTGGAAATGGGCCTGGCTTGTGATTGACCACACCACCCTCACCCGCCGTGTCATTTCCTTGCGCCGGATCTCTTCCATCGTTCACTATTGCAAAGTTCGATGTCTTTCGCCATCGATTTTGCTCTGTTCAGCAAGATGTTTCCGTTGTTCCCCTTTTCTGGGCCGTTGCCGGCGCTTTACATTCGTCACGTTCGCCTACGTGAAAAACGCGTGCACCACGAACGAGGAGCACATCCAAGAGTACATACCCACCACCACGTTCGTTTTATCTTGTGACGCCAGCATGGGTCCTGGTGTTGTCTTACGACCAGAGTGCAAGGACAGCGCGATTGTAAAGAGGTATTACCGAAAAGTGTAACTTTTTCAATGCAAATAGTAACGTCAGCACCAGCAGTACCCTCCTTTGCTCACCGAAGCAGGAAAGATGATTGCGTATCAGTCTCATTGTATGTACGATCAATATATTGTACTCGCAGAGTCTGTGGCGCAAACCAATGCAGACCACGGTTGCTGCCGTGTGTAGAACTAGGTAAAGTATATAGTGAGCTCTTGCGGTGCAGACGGTAGGCATCTACTAGAGGAACTGTTGCGCAGTTTGTGGCCGGTAGACGTCATCCGTGCAAGTTGTGACGCACCCAACAGGTGCCTCCCTCGTAGGAAGCTTTTTCTCACAGAAGTCCGTACCTGGTACAACAGCAGGGCGGTTCCCCTTTTGCACGTTCGCAAACCGGTACTAATATATGCGTGCAATCAGTACGAGAGGCGCGAAAAATACTGTCAACTCCTGCTGTTGTAGTAGACCGTACTAGAACAGACGCCCTTGTGAAGCCTGTACGGCACATGCAGTCTTAGGGATCTGCTGGAGGGACTCCTGTAGAACTCGGACAGCAGGTAGGTATACAACTGCAGTAGTACGTACCGTACAGCTATTTGGTCGTTGTATCAGGTATAACACTGTACTAGTGGGCGACCAGACGTACCCGTACGGGGTAGAGTACTCGCATCGCCAGAGAGCATAGAAGCATCATTTGACCCAACACGACAACATACACGCGAACCTGCTACATTGAAGCCCCCCTCTCTTCTGCGTGCAGGCCCTCTTGCAGTGGATCTAGAAGCGCTCCCTGGTGAGTATAGGTTTCCATCCCTCCACGCCGAAGTTTTGTGTCCCCACCAGCACCACCAGTTCAACGCCCACATTGTGAAGAAGTACCTCCATTGCTGGCAGTTTGCCTTGCGCCTCTTCGTCTCTGAATTGCTGCAAACGTTTGCGTTTGTATTGTACCCGCCTTGTTTCAGTCTCACAGGCAGAGGATAGCAGCAGCATGCAGCATGCCAACCTAGTCGTGCCGCACGTATTGATCACGCCGCGCGTATTGTCCGGCGGAATGGCCAAACCCGATGGGAAGACTAATGGGAGCACCCAATCACGATATTGTCGTGTTGAAATAAAAATACTACTCTGACCGCAAACATAGAGACCGTTTAAAGACTAATGTGAAGACCATACGATCCTTATGTTTACGACCATATTGATATGGGCGATCGGGTAAGACCATGAGAGTTCGGCCAAGCCAAACCTGCGCGGCTACCCAAGGGAAAGTATTTCCCTACGCTACATTCGTCGTTTAATGGCCCCAGCATGTAGTCGGTACCGGGTGTATATCGTGTTCCTCGTGGGTGAAACGCCGGAACCCACTTCCATAGCGTTTTGAACAGTTTTTTCATGGAAAAGGAGTCCATCGCGCCACCGGCGGATGTGTTCTAGGCTTTGGTCTCTTCAGGGGGGCAGTGAGTGATATATGGGCCGTTCGCCTCAGATGAAATACCGGCAATGTGTTTAAGGTGGGTGTTCGCCGGTTGCTTCGTTTGGTGCGCAAAGCCAAACCGGGGTCGTCACAACATGCACGTAGGAACAACGTTCGTCCCATGCCATTTCAGGCGGTAGGCGATGGAGCGAGAACACACGAAGTGGTCGTATAAGGCGTCAGATATTCGGTACTGCCATGTACTCTACATCACTGTGCCGTGTGAAAATACATAAACATGGTAGCGACTTTGCCCTGATAGTACTCGGCAATTTCGTTGCTGTACGCCATGAACGAAGGCCGTCTCTGAAGCTATTTTGGGTCTCTACTGTATCTTGAACTGTTGAAAACGGGTTAAACGTCGCACACTACGGCAGTATACCGGCTATGTGGGGTGTACGTGCATCCCCTGCCCCAACTGCGTGATCAAATACGCGGTCGTCCGTCGACACCAACGGTTAGCCTTGCTCAAGGACGTAGATATGTTTTTTAGTTCAAACCTATTGATATATCATATAGCCTCGATCCCGATTGATTCTCGATCAGTTGATTTTACTGTAAGTGGTTGATCCGCGTGTTTGAGGCGAACAGTACAGCATACATGCTCAGTGCGCGCTTCTTTAGAATAAAACCTTCCGGAGGGCCTGGTTGGCATTTTTGCGACACTCACGATCCCGCAAATCTCGAGGCAGGGTATCAGCGCATTCAAAATGATACACGACGCAGACGCCAAAAGAGGATGATGTTCCACTTCAGCAATACCCAGTATAAGCGCCCAGCCTGCGAGATCCCAATTTCACCAACCAACGTACAAGCTCGGTTCGCGAGATTCCATCTCGCAGGGCATCTGCCCGGCCTGGCGTGTGACATCCTCAGGTCATTTTCGCGTTTGGCTTCGAGGTGTGGCTCCTCCTCCTCGAAATTTCGAGTCCACGACCTGATCGTTAGCCCGCGCCCAGCGGTGTCTTTCGGTAACCGCCCGGGGTCCACGAAGCAGAGCATGTCATGCTTCTTTACCGAACTTAGGATACCGTTGGTGTGCGTGGGTTGCGTAGTGCCTTGATCAGACGTATTTCGAGACACGACAAATGTCACAGATCGTTTTTTTTTTACATTAGGGAAAAGAGAAAACGATTGACGTCATGAATCGTGATTTTTTGTTGCTGTTATTCACGACACAATAACCATGATTCGCGACAAACAGCCCAAGAATCGTGTTTTTTTGCTCGTTAGGAATGACCCTAAATGTAAGTACGATAGTGCTCACCCTGTGCTCTGAACGCTCCTCGGCGTTTCTTAGACATGTTTGTTTGCGTGGTTTGATTTAGCGCAATATGAGGTTCACCTCATGAAGCGAAAATGCCCCATCGTGATCGCCGAGCCCGACTCCGTCAGGAGCAGCCTCGGGCGTGCATGAACCGTGTCGGCTGTCGGCTGCCGGGTGTGCTGTGCTCCGTGTTCACATAACCTTTTGCAATACGTCAAGTGTGAGTTAGACCAGTTCAGTGGTTGATCCTTGATTTATCCCAGTCTTTTTGCCAACTATTTTGGTTGACGGCCTACCTTGGTCCTGTCAAGCCTACATTTGGCTGTCAGACTCACTTCTGAAATACAATACGTCGTATTTTTTTGCGTTGGGTTGTCCTTGGCAGCTGTCCATCAAGGAGCGAAAGCGCCGTCAACCTATATCTATGCTAGCTCGTGACGGCAAAACAATTATGATTTCGATGCCAGCACCCAGACCGGGCCTCTTGTGTTTTGGCCGAAACAAAAAGGGCGGCAGCAGCGGCGGCGGCTGTTGACAGTATATGACGGCCAAAGTGTGAGAAAAATGGGCTGGGGTGGCCGGCGTCGGGTGCAGCCGTTGAGCGTGCGCTGAGGTTTGACCGATGCAGAAAACGGCTGTCGACTAATTGATTCAAGCTATTTGACCTTGTGACAGCACAGAAAACAATAATGAGATTTCCGTAGGCTAACATGTGGCTACGAAACGAACATCACTGTCCTTGCCCCCATCGCGGCTTCCTCTCCGTCCGGTCTCATGGCGTCACTGCAGCTCGGGTCATCCCGCTTATCCTCCTGGCTGGGTGAAATCAAACGTCGCCTCCGCAGCATTGACCCGGCACACACAAGGGATGGGATGTGCATTCAAGCGATTAGGTCTGCATCGGGTGTTTTGCTCTTTTCACGCATTCACACCTTGCAAACCCCTCTTCACCACAATGGTTCAACTTCTCAAATGCTACTGCAAATAAACAGTTAGTTACCTGTCGACGGGAATATCTGGCCCCACATTAAACCCATGTATTCCACGACCACTATATACTGCAGTACGTACTTGATGAACATATACAGCAGTGTCAAGCAATTTTTCTACGTCTCAGCTCATACCCATAACTCTACCATCATCAGCAGTAGTACCGGGGCAACAGACGCTGAACGTGGGGGTTTTCTATTCTGCAGTCCAGTCAGTATTTTACTCAAATCTGTGTCATGCAGACTCTGATGTTTCGCTCTAAGTATCATACCACTGCTGCTGCTGTACTCGTATAATTTTATTACTCCGTCCTCAAATATTATGCCTCTTGGTACTTAACAAGTAGCACGGGTGGTGCTACGCAGCAGCTGCTACACATCAATCCGATAACTTAAAAACGACTTACCCGCATGCAGAGATGTAAATATGTGAAACGCCGCAAACAGTGTTGCTGTAGTTGGGCACAAGGGTTCAACAAGTACACCTCTTTCTGCTCTAATTGCTCGGTTCTGCCAGCATCAGGCCAACGCAATGCCAAACTCACCAATAGATTGGGCGTATCAATCATCTTACTGTATATGATACGTAATGACGTCAAAAAGGTGCACATGGGCGAAGGGTCTTCGTGCAGTCATTGAGCTCACATCATTCGCACGTATCCCAACCAAATTCCAAAGTACCTTTACCCTTTTCATTTCATGCTCGTACTCGTATCGATGCCCAAACAGAGCCCTCGACCAGCCAATCATAAAACAGGTAGACGTCATAGCCCTGCAGTGTGTCTACAGGAGAACTTCAGTGAGGGAAGCTATATACGTATACGTCTGTGCATGTCATTTCATTTTTGTAAAATTATGAAATACCTCAGCTGTGAGTGCCACTTCCAACATTCCCAAATCTCAATCTCCGTTGTTCGGAGGTTATCTACCATTCTCAAATCGATACACAATCAATCGAAATATGGAAATCACCACAGCAATCAATTAACAAAGTCAAACGTGCCTGGTCGGGACAAAAGTCCTTGCTGGTGGCGCCTCGGTCCCTTCGCTTTCATCCTCTCTATCTTGGGGCGGCGCATCCTGTCGCGCCCGTGCGCTGGTCCCGAACAGACGATGCAAACTCCTCCCCCTGCGCCCATCTTCACTCTTTCTCTCGTCTCCTTTCTCGGGGGCGCCGTCCTCCCCACCAACCACCTGCGGGCATGGTGCTTCAGCAGTCCAGGCAGACCATTCTGCTAGAACACTTTCAGGGTCGCTCCCGCGGTCCCCACCTTCCCTCCCGGCTCCTGCCGGCCAAACTCCCTCTTTCATATATTGTTACGTACATCTACGTCGCAAGCGCGCAGCGAACCCACACATTCAGGCAGATGCTTGGCTATCCCGGGGTGTTGCAGAAAGGACGGTTACGCGGCGGTCGAGACGACGGCGGCGGCAGCTTCGGTAGCGAAGACGGCGGTTGCGGCGACGGTAGTCACGGCCGCGGCGGTAACGGTGGTTACTGCAAGTGCTTCATCTTCGCAACAAGAGTGCAGCGATCCTCTCACTGCTGACGTTGCTGACGGTGCTGCTGGAGCTGCTACTGCCCCAGCAACTGCTACTTCCCAGCCCATTCGCTACCAGTGATAAGCGAATCTACCACGTCCGGCTCAACCTTGGCCCTACTGGGATCGCTGCTGCTTCTGGTGTTTCATCTCCTGCCTCTCCTTCTCACGCACACGTCCTCTCCTTCAGGACCTCGATCTCGTCTTCAAAATACCCACGCGGTCTCCCTGACTAAGCACATCATCTAAGAATAGACATTGTGGAAGCAGTTTCCCTCCTCTCTTGATTGGACTGGGCTACGCTTGCCAATAGAAGATCACCGGCTTCCACAAGTGTGTTGATTGATCTCTAAAGGTATAGGCGCAGCTGGCACCGGAGCGCGTGGCTGACTCCAGACACATCACGGAATTCCTCTTATATGACATCTTCGCTGTCGAGTTGACTCGCCTCATATGCAGTATACAGTTTCACCTGACGAGTGGCATTGGTGGGCACACATCACCCCCGATATCCCAACACACTACAGCCACAATCCCTTTCCAGCATGGAACGCTCCAATCTACCACGGATCTTATTTGTCGTGTTTCCGAGTACAATTAACAAAGTCAACTGACGCGAAGCGCCCAGGACATATGGGTAGCGAACCGACCAAAAACAGAGCAGCGGTGTGTGCGGCCCAGTACGGAGGGGTGGTAATTTTGCTCTTCGAGGAGAACATAAGAAACAGGTCCCTCCTGCGAAAACAACGACGGGGTCTCCCAGCCACGTCCAACCAAACCGAGGCCTCCGAATGTAGAGCTTGCAGGGCTCTGCGGGTGGTGATATTCCTGTGCTCGTCCCCCCAATGTCGAATGGCGACGCTCGTGCCCGATGTCGGTGTCTATGGGTTTCACATTAGTGCAATACCTTCAGTCCGAGAACCTGTGACGGTGCGGGTACGTACGTCTTTTGTTAACGACGAGAATGATTGATGTTCACCTGATCCGATCTCATAGAACCTTGGTTCTCATAGAACCTTGGTTTACGACTGCTGTATAGAACTGCTGTTATTTGTTCATCCACAGCACCAACCCAACATTCTTCGTCTGTTACTGCAGCAGTATATCCTACCAGGCAGCATGTACATAGTGACACGTCAACAACTCGCTTGCACAGGTCGACTCTCGTCCAATGTTTGAAGGTTTCTACGTTGACGCGAATCGCTGAATAGGCCATATATAGGCCGAAGAAAGACAAATGTTGTTGAGAGAACGCAAGATAGAAGTCACGGCAAAAAACCCAGTAGCTCAATGCAGTTGGGGTCTGGACCGGATGGACACCGCGGTCACACTCCTCACCCCACCCAAGTAATGTAAAACATAAAATCTAAGGAGGGACCCCGTTGTGAGCCGATACTTACGAGAGCAAATAGACGGAACTATTGTTGCGCATGACTGCATGTTCTGGTTAAATCTGATAATTTGAAAGATACCGTATAACCTTTCTAGGACTGCAATCTCGTTTTTGGCACAAACCACTATTAAGGGGGCCATAGCAAAAAAAGGACCCACGGTACCAACAAAAACCTATATATTTAACTTTCACAGTGACTCACTGGGGTCTCAACCAATAAACGTTTACGATCGTCAAATCCCCTGCTTTTGTTCACTATTTTCGAGTCTAATTCGATCGATTTTTACCCATCCTCTCCTTAGAGTTTCTCACTTTATCCACGTGAACCAGAATTTCGATCTATGGCCTAATCAACTGTCGAAGTCATGTTGTAGCCAAGTAGTTAAGAAGCAGAAGGTCCCCAGCATTTCACCGACCAATGCTTTCTACAAGTAATTTTTCTGACTCTTTCAATCTGTATCGAGCTCAGTATTGTCAAAGGAGGTCAGCATCTGTCTTTGAATTATGAAGCCAATGTCATACGTACACCTCTGTCGGGACACCCGCGGCCACTTTCGACAGGCAGTACTTGTATACCTATTATACGAGTATAGGCACGTTTGTCCTTGACTGACCGTTTTGTGACAGGTAAGAGGTCCCCAGGGTATAGCCAAACAAAATGCTGTTGATTGTACTCAGAAACACGACATATAAGATCCATGGTAGGAGCTGCATGGTAGGTTGGGGAGTTCATGCTGGAAAGGGATTCCGGCAGTAGGGTATTGGGATATCGAGGTAATGTGCGCCCACCAATGCCACTCGTCAGGTGTAACCCTATACTGAATATGAGGCGAGTCAACTCGACAGCGAGTGCGCAATATAACAGGAGTCCGTTTCATGTCTGGAGTCAGCCACGCGTTCCCGTGCCAGCTGCGCCTATACCTTTAGAGATCAATCAACACACTAGTGCAGTCCGGTGATCTTTTTTTGGCAAGCGTAGCCAAGGCCAACCCAGAGAGGTGGGAACCTGCTTCCGGCATGCCTAATTGCGAAGATGTGCCTAGTCAAGAAGCCAGCGTGGAAACTGAGAACATGATGATAGAAGAGATGAAGAAGATATAGGTCCTGGAAAAGACGACGGAGGAGCAGAGACTGCACGTCGAGAGAGACGCGCAGGGAGCAGGAACGGAGGGGGGGGGCGGTGGGGGGGGGACGAGAGGAGAAGCAGCTGCTAGACAACAAGCAACGTAGACTGGGCCGGCACCTCGTGTAGAGGCCCAATCAGGCATGTCACGACCTTCTTTTTACCGCCCAAGTGTTTCCCAGTCGAGACAACCGAAGGTCGATAATGTAGAGGCCCGCTTAAACATTTAGGGTAGCAAGTTTTGGCATACCTATCATCGCTTGGATGCCTGCATGTACGTAGTAACACAGCGAACCCGGTTATGGTAGGCGACATGAGGGTGTCCCCGGAGGAACCAGCCTCCAGACATTCCCCCCAGGAGATTAGGGGCGCGAGATTGGTATATGGATTGATGATGGAGGCAATGACAGGATCCGATATGGCTGAATTTAGGATGCAGAAGGCAATGTCTCCGAGTGGTGCTTGGAAAGGGTTGGAGGACTACTACATCCCAAAGACGATAGCTGCAACACATAGATTGAGGAGAGAGTTTGATACCATCCGAATGGCTTAGGACGAGAACCCCTTGCTGTTTTTAGGGAGAGTAGACAAGGCAGCAGATGAGCCGGCGATGTTGGGATGGGGCAAGAGTGCAGAGGAAGTGAACCGTAGCATAGTTACCAACCTCTCGTCTTTGTATACTATACAAAGCAAGTCAATTCTTTCTCGCCCTTCCATCACCCGTTCCGAGATCGATGAGATCATCCGTGACGCGTATGCAAACGACAAGGTAGAGAAGGAGGTGGTTTCGAGAGCGTTGGGCGTGCAGGGAGTGGTAGATCAGCATGCCTTGTACGCCGGAGGTGCGCAGCCTGCCGGTGGTGGAGGTGCGGATCCAGGAGGGGGAAGGAGGAACAGGAGAGGCGAGAGGTTCAAAGATGGGCAGCAGCAGCAGCAGGGGCCGTATCAGAAGCAGCAGCAACAGGAGACCCAGCAGCATCCGCAGCAGCAGCCGCAGCCACAACAGCAGCAGCAGCAGCAGCAGCAGCAGCAGCAGCAGCAGCAGCAGCAGCAGCAGCAGCAGCACCCACAACAGCAGCCACAACAGCAGCAGCATCAAAGGCAGCAGCAGCAGTCCCAGCAGCAACAGCACCGTCCCCATCACCAACGTGACAACGGGGAAAGAGATTCGTCGGGGGGGATAACCGGCCCCAAATAACGTTGGGATGCCGTGGCCTGCAGGTACTGTTGGGATGACTTAGGCCCAGACCCCCTCGGTACGGCTGGAGTAGTCCCCTCCATGGGTTGGGTACCGGCCGCCGATGCCCCCGCCGCCGTAGCGAACCCGTCAGGCTGGGGTCCCTCACCGAACAACACGCCAAGGAGGCGCAAGCGGCTCTGTTCCGGTGCGGCAGACCGGGCCACCACGTCGCAGAATGCCAGGTAGCTCCCGCGCGAATGAACGTCGCTATCCCGGGTACCGCTGCTCCTCAACCCGCCCAACGGATATACTACGGAGGTAGCTGGCTGCAGGAGACGCCCTACGGCAGTGGTTGGTATACCTCGGCCGGAGCTTCCCCGACACAACAACCCACCTTCAGCACTTCCTCCTCTCCTGGCTCAGCGAACAACGGAAACCCTACGCCTACGTTCGATCCGCACCTCCTCACCGCGCAGGTTGCGCACCAAGGCAAGGCGAACGATGATTTGTTTTGGGTTAATGGGAGAGAAGAGTGGGTAGCGGATTCGGGAGCAGTCATTCATGTGACTGGTAACCCTTTTGGTATGTAAACTGTACACCCCCTCCCCCTGGTAAGAGCAGTTTGGTGGTCGGTGACATGAGGTCACTGAAGATAGAGTACTTCGGCCAGATTCCAATTGTGATGCACAGCTCTCAGGGTGACGTTCAAGTTAGGCTGATCGACGTAGCATACTTACCCGGTGTTCGCTTCAACCTATTTTCGCTTCATGCAGTGATGTTGAAATCCCCCGTGACACTTGATGCTCAGGGAGCTCACACGTTCAATGGGCAATTGTCCTTCGTGCATAGGGACGCGGGTTCATACGTAGACGCCACGCGGATTGTAGAGACCCCGATTGCTGCCGCTGTTGTGGCTCCTGGAAAAATGAGGAGGATTGATACTAATGACCTTCACGTTGCCCTTGCCCACTCCCATGCTGACACTCTCCGTGAGACCGCACGCCAGATGGGCATTAAGATGTTTGGGCAGTTGGTTCCGTGTGCCGGGTGTTCTGAGGCGAAAGGGAGGAGGATGGCGGTGCCGTGGACGACCGAGTGCCGTTCTACCAGGCCTCTGAAGCGTCTGTTCGTGGATCTGTCGGGACAACAGCCTACGTCTGCTGGCGGTGCGCAGTACTTGATGATGATCGTCGACGACTACTCACGACCGTGGTGGCCGTATTTCTTGAAGCGGAAGTCCGACGTCCCGAAGGTCTTCGCTGGTTTTCTTGCCGACATCAACGCAAAGGGTGTGTCGTCCATCATGGAATGCCTTCGCTCGGACAACGGCACCAAGTTCACCAAGGCGGAGTTCGTGGATTTGCTCAACCATCACGGCATCCGCCGGGAGCACACGCTCGTCGATTCTCCTAAGCATGACGGGGTGGTCGAGCGACGGATCGCCATGACGCTGGAGCTTGCAATGGCCTCCCGCCTGGGGGATTTCCGCGTGTTCGGCGATGCAAAGATGCCGGCGACGCAGCCCCTCGGGGCTGAGTCATGCGTATACGCGAACGAGGTAATTGACATGACGGCGAGGGTAAGGGACAAGCCGGAAATGCACTCGCCGTACCGTACGTTGTACGGGAAACCACCGTTTGCGCGGTTGCTTCCGTTTCTGAAGCCGGCTTCCACCACGTCAGGAGGGCCTTGAAGACTGCGCTGAAGGCGGAGGCTTGCTTCTACCTCAACGGTGGCAACCACCACGCAGCTGACTGCAGCAAGATCCTGCTGGTGCCTGGCCGGAGGTCGTTCTCCCGTGACGTCACTTGGGAACACACGAGGAAACTGTTAGTAGGGTTACTGCTTTCGGAGGAGGAGAGCTCCCCGCCGCCGCCGTAGCCGTCGCCACCGCCGCCGGGTGCGCCGGAGCCTCTGAGGGCCCCCGACGTAAGACCCCCGACGTATGACCCAAGCCACCGTCCCCATCTCCACTGCTGCCGCCACAACCGCCGTCATCACCGCCGCTACCACCGCCTCCGACGCCGTCGCCGCCGCCATCGTCGTCACCGTCGCCGTCGCTCCCACCGTCATCATCACCTCCGCCTCTACAGCCACCGTCACCGCCCCCCCCGTCGCCACCGCCGCCCCCGCCGCCCCCACCGCCGATATCATCGCCGTTGCTGCCGCAGTAGTTACCGCAGCCACAGATTTGGCAGCGTGCTGTCCAGGTACTGGGTTAATTTATCCCGGACCCGGAGGATGGCGATTTGCTGACGGTGTGGACAACGGGCGAAACTGCACGACACCAGGAGATCGGTGGCGCTGTGCAGAGAGGGCGGACTAGGGGAGAGGTCGCACGACACCAGCAGGGAGGTGGCGGTGTGCAGGGTGGTCGGGCCAGGGGGGAAGCTAAGCGACACCCGGAAGGTGGAGATGTGCTGAGGGGGCGGACAAGAGGAGAGACTACGCGGAACCGCGAGGCTATGGGGCATGGAGTGCTGTCGTTGATGGCAGCGCGGGAAGGTATAGGCCCTGTACTTTTCCAACAAGCCCCACCGCGCGAGAACCTTCCCCTTTCCTCACGCCCGGCGAGCGAGCTTTCGACGCCGAACTCGTATGCTGAAGCGTGTGCCGACGAGTATTCGGCCATCCGGAGGCAGCCGATGGACAAGGATCACCATGGGCTGGCGGACGCGGGGATGTTTGGAGCGACGTATCAGCCAGCGGGACTCAACGTCATCTCGGCGAAGTGGGTGTTCGCCTGGAAGTCCAACGAGGATAATGATGCGGTGCGGGCGAAAGCAAGGCTGGTGGCACGAGGTTTCAATCAGCGTGATGGTATTGATTTCTTTGCGACTTTTCCTCCGACGCCTGCAGCGTCTTGTTTTCGTTTGTTGGGTGCTATTGCGTACGAGTTGGGTTTGGATTTGTGTCATTAGATGCTGACCAGGCGTTCGTGCAGTCGAGTTTGGATGAGGATGTATTCATGCGACTAACCCCTGACTGCGGCGAAATGTCTGGTAAGGTAGCCAGATTGAATCGCAGTCTCTACGGCTTCAAGCAAGCGTCGAGTTCGTGGCACAACCACCTTTTCACTCACATGAAGAGTCTAGGAATTTGAGCAGAGCCCTGCTGATGCGTATGCCATGAGGTTGGTCGAGTCGGGCTCTGTCTCCATTGTAACGGTAGTTCATGTGGATGATATTTTGCTGTAGGACGTAAGGCTAGATGCGATCAGTTCTGTGAAAACCTGAACAACCTTGATCTGATCAACAATCCGAGCGAGTTGCGGTGGTATGCTGGTTGTTGTTTTTCGAGGGATTGGGATGCTGGTACTTCAACGATTTCGCAGCAAGCGTTCGCTGGAAAAACCGTGCCGAGGTTTGGTGTTAGTTCTGGGAGGAATAACCCGCCTTCGACTGGTGCGAGGCTCGAGGAGTTTGACGAGAATGAACCTGTGGGTGACTGGCCTTTCCGCGAGTTGGTGGGGTGCTTGGTGTTGGCTTGCGAACCAAACCCAACCGGATATTGCGAACGCGGTGAGGGCGATAGCGAGGTACACGAATAGGCCGAGGATAGTACACTGGAGGACAACAGTCGGTATTTTAGAGTATGTATTTTCTACGAGTGATTTCGGCATTACGTTCCAGAAGGGTAGCGGGCTTGAGCTGGTAGCGTTTGCAGATGCAGACTATGCCAACAAAGCCAACGACAGGAGGTCAATTTCCGGTGGGGCTATCATGTGTGCTGGGGCGTGTGTGTGCTGGTTTTCTAGGACGCAAATATGAGTCATACTCTCAACCACAGAGGCCGAATATGTAGCACTGGCAGACACTATCAAGGAGGCAATGTTCATGCGCTATGTATGGGGGTTTTTTCCGGGGTTTGGGGAGGGATGCAGTACCGTTTTCGGGGATAACGAGGGGGCAAGGCACCTGGCACAAAATCGAGTGTGCACGTCGAGTTCGAAGCACATCGACGTACGACACCACTGTTTGCGGAAGCTTATTTTTACGGGGGAGTTTGTTATTACCCATGTAGAGTCGGAGGAACAGCATGCAGACTTGTTGACAAAGCCGCTCAACAACACGGTGTTTCGATACCACCGGGATTTTCTGATGAATATTTGGAGCAGTTTTTCCAAGGTAGAAATTTTATGTTATCTTAGGGTGAAGGATTTGTCTGAACTACGTATAAATCCGAAGACGCTGCCGCTTTTCCCTGGCTAATCTACCATTTTGTTCCTGGTGATGGATTTCGAGAGTTTTTGGTGTTTTCGAGTAGTTTCAACGTCAAATAAATTCAAGTGAAAGGATGTATGCTATCTCTCATTACCGTCGCCCGCGATCTGTGTATCTATGGCGGGAGTAGGGGATAAGGGGAAACTCTTGTCCGGAAGAACGGGGTTCCTTGCGATCTCTGGCATTCATTTTCTTGGCTTACCTATTATTGTGATGAATATGGCTACTGTGATATTTTCTATGATTTGCATTAAATTCCTATATAATAGAGGGAGAGGTTCGAATAAGGCTTAAGAGAGCCTATGAAGCGCCTGGGGGCGTGTGCGGTCCATAGTAAATGCTTTCTGATTGGGAAGGTTTGGGTAGTATTTCGGAAATTGAGATCTTGCTTTTTTTGGTTCAAGAAAATTTGTGCTTTGGTTCAGAGCCAGTACTGACAGAGTGGTCTAGCAGGTAGTGCTATATAATTCCCTAGGGTGGGTCGGGGGTTAATTTCTCGCTGAATTCGTCAGTTGATCTTTTCGAGCGTGCGCGCTGGAGACAATACGAATTATTATGATAGTGTGCCTGTGGACACCAGTAGCGTTTGTCGAGGGGAGGGCCCCGAAGATCACTGTACTAAGTCGACGAGATTGCACTGAAAATCGTTGGACCAATTCCGCGGAAAATGCCGTTTTACCTAACTGAATCCGAGAAGAATGCCGTTGTACCTGGCATTGGATTTCGAGAGTTTTATGTGTTTGCAACATAGAGGCTGGGGATTTGATCCTTCGAATACTGATTTGAGGATTCGAGTGTTGATTCAAGAAATTGATTTTTGAGTCACAGATTGGACTTTTGACATTATGAGTTTGGTTCGAGTTGATATTAATATTGAGATATATTAGCCCTGCGATGTCGTACATTTTCATGTACAGAGCTGAGGGGGATATTGATCATACACAGGAGCAGCGGGGATATTAGTATGGCCGTGTATAATGAGTAGGGGGGATGTTGATTGTGCTCAGAAACACGGCATATAAGATCCATGGTAGATTGGGGAGTTCCATGTTGGAAAGGGATTCCGGCAATAGGGTCTTGAGATATCGGGGTAATGTGTGCCCACCAATGCCACTCGTCAGGTGTAGTCCTATACTGCATATGAGGCGAGTCAACTCGACAGCGAGGATGTAATATAAGAGGAGTTCCGTTTCACATCTGGAGTCAGCCACGCGTTCCCCTGGCCTATACCTTTACAGATCAATCAACAGCTGCCCCCTGGTGTTTTCGTGCGTGAGTCGGCTCAGCTGTGAAAACGACCGATGGAGTGATTGAAACTCAACTTTCCAAGCTGCGTGATTCGATCTCTCTGTGTCAAAGCAACCTCCTTGTAGTCAACCAGACAGAGCTGCAGCATGCGGCTGCTGCTGCTGCCGCTGCTGAGAGTTTTGGCCGCTGAAGGCTTAAAACTTTTGTAGATTGTGGAGCAACTGTTAACAGCTCCTGAGCAGCAGCTTTTATTCGCTGACTGCGGAGATTTGTTTTTTCCAGCTTCTGCAGCAATGCTGCTAGTTGTAGTAGTAGTATTTCTGCTGCTGAACTTTGGCTGCCGAGAGAGCTTTGGCCGCGATGGACACATATACATGCTTCTTCTTCTAACGTTGTCGGGACGGCAGATACATAAGCGACAGAGAGAGACAGTACCACGACCACAACAAAACTCTGCTTTAGCTGCTGCCTGCCGCTGACTGCGGATAACTTTTTTTGCTGCTGCTGCGGCTTCTGCTGCTGAGTGAGCTTTAGCCGTCGAGAGCTTTGGCCGCCGAGAGCTTTGGCCGCGATCGCTTCTTTTAGGGTTGTCGCGACGGCAGGTATATAGGCGACAGACTCTCTAGGGAGAGACAGTAGCACCACACCGCAACAGGTAGCTACTGTCGTCACAGACAACTGGCCGACACCTGGTACCTACTGGTACTTCTAGGGTTGTCGCGAAAGACTCTCTAGAGAGAGACAGCAGCACCACACCACCACAAGTAACTGCTTTCGTCGCGATACAGTACTAGCTAATTTTGTGCTGGTGCCGTAGCTGCCGCGTATCTTCACACGTCACGCACGTATTTGTTGCAAATAACGCATACTGTCTG
The DNA here is from genome assembly GCA_031763025.1 of Macrocystis pyrifera. Taxonomy (NCBI): domain Eukaryota; class Phaeophyceae; order Laminariales; family Laminariaceae; genus Macrocystis; species Macrocystis pyrifera. The sequence goes on from JASSKH010000019.1 coordinate 11,853,204, forward strand.
TACGAGTATAGATTTTACCACTATACGAGTACGCGAATACCGCGGCCGAAACAAATTGAGAAACCGAGAGTGGACGATCAATGATCGTCCAGACATCAGACTCATACAGGTGTGCGGTCCAACCGAAATGTAACGCCAAAAATATACAAATCATACGCAGCATCCAGGGGAGCCGCTGGCCTATATCTTTGACAAGGAATCACTTATAGAATAAGCGCGCTCGGTTTATCACAATACTTGTAAAATTCGGTAAAAATGGAATATAGACGAGGCGTATTACGCAGCTTGCAAAGTTGAGTATCAACTATTTTATTCAGTCGAACTCACAGCTGACGTATTTCAAAATATATAACATTATACGGTACAAATTACGCCGCTCGATGTATTCATCGATTACTTGGCTGCATGCAGGTAGAGCTAGCACCCACGCCGAAACGTTAGTATTAATAATAGTAGCGTATGAGTAGCCGTCAAGGTATGAAAGTGTCGTCTCGTGACTCCTGACTCGTGACATCGCTTATTTTCGAGCGTACAAATTACGCCGCTCGATGTATTCATCGATTACTTGGCTGCATGCCGGTAGAGCTAGCACCCACGCCGAAACGTTAGTATTAATAATAGTAGCGTATGAGTAGCCGTCAAGGTATGAAAGTGTCGTCTCGTGACTCCTGACTCGTGACATCGCTTATTTTCGAGCGTTATCAACAAGCCAGTGGGTATGCTGTACGTCGCGGTGTATGGTAGTAGATACGGGTATCCTCGGCGCGTTACTTTTTCTCAATTGCTGCTCCGCTTTGTCGGGCCCGTTGCTGTGTTGTGTACCGATGCGGGCCTCCGCGCTGTGGATCGGCACGTGCTGCTCATCTCGCATTGGTGTGTTGCCAATAAAATGAGCAGCAGCAGAGTGCCAAAAAAGACGATAGATGTACTACAACAGTAGCTAGTTGTATGATCGCGCTCGCTACTACTAGTACTACTGCTGCTGTACTACTGCCGTGCTTACCAACCAATCCAGCCGTACCCTCTGAATGTTCGCTGTTGGTGTAAAAGCCTCGTAATGCATTTGTGGTGGTCAACGCTTAGCCCACCGACGCATGGTATACCTACCTGGTCATTTTTTCTCGGTAGGCGGCGATCATCTCGAGCCATGCTCGCCGACCAACGCTAAGCCTGCAGATCAGGTCGCAGAACGTGGGGAGTTTTACGTAAGACATAGGTGCGAAAGGGCAGCACATCAACCTACGTTGATACCACCCATATATCACCGTCTGTTTTGCGGTACTGAATATGTTCTCTGTTTTCATCGACGCCATCCCCCTGGGATGGGCCTCGCCTTTTGTTCAATCCTATGCAGCACGCGTTATATCGGCGAGAACGACAACAAACAGCAACAACAACAGGCGTCAGATCTATGGTGTCATATGAGACGTAGTTTGTAGGACGTACTCCTCCGACGATTATTTGTTTGAACAACACAGACGTGATACCAACCTTGGGGAGCACCTATTTCATTATTCAGTCGAACTCACAGAAGACGTATTTCATAATTTTATAAAAACAGGCACGGTTCGAGAATTTTTGGCAATCATGGTTTCCCAGGTGACGGCGGACTGACATCACACAGGATAGACAGATATGACCACAGGTACACCTGCCCTAAGTCATGCCACTTGTCCATGCGTTGTGCTTGTCGTCCAGGATATACCTGATTCGTTAGGTAGGACACCCTCCCCCCCCCCACAACAGCACACTCTAATGAGCGCACGGCTTGTAGCAGTAGCACCAGCGGTAGCAGTCGTTACTATAGTAGTGGCCGAGAGCTTGCCGCCGTCGATATTATTTAGCAGATGCGTCTACGACGTAAACAAGGAGGTTATATATGCGGTAGGAGGACTACTACTCCAGCTTTGACAACGGCCGACAGGTAGACCGGGCGTTTGTTCAAATTCGAAAACGTTCCCGACACTTTGCTGCAAAAAAAAACCAAAGACAAGGCGAGTCAGAAACAGTTTCTTGCATAAAGTATTGCTCGGTGAGTTCTTGGTGACGTTCCGTTTCTTAAGTTCTTGGCTGCAAGGTTGCTTTTCGCTGTTGTAGCTGCACAGGTACAACAAGCCCCAGTCCTTCGCGAGCGCGGGTTCGTCGTTCGGCACGATCATGTCCAGTTTTTATACCATCACGGCCGACTGCTGCTATCGACACCCCGCTAGTTCAACAACGGTGCAGGGACAGCGTCGAATTAACGGGCCTGCTACCCCAAATTATCTTGGGGGGCCTCGATTCCGTTAATAAACGCATGTTTGTGGGCAATATACGGTGAGTTGTGATACTGTAGCGCAGCTCGAAATGTATCTCTTTCTCGTCGTAATATAAACAGAACAACGCATGTCTGACGGTAACACTTAATCATATTAACCCGTTCTCTGCGTACAGGTTTTCCTGCGGTGTATGCGACAGGAGGACCCGTGCTACGGAACAACACATGTTGACGCCGTGTGGATTACTTCACAAAGATCTCCTCAAAGCGATAGGTTTCCTTCAAAGGCATGATCGAGTAATGTCGGAACTTCGCAATTATCCGCATGCTGCTGACGGTGTCCTCGATGATTAAGTTCTCAGTGTGCAAGAGTTCGACGAATCAGACCCGGGCAAGTTGCACGTCCTTGTAGTTAAACAATATTCCGGAGGCTGTGTTAGCGAACGGCGTTTGGTTTCGAAAGTTACCAGACCATCTCCAGGATACGACAGTAACCTACCGTAGACTGCTGCTTTTCCCGTTTGCGTAAAGGGACAATTTGTCGCGTTGGAATCAAGGAAGGTTATAAACATATCTGGTTCTGCCCAACGATCTCTTCGCCAGACCTGAGTTTCTACGCGAACAATTCTTCATCCGTTGAGACTGAATTGCCTATGGCTGCGACCGGGGTATTAGATATGTTCACAATTATACTCGCTGGAAGCACACAAGCCAACGGCGTCCCAGCTTAATCGCTTAATCGGAGCTCGACAGACCATCGTGGGTGACCTCATAAAACATATGAAGGACGGAAACAATTTGGTTTGCGAGTTTCAGCTCGCATGTAAAGCTGCGTTCAGTCAGCCTAACCTCGATACTTATCCATCTGACGGAAGTGTTCCTGAGGAAGTTTTAAAGAGAGTGTGAACACCAGAAGTGCCTTACAACTAAAGAGGAAGAGCATCGGAGTCGTATGCGAACGATGTACGTGAAGACGACAAAGCTATGGCCGGGGCCAACGGCGACATCGCACCGGCGGACGATATGATAGAAGAGGACGTTACGGCAGAAGATGGGAAGCCTAAATTATTGACACATTTGCCGTCGTTGACTCTGGGAAAGACGCTGCGACGTCTTCTCGACAACATCCGAGGGTGCTACGAAGATTGAGGCACGACCACGATCTCAGTGCCGTGGCAGCAGCCCAAGTTGCTATGTCTCAATGAAGGCCGCCACCTGAAGGGGCGGAGAATGCTCTTGTAGTTTCGCATGGCGATATTCTTTGTGACTTTCGCAATAACAACGACTTGAAGGGGGCGTTCGGTCACCTGTTCCCAGTTGTGGAGGACCGCTTGACACAACTCGTCAAAGAAGTGATTCATTCGTGTAATGGGTCCGGATTGTGCTCAACTGTCACGACTCGTCTTGGCGGAAAGACAGGGTTATTCTTGTCTGTGCTGCCGCCATCATTTTAGGCACAAAGCTGTATCCAATATGGATTTCAAACTACGCGGGAAAATGTCCGCGGATGTGACCGAAAGAACAGCACAGGTGAAGAACAGGGATATCATGTCTATGGCAGCAGACGCCTTCAGCAGGGAAAACGTATACGCACCGCATCCCGTGAACATACCAAGACATTCGTGTTTTTGAGAACTCTGCAGGCCAGCTGACTTGATTCTATACGTTGACGGGTGATGGGAGAAACAAAACACGAACTGAAGCCATATCAATGCTGATGCCACTAGGCGAGCCGTTTTTTAAGCTGACGAATAATTCTTCCACTCGTCGTGAACTACGGCGGCGATGACATTGATATTTCATCGATATGCCACTATCTGATGCCCGAATATCTGACGAGGCTAACAACCGTTTCGGGCGACCCTGTTGCATCGGCAACACTGTTTCGCGAAACTACTCAATCAAGCGGTTTTCGACCATTACATTGTGCTGAGAGTGGGCGCTTGTGACGGTGATGGTGGAGCCCTGGGGAAAATGCTAAAGCCTACATTGGCATGGCTGAGGAGCAATTACTTCAGGCTCACTCAACACGCACATCTCCTGTTTCGGGTATATGGACATAGCAGCCGCAATCAGCTCCCGGAAGACCTCGGCACAAGTTTAGATAAACCCGGCGCTGCTCTTGCCAAATACGTTGGCCTTATTATTTGCAATCAACTCATGTCAACGGAGAAACACTTGTCACATAACGGCACGGTCGAGCTGCTTTGTGGACACACTTTTCACCGCTCTTGTGTGGACGATATTAGTCGCCACACGGGAAGTACTGTACAGGTTCTGACGAGAGATGCCTACCACTGATTGCGTGTTACTATGTAGATCAACGGTCGTGGTATCATCCCTTCCTGACTCCGTGCGAATGGTATCACACCAGCCTCTTCCTCGCCAAGTACAAGAAGTCCGCGTTGACGACGGCCTACCTTACGATGACAATGACCTAGCGGACGCTGTGGAGGACGGCCCCTTAGAAAGTTGGAATGCATTCGCTAGACGACAGCAGCAACAAGGTGGACCTGTCCTATTGGTCGCCTTCGGGAGGGCCGTCGCTAACGTAACCTATCCATCGTTCATTCCCCCGCCCGGTTGGGGGGTGAGTGTGCGGTAGCTTCGCCTACCGTAGTCCGGCCTTGTCCAATCCGTCCATTCGGGCGCGTGGAGCGACCTTCGGTAGTGGGCGCGTGATGTCGACTCTGCCGTTGAGCGCGCCTCCACCGGAAGCACCAACGAGAACAGCTTACCTACTTTACCTCTGTCGCCACGTTAGTTCGAGCTCTTCCTGCGTTGATTTGGTACACGAACAGAACATGGGCGTACGTGAACCCCACCCTCACGCGGAAAGGGCACGCTAATCTGTTTTGATGCCGTAGAGCAGCTGTGAGTACGACCGAGTGAGTGGTTCAAATTCGTTTTTATTTACAAGCTGTGTGATACGGACGACACGCTCACCGGGCTTTAATAACACCGGCGCTGATTTTGATAGGGCTGGTCCCTATTAATTGTAATCACCAGGGTTACTGGAGCCTGTCCTGTGACCACATGCTGTTGTGGCGATGAG